>CM058235.1:47071953-47671953 GCA_030180135.1 Orychophragmus violaceus | reverse complement strand
ACGATCCTTTAATACATGCACAGTCTTTTGTCCTTTTGTCAAATCAAAAGAGTGTTGTTTCTTTCTTCAATTATTATCTTTGTTTTACTGCTCTGTACGGTCTAGGAAACTTCCTACTCACGGTTTTTCAGTTTTGTTTAAGTCCGGTTCGTTGATTCGGTTTTGGTGTCACTACCTCAATTTTATTCGGTTTAGGCCACTGTACATTCTGCCGACCAACAAAAAGCAGAACAAAAACATATCGAGAGACAAAAGACAAAGAGAGATGAGATATCTTGTCACTTTGCTTACGCCGAAAAAGCAAACATCTTTTTGATCATTCAATCTTTTTGTCCTAAACTACTCATTGAAATCCAAAAACAAATGTTTATAAATTCGTAAATCTTTACCTCCAACATAAAGTCGGACGACCATTAATCATCAAGTTTTTGACCACTTCTCCATCTGGGTTTCATCTTCAGTTCCTTTGTGTCAACTCAAGTTCACAAAAGAGAGGATCTTTTTGTTTGTTATTCACAAATTGAGATTGCTGTTTCTTTCTCAAGTCCTTTTGTTTTTATTATATTTATGGAAGTTTCTTGATTTTCGCTTTATAACCATCTAAAAAGTATCTTGTTTCTTTCTGATTGTACCTAGAATGATTGATCATCAAAAGGGTCTGGATTTGACAGGTCTCTAATTAGGGTTATCTGGTTAAGAAAAAAAAAAATCACAAATCTCAACTTTTGGAAATGGGATCTGTGACTGGGTTTTACTCAAATCAAGTGTTTGAATTGGATCCTAAATGGGTCGTTGATCCTCAACATCTCTTTGTTGGTCCCAAGATCGGTGAAGGAGCTCATGCCAAAATTTATGAAGGAAAGTAAGATGATTTCTTAATTTTCCCCATCATTTATCATATTAAATTTCGTAATAATTCATTTGAGGTTTGACTTCAGTTTACTCAGTTACTAGTTCTTAATCCATTGTTGTTACCCTTTTCTCTCGGCGAGGACTTGTGTCTAAATAAAGAACGTGAGAGCATATGTGAAAAAAAGAGAACTTTTTTCTGGAAGATTGTGTCTTTTTGCATTTCAGTTTAATGGTTTTGTTCAATGATTTAAGGATCAAAAAGTTAAATTTTTTTTTTTGTATCATAATTTTTTCTAAAAGAATTGTTTCTACTGGATATTCTAGAACTTTATAGTGTGAATCAGATTCTGGTTTACTGAGAATTACTTGTTTAGGTATAAAAACAAAACAGTTGCTATTAAGATTGTTAAAAGAGGAGAATCTCCTGAAGAGATTGCGAAAAGAGAGAGCAGATTTGCAAGAGAGGTCTCTATGTTGTCCAGAGTTCAACACAAGAATTTGGTCAAGGTTCTGTTTCTGTTCGTTAAGAAAATCTCCCCTTCACATTGCTAGAGAGTTTGCTTAGAGACATCACATCACTGAAATGTTCTTTCTCATTCGGTTTATAATGTAGTTCATTGGAGCTTGCAAAGAACCAATCATGGTTATAGTCACCGAGCTTTTACTCGGTGGTACATTGCGTAAATACCTTGTAAGTTTGCGTCCAGGACGTTTGGACACACGTTTAGCTGTTGGGTTTGCTCTTGACATTGCTCGGGCAATGGAATGCTTACACTCTCATGGAGTCATTCATCGTGATCTCAAACCAGGTGAGGTTACCAAAACCACACTTTCAAGACTTTCTAAAAATTACAATCTTTGGTCTTACTTTATATATTCTTCTTGGAATGTAGAGAACTTGATCTTAACCTCAGATTACAAGACTGTTAAACTAGCGGATTTCGGTTTAGCTAGAGAAGAATCACTAACCGAGATGATGACTGCAGAAACTGGTACATATCGGTGGATGGCTCCTGAGGTACTAACTAATATGGACATGATGAAATCATCCCTTATTTTTTCTAGAAATTTGCTTAATCCCAAATTATGGTTAATGAAACAGCTTTATAGTACTGTCACGTTGAGGCACGGTGAGAAAAAGCACTATAACCATAAGGTAGATGCGTACAGCTTTGCCATTGTCTTGTGGGAGCTTATTCATAACAAGTTACCTTTTGAAGGCATGTCAAATCTCCAAGCTGCTTACGCAGCTGCATTCAAGGTTTGATTCTTTATTTTTTTTTTTTAAATCAAAAGTTTGACCGTGAATATTCAACCGTTTGTTTCTTGATTCCTACTATTTGGTTCTTGATTTGCGACTGTTTTATTCTTGAATGTCAATCGTTGGAGTCTTGATTCTTGATTCCAAGAATTGGTTCTTGATTTGGTGACTTTTTGATTCTTGATATTCAGTCGTTTGAATCTTGATCTCAACCATTTTGGTTCTTGATTACCAATGAAACTGGTAATGTAACCAGACATTGTTTAACCGGATAGTTTGTCTGTTCTTATATATTTGTTTTCGGTTAGAACGTAAGACCGAGCGCGGAGGATTTACCGGAGGATTTAGCAATGATCGTAACATCTTGTTGGAAAGAAGATCCAAACGATAGACCAAACTTCACAGAGATAATTCAACTGCTGTTACGTTACCTCTCCACAATCTCAGCGCCTGAGCTTGTTCCTCCGTCAATCAAACGCGTCTTCTCGACAGAAAACACTGTATTGCCACCAGAATCGCCGGGAACTTGCTCATTGATGGCTGTTAAAGACGGAGATCAGATTACTACGGAGGCAAACTCGACGGAGAAAGAAGTAAGAGGAAGCTTCTTCTGCTGCTGCTAATTTACATGATGACGATTGTTTTATTGGTTATAAAGGGAAATGAGAGAGTGGCTTGAAAAATGTAATGAATGGTAATGTATTAAATTGGTTGAGTGAATGATAATAGGTTAAGAGTTATTGTTATGAGTTTGTTGAGATTATGTATAGTTCTTATGTCAACGAAACGTACGAAACAAACAAGTTGTTTTGATAAAGTTTCTCTCATACTAACTATAGACTAGATTGTATCCTAATGATTGTAGTTGAATCAAATAGAGAAAGATTTGAGATTGTTCTCAATATTTTGTTAGTCCACTGAAATTTTAGGGGGTTTTCGGTCATACTCATACCTCAGTCTTTAGATTTAGAGACCTCTCTATCAGAACTGGTAAAGAGAATCAACAAGTTTGTTTCAACAAATACTTGTATTGAACATAATCAGAATAGGTAAGATTCGGAGTATCCAAACTATGCTGTCAAAATCATTTGCAAGACCCCGACAATCAAGTTTCATCATCATGATATTCATAGTAGTGAGTCTTTGAAGGGTGGGACTGGACACAGTGAAAGACCATTTCCAACGTTCCCAGTCAATACCATCTATGACTATGAGTAACTCCTTGACCACAGAAATAAGTGTTTTGAAGGCACAATGACCACCAAAACCATAGAACCGAATATAATCAAGAAAAAGAGAGACTTGAGAGCCGATGAGTGAAAACTGGACCCTAGTTTCACGATAGAAACTGTCTTGCAAGTAAATAAGATCATTTTCTGGATCTGGAGTGGAGTTCAAGAACCAAAACACAATGTGAACATTAAAAAGACTCAGTTTCTTCTAAACAGAGCCTAATCACTAACCGGTTTCAAAGCAGGTGAGCTTAATCCACATGTTCCAAATGAAGTTAACAAAGCAGCCATCGACAAATCATCGCTCATAACGTAAAAACATGAAAACTGAATCGTAAAATCAGATTCAAAAGTCGAATTTCACAGAATGGGTGGTGGAATTTAAATTTGACGAGGAACTTCAGCAGATTTGGGGAGCAATCTTCTAACCCTATGGTTCATTTCATTTTGTTGATTTTTTTTTTTTTAATTTACTAAGAAACTGGGGATTATTAGATTATTAATAAAACAAATAAATAAAAAGTTAATTCGCCGTTGCCGGGGATCGAACCCGGGTCACCCGCGTGACAGGCGGGAATACTTACCACTATACTACAACGACCTAGTTGCTTATCATATCAATATTACAATATTGTGTTAACATTTAATATTAAACTGAAATTCCTTTTTTTTTTTTTTTTTTGGTTTGAGATAAGTCTTCATCAGTTTCATTAAATTGGATTAACATTTCTTATATCACACACTTGATGACAATCTTGGTCTTATTTATATCATCAGTTTCCTAACAATCTTGGTCTTATTTATATCATTTTCTTGGATTGCAGAGAACTTGATCTTGACAGCGGATTACAAGACAGTTAGACTAGCGGATTTCTGCATAGCTAGAGAAGAACCACATAAATTTTCAACCCTCTTCAAATTTCTTGGGCCCTTTGCCTCTGCAATCTCTGTCTTCCTCACCATCCACTTTATTTCTGCAATAGTTTGGTCACAGGCAGTGTGCTTCTTGTCTTGTCTTGTTTTTTATCAGAGATATATTAGGTAGCAAGATGTGTATCTTGCATACCAAGTAATGTGGGGCACAAGAGCCCGAATAGATATTCTATTGTGATAAATATTAGAAAGATTTACATTATTTGGTGTTATCAATATGTCAATAATAAACACTATATATATGAGTCTTATGAGTCTTGTATCATTCAACCAATTCAATTATATTCTATTTTACATACATTATCTTTCATCTTTTGTTCATGAGACTCCTTTGGTTATCATTTAACAGAGTCTTTCTTGGAGCTATCACCTCTACTGTTCGTCTCTTGTGTCCGTTTCCACACACGCTTGCTTCTTGTCTTGTTCTCTTTGGATCATCCCTGATTCTTTTTTTCTTTTTTTCTTTTTGGTCTCTGCTCCTGTTCTGTTTCCTTCTTCATGTTTGTGAATTGTCCTTGAGCTATCATACTCGTCTCTTGTCTCTGCTTTCACAATAATACTTTTCTTCCTTCTGATCACTTGTTTCTAGTTCCTGATGATCTTCTCTTTTGTTTTGTCCTCTCGAATCTTCTGTTTGTTTTTGAGCCATCATCATCCTGTTTCTCTCTGACCCATCTGATTCTTGTGCTTTAGTTTTATCCTTCTTTCTCTCTCTCTCTCTCTCTCTCTCTCTCTCTCTCTCTTTCTCTCTCTCTCTCTCTCTATGATATTTTGTTCTGATCGGTTCTGGAATCATCTCATGTCCCTCCATTTTTTAGAAGCTTGCGTGCTTCTTGTCCTTTAATCTCTTGGTCCTTAATTGTGCTGTCGATCTTATCGTGCATTTCCTCTTATATGTATCTATTTTAGTCTCTTGGTCCGTAATTGGTGCTGTCAGTCTTATCATGGACACGTACAGCTTTGGCATTGTCTCGTGGGAGCGTATCCACAACAAGATGCCTTTTGTGGGCAAGTAGAAAACGGTTGAACCAAACTTTTGTAATCAAACAAGTCCTTATGTCAACAAAAAACATATGAAAGATATACAACAAACAGACTTGGTGATCTCATACCAACCATAGACTAGATTGATCCTAGCATCCAACTTCCAAGTTCCAACAGACTTAACCAAAAATTAGGAAAGTTTAGAGTATTCGAAAAAACTTTACCTGGATTTTGCACTTGGTCGAAGCTTTGGGAAGCATTAGCAGATCCGACATGATTTGCAGCTCACTTGATGATCCCTATGACAATTTGCCCAAGAAATGCTTCATATGCTCAAGCTCTTCGATAGAACCAAAGTACTTGTTTATCTTTAGGAGGTCCTCCGCAGGACAAGACAATAGGAAAGAATACTCTGACACACCATGTAATTGTCCCTCATGGTAGTCCACGGAATGCTGAAACAAACAGAGAGATTTGAGATTCAAGATTTACAAAAGGAAAAAAACTTACCTCGATGATGAGAGTCTTTAGATTAGGAAATTTCTTCATCACTATTGGTAGAGAAAACCAGCTGGAGTCCAAAAGCGTAAGAGATATCTGATACACCTTTTCAAACACTGGGATTGATTCACGAAAGACAAAAAAAACATCTGAAAATCAGCTAATCCATCCATCCATCAATCAATTGAGATTCTTATAATGGCTCACAAAAAACAGTATAAAACTTATCTTCATGACCTTTCCTTATATCAAAGAGAAATAAAACAATACAGCACGTTTTTACCTCCACAGTTTCAATAGTTAAGTTCAACATCTCAACGTTTTTGAAACCATTAATCAGATTCATGGGATTGAAAGTATTTGCATGTACGTCTCCCCATACACCATTCTCATCCATACAAAGATTGAGGTTAGCTTCAACAAGGGAGTTGAGATTAACAATTACATACTCCTTAGGAACATAGTTATAGTTTAAATGCAAGATATTTAGAAACATAACTCAAAAACTAAACACCTTGAATTCTCACACCAATGTCAACACTCAACATTGGTATTTATAGTAACTACTTTTCCTATTCTTTAGCTAGATATAGATAACTCCTAAATCTAACAACAAGAATGTATTTAGAGTCTATCTTATATCTTAACACATCTTCGATAAAGATATATCTTACATATCAAGTAATTGAAGCTTATCCAACATTTTCTCTCTTAAGCTTCATCTTGGTTCTTTACATGTTTTGGACTCCTATCAAGTCTTTTTTACAAAACTTTATCCTTGCTAAAGCGTTTGTCAAGATGTCGGCCTTTTGTTCAGTGCCTGGTACGTGCTCCACATCGACGAGCTCTCTCTCAATGCATTCCCGTATGAAATGGTAATTTTTGTGTATATGTTTACTTATACATGGTTTTTAGTGAGAGCTATCGCAGATTGTTGTCAATCTTGATGAGGATTTGCTCGGTTTTCCATCCCGTAATCTCGCTTAAGAGATCTTGAAGCCATATTGTAACACCACGTTCTCGTTATCCGCTGACCGTCGAGCTGACCGGTCAATAATCAAACAAGAATATGAACGATCGAACCCGAGCAAGTCAAACGAGAAAAGTTCTCCACAAAACGAAGCCAGAGACAGCCCGGTTTGAGACAAAGGCTCAAACCAAACTGACCTTGTGTACCTCGCTTCCACAATACATAGCTTTTCAACATGTATTGCTTCCACGAGTTGTCCCGGTTCGGACTAAACCAATATATCATGGAAGCGATTTTATTTCTAAGTAATTAAGTATTTTACAAACAATTTGCCATATTGCAAACTAATTACGAACAATCAAAGAATCATTCGGCGCCATGAAAACCGAACCGAAATACAACAACAAAACATCGAATCAAGATCTCCGGCCCACAAGCAATCCCGAAACTACACCGAGGACCTCCCACATCCATCGCTGCTAAACTTGAAAACAACAAAAAGAGTCCAATGAACGATCTAAGATTACCCAGCGAGCCAGCTCCCACTAACGGCTTCTAATCTAACCTACAACTACTAATCCCGCCCAAACCCAAAATAACAATCATAAGAAAGAAATAGTATATCACATGCCACCGTAACGTGATAAATCCACAAGCATTATCTATCAAAAGGAAAGACTACGGAAATCGAAGTCACTGCGGAACATGCCCTCGATTAGACTCGATCTATCTATCGCGAAAACCAACCTTAACACCATTGAGCCCACTATGCGAACTTGGTAACTTCCACGGGAATACTTAGCTACCGACATGGTAACTAAAACTACCCATGACTCCTAGATGTAAACACGAAGTCCTACGACCTAGGACACTGTTCTCAGTCCATCAATACAGAGCAACTCGGGCTACCCCACAATAGCCTAAGTTTCCATGCAGTTCGGCCCTAGGATATGACCCCTATGTTGGGAATGTCCTGAAATCTATTGTACTTGCTCTAAGTGAAAGTCGTATAGTCGAGATGAGACAATCACATAACACTAGGTAGTCATAACGCTTTGCTAGAAGCCACTTATGATCAATGAGTTGAGAACTCATTGCTAGTGTTATATGATCCTACAGGGTCACACACCTAAGCAAACTGGGCGTTAAAGACGAGGTTGATCATTAATGTAATGATCCAGTGAATGCATATTTGATATGCATTCGATATCAATATTCTGGGGCGGTGTCGATCGTTGCAGTAGTACATCGATCGATGCAACTCGCGGATTAATCAGATTAATTCGGTTTAATCGTTGGTTAATTCCGTTACGGTTTAAGTCGACATATATAAGATATATGGTCGACCTAAACTGACTTCTAACCTAATTCACAGCCACTAGAACATAGAAAGAAACCTCTCTGGAGATTAGATCTCTGTAAGGCACTAGCATCCCTGCGGTCCAGTTTGTGTGCGTGTGGATACCAGTAGAGGCGCATCATTTGAGGCGCTTCGTGATCTCGATTATCTGCTAATACTTCCGCTGCAAATCAACAGGTAAATCTGAGATCCCATAGATTCAATTACTTGAACCTTAGATCCCAGGCTCGGAATTCAGACTAGGGTTGCTAATACTGATTAGAACTGCTAGAAATTCCTTCAGTGGTATCAGAGCTTTAGGGTTCCATTGAATCTGTAGCATGTTGATTAGATTGGTTGAATCTGAATCTGTGTATGGTTGATACAAACTTGCTAAAATTCGTTTTCATGAAAACCCTAGTTTAGGGTTCTATTCAAAAACGTTTTTAGGGTATTTTCGCATGGTGTCGATCGATGCCAATCCGGCATCAATCGACACAGGGCGAAAACCCGAATAAAATTTAGGGTTTTTCGCATGGTGTCGATCGTTGCCAATCCAGCATAGATCGACACAGGGCGAAAACCCGAATAAAACTCAGTTTTCGCCTAGTGTCGATCGACACAAATGTTGCATCGATCGACACAAACCTCGCGAGATTGATGAATCGGTTCAATTGGATTGGACCGGTTATCGAGCTTGGTTAATAATGGTTGAACTTTGTGAATGGTTTAATTGTGATTGGTTTGATTAGGTTGGCATCGACCGATGCTAATGTAGCATCGATCGATGCTGACCGGTATTCAAAACCGGATCAATTGGATTGATCGGTTATCGCAAATTGTTTTGGTTATTCTGCATCGATCGACACTATAGTAGTGTCGGTCGACATCAGATTTGATGATTTAGGTTATGGAACCTGAAATCACAGAACCAAAGCAAGATGAATCAATTAATTAGAAGAACTAAAACATAATAAAACTGAACGTTTTAAATGGTTCCGTTCCTCAACCAAATATCAAGTGATACTTGATGTCTTTCCAATCTTGTCAACTGTCAAGACTCATTTAATTGTGCGATAGACTTGCAGTGCAAGATGTCCACAATTTCATGAGTAAGACAGAGGTAATCGTGTTGATGGACTTGCAGTACAAGACGTCAACAATTACATGACTGAAAAGATTGGTTTACTTGACTGGGCTATCAAAATCGTTTTGGGCTCAGAGACATCAGGTGGATTGGACATAAGATGTCAATCCACAACCAAGAGTTATATTGGATATAACTAGCAAAGTTGTTGCTTACCTAGATAGCTAAATTTGGGTGATAGCCAGTGGCTCACTCATGTTTAGTGAAGTATGGGTCTTGGATCATTATATTCATCTGAGGAAACATTGTTTTGAATATAATGCAAGTTTTCTTAAAAGTTAAGACTTCTCATTTCTTGAACATCATAACTAAACCTTTTCCTTTCTGTGTTCTCAGCTATGACTAACACTCATAATAACTCTTTCTCCCTGCGATCCATCCTTGAGAAGGACAAGTTAAATGGATCGAATTTTCTCGAATGGTATCGGAACTTGAGAATTGTTCTCAAGCAGGAGAAAAGGGACTATGTCCTGGAAACTGTTCTCCCTGAAAAACCGAGATCCAATGCTGCACATGCAGAAAGGAGTGCTTGGGATAAGCATTCCAATGATGTGGTCGATGTGAATTGTCTCATGTTGGCTACCATGAACTCAGATTTGCAGAAGCAATACGAGAACGTGGAGTCGCCAGTGGAGATGATTACTAGCCTGAAAAGCATGTTTCAGGAGCAAGCACGAACTGAGAGATACCAGACGGTTAAATCTCTCATTGAATGCAAGCTACCAAAGGACAGTCCGGTCAGTCCCCATGTCATTAAGATGATGGGTTATATTGATAACCTGGGAAGACTGGATTGTCCCATTAGCCAAGAGTTGGCTACTGACATCATTCTGCAGTCACTGGCGTCAAGTTATGATCAGTTTGTTATGAACTATAACATGAACAACTTGACGAAGACGTTGACTGAACTGCATGGCATGCTCAAGACAGCTGAGCCTAATATCAAGAAGGGCACTCCCAATGTACTTATGGTACAAGGGGGTAAGAAGTTTAAGAAACTTGGCAAAGGCAAGGGAAAGGGCAAGGCAGTCCAGGTTGAGAACCAGGACACGCCTGCGCCAGCCCCGAAGCCCAAGCCGGGCCCATCTGAGACTGATAAGTGCCATTACTGTAAAGAGCCTGGGCATTGGAAGAGAAATTGCAACAAATTCTTGGAAGAGAAGAAGAAGAAGAAGAAGAAGACTTTCGAGACTTCATCTTCAGGTATTTATGTTATAGAAGTAAATGTTACTACTTCTGGTTCTACTTCTTGGGTATTGGATACCGGCTGTGGTGCTCATATTTGTACAAATATGCAGGGCCTAAGCAACAGTAGGAAGTTGGAAAAGGGACAAGTGGACCTGCGCGTGGGGAATGGAGCAAGAGTTGCTGCATTAGCCGTAGGAACATATAACTTGTCTTTACCTTCTGGTTTGGTTTTAAAGCTTAATAATTGCTACTATGTACCTGCTATAAGCAGAAATATTATTTCCATTCCTATTTTGGATGTGGAAGGATATCAGTTTTCAATTAAGAATAAATGTTGTTCTTTTGATTACAATGATATATTTTATGGTAGCAGCCCATTAGAGAATGGGCTTTATGTTTTAAACCAGACTGCACCAATCTATAACATTAACACCAAGAGATTCAAATCAAATGACACGAATCAGACTTTTCTATGGCATTGTCGTTTGGGCCACATAAATGAGAAACGGATTCAAAAGCTCCATAGTGATGGGCTTTTGGGCTCATTTGATTATGAATCATGTGAGAAATGTGAATCTTGTTTACTAGGCAAAATGGCGAAGGCCCCTTTCAACAAACAAAATGAAAGGGCCAGTGACCTATTGGGCCTTATACATACAGATGTATGCGGCCCAATGAGCACAAGTGCCGGAGGAAATTTTCGATACTTCATTACCTTGACTGATGATTTCAGCAGGTATGGCTATGTCTATTTAATGAGACATAAGTCGGAATCTTTTGAAAGGTTCAAAGAATTCCAAAATGAAGTACAGAATCAACTTGGCAAAAGTATTAAGGCTCTTCGATCAGATCGTGGAGGAGAATACTTAAGCCAAGAATTCAGTGATCATTTGAGAGATTGTGGAATTGTTTCACAACTCACTCCTCCTGGCACACCACAATGGAATGGGGTGTCCGAGAGGAGGAATCGAACTTTATTAGATATGGTTCGATCAATGATGAGTGTCTCAACTCTTCCATTATCCTTTTGGGGATACGCTCTAGAAACATCTGCGTTTACACTTAATAGGGTTCCGTCAAAATCAGTTGCAAAGACACCACATGAGATGTGGACTGGAAATATTCCGAGTTTGTCTTTCCTGGAGATTTGGGGTTATAAGCTTATGTTAAGAGATTAATTACAGATAAGCTCGAGCCCAAATCTGATAAATGCTACTTCGTTGGTTATCCTAAGGAAACCAAGGCATACTACTTTTACAACCAATCCGAGAACAAAGTGTTTGTTGCTCGGAACTGCGTCTTTCTTGAGAGAGAATTTCTTTCCAAGAAAAACAGTGGGAGTAAAGTACAACTCGAAGAAGTTTGAGAACCGCAGGAAAATGCTCAACCCGTAGAGGAAGAGCAACAATTGGATCTACAAAGAGTTGTAGAGACGGCGCCTGTGGAGCCTGAAATTCGCCGATCCGAAAGGATCCGTCACGAACCCGAGAGATATGGATTTCTCGTAACCAATTGTCATGATTTGTTGATCATTGACAGTGACGAGCCAGCGAATTTTGAAGAAGCGATGATGAGCCCTGACTCCGAAAAGTGGCTGAAAGCCGCTGAATCCGAAATGGGATCCATGTCACAGAACCAAGTATGGACTTTGGTTGATTTACCCGATGGTGCAAGACCCATTGAGTGTAAATGGATTTTCAAGAAGAAAATTGATGTGGATGGAAATATTCAGATATATAAAGCAAGGCTAGTGGCAAAAGGTTTCAAACAAATTCATGGTATTGACTATGAAGAAACCTATTCACCTGTCGCCATGCTTAAATCCATTCGGATTCTCCTAGCGACAGCTGCTCATTATGATTATGAGATCTGGCAGATGGACGTGAAAACAGCTTTCCTTAATGGAATTCTGGAAGAGGATGTGTACATGACACAACCCGAAGGTTTCATCGATCCAAATGCAGCTAGGAAAGTATGCAAACTTCATCGATCCATTTATGGATTGAAGCAAGCATCTCGGAGTTAGAATCTTCGTTTTGATGAAGCAGTCAAAAGGTTTGATTTCATCAGAAGCGAAGAAGAACCATGTGTTTACAAGAAGACTAGTGGGAGCGCAGTTGCATTTCTCGTGTTGTATGTAGATGACATACTTCTTCTCGGAAATGACGTTCCGTTGTTACAGTCTGTTAAGACTTGGCTCGGAAGTTGTTTTTCAATGAAAGACATGGGAGAAGCCGCGTATATTCTTGGAATAAGAATCTATATAGATAGATTAAACAAGTTGATTGGACTGTGTCAAGACACTTATATCGATAAAGTCTTACACAGGTTCAGAATGCAAGATTCCAAGAAGGGCTTCATACCAATGTCTTATGGCATAAGCCTCAGCAAGAAGCAGTGTCCTGAGACACCTGCTGAGCGAGATCGCATGAGTCGGATTCCCTATGCCTCGGCGTTGAGATCCATCATGTATGCCATGCTCTGTACTCGTCCAGATGTTGCTTATGCTTTAAGCATGACGAGTAGATACCAATCGGATCCAGGTGAAAGTCACTGGACAGCAGTCAAGAATATTCTGAAGTATTTGAGAAATACTAAGGATAAATTCTTGGTGTATGGAGGAAGTGATGAGCTGGTAGTAAGTGGTTACACAGACGCAAGTTTTCAGACAGACAAAGATGATTTCCGATCACAATCTGGTTACATCTTCTGCCTGAATGGCGGTGCAGTCAGCTGGAAGAGTTCCAAGCAGGACACTGTAGCAGATTCCACAACTGAAGCTGAGTACCTCGCTGCTTCTGAAGCGGCAAAGGAGGCTGTTTGGATCAAGAAGTTCATCACTGAACTTGGTGTGATTCCTAGCATTTCTGAGCCAGTGGCTTTGTATTGTGACAACAATGGAGCCATTGCGCAAGCAAAGGAACCTAGATCACACCAGAAATCCAAACACATAGAAAGGCGATATCGCCTTATCTGTGATATTGTGAATAGAGGAGATGTGAAGATCAGCAGAGTCCCTACGGATGAGAATGTTGCTGATCCGCTGACCAAGCCCCTCCCAAGGCCTAAGCATGAGTTTCACACTGCTGCTGTAGGCATTAGATTTCTTAAGATATGATCTTGTTTTCAGTGGGAGTTATATTTGGTTTTTAGTTATGACTTGATGTTCGTAAAACATAATTTGGTTATGTTATTTTAATGAAATTGTTTCAGCATTATTTAATTGTGTTATTAAATAATTGTCACAAAGTAATTTATGACATTTTATAGGTTATCAAGTATGTGACTTGATCATGAAACCTTATAAGAAACAAATGACATAAAATTATAAATGGTCCCTAGTCGAGGTTGTTAAAATGGGACACTAACAACCACGTGAGACTAGTATGTGAGGTGACTGATGACTATGTTTCATGGAGTCATTTAATAAGTGTATTAAAGTCAATCACATAGATATGTGTTAGAGAACACATGATCGGACTTGACCCGTTAATGAGAACTCTACAAGATGTTATATGAGTGTCATAAGAGTTTCTCATTACGACTAAAGAGAGTAGTCCTTAGACCTGAGTTCATCATGTCCTCTCTTATATGGATTGGTTCGTCTTGACTTTGTCAAACGTCAGCCGTAACTGGTGATCATAAAGACACTGATTAGGCGTATCATGAAATATAAAAGAGACATGGATGGAACAAGATGGGATTTGTACCTCCTATATAACAGGAGTTAAATATCTCTGGGCCTATCGAAGATTTGATACTGGAAATGCGTGGCCGCGCTCAAACGAGGTGATTGTCAGTCGTTTGTTTTATCAGTAAAATTCGGGATTCGATAAACGTGATCTGGCTTAATAAGGATGACACAGTTCTTGCCTTATGCTAGATTGAGATATAGCTACAAAGGGATTAAAGGAATAGATGATTCCAGTACAAGTGGGAGATTGTTGGGAATGTCCTGAAATCTATTGTACTTGCTCTAAGTGAAAGTCGTATAGTCGAGATGAGACAATCACATAACACTAGGTAGTCATAACGCTTTGCTAGAAGCCACTTATGATCAATAAGTTGAGAACTCATTGCTAGTGTTATATGATCCTACAGGGTCACACACCTAAGCAAACTGGGCGTTAAAGACGAGGTTGATCATTAATGTAATGATCCAGTGAATGCATATTTGATATGCATTCGATATCAATATTCTGGGGCGGTGTCGATCGTTGCAGTAGTGCATCGATCGATGCAACTCGCGGATTAATCAGATTAATTCGGTTTAATCGTTGGTTAATTCCGTTACGGTTTAAGTCGACATATATAAGATATATGGTCGACCTAAACTGACTTCTAACCTAATTCACAGCCACCAGAACATAGAAAGAAACCTCTCTGGAGATTAAATCTCTGTAAGGCACTAGCATCCCTGCGGTCCAGTTTGTGTGCGTGTGGATACCAGTAGAGGCACAGCATTTGAGGCGCTTCGTGATCTCGATTATCTGCTAATACTTCCGCTGCAAATCAACAGGTAAATCTGAGATCCCATAGATTCAATTACTTGAACCTTAGATCCTAGGCTCGGAATTCAGACTAGGGTTGCTAATACTGATTAGAACTGCTAGAAATTCCTTCACCCTATTCTCCGGACCACACACCTACCGGCGTCCCTCAGTAGGTTCACACCATAACCAGATTCACCACGTGAACCGATCAGGAAACTACCCGAGGATCCAATCGGGTCGGAAGTACCGGAACGCGTCAAACCTAGACTTGCGGGATCTAAAGCACCCTAGAGTCCTAGTGTAATGAAGTAAACACGCAGAATCATTGGGACTCTAACACCGAACACAAGACTATCAAGGTCAAACAGAAATAGTTAAACAATACACAACTCATATCCCGCAAGCCTAATTCAATCACCACCTCCAACCCTACCCGGTGCTATACCGGTTCAGGTATCTATCAAACTTATCTGGCCCCTTGACCAAGATAAGTATCAGACAAGCTGACTACTTGGCCCAACACCGGAGTAGTCTAAATAACAGGCTTGCACACAACACACAACATCAAACCCACAACACACAATCAATCAATCAATTAAGCAAGCCTTTAAGTTATTATTAACTTTCCATTCACTTAGTCTTCTACCTTGGGATTAGCGGATTGCTAACCCCGTAGAGGCTCATAATTCAATAACCTTTTTAATTATCTTTCCTAAATGTCTTTTAGTAAACTCCTCGATATGTCGGTTTAGGATTAGTAAACTTACTAATCCCCCGACATCTCATTGTTGTTAACTTTTATTCATTTAACCCATCAACCCGACTTAATAACTATTAACCCACCCCGTTCTTATATTCTATAAGGTTTGTTATGTCTTTTACCCTATTTTAATTCCGTCTTAATTTCCTGTATATAGGTTCTTTAATATGGTTCTTAATATAGAATATGTGCATATAGGTCCTAACATGTCAGTCTAATATGAATGTATCAATCAACATGCAGTTAACGAATAATCGAATAATCAAGACTATCTATCTAGCATGCATATATAATCCTAGCCAATTCATTATTAAACCGATATCAAACAATTACCAATCAATTATGGGTATGCATTTCTAAACCATGGTTTAGGGTTTCACGGTCTACATGAATTATCTATAAATGCATTAACCTACTCACAGTGCTAGTGTGACGGATGGACGGATGTGACGGAATGTGAACTCTTGAACTAAACAACTGGAACCCCGAACATTTCCCTAACCTCACGACCCCCATCACGAACCGCTTCGAGATAATCACATAAGAACTGGTCGTTGACTACGCGTTGACCGGCGTCGTCCACGACGTTGACCAAAATGTTAACTGGCCCGATTGACCAAATGTGTGACCCGATTTGACTAAACTGAACCAAACTTGACCACCACTGAACCGGACCAGAATTAACACTGAACCGGCTTAGACCAAACCACCACTGAACCGGCTGATGTAGACGACGAAGGAGGTTTTCCGGCGACGTTTCCGGCGTTGACCGGCGGCTGAGAGAGATCTCCGGTGAGAGAGAGGCCACTGAAGAGAGAGAGAGAGAGATCTAGCTGAGGATAGGAAGATATACTGATAAACCGGCTGGCGAGAGGAGAGATGCGGTAGTGACTCGCCGGCGACCACTTTTCCGGCGAGTTTCCGGCGACTCTGGCAGCGGTGGAGAAGGCTTGATCGGTGGCGCTTCAAGAGGAGGAGATGGTGAGTCTAATTATGCAAGTGGCTTGAGGAGATGACGCTTATTTTTGAAGGTATTTAGGTTGCTTGGTGATCAAGTTATGAAGAACATTTGAATGTTCTTGGGGATATTCATAAAATACATGAAGATGGATGAGTTTTGGGGTTGAAGATGGAGAGAGAAGATGGTTATCTCGTGGGTAGGGGTGGAGAGAGGTCAGAGAGACTTTGTGAGTGTAGTTTTAGTGAGATAGTAAGGCTATGATCTAAATGAGGTGAGATGAGATGATTTGATACATTACATGCAATGAATCAAGTTGAGTTCATTGCACTTGTTTGAGGGAGAGGTGGCGCCATCTGAGAAGAGAAAAGGAACACTTGGCAGCACAGGGTCACATCTTCTCCCTCTTATTTGGATTCAACAAGTCTTTACCCGATCAAAACCTCGATCCATTTCGTTGTTCCGATACAGCCAATTCCGAGTTTTATTTTATAAAAAACCCATAGCTTCTTCTATAAATCCTCCAAGATACTTTTTCAAATACTAGATGATTTTATAAGCATTTATAAATTTTAATCAGCTCAAACAGACACTCAAAGCTCCTGTTATGAATTTTGAAAGTTTTATCGGTTCTATCAGTTTCCTTTTCCGATAGTCCGAAAAACTTGTTTAAAATCCGTTTTTGACACTTCTTGTCTTCTAAATATTTTCTTTACTTAAAAATAGAAACATTTGGCCTGTCTCGGCTTACGGCTCGCATTTTGGTAAAATTACCAAAATGCCCCTCAACTTTTGAAATTTACGAAATTGTCCTGATTGACTTTCTGCTGCCTGTTGACCCAATTTTGAGAGGCTGGGTATTACACATATCGCCTGCTTAGCCGCCTTTGTTTCTGCCATGAACTAGGCTTCGCAAGACGAGAGAGCTATAATGTTCTGTTTTTGAGAGCACCACGTAATCGGTGAGGAACCAAAGTAAAATATATGACTTGTAGTGCTTGTTCTGTCATCTTCATAGATGTTGTGAATGCTGTCACTGATCCAGATTTGTGTTTCAAGCTCGTGGAGCTTGTCTCAAACCGTACAAATCTTTTGAAAGTTTATACACCTTGTGTTCTTTTCCCTTGATTTTGAAACCTTCAGATTGATTAACGTAAACATTTTCTTTTAATTCACTGTGTAAGAAGGCTGTTTTGACGTTTAGGTGGTGAATTTCCCATCCATTTGAGGATGCCAATGCTATTAATAACCGAATGGTTTTTGAACAAGCAACTGGAGCAAAGACATCATCGAAATCGACTCCGGATTCTTGTACATATCCCCTAGGTACAAGTCGCGCCTTGTATTTGTTGATAGTACCATCTGCATTCTTCTTTATCTTGAAAATCCACTTTAGACCAATGACCTTCATGTCAGACGGTTTATCAACTAAAAACCATGTCTTGTTTTTATTGATAGAATGGATTTCTTCTTTGCATGCTAGTCTCCATTGTGACAAGCCCTTTGCTTCTTTATAATTTCTTGGCTCATCATTAATCATGAGTATAAGTTTTTCACATTCTACGGCTGCTTGAAGGACATAATCATCGAGGTAAGAAGTCTGCTTTGTTTGACGATTTGTTCTTCTTAGCGGTCGTATTACTTGTGGTGTGTTGATCTCATTCTAGTGATCACTTTGAGCAGGTTCGTCGATGTTATCAGAAACTTCTTGATCATGACTGTTCTGCTCTGTTTCATTCGATCCCATACTCTCTGTTTCGGTATGATCATGATGTTGGTTGTTTCTAAAGACTACATGTCCTTCTCCAGCATCAATAACTTCTCCCCATCTCATGTGAAACATTCCCGTACTTCGACCTGATCCGTTTGTGGTTGCATTCCAGCTCCATCTCGTTTTCGTCGAATACAACATCGCGACTCACAACAACTCTTCGTGTCGTTGGATTGTATAACCTGTAATATTTGGATCAAGGTTTGATTCCGAGATGCACCAATTCTTTTGATCTATCATCGAGTTTCTTTAGGTTTGTGGTTTCGATTTTTGCATAAGCCACACATCCGAAAACTCTTAGATGAGCTAGATTCGGCTTCTTTTCTTGCAAGCATTCATACATAGCCATGTTTTCAAGTGATCTTGTAGGTACTCTATTTATAATATAGCTTAAATGGCGTACCGCTTCTCCCCATAAATAGTTTGGTACCTTCATAGCTTTGAGTGTGCTCCGTGTCATCTCCATTAACGTCATGTTTCTTCTCTCTACTACACCGTTTTGTTGCGGTGTGTAAGAAGTTGTGAGATGTCTTTTGATTCCATATTTCTCCCTGCAATACCCTGTATCAAGAAATGGTCAACGGGCAGCAGAAAAGTCAACGAAGGGCAATTTTGTAATTTTGAGAAGTTAAGGGGCATTTTGGTAATTTTACCAAACTACGACCCGGAAGCTAAGACGGGACAAATGTTATTATTTTTAAATAAAGAAAACATTTAGAAGACCAAAAATGGTGAAAACGGACCATAGATAGGTTTTTCAGACTATCAGGAAAGGAAACCGATAAACCGACAAAACTTGTAAAATTCATAACTTGAGCTAGGGGTGTCGGTTTGAGGTGATTCAAATTGATAAATTCATCTAAGAGAATCTAGAATATGAATATGGGGCTTGGTAAATTTATAAAAACATCTAAAGAGTTTTTAAAATATTAAACGCAAAACCGGCCAAACTGAAGCATCAGAAGGAATCGGGAATATGAACTTCTACGGAATGTTTGGGGCAATTTAATTGGTTATAAAACACTTCTCAGTGACATTTGGCACTTCGAAGATGGCGCCACCTACCTCTTCTAGATGCATGACATTTATTACTTGGAGAAAAAGTAAAAGAAGTTAAAGGTTAAATGAATCTTCTTTTTTTTTGGTAAAGTGATGTGTCCCAATTACAATAAAAGTAGAAGTGAGCTGTAACTATCCTCTGATTAGAAGAGTGGCTTGGCAAGGAGTCATAGAAGAAGGGAGGAATTTGAACATGTGGAAACATGTGTCAAAGAAGGAGAGAACTAGAAGAGACACATGTCACACAAAGGATCCTTGAGTTTTGCTATAAATAGCAAGTGAAACTCTCATTATCCCACACAAAAAAACAAACAATAAGAAGAAGAAGAAAGAAGAAGAGCGTGAGAAGAAAGAAGGAATAGAAGAAGAAGAAGAAGAAGAAGAAGAAGAAGAAGAAGAAGAAGAAGAAGAAGAAGAAGAAGAAGAAGAAGAAGAAGAAGAAGAAGAAGACCGGAGGAGAGGAAGAATAAAAGAAGACCGGAGGGAGAAGGAAGAAGAAGAAGAAGAAGCCGGAGAAGCCAGAAGAAGGACCCGGAGGAGGAAGAAGAAGCCGTAGAAGGAAGAAGAAGAAAGAGAGGAGAAGAAGAAGAAGAAGAAGAAGAAGAGAGTGAGAGAGAGAGAGAGAGAGAGGCGTGAAGAAGAAGAAGAGATAGAGAAGAAAAAGCCTGAAGAGAGAGAGAGAGGAGATGAAGCTTGAAGAGAGAAAGAGCGGAGATGAAGTGTGAGAGAGGAAGAAGAGAGAGAGATGTAGGAGAACCAGAGGAGAGAGAGAGAAGGTGAAGCTTGAAGGAGAAGGAGAGAGAGAGAGAGAGAGAGAGAGAGAGAGAGAGAGAGAGAGAGAGAGAGAGAGAGAGAGAGAGAGAGAGAGAGAGAGAGAGAGAGAGAGAGAGAGAGAGAGAGAGAGCCAGAGGAGAGAGAAAAGGAGGAGAGAGAAGATGAGGATGGTCCGGAGGCTCGAATAGAATCACTAAGGTCAATGATACGGTCAAGTGCGGGTTAAGGTCGGGTCAAAGCAAGTCGACGATTCGGGGAAGGTTCGAGTTAGCGTTGGGTTCGTGTCGGGTCTCGTTGTTCCGCTAGTCCGTCAAATCCATCCATCCGTCGTCATAATAACACTGTGAGTCGGCTAAATTGTGTGTTGCATTTAGTTAGAATCATAGCGGAATTGATAAATTGTATTTTAGGTTGCATACCCGATTGATTGAATTGGTTAGAACGGCTAGGTTTATTAATAACTCGGTTAATTAATTAAATGGTTAGGTTAAGAGATGCATGCTAGTTAACTCATATCCGTAATCGTTGATAGTTCGTTGATTGCTTGATTGGATGTTGCGTTCGATGATTGCTTGACTGGGTGATGCATACATATAGAACGGCATGCTAGGACGTATATGCATATATAAGTATTTAAGAACGTATCTAAAGGAATCTATATACGGGAAATTATGAGTTGATTAAAATACGGTTAAAAGACATAACACACTTAGAATATAATAATGGGGTGTGTTAATTAGTCGGTTTAATGGTAATGAATGGAAGTTAATGAATAATGAGATGTCGGGGAGTTAGTAATCTTACTAACTCTAACCGACAGATCGAGGACTTATTAAATGATACTTAGGAAGGGATAAGTAAAGAAGTAATGTGATTGATGGGCCGTCTACGGAATTAGTAATCCACTGTTTGTAGCGGATTGAATGAGTAAAGTTAAAGGATTGAATGAGTCAAGTTAAGGACATATTAAAAGACTAATAAACCTAAATAACTGTTTGTGTGGTGTTGTGATTATTGACTATGTGATTGTGTATCTACTTTGGTGTTGGGCCTAGTAGAATGTTGATTGTGTAATTGTGTATCTACTTCGGTGTTGGGCCGAGTAGACTTTTAATTGCTTGATTGTGTATCTACTTCGGTGTTGGGCTGAGTAGACGGTTGATTTCTTGATTGTTTATCTACTTCGGTGTTGGGCCGAGTAGACTGTACTTACTCTGGTGCGGGACCGGATAAGTCTGAGTAAGGTTGGGTGATGTGGAGGTTGGAGATAGGACTTGCGGGATAGACTGGGGATTGAGATTGTAGTTCTATTTGACCTTGTCGGTCTTGTGTGATAGAGTCCCAGTGAGTCTGATTGTTTACATTGCTGTTATTAGAACTCTATAGGGTACGTTAGATCCCGCAAGTCTAGAGATGACGTTCCGGTACTTCCGACCCGATTGGATCCTCAGGCAGTTACTTGATCGATTCACGTACCTTCAGGTGGTGATTCTGGTTATGGTGTTAACCTACTGAGTGACGCTGGTAGGTGTGTGGTCCGGAGAATATTGGGACGCGTCCTAGGGCCGGACTACATGGAAGCTTTGGTTATCTAGGGGTAACTCGAGTCACCGCGTATCGATGGATAGAGAACGGTGTTCTAGTCGTTGGACTTCGTGTTTTCGTCTAGGAGTCTGATAGGTCGAGTTTTAATCCCTATGCTAAACTGCAAGTGTACAGCAATGTCAAAGTAGTATATAGGGTTATCGAATCCACAGGGACACTTGGTCTCAAGAGAATCAAACCGTAGGGAATGAATACTAGAAATAAGCAATGTGATTGTATTGAAAATAGTGCAAGAAAGTAAATCAGTAGCAGAGATTATTGGTTGTGAAAGCAAGTAATTAAAAGCGTCAAACCTAGGGTATTCTCAGGAAATCAGACTAGCAAACAGTTCATTCAGCAAGGATCTAATTAAGCACCAGTTCTAGAACTCAAAACACAGATATAGAATTAACCAAATTCCTTTGCGATAATTCTCTAAGTCTAAGTGCAGCAAACCAAACTTCCGTTTGCGAGAACTAACAGATTAAACTAGCAATAAGTTCGAGTTTGATATGTTCACAATTATCCTAAACCAAACTTTCGTTTGCGCAAAGTTTAATTGCCCAATTTAATTAGTTCAGATTCCTAAACCCCACTTCCGTGACGTATTTAGCAACCTAAGATCTAGATTCTAATTGATCAGGTTAGAACTAGCTTTAAGCACAATTAAATTGAAGAACAGATATAGTTTGAATCCTTAACTGAAATTGAACAAGTCTAGCAAGTCATGAAATCCTATGTGAGAAACCCTAAGCCTAACTAGGAATCTACTCAGACATAGATAATGAAAACATGATCATATGATAAGTAAATTGCATAAAAGAATAAGAGTAAAAGGGGTTCGAAATCTTCTCCAAATACAGATGATGAATCAGGTTCAGATCAGCCCCAAAAGCTCTAAAAATCCTCTGCTCTTTATTATAAAGTGTATGGTAAAAAGTATCAAAGCCCCTCTAATAAAAACTCTAAAAACTCTATTATATAGGCATAATCTCGGCCAAGGGCTTCTTTGTAAATATCAGGAACTTCTGGATCAAAGTGCAATATCTTGATTCTTCTAAACCGCCGAGTTTTTGGCCCATCTCGCTGGTGCAACGATCGTTGCTAGAGTGCAACGATCGACACCTTTCTCTGTTTCGGACAGTGAACTCTATCTCTCGGCCAATCACTCCAAAAATCTCCAAAATGCTCCATAATCTCCAATTTAGCTCCCAACCTGATTATACCTGTAAAAGACTCTAAACAAAGACAAAAGACACTAAAACACATCTATATCATGGCCTAAAACTAGTAAAAACCATGATATATCAACTCCCCCACACTTAGCCTTTGCTTGCCCTCAAGCAAAACATAGAACTAAAACATGGTGAAGAGGTTTGAAAACTCTTCAGAAACTCATTTCATCTTAGAAGCTACAATACTCAGATTCCCCTTAGTAAACCACTGAAAGAATCAATCACAGGATATCAAGACCAACATGTACTTCCCCCACACTTAGCAACTGTCCTAGGTAAACTCCACAATCACATTCAAGCATTCAAATTCTCCCTACTGACTTCTGCAAGTATTTAAGTGCGGTCTCACCCAAGGAGTATCGATCTAAAGGCACATGGATTCTTACCTAATCAGCTCTAGACCACCATACTATCTTTCTCTAGTCCCTTTCTTCTCTTTCCCTTCTTTAACAACTGATTTTTCCCCACTGGGTATCATTTTATTTTTTTTATCAGTGTTCTTCCCGTTATGGGGTGTACTTTGGACACATTCCATGGATCACATGAGAGATAATAGTGTTTGCTACTATTCTCATGACCACTTCGGAGTTACTAACTCATCCTCAGTTTATTATTATTTTTTATTTTATTTTTTTTTTTTTAGAAGGGGAGAAGGAGACTAAATAGGACAGGTTTACAGGCTGTGTCAGAACTAACAGGGAATCCGACATAAAGTATACCAAGCCCTTAGGTGAGAAAATCTAAGTCAGTATTAGGGGTGAAGTCAGTAAAAGGATCCTCTGATACCTGAAGTGATGTGGGTGTTCCCAGTAGGTTGATCTGTGTCTGGGTTTTCTAATAGTCAGAGATAGATCCTGCAATTCATCCCAATGGTTACTTAAGTTCCTGCAAGTCTTGTAAATCTCCTCAGAAAATCATAGTTCCTTACTTAAACAATTTTGACTCAATAAAACAAAAAATTTTGAAAAACGGATTGACTCTTAAGAAAACAGAAAGATAAACGTCAGTAGCACCTCCCCCACACTTAAGACACACTGTCCCCAGTAGTGTCCAGCGAAGGATCGGTAAAAAGAAAGTAAAAATAAATTGAAAAGGTGAGTTTATGTCTGTCGGGTTACCTCTGTCGCACGAGCAACGACCGTTGCACTATGTGCATCGACCGTTACCTGGCGATTTTTCGTGTATGGTCGATCGTTGCTCAGGACCGCAACGATCGCTGCAATGCGATTCCTTTCGTGTTGTGACGATCGATGCTGTAATGCATCGATCGCTGCACTGCGATTTAATCCGAGACCTGCAAACATGACTGCACCAGAAACAAAAACAAACGTAAAATCCTAACAAAAACACCAAAAATTAAAAAGAAAAACACTAGTACCTAATGGTGGGTTGCCTCCCACCCAGCGCTTGTTTAAGGTCAATAGCTTGACCGGACGCGCAAGGGTTTTCAAGCTCCGGAAGATCCTGACAGAGACTTTTTCTGTCTCTGTTCAAGTCTCCTCATCCATGGTGGAGAATAGGCTGTTGCAGAATGCTTCAGTCCAAGAAAAGATGGAGTAAAATGCGCTCCAGGATCTATTATCACAGTCTCATTCAGCTGCTCATCATCTGCTTCCAAGATCTTGAAAGTCTGTCCATCTATCAGTGGCTTCCGCAGCCTTTCCATCTCATATCGCAGTGTCTCATCTCCCAGGTGGAGGTCTATTAGACTCTGTCTAACATCAATCACAGCTCCTGCTGTAGCCAAGAATGGTCTCCCAAGCAATAAAGCTTCATCCGGATCGCAGGCATATTTCAGCACAAGGAAGTCCGTTGGAACTAAGTAGTTTCCAACTCTTACCGGAATATCAATAAGGAGTCCTTCAGGAACTCGCATGGACTGATCAGCCAGGATAAGACGTGTCCTAGTAGGAGCAAAATCCAACATACCCAGCTTCTCTGCCACAGTGTAAGGCATTATGCTCCCAGCAGCTCCTAAATCACACAGAGAACGCCTAAAACTATCTTCAAAGATAGAAAAATCAAGTACAAAGACTCCAGGATCAGGCAGTTTCTTTGGGGCCTTAGTTAACAGAACATTACTAATATGCTGAGGAACTACTATCACCCATTCTCTCAGCTCTTCATCCAATGGCAACATCTTGTTCAAATATTTCTGAACACATGGATGATAAGGTGGATCATCAGATGATGGAATTTCTTCCAAGTCTTCACTACTCTTCTCTAGCCTTTTCAGCTCTTCAATCTCTTGTTTAATCACTTCAGACACCTTGGGACAGTGCCAAATAGCTTGTGCATAAACATCTTCTGGAGTGATTTCAGATGTATCAGGGAATAGGCGGGCTAGTTCTGCATCAATCTCATTTTCATCCCACGGATTATCTGCTTGTTCACGACCTGCATCGATCGATGCCAGATGTGTATCGATCGTTGCATCGCGATCATCACAACTTCCACCCGAGAGTTTTTCACAGAAATCCGAAAATTCTTCCTCAGTCACCAACTCAGCTGTACTTAGCTCAAATTTCTCCCCTAGATAAGATCCATCATTAATCATTACAGACCAGGCCTTAATATGAGTGTCTGCAACTCCTTTTCCTTTCAGTGAGCTGGACATCTGATTCACCTGAGTGTCCAACTGCTTCATGTGAGTACTCAATGTCTCAAACTTCCCATTGAGGTCTTGATAGACAGCGTCCAGCTTCTTGTTGTTGTCTACAGAAAGCTTGGTTTGACTCTCCATCAGTTGTTCCATCATAGCTTCCATTTTGCTCTCATGGGCTGTAGGTGCAGGAGGAGTATGATAAGATGTAGATCCATAGGCTCTCTGAGTACCTTGTCCATAGGTCTTTTGAAAACCACCAGATTGTCCTCCATTTGAGAATCTGTTCCCCTGTTGATTGTTGAATCTATTACCTTGGAAACCGGAACCTCCTATGAAATTCACATCTTCTTCCTGAGTGTCCACCTCAGTTTGAATCACCTCTACATCTTGGGCAAAGTGGACAGCTTTCTTATTTGTCAGAAGATTGTAAACTGTGTCCAATCTGGATCTTATGTTAGCCATATCAGAATTCTCTACGGTTCCACCAGATCTCTTTCTCCTTTCATCCATTGTTTTGCAACTGTTGCTGCCAATCAGGTTCTCTATCAACCGTTTAGCTTGTGTAGGAGTTCTGGTGCTGAAATTAGCATCACTGGAATTATCCAGAGCAGTCTGATAAGGGAGATCTATGCCTCTGAAGAAAATACCAATCAGCTGTACTTCTGTGAATCCATGGTGTGGACAGTCACGCTGATACTGCTTAAATCTCATCCAGGCAGTCTTCAAGGGCTCCACAGCTCCTTGGGAAAAGGTGAGTATGTCCTGTCTGGACTGATCCGAGTGTGCATCATCATAAAAGTGACGCAGGAACTCACTCTTTAAGGCTGTCCAAGTAGTATACTGACCAGGTGCCAGTTGTCTCAGCCATGCACTAGCGTCTCCAGCAAGACTGTGCGGAAATAGCTTAAGGAACAGATAGTCCGGGCATACTCCTTCATACTTCATGCCAGTGACTATGTCCTCAAACTTGTCAATGTGATCCATAGGCTGCTCTGATTGAAGACCATGGAAAGCAATCTGTCTCATCAGTTGGTAGTAGATGGTTTTTACCTCAAAATCATTCCTCTCGAAAGCAGGAAGCACTAGAGCTGCTCGGTTTGCATGAAACTCATCAGGTCTATTGTAATCAGCTAGTGTCCTCTCATGAACTACCATCTCTCTACCTTGAGCTTGATCTTGCGGTTGTTGCTCAGGTTCAGGGGGGTCAGGGATTACATTTCCCTCAGCATCAACCCGATGCCCAGCAGCATTGTACGGGTTGTTATCTTGGTCCCTCAGGGTACCTTCAGCATCTGGTATCAAGATCAGACGTTCTCGAACCATTCTCTCTCTCTTTTCTCTTCTGATAGTCCTCTCTAGACGTCCAAGTTCCTCTAGGTTGAGATTAACTAAGCTCGAGTTCGGATTACTTCGAGTGTTCTGCGTTGGCATAAACTGTCTGTAATCGTCCAGCAACGATCGATGCTATCAGTGCAACGATCGATTCAATCTCAAATCGCTCAGTGACGATCGATGCAAGGGTGCAACGATCGATGCAAGGCGAAATCCGTACCTGCGACAGAGAGAAACAGAGAAAAAGTCAGCAAAAATAATAATAAAAAAAAAAACGAAAAACAAAAACGAAAAACGAAAAATTTCTAGTAAAACCCTAAGTTCGGTCCTATCGAAGACTCAAAGAGTCCCCGGCAACGGCGCCAAAAACTTGATAGGTCGAGTTTTAATCCCTATGCTAAACTGCAAGTGTACAGCAATGTCAAAGTAGTATATAGGGTTATCGAATCCACAGGGACACTTGGTCTCAAGAGAATCAAACCGTAGGGAATGAATACTAGAAATAAGCAATGTGATTGTATTGAAAATAGTGCAAGAAAGTAAATCAGTAGCAGAGATTATTGGTTGTGAAAGCAAGTAATTAAAAGCGTCAAACCTAGGGTATTCTCAGGAAATCAGACTAGCAAACAGTTCATTCAGCAAGGATCTAATTAAGCACCAGTTCTAGAACTCAAAACACAGATATAGAATTAACCAAATTCCTTTGCGATAATTCTCTAAGTCTAAGTGCAGCAAACCAAACTTCCGTTTGCGAGAACTAACAGATTAAACTAGCAATAAGTTCGAGTTTGATATGTTCACAATTATCCTAAACCAAACTTTCGTTTGCGCAAAGTTTAATTGCCCAATTTAATTAGTTCAGATTCCTAAACCCCACTTCCGTGACGTATTTAGCAACCTAAGATCTAGATTCTAATTGATCAGGTTAGAACTAGCTTTAAGCACAATTAAATTGAAGAACAGATATAGTTTGAATCCTTAACTGAAATTGAACAAGTCTAGCAAGTCATGAAATCCTATGTGAGAAACCCTAAGCCTAACTAGGAATCTACTCAGACATAGATAATGAAAACATGATCATATGATAAGTAAATTGCATAAAAGAATAAGAGTAAAAGGGGTTCGAAATCTTCTCCAAATACAGATGATGAATCAGGTTCAGATCAGCCCCAAAAGCTCTAAAAATCCTCTGCTCTTTATTATAAAGTGTATGGTAAAAAGTATCAAAGCCCCTCTAATAAAAACTCTAAAAACTCTATTATATAGGCATAATCTCGGCCAAGGGCTTCTTTGTAAATATCAGGAACTTCTGGATCAAAGTGCAATATCTTGATTCTTCTAAACCGCCGAGTTTTTGGCCCATCTCGCTGGTGCAACGATCGTTGCTAGAGTGCAACGATCGACACCTTTCTCTGTTTCGGACAGTGAACTCTATCTCTCGGCCAATCACTCCAAAAATCTCCAAAATGCTCCATAATCTCCAATTTAGCTCCCAACCTGATTATACCTGTAAAAGACTCTAAACAAAGACAAAAGACACTAAAACACATCTATATCATGGCCTAAAACTAGTAAAAACCATGATATATCAGAGTCGTGGGAGGTTTTAGTTACCATGGGGTAGCTAAGTGTTCCCGTGGAAGTTACCGAGTTCGCGTTTGGGGTCCATGGTGTGGAGATTGCGTTAGAGATGTGATAGATAGATTGAGTTTAATCGAGAGCATGTGCCGCATTGTTCTCGATTCCCTTGGTTACTTTTTTGTTGTTGTGTTGTTATTTGAATGTTTGTGTGTTGTGGAGCTCATCACATCTTGGTAGCACGCGATCAACTATTGTAAGCAGCCTTCTAGTTGAGAGCCGTCTCACTGGGTAATCTTAGATTGCTCATTAGACTCTTTTGTGTTTTTCAGGTTTGGCGTAGCTCGGCGGACGCGTAGGACACTCAGAGTAGTCTCGAGTTGGCATTGGGTATCGGTTGTTACGCATTTTTGACTTATTTTCGGTTTCGGATTTTGTTGGGATCCCGCTAAATGATTTGTATTAGACCGTATATTGTTATGAATAAGATTTATATTTTTAAGGTAACAAAAACGAAATAATTCCCTGATATACGGTTTAGTCCGAACCGAACACAACTCGTGGAAGCGGTACGGGTTAAAAAGCCTCGTATCGTGGAAATGAGGTAAACGGAGTCAAAGGTGGTTTGGTTCGAGCCTTTGTCTCAAACCGGACTGTCTATGGCTTTCGTATTGTGACAAACTCTTCTTGTATGACTGCTCGGGTTTGATCGATCATGTTCTTGTTTGATTGTTGGTCGGTCAGCTAGTCGGTCAGTGGAAAACGGGAAGCGGGCGTTACAAAAGGTGGTATCAGAGCATGGTTTGTCATGGGTTCGAAAATTCCGGTTTTTCAATGTTTTCAATGTTTTATCGAATCGAAATGTGTCGCCAATGCAACCATTTGGAATCCGAGTCGCGTCCGTCAAACCGGGGAAATGGGTATGTTAGAAACTTTATTAGGATTGTGTTAATCATTTGATGTTTTGTTGCAGTCACACAACAGAGTTGTCCTAGGAGGATTGATGTGTGTGTGTGGGTGCGACGACAAGATGAGCGGCATCAGCATGGATGACCTTGGATCCATCGGATCTACTGCAGCTAGTCCAGGTCTGTACTTCCAGCTTGCGGAGTGTTCCCATCTTTCGCAGCCTATTCCTAAGTATGTGATTACCGGTGCCAAGCCCATTACTGCTCCACCCATTCCATAGCTTCCTTATGATATGATTACATCCAGAGTACCACCGTCAGTAGCGCGCGCACCGCCGATATTCATCCCCGATGACATGGCGATCAAGTACATTCTCAGGATACGGGAGCTACCACCACCTGCTATTCGACCACCAGTCCGACGCATTGGACCCTTCGTTCCGTACCTGTGGTTCCACGTGTCTTTCATTTCTATTCGGTGTCAGTTGTATGGCAGAGCATATCAGCCACCGCCGCATTGACACAGATTCCGACTTATCACATTTGCGGCCGAGATGAACATTATGCTCCTTTCCGTCATGATTCCCCATTCTATCGAGATTGTGTAGCTCCAACACCACCACCACCGCACTCATTCCATCCTCCTGGCACACCTGCCGGTTAGGATCCACATGAGTTGTACCACTCATGTTGGAGATTAGGAAATAAATTAGGTCCAGGTAAGTATGGGCTCTAACTCGTTGTTTGATGTGTAGATCGGCTTGCGATCGTCTTTGATGATTCGGGTGTGTGTATTAGTGTTTCTTTTGGGACGGATTGGAACCGATAGTATGTAGACTCCGACAGCTCTATGCATTTAAAACTCTATGTGATGAATAGAAGTTTTATTTACATAGTGGATGTTGAGTATTTCGGTTGTCGTTTTGAGTAGCGGAGTGGTTATATTGCATACTCATGATGGTTGTGAATGCAATGTAGTTACGATGTGAAAACAAATGATGGTCCGAACAGACAGTTTCCATCAGAACCCAGAGAGACGGCTGCAATCGCCGATTTGCTTGATTGTTTGATTGTGTGTGATTGATTGCCTTGCTAGGGTGTTAAAATGTTGAATTGATTGATGCTTTGATTGCTCGATAGGTTGTTAGTTGTTGATTTTGAAGCATTGCATTTGATGAATCATTAGGTTGTTAGAATGTGGTGTTTTATATCATTGCATTGCTCGTTGAGTAATTCAATTGGTTGGGATATCAACGTATTCATTTGATTGCTAGGTTGCTAGCATTGCATTTTTTTTATCGCTATGTTGATAGATTGTTAAATGAGAATTGTTGCATTAATCATCTCGCACGACAAGAAATTGGAGTATATATAGCACCCGAAAAACGCTATATATTGCTATCATAGTGGTTTAGTAAACGCTTTATCTACGCCCGTTATAATAGATAAGACACTTTACATAGCGGTTTTTCATGATGCTATAGTAGAAGCATTTAAAATAGCGCTTATTTTAGTGCAATTATAAAATATTTAATAGCGTTTATTTTCCGTTATTATATATTTATTTTTGTTATTAAATTATCCTCTAAATATTAAATATATATTTTATATAATATATTTTGGTCGTTCATTGAATTTGGTTTTAGCTATTTTTCTGAAAAATATTAAATTAAAAACACCATCAAATTGAAACCAAATATATTACATTGTCAACATTACAAAGCCTCTCAAATAAACTTCAAAGGTAAAACAACAATTGCAAGAAGAAAAGTTTATGTTTTGTTGAAACAAAATCAATTGCAGGCGTTTACCAGCTTTTTCCTCTTCTCGCTTCTTAGCTGTCTCTTCTCTCTGTCGGAGAATCAGAGCCAAATGATCCAAATCCTTTCTTTCTTGTTAGGTTATCACCGTGATTGTAGTACTCTACACAGGAATCGAGGCAATAGGCAAACAAGTGAAATGGAGTGTGAGAGAGACATTGATCATCTGTCGAAAACCTCCTGAAATCAAATAGACATCGATTTTATTAGCTCTGAGCTTCTTGACCAACTCTTCAATGCCAGGGGACAGTCTACAAAAACCAAGGAAACTAAGTATGATTAATACATTCAGAAAGTAAGATGGACATGGCCTGTTGTTCTACATATATTGTGCATATAATCAAGCAAGCTAGATGTACCTCTCTTTTGGTCAAAGTTTATTTCAAGACAATAACTTGGGCCAATGGAACACTTACAAGTAAATTCTATCATCATATGTTTAAATGATTTCTGTAAGCAGAGTGAGAAATAGCTCGCATCATACTAAAGAATCAAATTACCAACATATGCAAAGTAAACACAATCAACACCTTGGGGGTCTCTTGTCGAGATATTCCTCAACTTTTGAAAGAGAAGGCTTGAACAAAGCAAGTCTTGCGGCTGGAGCTTCTTCAAATGGAACAGATCCACCCATTGCACTAAGAAAACGATACTCGATATGTTCAGTTAAGAAGCCGAGAAAAATAATCAGAGCTTTAGTGCAAATTTGCGTTGAGATGGAACACAAACCTGGCAGTCCATTTCCAGCTCCACAAAACTCTGCAAATTCATCATCGAAGCACACGGCTTCAACATCTCTCCAAAGATCAAGAATTTCTAGGAATTCAAGAGACAAATAACCAAACTGGTCAACATACAAGATGTATAAACAATTGAAAAGATAGAAACTTAATTCAAATAACTCTTTCATCATATCTCCTAGTACAAGGCAGCTCAGGTCAGCAACTGTACAACCATGTACTATATGTTACTCCCTAAACACAAGCACAATGTAACGAGTAGCAACCTTTAGAAGGAACAATGTTGCCTTCGTGCCCCAAAGCCGACAACTCCTCTGGCAGACAGAAGCAGTCACTGTACGGAGCAATTTGGAGTGGTTCATGATAGAGAAACCCCCTCTTGTACAAGGATATCTCCTTAACTCATGGCAAGACAAATTAGCAGAAAAAGATGTGAGCTTTCTACAAGGAATTTGAGCTGGAACAACCCTTGAACTGGAACTGAAACTGCCACATGGTGCTCATAAAATTCGGGCGAGTTTGTGGGCATATGTAGTATAGCATGTAACTGTTGTTGAGGACGATGCAGGAGAATATGACCAGGAAATTTAGCCGCCACATCATCTATAGAACAAGACTATGTTAGAAATTTGAAGCTAGAAATAAGAAAAGAAACCGGGAGGCCATAGCTGTTACCTGAGCAAACCTTGCAAGGCTAAGAAAAGAAACCACAAAGAAAATAATATAGCAAAGGAAAAGCATACATGTCAACTTTATTTGTCACAACAAAATGGAGATTAAATCGAAATCGATAGTCATTATTTCGTTTGTCAGACACAGAACTCAGTAAACCCTAACCTATGTTCTTCGCTGTAAGGAAATGAAATCCACGAAATTAAGAACAAATCGGAAACCCAAACCAGAGATCGATAATCCTAGAAACCCTAGAGTTTCAGCCTAGAGTTTCAGAGCGAAGGGGAGAAGAGGAAATACAAACAGATTGAGAATACAAAACACTAGAGATTCAGAGAGAAGGGGAGAAGAAGATATCACAGAGTGGTTTGGCTAACGACAAGAGATGGTGACGCCGATATGGTCGTCGCCCATAAAGATCTTCCTCTGATGGTAAGAGAACTCCGACTGGACTTCACTGGCAAAGACGACATGGGAGCGAGATCTAATGGTCTCGTTTGGATTTTTCAGAAGAAAAAAAAAAAGAAACCGAAAGCTCTCTCTTTAACTCTCTGAAGAAGAAGATGCGGATCTAGATGGATCTAGATTTTTTTAATGTGAAATCGGAGAATGAGAGGGAGATTGATGTCTCCAAATCCTCTTACACTTTATTTTATTTTTTTGAGCAATGGCGGGCAACAAAAATTAAAGTCCCGCTCAACTTTGTTATAGCGTTTATATGGTTTGTATGCTATTAAAGATCAGGCGCGAAAACAAAATATAAGCACCTAATATTTTTTTTATGCCGGCTCTCAAATCTATAGCGTTTCATATTTGACAAACGCTATCTAAAATAAGCAGTTTAGTCAACTATAGCATAAACAACCAAAACGCTATCTGCAACTGCTATCAATATTCAATTTTCTTGTAGTGTCGTTAAGTCGCTAGATTGCGGACCGATTATGGATAGAATTGTTAGATTATTAGAATGTGCATTTGAGAATTAACGCATTGTTGATTTGTTAAGAGGTTAGTTAGTAGGTCTTGAGGTTTGGTTAGCGACTCGTATAGATGGATGGTTATAGCAATAAGCGTTTCGGTAAGAAGTAAATCATTAGATTGGTGTAATTGGAATGATAAGTTATCGGTTAGAATTGTGGAAGGTAGAAAACCTCGTAGGTGGAACTAAGCTCGGAATTGAGAAAGCGGTTTTTATAGGAAGCTTATTTGAGATTGAGTGGAATTATAAGATATTGATAATTAGCCACGTGTAACCGTTGGGTACGTGACTTAATACCAATAGCTCTATAAGGAAGTGATATCATGAAGTAAATTAGAAAGGTCTAACCGTTCCAGTGTTGTTGAGGTTGTTGATGTAGGACGTGATGGACGATTTGACAAGGACACGAGACCGAACATGAAACCGAGAGACGAGATGTTATGTCAGGAAGTAGTTTGACCTGAGCATGCAAGAAAGTCAGTATGGATTCAGAAAAGAGTTTGGGTATTAGTGGCAGAAGAAATCAAGACGGATGAGTTTGATGAGTTAGCAAAGGGATTTAGAAGCATCAAAGTCAGTGGAGGAGTCCATTCGAGGATATCATTGGGAAGAACATTTTCGGAGATCAGTAATCGAGGAAGTTCGAGGCGTGCATGAGTATGGCAGTTTAGATGGAAGGAAGAAAACCGATATAAGCATAATATCGATCGGGAATGGTAATCATTAGAACAAGTTAAGCGACGGGAATGGAGGACGGGCTATTATTGCATGATCGGGGAAGTCAAGACAAAGTGGGGAAGCCTGGAGTATTGGCCGGCGCAGATAAATGCATGAAGCAGAGTATAGCAATCCGGTCAGAATTGGTGGATGTGGGGATCAGAGATAGAATTGATGAAGCAATCAAATGGAGAAGTCAGGATTGGTCAAGATTTAAGCCATATCGCGTAGGACATTTAAGATGTCAGTGTGATGAGAGTTGGAGCAAAACCATGTTTCAAGAATTAGTTGAGCATCAGGAGTGTAGTTGCAGTTGATTCAGAATTCAAGCAGTATCATATGGCGTAGACGGAAACAAGATTCGGGGTAGAAGCCGTGCAGTCAAGATCAATGAATATGCAATCAGAGTGCAGATCGGTGTAGAGAAGTTTTGTGCAAATCAGTGGTTCGGAAGTCAGAAAGCATCAGGAGTATGAGCTTAGTTTGGGAGCAGAGTATAAGCAGCAGAGCATAGTTGGATTGGATTCAGAGACTGAAACTTACATGATTCAGATTCTGATTTGATGTTTGTTAGTAACGGAGAATTCGGGGACCGAATTCCTGTAAGTGGGGAAGAATATAATACCCTGTATCAAGAAAGGTCAACGGGCAGCAGAAAAGTCAACGAATGGCAGTTTTGTAATTTTGAGAAGTTAAGGGGCATTTTGGTAATTTTACCAAACTACGAGCCGGAAGCTAAGACGGGACAAATGTTATTCTTTTAAAATAAAGAAAACATTTATAAGACCAAGAATGGTGGAAACGGACCATAGATGGGTTTTTCAGACTATCGGGAAAGGAAACCGATAAACCGACAAAACTTGTAAAATTCATAACGTGAGCTACGGGTGTCCGTTTGAGGTGATTCAAATTGATAAATTCATCTAAGAGCATCTAGAATATGAATATGGGGCTTGGTAAATTTATAAAAACATATAAAGAGTTTTAAATATTAAACGCAAAAACGGCCAAACTAAAGCATCAGAAGGAATCGGGAATATGAGCTTCTACGGAATGTTTGGGGCAATATAATTGGTCATAAAACACTTCTCAGTGACATTTGGTACTTCGAAGATGGCGCCACCTACCTCTTCTAGATGCATGACATTTATTACTTGGAGAAGAAGTAAAAGAAGATAAAGGTTAAATGAATCTTTTTTTTTTTTGGTAAAGTGATGTGTCCCAATTACAATAAAAGTAGAAGTGAGCTGTAACTATCCTCTGATTAGAAGAGTGGCGTGGTAAGGAGTCATAGAAGAAGGGAGGAATTTGAACATATGGCAACATGTGTCAAAGAAGGAGAGAACTAGAAGAGACACATGTCACACAAAGGATCCTTGAGTTTTGCTATAAATAGCAAGTGAAACTCTCATTATCCCACACACCAAAACAAACAATAAGAAGAAGAAGAAAGAAGAAGAGCATGAGAAGAAAGAAGGAAGAGAAAAAGAAGAAGAAGGAGAAGAAGAAGGAGGAGGAGAAGAAGGAGAAGAAGAAGGATGAGGAGGAGGAGGAGAAGAAGAAGAGGAGAAGAAGACTGGAGGAGAGGAAGAAGAGAAGAAGACCGGAGAGAGAAGGAAGAAGAAGCCGGAGAAGCCGGAAGAAGGAGCCAGAGGAGGAAGAAGAAGAAAGAGAGAGAGAGGCGTGAAGAAGAAGAAGAGATAGAGAAGAAGGAGCATGAAGAGAGAGAGAGAGGAGATGAAGACGGGATGAGAGGAAGAAGAGAAGAAGACCGGAGGGAGAAGGAAGAAGAAGCCGGAGAAGCCGGAAGAAGGAGCCGAAGGAGGAAGAAGAAGAAAAGAGAGGGGCGTGAAGAAGAAGAAGAGAGAGAGGCGTGAAGAAGAAGAAGAGAAAGAGAAGAAGAAGCGTGAAGTGAGAGAGAGAGAGAGAGAGAGGAGATGATGCTTAAAGAGAGAGAGAGAGGAGATGAAGCGTGAGAGAGGAAGAAGAGAGAGAGATGGAGGAGAACCAGAGGAGAGAGAGAGAAGGTGAAGCTTGAAGGAGAAGGAGGGAGAGAGAACCGGAGGGGAGAGAAAAGGAGGAGAGAGAAGATGAGGATGGTCCGGAGGCTCGAACAAAATCACTAAGATCAACGATACGGTCAAGTGCGGGTTAAGGTCGGGTCAACGCAAGTCGACGATTCGGGGAAGGTTCGGGTTAGCGTAGGGGTCTTGTTGTTCCGCTAGTCTGTCAAATCCATCCATCCGTCATCATAATAACACTGTGAATCGGATAAATTGTGTGTTGCATTTAGTTAGAATCATATAGATCCGGAATTGATAAACCATAGTTTAGGTTGCATACCCGATTGATTAAATTTGTTAGAACGGTTAGGTTGATTAATAACTTGGTTAATTAATTAAATGGTTAAGTTAAGAGATGCATGCTAGTTAACTCATATCCGTAATCGTTGATAGTTCGTTGATTGCTTGATTGGATGTTGCGTTCGTTGACTGCTTGATTGGGTGATGCATACATATAGAACGGCATGCTAGGACGTATATGCATATATAAGTATTTAAGAACGTATCTAAAGGAATATATATACGGGAAATTATGAGTTGATTAAAATACAGTTAAAAGACATAACACACTTAGAATATAATAACGGGGTGTGTTAATTAGTCGGGTTAATGGTAATGAATGGAAGTTAATGAATAATAAGATGTTGGGGAGTTAGTAATCTTACTAACTCTAACCGACAGATCGAGGACTTATTAAAAGATACTTAGGAAGGAATAAGTAAAGAAGTAATGTGATTTATGGGCCGTCTACGGGATTAGTAATCCACTAATCCTAAGGTAGCGGATTGAATGAGTAAAGGTTAAGGATTGAATGAGTAAAGGTTAAGGACATATTAAAAGACTAATAAACCTAAATAACTGTTTGTGTAGTGTTGTGATTATTGACTATGTGATTGTATATCTACTTCGGTGTTGGGCCGAGTAGACTGTTGATTGTGTGATTGTGTATCTACTTCGGTGTTGGGCCGAGTAGACTGTTGATTGCTTGATTGTGTATCTACTTCGGTGTTGGGCCGAGTAGACGGTTGATTGCTTGACTGTTTATCTACTTCGGTGTTGGGCCGAGTAGACTGTACTAGTAGATACTTACTCTGGTGCGGGACTGGGTAAGTCTGAGTAAGGTTGGGTGATGTGGATTGAGATGGTAGTTCTATTTGAACTTGTCGGTCTTGCGTGATAGAGTCCCAGTGAGTCTGATTGTTTACATTGCTGTTATTAGGACTCTATAGGGTGTGTTAGATCCCGCAGGTCTAGAGATGGCGTTCCGATACTTCCGACCCGATTGGATCCTCGGGTAGTTACTTGATCGGTTCACGTACCTTTGGGTGGTGATTCTGGTTATGGTGTTAACCTACTGAGTGATGCCGGTAGGTGTGTGGTCCGGAGAATATGGGGTCGCGTCCGAGGGCCGGACTACATGGAAGCTTTGGTTATCTAGGGGTAACCCGAGTCACCGCGTATCGATGGACAGATAACGGTGTCCTAGTCGTTGGACCTCGTGTTTTCGTCTAGGAGTCGTGGGAGGTTTTAGTTACCGTAGGGTAGCTAAGTGTTCCCGTGGAAGTTACCGAGTTCGCGTTTGGGGCCCATGGTGTGGAGATTGCGTTAGAGTTGCGATAGATAGAGCGAGTTTAATCGAGAGCATGTGCCGCAGTGTTCTCGATTCCCTTGGTTACTTTTGTGTTGTTGTGTTGTTATTTGAATGCTTGTGTGTTGTGGAGCTCATCACGTCTTGATAGCACGTGATCAGCTATTGTACTTGATTGTTATTTTGGGTTTGGGCGGGATTATTAGATTGTTAGTAGCCTTCTAATTAGGAGCCGTCTCACTGGGTAATCTTAGATTTCTCATTAGACTCTTTTGTGTTTTTCAGGTTTGGCGTAGCTCGGCGGACGCGTAGGACACTCGGAGTAGTCTCGGATTGGCATTGGGTATCGGTTGTTACGCATTTTTGACTTATTTTCGGTTTCAGATTTTGTTGGGATCCAGCTAAATGATTTGTATTAGACTGTATATTGTTATGAATAAGATTTATATTTTTAAGGTAATAAAAACTGAATAATTCCCTGATATACGGTTTTTTCCGAACCGAACACAACTCGTGGAACCGGTACGGGTTGAAAAGCCTCGTATCGTGGAAACGAGGTAAACAGAGTCAAAGGTGGTTTGGTTCGAGCCTTTTTCTCAAACCGGACTGTCTCTGTCTTTCGTATTGTGACAAACTCTTCTCGTATGACTGCTCGGGTTCGATCGATCATGTTCTTTGTTTAATTGTTGGTCGGTCAGCTCGTCGGTCAACGGAAAACGGGAAGGGGGCGTTACACTCATAGTAATCTTGAAACTCTTTTGAAGTGAACTCACCTACTCTATCAGTCCTTAGGTTTTGATTTCAGCTCCAATATCCTTCTCTATCTCGCCTTTGAAATGCTTTAAACCTATCAAACGCATCGATCTTCTCCTTTAACAAGATTGACCACATGTATCTTGAAAAATCATCAATTATAAAAATATGTATTTGTTATATGAGTGATCGTGGGTGGTGTGATTGGACCACACAAGTCGGCATGGAGAAGTTCGAGTGGCTTTGATGCTAGAAACTTTGTTGCTTTTGGAAACGCTTGGCGAACCTGTTTTCCGACTAGGCATGACTCGCATAGTTTGTGTTCCTCTCTGGTTTTCGGTAAGCCGTGAACCATCTCCTTTTGGTACATAGATTTTATTGATTTAAAGCTTATATGTCTTAATTTTGCATGCCATCTACAAGTATCATCTTCTATGCTTGCTTGAAGACAAGTTGGTTTACCTATTTTCAGACATATCTTATATAGTCTATTAAGTGAGCGAGTTACCTTTACCAGCAAACTCCCAATTGAGTCGTGAAGAGTCAAGTAATCATGCTTCATCCTTACATTGCAGCCACCCTCAGTCGCTTGTCCTAGACTTAATATATTGCTTTTCAACTCCAGAATATAGTATATGTCCGAGACGAGTTGTTGTTCCTTTGTTTACTTTGAAATAGTATTGACCCTTTCCCTCCTATTTCAGTGCAAGAGCCATCTCCGAATTTCACTTTTTCTTTGATATTTTCATTGAGTTTTGAGAAGTAACTCTTATTCCCTGTAATGTGATTACTAGCTCCATTGTCAAGATATCATACCCCTTCTTCTCTTCCTTGATCTCAAAGTTCTTAGGTATGATATTCTCTTCATTTAAGAATACAATTTCATGCATATATAAGGCTGAATCTACTTCTTCAGTCTCCACTTTATGTGTTTCATGAAGTTTTTGTATTCTTTCTTGGCATTTGGATGCATGGTGGCCAGGTTTATCACACTGATAACATACCACTTTAGATAAAATCTTCTTATCTTTCGTGGTGTTGTGATCGCTTTGGCTGGAGTTCTGATCTTGGGAGTTTACACTTCCTCTGCCTCGTCCCATGTTTTCTCTACCTCCTATGCCTCGTCCTCTCCCTCTTGATGATGAAGGGTTTTGTTCCGAGCTTGTAAACAACAATTTACCTTGCGTCTCACTGCTATTCTCCTCATCGAGAATACGTTCTTCACAAGCTTTAAGTCGGCTGATGATATCTTTAAAACTCGTCTTCTTCAATTGTTTCTCCAAGAGATGCTGCTTTGTTGACAACTCTGATAACTTTCCCGCAAAGTTATCTATTGTGTCTGAATCTTTCATCTTGAGTCTTTCAAATTCAGACAATAGAGTTTGCAAGCGAGCTTCTTTAACACGATCTGCGCCCAGATGGCGTGTTTTAATTGCTTCTCAAATCTCTTTTGGAGAGTCTTGATCGCCTACTTGTAGTATTAGGGTTTCCGGAATGGATTGGAAGAGAAGAGCAATTGCAACATCGTTCTTGCTGGATTCTTCCGTTCATGGATCTATCGTCTCCCATACCTTATGAATCCTTAAAAGAACTTTCATTCTCATGACCCATACATTGTAGTTGGATGATGTTAACATCGAAAATTGGATCGAGATCGATTTGTCCAAGTCCTTTGCGCGAGGAGTATCATCCATGGCTCGGATTTACTTCTTCTTCACGCTGTTGAGAAGCTTTGAATGACTACGATCAAGGTGATCGAAATCCTGCTGCTCTAATACCAAATATAGTTTTAATGCAAATAACACACATGTATTATAAGATTTGCTTTCTTATTGATGTTTAGAAATATAACTCAAAAACTAAACAGCTTGATTGAATTCTCACACCAATGTCACAACTCAACATTGGTATTTATTGTAGTTCATCTTAACAACTTTTCATATTCTTTAGCTAGATATAGATAACTCCTAATCTAACAACAAGAATATATTTAGAGTCTATCTTATATCTTAACACATCTTTGTTAAAGATATATCTTACATATCAAGTAATTGAAGCTTACATACCATTTTTTTACGTTGAATAGTAAGTCTTTGAAGAGTCGTACTAGACATGGTGCAGCACCATTTCCAGCGTTCCCACTCGATACCATCTATCATTAACTCCTCAAGCAGAGGGGACACAAAAAGAATCGTTTTAGACACACCGCCATCAAAGCCACAGAAGTGAACCGAGTCAAGAAAAAGAGACTTGAGAGCTGGAAGAAAACACCCGCAGGGAGAGCGTGAATCACAAACCAGACCCTAGTTTCATCGTAGAAATTGTCTTGCAGGTAAAAACTTCAGAAGGCAGTGAATAATATCCTTTTCTGGCGACTTTTTTTGGTACAAATTTTTTTTTCTCTGGTGACTTTTATCTGAAGTTTAAGAACCAAAACGCCACGTTTCACCACATCACGGAGACAACAATTGATTTGATCTTCATACTGAGCTACATGTTTACATTTTAGAGAAAATGTCCTAATACGAGAGTTGACATGTAGAACCAATAGTACATCCACAAAATCCTTGAAACATCCTGCGTATGTAACTGAAAAATGAACATTTTGTATGATGGTAAACAGATTTCGCCAGCGTTTAGAGAGAACCGTTGCGAAAGCAGCTTCCTTTGCGGAGAGAAAGGACCCAATGTGGCAAATAATCTCATCTGGTAGATTACTGATTCTATTCATATTTTTGCCAAACCTTTTCACTACTAAGAAGAAGAAGCACTACAAGAAAATCTGTATTTAGCCACGAATTTTTTCGTGGCTAGAACCAAAAATCCGTGGCTAGTTCGCCCTTAGCCACGAATAGCCACGAAAATGTTTCGTAGCTTCGAGCTCGTTGCTAATGTATTATCGTGGCTAGTCGTGGCTAGTCGTAGCAAAGCTTCCACGAAATAGCCACGAACGTATTCGTGGCTATTAGCCACGAATAGCTACAAACTAGTTCGTGGCTATATAGCTACGAATTACCACGATATATTCGTGGATATGTAGCTACGACTAACTACGATATATATCCGTGGATATTCATGACTAAAATAAAAAAAAAAATAAAAAAAAATAAACATATAATAAAATTAAATTAGATTTAAATTCGTATATACAAATATAATAGGTATATATAGATAATAATACATGTATAATACGAATTTAAATTAAATTAAAATACCTATACGAATTAAATTACATTCGTATATACATATATAATACGTATATTCATACGTATATACCACCAGGCCACGTCTTCCTCAACCCGGCGACGAGAGGGTGACTCCGGCGACGAGAGGGTGGCCCGGCGATTCATCTTCCTCAGATCGCCGCCGACGCTCCGCTCGCCCCCGACGCTCCGCTCGCCGCCGCCTCTCCTTACAGATCCGAAGCCGGTTGACGATTGCGCCATGGAATCGGGTTTTCGTCTCCGCCGCACCGCGTCTTCGTCTTTCTCATCGCCGGCGAAGAGAAGCTTGACCGGAAGCCGCCTCGACAACCCATCTCGAGATCCCAAGCCGTGTCCTCACCCCTTACCGTTTTCCCGCGATTCTTCCTCTGCTCGAACCCGAGTTCTCCTTTGCCCAAACCCGACAGCTCCTCCGGTTCTCCGACGATTCATGACGAAGGGTCCGAGATGACGCAGCGATGAAGATCCGACAGTGAAGACATGAGGAGAGGAGACATGAAGCTTATCAATCCGGCAAAGATAAGACATGAGGGGAGGAGACATGAAGCTTATCAATACGGCGCAGAGGAGAAGAGAGGAAGTAGGACTAGGGTTTTTTTTTTTCTTTAGCAATAAAAATAGATCTAACGGCCCAAAATTAAGAGGAAAATAGATCCCACGGATCAGATAAGGGATCCATGTGATCAAATATTAACCAATCACAAAATAGTTGGATTTAGTTAATTTATAATACTCAAAAATGAATTAAAAATAGAAATTTTTTTTAAAAAAAATTACAATAATTAGAATTTAAAAAAATAATTGTTTAGGGTTTAGAGTTATAAATTTTGTAAATATTGAATTTTTAGTTATGGATATATTATAGGAATTAGAGTTTTGTTAGTTAGTGTTTTGTTTGTAGTTTAGAATTTGTTTAAAGTTTAGGGTATAGAGTTTGAAAAGTTGTATTTAGTTATATAGTAATTAACTTAATGTAAAATAGTTATTGATATGTTATAGTATTTATTGATATGTGGTATTGGATTTGAAAGTAGTAGATTTGGAAATAAAAGTTCTTTTTGTAAGTTTTGAATCTTAATTTAGGTATTTATAGTTTTTAGAGTTTTAGTTATTAGATTTTTGGTTATATATAGTTTAAGGTTTTATATGTATATGTTTATATAATTTAGGATATGAATATTGTGGTATTGAATTTGAAATAATAGTTTTATGTATATATAACTAATGGTTTGTATTTTGATTTTATAGTTTATGATTAAGAGTTTAGGGTATATTTAGGGTTTAGGGTTTGAAATAGCCACGAATAAAATCGTGGCTATTCGTGGCTATTTCGTGGCTAATCTCTTCCACGATGATATCATGGCTATTCGTGGCTAAATTAGCCACAAATAGCTACGATTTCAGATCATGGCTAGGTAGCCACAAATATCTTCGTGGCTAGTTGTGGCTATGCTCTTCCACGATTATTTCGTGGCTATTTGTGGCTAATTATCCACGGATAGCCACGAATATTTTTTCGTGGCTAAATAGCCACGAATATCTACGAATTAGCCACGATTTGCAGTCGTGGCTGGTTCGTAGCTATTCGTGGCTGAAAAATTCTTAGCCACGAACTGTTCGTGGCTCGTTCGTGGCTAAAAACAGTTTTTCTTGTAGTGAAGAAACAAAGCTCAATTATTAGGCCTGGGATATTGGGTATTCGGTTCGGTTCCGGGTACAGAGGTTTAGGATCCAATGGGTATTTATTTTTTCCGGTTCGGTTCTGATTCGGTTTGGGTACATAGGATGAAGAACCGGAAAATACACGAAAACATTCGGTTCTTATCGGTTCCGGGTATTTTATACCCGATAGGTCAAAAAATACCCCAAATGTAAGAAAAATTACACGATATGTCAGAATAATACCCAAAATATAAAAGAAAATTACCCGATAAGTCAAAAAATATCCGAAAAATACCCGATATGTCAAGAAATATCCGAAATGTAAAAAAGAAATACCCGATAAAATAAAATATACCCAAAAACTAAGAAAATATCTTATATGCTAAAAAATTATATACTATATATAAATGTATATGTATATTTGGGTAATACGCGGAACCGAACCAGGACCCGCGGTTCCACAATTTCAATACCCAATAGGGTATATTGGTCGGAACCGGAACCGGAACCGGAACCGAACCTATATTTTTGATCGGTTCCGGTTCGGTTCTTCGTTTCCGGTTTTTTTTCCCAGGCCTATCAATTATAATGGAGGCTTCAAAGTCTAGACTCTAAAATCAAACACTAACTAGATTAGCTTGTTCAGAAATCGACATCACTCAAAAACGCATATACGCATATAGCTGAAGCGAACACCAGAATGTTAGATAGGAGAGTTGCAGAAATGGTGGTAGATGATGAAGAAGAATCTGATCAACTCTTCAATATTAACGAGAATGGCAATACCTTCTTAATGAACAGAAATGCCATTTCCGAGGAGATTTGAGCAGAGTTGCAGCAATCTTCAAAACCCTCAAATGTATCATTTCGTTTGGATCATTACCTCAAATGACCTTATTTCGAAAAGAAAAATTTAAAATGAATCCCTTATAACTTAATTGTTTTTAACATTTTTTTTTAAATCGAAATAATGGGTATGTTACCAAAAACCTAAACTAAGTAAACAAAATTACAACTTATACATGTTGTTTTTAGCACCGCCCAAACTCTCCACAAACCTATTGGATCTAACCCGAAATTAATTTCAAATATTTCCTTCCCCAATTCAAAATTTCTCAACATTTCGATCGTTATATATGCGTTATTCGTGAAACTAGGTACAACTAATCTAGTTCTACTCGATTCCGAATTCGATTTTCATGGAAAATGGTGGAAATATAACATTCCAAAGATACAAAAGATGATATAAAAAAGAGTACTGCAGAGACGAGAAAAACAGAATACGAGAAAAGAAATTAAAACGAAAAAGAAGTTCCTCAATACATGTGGAAGAACTTCAAACACTGTTTGTAATGAAAGCAGTCTGGACAGGCGATTTCCAGATGGCGAAGGTGGCAAGATTGATGGGGCTTTATGTTCTGCAACGGTTGGAGGTACACCGGCTTCTTCTGAACGGTGATGCCATGCAGTGTCTTCCTCAAGTTCTTTCAAACTTTATTAGCGGTCTCGAAATCATCCCCATCCCGCCAGTTCATCAAGGCCATGTAGTCTTTGATTTCTCCGGGATCGTCATGGAGGAAGCGGAGCACAGCGTACAGGTAAGCGGCCTCCAAAATCAATCGTCACTCTCCTCAATCGCCCCAAGCTCTAAATATCCCATTCCGTTGTCGGGGTCGTCCTCGATGAAATAAGCGAGAATACCTCGAACGAAGAAAGCGGCAAAGTTCTCGTGTTCTACGCATGTTTCTAGAAACTCCATGTGAGCAAGCGCATGGAGAGGCCTCTTGACCAGAGGTGAGATGCATAGAGAATAGAGGACTCTCGGATCCTTGGAGGCTTCTTTCATCTTGGTGCAAGTTTCTCTAGCGTTGCAGTAATCAGCGGAGGAAGCTTTGCCGAACTTTTCGACGATAATGGTGAGGATTTTGATCGGGATTTGTTCTAGACTTACAATCGATCTCGTGTTGGCCATGCTTTCCTTCTCTCTGTTTTTTCGGGCGGTGCTTCTCTCTGCTTTATGTTAAGAATCTCTGTTTTGATGGTTATGTCTGAATCGAGTATTTAAAGAGAAGGACTATCCTTTAGAATTTCGTCTTAGGGAGGTGTCGATTCGCCGAGAAAGAAGTGAGAGAGGTGTCGATTCGCCGGTTTCAGAGGTGCAATGATGATGGGTGGCGTGGGGGTTATCTTTCTTGTGTTTGAAGATCGATGGCTAGTTGTCCCCTACATTAAACGGGGTGTGATTTGACAATAGTTCGAGATACAGAAACGTCAGATCGGTTTATATCAGAGATAAATACAGAGAACCGGAAGAAAGAGACGATGAGATTTTTGGCGCCAAAATTTATCACACAGTATTACCTAAGATATTAGTTTTACGAAATTTGCAAATAGTTCTACTTTTCTGTTTTCAGTTTATTTAGTATTACATAATCTAAAATTGTGTTTTGTACTTTTACAATTGATATAAATCGATTAACATGTAATTATGATTGTTGTATACAATAATTTGTTTAAAATCTTGATTTTTTTTTTACTTATTTGTTTATTAGTTACAAAGTGATCTTAAAAGTATAAGAACAATATTGTGTAGATTCTTCCATTATATATCCATTAAATCGATTACCATGTAATTCGATTAACTTATAAATCTGGTAGTTTTATGCATTAATATGTTGATTTATTTAGATTTTGGTAGAATGATACTTGTTATTATAATTTTACAAATTTCACATTTCTCTTAGTAATACTAGTATTACCAATATTACACAGCATCAAACAAATATGACAAATAGTTATACAACATATACCAAAATAAATCGTGCATACATATCTTACAAATTATAGACAAAGTAATACAAAAACAAAAGGTGAAGATACAATAAAACTCTATAACAACTTCCAAAATAACAACCATGAAGTCCTTATCTTGTCCGTCTTTTGTTTCACGTCCTTGGACGAGTTGTTGTTGATTCTATCCTGCGGAAACAACAACAAAACCTCATTCATTAACACTAGTTGTCCACCATATTTTAATCAATAACTCACGATTTTCAGTAATACCAGTTTTACTAGTTATACATCATTAACAGTAATACTAGTTTTACATAGTTCTCCTATCGTATGAACATTCAAATTGGATCGGTTTCAGGTTTTAGTTTACTTACAATGCACTACGATTCAAATCCAATGAGTCCTAATCGACCCAAAACAATGGTAAAACACGAATTTAGAATCCTAATCGACCCAAAACAATGGTAAAACACGCATTTAGAGTCCTAATCGACCCAAATCAATGGTAAACCAATTTAGAGTCCGAATCGACCCACCAAAACAATGGTAAAACACGAATCAAATCCAATGAGACCTCAATTATCAAACCCAACGCAGCTCCAAGGATCTAAATTCTGACGACGGCAATGGATAACGACGGCGGCGGCGACAGAGCTCCCCGAACCAGGCAGGTTCGCGAACCCGGTTCACGAGCTGCTCGACGGATGGGGTGAGATCGGATCTCGGTTCGGTTTGTTTTATTTTTATCTGTTTTAGTTATTTTGTTTTTTAAAATCAAGAAAGTAAGGGCAAGTTCGTCTTTCAACATTTCATTAAATCAAAAGGGGTATGAGAGCTTAAAAAGGGATAACCAGGATTTTGATTTCAAAAATAAGGGTATAAGAGACGATTTCTCGTTTCGTTTGAGGTGGTGATAAAAAAAAAAATCAATACTATTAAAAAAAATAGATTATATGAAAAAACTAAATTTTATATGATGCTTTTATTATCAAATATGTCATTATAATTAATAGATATTTTTTAAAAGATAATTTGGATTTAGTAAATTTTACCTATATTGATCATGCTAAATATTATGTAATTAATGATTTTATTCAAAAATATATTCATAATATTTTAATATCTTTTTGTTTTAAAAATAAATAAATATTTTTAAAATATAACAAAATCTTATAAAATTATTTTTATTTTTTATTTCTTAAAAATATTAATTTCGTATTTACTAATAAAAATATTATAAAATAATTTTAATTACATTTGAATTTAAGTACTAATTTATTATTTTATTTAAAATATATTAATAATTTCCTTTAATATCTTCTTTTTGTTTTAAATATAAATCTATATTTTTATATTATAACAAAATCTTACAAAAATAATTTTAATTTGTCGATTTCTAAAAAAGAATTAATAAATTTCCATATTATTAAAATTTATTAAAATTAATTTATTTGCATTTTAATCTCTTTTTCATCTGAAAGATACATTATCATTATCAAAGACCGGGTGAAATACAAAGACGGATACAACTAGAAGACCAAGCCCGAACAAAAACGGGAGACAAAGACGGCAAGGAAAGACATTCCTTCCGCAAGCTAAAACCCAAAGATTATACACGACAACAAGGGAAAAACCAAATAAACATTAAACTGGAAGTGAAAACAAAAGAGCAAAGGACTCCACCGATCAAACTGAAACAAAGCTCATAACCGCACTCTATCATACTCCCATAGAAACATTTGATGTCGAGGAATGGCTGAGAAACAAGAGCTCGCGAGGAACCAAACCAAGGCGTCCAACAACCGAGCACAACCAGCCATGCTCCGAGCAGATACAAGAAAGAGCTTGAGAAGACCTAAGCAGAAACTAACATCCACACTCAAATCAAAACTCGACGACAAAGCAAGACCAAGCTCAAAGAGAGAATCTTTGAACTTCGGAAGGGGAAAACCGCGATTTAAGACCTCCAGTTCATACACGCGGACACTCGTCGACCCGATCCCGACCATCTACCGACCAAAGCGCGGTGACGTCCTCGCAAGAGAAGACCTGAATTACCAAACCACTGCGACGCTGAAATGTAGATGCTCATGCAACAGAATCACATCCAGGCCGCGGACCCCAAAGCGAAACTTAATAGAAAATTGCAAAAAGAACTTCAACCGAGCAATGAAAATGAGCCAATCGAAGAGTCAAATACAACGTCATCACCAAGGATTTAAAAGAGAAGAAATCTAAGGCCGGCGAGCAAGACTATGTCAATAACTCCTGTAGCCAATAGAAACCTCCCAAAAACCACGGTAAGGACAAACCCCATCAACACCAACCACATGCTATTAGACAGAAGACATTACGAATCGAGACACACATCCACACATAACAAGCAACTCAAGAAAAGGTATACGGGGCCAAACCAACTAAGAAGACAACCACAATAATCAAGCCACAAGCCTAAAGCCAGAACCACAACAAGGAGAAAAGAGCATTTAAACCTTGAAGGAAACTATGTGGATTCCAATCGACGTGAAGGCAACCAATCTCGAACGAGACCAAGCTAAGCCAAAACACCAACCAGACCACAACCCACCACGACCCCAACGCAGAAACTATAGGAAGGGACGCGAACTCCATCGACGCCATACGAAGAAACAAGCGACGACTCCATTGTAGATCAGATTTACACCGGAGGAAAGCCACAGTTAACACCAAAAGCTCCGACCACTCCGAGCAAACTTCAGAAGCTGTCAGCGAGATACCGTGCAACGATAAGCCTAAAAGAGAGAGAAGATGAAGGGATAGAGGAGCGGGCGCTGCCGGCAAGGAGAAACCCGCCGAACGCCGTCAAAAAAGATGTTGATCTGATTTAGTTATTGTTCACGGTGGTGTGTTAAAGAGACATAATTAGTTTTTTTAATAATTTTATTATATGTTTATCATTTGCTTTTAATCTATATAAACACAAAATCTTTATATTTAAACAATTATAAAACGGGTTGAAAAATAGATTAACTCATTTCAATTATCTATATATTAAAAACACATTTTGCCTATAGGAACACGTGAGTTAAAAATATATATTATCAATCACCTCTATGCATTTTCCCTATGAAAACTATTCTATGTATAAAAAGGAGACAAAAGAAGACTAGAGTTTACAGAAATGAAAATTATATTTTGGATTTAATTAGACGATGTTTTTGTAAAACCCAAAAACCAAAAACATAGGCCATTACCCGGCCTGTTTTTATATAAAAAAAAAAGTTTTCATTCAAGTGAATGCTCTTTATTTTTTTTTGTCAAGAATTCAAGTGAATGCTCATTTTGCTTTATTTTGACTTATTTTGTATTAGTAGCTTGAGAAATGCATCTTTCGTTTATATAAGGCATGGATGGTGGATAAGATTCACACTTCTCTGCAACTTTTTAAAAGGTGAGCTTTTCAGAAACCCATTGTAAGTTAGCCAAACTTGGACAAAAAAAAAAAATCAAGATTGTGTGAAAAATTGGTAGTTTCAACGAAAATTGGTTGGCTTCAATCTTGAAACGTGACGAAACTGTGGTCACGAAGGAAAACAATAAAATTTGCACGTGACAAACGAGAGCGTCGGCGGGTAAATAAACTAAAGAGAAATTACTTTAGATAGTTACGAATGTAGATTTTTTTCACGGCAAAAATATCATTAGTAGGTGTGAGTTTCTAGAAAAACGGCAAAAATACATGTAAATCAAATAGAGTATTTTAATTTAAAAGAATGCAATTGACAAAAAGATAAACTAATATAATAATTTCAATTATGGAACTAAATAAATGAAAAATAATCTAAATTATTAATTTAAATAACTGAAAATAGAAAAAGTAAAAAAAAAGACATAAACCTAAATCTATGGTTACGAAATTACGTTTATTGACGACGAAGAAGAAAAATGAAATCGAAATTAAATTTTTTCGACAATAAGTTCTACCGGATTATAGATTTGTTTTAAAGTTTCATTTGCGTTATTGTAAAATTTTTTGACTGTCAAATTATTTATCGTAAATTTGTTTTCAGTACTCGTTTAAACGATTGTAGATTTGTTTCCAGTATTCCTCATTAGAAGTTCTATTGTAGCTTTACAGTATGACATCCTTTATCCTTATCTTTGCATTTACCAACATAACATTCTCATCGAATTTTTAGAAACTTCTATTTACCAAACACTAACATGAATCCTCCATGGCTGACACTGAAAAAGTGGAAATATGAAAATATTGCGAGACTTGAGATCATGAATTAAATAAAAAGAAGAAAAAAATTCAAATCGAAATCTATAAATCTGGAAATCTAAAAATAATAAAGGAAAATGTTTTTCTTTTGCTTCACCTCCAAACAGATAGCTGGCGAAAAAAACATATCAAACCTAGATATGTTCTAACTACAACAATAATTTACTAAATGTATTAAAAGTTTGTTACATCACAAGCATTATTATTTCGGTATCATTTATTAAGTTTACAACATCAACAAAAAAATCTCCATTCTAAAAATTTTGGTCTACGTAAAACAAATATACCATAAATTATCATTAAACAAGTCTTCAAACATAAATAAGTCTACGAAGAGAATATAAATCTATTATAAATATGATAAATTTGTCACAACAAAGATGTTTTCCTCTTCTCTCAAAAATCTACCATAACTAAATGAAATTCTACAATGACAATATAAACCTAGATCACGCATGATAAATTTTCCTCTACATCCACATCTTCATCTTTGATCAAAAATCTACCAGCATTTGATGAAATCTTCAAACTACAAGATTAAGTATGTAATGTCTAAATAAATCTATGGCTAAATAATTTAAATCTATCAATCGGTTAACAAAGCCAACCAAATCTACACATTGGTCATTTTCTCAAAAAAACATGCTGTTATATAAAATAACTCTACAAGTATACAAAAAATTACATCAGTTCACAAAATTTATGACAATTAAAAATAAGTCTAAAATAAGTTGACAGACCATCAATGAAATCTATAAATTCGTAAATTAAATATACTCGACAATGTAAATTTGCATTTATAAAAATCAAATCTACAATCCAAATAATAATTTTAGGGTTCTTGAATAAATCTATGATCGAATATTTAAGTTCACATACAACAAAACAAGTCTACAATGTTAAATTTTATTAATGATATTTTGTAATAATATGCTTATTTAGATACTCGTGAAAAAAAGAATATGAAAAGTTGTTTAACTAAAAAAGATTAAGATTTTGGACTGCAAAATAACCATTTTCCAAGGTTATTTAAGCTTTTTACCCCAAACTAAACCATACAAAGAATTTTTTTTTTTTTTTTGTCAACAACCATACAAAGAAATTTCAAATATGAATTAAATAATGATAAAATTTTTATTAGTCCGTAATAAAATCTGCATCCGTCCGCCCGCCAGTTTGTCGTTCGCCTAAACATGAAGAAGAAGATCCCTCTCTCTAATTCCTCTCGCCGAATCTGAAAAATACATCAATGGACGATCCGATTCTGATTCCTCCTTCTCCGTACGATCTTCTCTTTCAAGCTCTCTCGCTCATCCCTATTCGCCACTACCTCTTCGCTCTCTTCCTTTTCTGGGCCATCTTCCTCTACAATTTCATCGAGTTTCATTTCCTTGGTGATACGATTCTTCAGTATTTCAGATGTCGAGTGAATCTCATTTACAATCCCGATTCTTCTCTTTATCACGGTGTTGTCTCTCGCTGCCGGATTCTTCACGGCCGGTTAAAAGAAAACAATTTAATTTTTTTTTTTTTTAATTTGATGGGCTAGACGATTTCGGAATCTTAATTCGATTTTTTCTCGTATGCTTAAAGATATGTGGCGACTCCATGGTTAGCGAGTCCTCATCTTCAGACTTGTTTCCTTAATTTCAACGGATTGCCTCCGGTTTTCAGCTACACGAGGTGATTGATTAGGATATTTTTGCTAAAATTTTAAGCACTTTTGTGCGATTGAGACGCACTTAACCTGATGAAGTCTCTTTGCTTTTGTCTTGTAATGTGTCAGGCATCTCTTTCGCGCTTCTGATGGTGGAACGATTGCATTGGATTGGCTGAAGAATTCGGATGGTATAAATTTAGTGACGGAAGAATTGATTTTTTTCATACCTTCTTTGCTTGAATCTGATTTGGTTTTTGCAGTTCTTGATGGGGATCTTCACAATCAGACGAAACAAGACACAACTCCCATTGCTGTTGTTATTCCAGGGCTAACTAGTGATTCTTCCTCTCCTGTAAGTCTCGTTTATAAATCTCTTATCTTGTCTAGAATACAGTACATTTGACTTGCATTGGTGATTCTGCAGTATCTAAAGCACCTTGCCTACAACACTGCAAAATCAGGTTGGAATGTTGTTATTAGCAACCATAGAGGATTGGGTGGTATTTCTGTTACTGTGAGTTTTCCCTATTTTGGGTATTTTGTTTTCATGTTCTATGAAACGTATACATATTCTTCTATAATCTTGCTGCTATGTTTCAGTCCGATTGCTTTTATAATGCTGGATGGACAGAGGATATACGGGTAGTTATTGGTTATCTTCAACATGAGTACCCAAAGGCTCCTCTCTTTGCTATTGGAACTAGCATTGGAGCTAATATTCTGGTACCAAATCAGGAATTCGGTAGTTTACAGTTTTAGTTTCTTTCTTGTGTACACGCTTCTAGTTTGATCCAGTTGAGCAACTATGCTTAGCTTTGAAGTGTGATGATGATCTGCTTGTCTTCCTTGGGCTTATTTCATATTTCTAACCTGGCTGCACCGTAGGCACCATAGCCTATTAATTTTTTTGAGGAGGTTCATCTAATAGATAACATAAACCTGAATATATCGAATGTTTCAGGTAAAATACCTTGGGGAAGAGGGTGAGAAGACTCCTCTGAGGGGTGCTGTAGCTATCTGCTCTCCATGGGACCTCTTGGTGAGTTATTCATAACCAGATATATTGATTCCAACATTTTCCGTGTCTTAAGTTCTCTCTAGTTATTTGATCAGAAATTGTTTAACTTCTCTGAGACAAGTGGACGCTTGATACATTATGCTTTCTTTTCCTTTGTCTCCTCCCAACAAGGTTGCTGACAGGTTCATCTGCCGGGCATTCAAACAAAGGTTGTACGACAGAGCTCTCACCATCGGACTTCTAGGTTATGCTCGATTGTATGTCCACCTCATTGTCCAAGTACCACCTATATTTTGAGTTAGAGAAGAAATTTCAGATATAACCTTTGAGAAGATCAGGGTTCAGTTATAACTATAGTTTCATTTGCAGACATGAACCTCAGTATACACGGCTTGCTAATTGGGAAGGCATAAAAAAGGTTAGTAGTGTAAGTGACATTGTGTAACCACAGATCCATAAACTATACAGTCTATTTCGTATATGGACTGAAAAAGAAGCAGAGTTCTTGAGCAAATTCCATTTTTATTTTGCAACTAACATTGTCTATTGTTGCCCAACTTCATTGCTTCATCAGTCACGTTCCATCCGAGATTTTGACAACCATGCTACCTGTCATGTCGGGAAATTTGAGGTACTAGTACTTTCCCATATATATATTTTTTTTTAACTTCTGATGTTACTTTCCTCCATTGGTCTTGTCATTGCTAAATCTGTACATCTTTGCGATGCTATTCATAATCAGCGCTAAGCCACTATGTTGATTCGACAAAGTAACAACAATTTGCTCCCTAACGCAGACTGTGGATACGTTTTACCGAAAATCTAGCAGTGCCCAATACGTAGGAAATGTGGCGGTGCCGCTACTCTGTATCAGTGCTCTAGATGATCCCTTATGCACAAAGGAAGCTATTCCTTGGGAAGAATGCCGGTAATTCCCGTAATCTCATCAAAATCTTGAATCCTATCACAGATACAGTATTGACATGAAGTTTCTTTGGAAAGGGCAAACAAAAACATTGTCTTGGCGACAACAAATCACGGAGGACATCTAGCGTTTTTCGAAGGATTAACTGCATCTAGCTTGTGGTCGGTAAATATATCTCTAGATTCTTCCTTACAAAGTACAAAAATATATTGTTATATATATACGCTGTGTACAGGTGGGTTCGGGCGACCAACGAGTTTCTTTGCGCGCTTAGCTGCAGTCGTTATATGCATGTACAGAAAGTAAGTTTCTGTTTGTTAGAATTGATATCTTCAACTGTTCTGTCTATTGGTTAATTTTATCGAATGCATGCGGCTTACATAACACTAAAAGCAACCTCAAACAGAAAGTGACATTTTTTTAACAGATTCAAGAGAGTCGAAGCTCAGGATCAAGAAAGCAGGAGGAGCCCTCAATAAATCAAGGCCCGTACCTAAACATTGCAGAAGACGGGTTGGTGGCAGCAGTCAAATATGAGGAAAACACCAATATCACCACACCATCAGAAGAAGCAACACAACTATTGAACCAGACGGGACCAAAGCGTAAGGATGATGTAAGAAAGAGAAGCTTTAACGAGCTGTGTCGCCAGACAAAACCGTCCATATGGTTGCTTGGTTACATAGGCGTGGTAACAGGTTTCCCTTTAGTTGGGATGCTCATAAACTACCTCTTCCGTAAGAAGCAACGACCCAAAACATCCAAATCCTGAAGTTGCTTGTTTTCTCTTCTCAGAAACTTCATTCGCAGATTCTTAACTCCTAATTTGTTAGTTATTCATATTTTGATATGTTAAATAATAGTATCCTACACCCTCCTATTCATGTATACCTAGCATTGGAAAGAGAATGTGTGTAGAAGAACTTTTGGTAAAAATGAAGAAATAATTAGTTATCCACTAAACTATACTTTATCATTACTACGGCAATTATGTAGTTGTGTACATGGATTCTTGTAATAATTTTCGTGGAGTATCGAGTGATTTTGTAGCTTGCAATTTTTAAATCTTTCCCTCAACTTGATCTAACTATGTTTCTTTTGATAACAATGTGAGATTGATGTATGTCACTCTATAATTGATTTGTTAAACAAAATAATATTTTTAGTTTAATTGTTCCCATCATGTTAATAGTTATGGTTCAGTTTAGATATTTCCTGAAAAGTCAATTCACAGTTATACTAATGCACGGCAGCTGTAAAATCGTGAAGCCACAAGGGCATTTTAAGATAATGTTGATTGCTAGACCTAACCATTTTATCCAGATCCGAAAATCTAAACCGGTATTAATTCGAAAAATACGGTTTGTAAAACGTAGAACCTTAGTGTAATAATTAGTCTTTTTATGTAGTGTTTTGTTTATTTGTTGTTATGAGGTTAACCACATTTAGAGATGCAAAGTTTTAGATTTGATTTTTTTACGTTGAAGATTAGGTGTGAAAGAATTAAAATTATATTCATTTTTTTCCGTTTATTAATTGTTGTATTTTAGTGTAGATTTCATGGTTTGGTCTTGCCTTGGTTCTCTTCCGATTTCGGTTGGTTTTCCATTGGTTGTGTTTTGGAAATTTGGTAACGTTATTGCATTTTTCTACCTTTCCCATTTTTTTGATTTATTATTGATGGTGTCGTTGTAAAAGATTGTTTTTTACGAGGATGTTTTCTTGCATGTTTTAGTTTTCTCTTTCTTTCAGTAATGTGTGAGATAACTGGCTAGTGTTGTAAATGTAAGCTTATGTTAATTTTGTGTTTGGCACATCACCCGAGACACTGTTCACCTTCTGCCAACTTTAACCATATGGGCTCGCAGAGTCGGACATCGGAACCCCGCTTGTGGTAACCCGAAGAATCATCTCACCCATGGTGATGAATTGTTAAAAACTCGAAGGATGAGCTGCTAACCTGGCATGTTTCCTTCTCCGCTTGAATATGCTCCGCCAGTGAGTCTTCATCCGTACTTTATCTATCGGCAATCGTAACTTGCTCCGGAATCTGCGAAGTTCCCTCAACCTCCGACGCAACCTCCGCCATTTCTTCCACCGACGCAACCAAAACCGCCATATCATCCTCTAGGCCCACCGGATATATCCTCGTTGCTAAAACGCCTGCTCTCGAATTTGCCTCATCTCTCACCATCCATCTCCCTAGATCTGCTCTTCAAAGCGAATCATGTATCATGTATCCCTCGAAGCCTGTTCGCATTTCGCCCTGGAGATCAATGCTACCTCCACCTTTTGCTAGCCTGTGTTGCTCAGATCCACCATATGAAAACCAGAGATATCATAGCTCCCCTGCTCTCCGACCGATTTTTTCCCTCTGCTTCATCGGGCATGAGCCACTCCTCTCCAAGTCAACATCTCCTCTCCGGCGTTGTAGCGTCCGTACAGAGACGAAGAGCCACCACCTTTCTTTGTTCTTTCATTGAGCTCATCTCAATGGGCTGGATTAAGTCACTTTCTGTTAATGGGCTATGGTTCCAGATACATCCCATCGTACAAAAGGATTTGTTACATACAAAACTACTTTTGAGTTTTTCATCCGATTTTAAGTCGGCAAGCATCAACATTTCATCCTTTGCCCAATAGAGATCAATTTCACTTTCATTCTCTTTGGGAAGAGATCAATTCCACCTTTTTTTTTTTGTAAAAGATCTTTTCAGTTGTTTCTCTTTTTTGGAGAGAGATTGGTTTCATTTTCCTCCTTTTAACATCTCGGGTACAACATGCTACATATGCATGTGGATCACTGGGAGGCGTACATACAATGAGAGAACTATCTTAACTTCCTTATTGTTTTATTATCTTGTATAACGGTCTGTTCGGAACTAGAAGATGCAATCGGATTCGTCTCGACGAATTTTATCAGTGAAGGTTGGTTTTCAAAATCACGATGTAAAGTGATTATATTTTAATGTTCCGGTTCTACCGTGAAGCTTCTATTGCCACAATTAATTCCCTCTTAATGTTGTATCTTGAATGTTTAAGATAATGAGTTAAGATTTGTGACAAAGAAAAACTGGCGAATGTAAATAGGGAAAATCGCATTTTAAACCATCAAAGTAGGACTTACTTGTAGTTTAAACCTTGAGATATTTGCACTCACACTTTAAACCATCAAAATAAAAAAACTTACACACATAACCTTCAAAGTACTTTAAATGTTTGCACCGTCAAATAACTTAACTTAACGGAATAATTAACTCTGTTACGAAACAGTAAACCTCTGTTAATATAATACAAAATATGTTTATTAAAATAATTATTTTAAATATTAATTAAAAGAAATATAAAGTGATTGGTCAAAAAAAAAAAATTAGGTCAAAAAACTTTTTGGATGACGAACACGACGGCGGGACCAGCATCTTCTCGCGTGGGTGGAAATCAGAATATTTCAAGCGAAAAATGATGGGAAAAGATGGAATTTACAGAATCATGAAAGAACTCCATTCCTCAGCTGGCCGTTGATGATAGTCAATCCAATCTCGATATTCTGATACCAAACCCTAAATTTCGCTTGTTTCATCCTCCCTTTTTATTCAATTTTCTGTGAGAAGATTCATGGATTCTTCACCGGACTATTATACTTTCCTAAACTTGTTCAGCTAGTCCAAGTATATGGATTTTTTCAATGAAGCAAAGCTTCGATGATTTAAAAATAAAAGCCACAATTTACTTCACCCTAGTTGTAACAGTAAAGAGAAACCGCCACAGAACAATTGGAGAGGCAGAGTGATTGTGCATCTTCGAAGGATTGTGGTCATGGGTTTACGAATTCGTTGCAGCATAACGTTTGGTTAGCGCAATTGATGGACATAGAAACACTTGTAGAATTGTAGATTAGATTTGTGTTTGAACTTTCAATTGATAAAAGGATTTGTTTATTATTAGATCTGGAAGCAGCATAATTTACTAGAACGGGAGAAGATGGCGATGATTTTTTTTCTAATTAGTTGTTTAAAATAATTATATTAATAAGCATGTTTTCTATTATATTAACAGACGTTTACTAACAGAGTTAATTATTCTGTTAAATTATTTGACGGTACAAACATTTAAAGTACTTTGAAAGTTATGTGTGTAAGTTTTTTTTATTTTGATAGTTTAAAGTGTGAGTGCAAATATCTCAAGGTTTAAACTGCAAGTAAGTTCTACTTTGATGGTTTAAAATGCGATTTTCCCATTGTAAATATTTATATATTTTAACTTTAAATTCTATCCTTTTTAATATATGATATGCGATTTAATCGCGCTTCCTCTATCCAAACTGTGACGCTTAATCGCGCTTCCTCTATCCAATTTCAGTCTTCAAGGAATGAGGTTCCTATTATATAAGTTCTATAACTATTCATGATTCTCGCAGTAATCGAAAGCAAAGTCTACTCTTCAAGATAGATTTTATAACCATTTCATTTTTTCGAGCCAAACATTTCGTTCGTGCAAGGAAAACGATAAGCAAAGCAAATTAACAAAATCAGACAATTAACAAAGACGAACTCTACAGAACAAAACAAACCAAGTGAAATCAACATTACATACATTCTTTTGTGTATAAAGATCAAAGAGAAAATTTAGATCTCATCGTAGCAAAGCGACGACATTAAATCTCTTGGTGATCCCCAAACAGTAAGATTAAATAACATCTCTTTCTTTTCTTCTTCCTCTTTTCTACACATTTCTTCTGCAATTTCACAAAAGTTTGACACCTTTTGTATTATCTCTTCTCGGGCTTCTTCCTGTGTTCATCACCAAAAGAAAGCAAACCAAACAACAAAATCACAGTTTCTGAATTTTTTTTTTTTTGAACGAATTCATCAAAAAGTTCGATTTTTACCATTGAGAGAAGTTCGTCGATGATAGAAGCATCTTTCTCGACTTGATCTCGAGTTTCCATCGAAGAAGAAGTTTCCGGAAGCGACAACTGAAACTGATTTGATTTCTCTTGCATTGCGCACAAGCTGTTCGACAAAATCTCCCAATGATCGATCTCTCTCTGGTACTTTCTCTTGAGCTTCACGAGTATCTCCCTCTTACGCTTCTTTCGATTTCTCTCCTCCTCCGCCGGATTCACCTCCAGATCCGGCGGATTAGATGCTCCCGCGGCTGTAGTTTCCTCGCCCATGCATCTCATTCGGTTGAAAATAAATCCACCGTCGTTGCAAAGCTCCCATTCTTCGTCTCCGAATACATAACTCGCCGGCGCCGCTGATGCTTGTTGGTCCATATCCGCCGAAGAAAACTCAGAAGCCGGATCGGTGAACTTCGGGCAACAAAAGCCCTCCACCAAATAATCAACGAATCTACCGATTTAGAATGGAAATTAGCACCTCGACGGCCGACGGGACAATTAGCCCGCTCTTTTCGTTTTTCCCTCTATTTTTCTTTTTGAATTTTTAAAATCCATCGATAGACCTTATCCGATCTCACTGATAAGTTTTTAAACACTTTCCATTTTTTGGGCTTTATCCAATAAATAAATAAATAAATAAGAGTTATTTAGCAACGGAAAAACAAAAAGAAAAACCCTTTACAGATTTAGGACCTTTTGATCAATAAGAGTCTGTATATTTATTTGAGGGTGTGAGGCGTGGGTGGCGCTTACTCAGGAGCGGTTCCAGTTCATTTTTAAGAATGAGCATGACTTGTAAGAATTACTAGACAAAGACGTTCAAATTTTCAATGGGGATTAGCTATTGAACGCTGGGTTGAGAATCTTCCAGCTGGCTATCTTCAATTTGTATTTTTGTGGGTGCAGAATAGTTAGATACCGGTAAACTATTATATTCTTAAGGCTATCACTGCCTTAAGAGATCTGGTTGGCGAAGTCAACGAAGTAATATTCGACCCCTCTAAGCCGCTGAGTCAAGATTTCGTGAGAGTGAACGTACGATTCGATGTTTCCAGACCTCTGCGTATGGCGAAAGTTGTTGAGTTCCTAATGGGGAGTCGACAATCATTCATTACCACTACGAAAGATTCGTAAACGCCGTTTCTCTTGTCATCATTTGAATCAATAGCAGGCTTTCAGCCCTCTTTTGATTAAAAACGTCAAGATGTTGCATCTTTAAGAAGAGCAAAGATTATAGCAGAAAAAGGTTAGTTCAAGCCCTGTTTTATCAGGTAAAGATCTTATGTTTGTTGTCCTCGAAGAAAACAAATGTGTGTCAATCCTATGACTGTAGACCGCATATAGCAAAAGAGGTTTTGGATTAAATGAGGAACTATCTGATTGCTAACAATGGTGATGATCTGATGGTCAAGATTGAAAGAGTCAGAAATTCGTTCAAGGAAGCATAGAAGGATTGTGTGGCTCGGAGAACTATTCTTTGCCTGGAAAAGTCTCGTTTGTTTTCTACCAACTTGAATAAAGGAAAAGACATTGTCTTCTATTATGATGATAAACATATGGAGTCTTCATATTACGTGAAGCCAAATCATCCAGATAAGTTAATGGCGACTGCTTCAAGTCTGGTTCAGTTTTTAACCGCATCTCTTCCAGAGCTGAAGCTGATGCAAAGCGGTTTTTGGATGATTGTGGAGCTCTGGATTTTCCCGTATTCAAAAAGGCGTCTGTTTTTAGTCGGGTTTCGGCTAGAGTGGATGAAAATGTTTCAAGGATTTTTGGTGATACCCTCGTTACTCAGCCTTGCCCAACGGTTTATAAAGTCGGGTCTTACCAACCAAACTCTTCCGGGATAAGGCAAGGAAATGCAAAGCCAAGAAGCAGACCTACCAAAAGTAAGCGTAAGCTTAGAACATGGACTCTACGATCAGTTGAAGTGAACACTGACAAAGGGAAAGGAAAGGAGGAACCAAAAAAGCGAAAGAGAAAGCAGAGGAGGATGTGTTGAAGCTTAAGGTTGGCTGAAGTAAAAAAACCTTAAGGTGATCCCAAATGAGGGATCGGCCAAAAATGTAATGAGCATTATGAGTTTGAACTGCCAAGGCGTGATACCCTGTATCTAAAATATGGTGAACGGGCAGAAGAAAAGTCAACAGGGGCAAAACCGTAATTTTGCCAAACCCAGGGGCAAAATGGTAATTTTGCCAAAGTTCGAGACGGAAGCCGAGTCGGGCCAAATGTTCTCTTTCTAAACCATGAAGAACATTTAAAAGACCATAATTGGAAGAAACGGAGCGGAAATGTGTTTTTCGGCTTATCGGTCGGAAAACCGACTAAACCGAAAAAACTTCGGAAATTCATAACGTGAGCTAGAAAACTCCAAATGAGGTGATTCAAGTTGCTAAATTCATCTAAAATCAGGGAGAATCAGTTTATGGAAGTTTGGAGATTTATGGGAATCTTATGGTATTTACTAAAACAATTATCGAGAAAACAAGCAAACCGAGCAAGGGAGATTAAGGAGGAATTAAGAGTGGATTAAGGGGTAATGGTTGGATTACCTGGCTAAAACTAACCCCAGAGAGACAAGTGTCTTTCCCTGATGGCGCCACATCTCTCAAATGCATGCAATGCATGAAAAGAGATTCATGCACCAAAAGAGAATAATGCATCAAATCACTTTTCTCTCAAGAATCTCACTCTCTCTCTACACTCTCTCTCGAGCTCTCTCCTCTCTACCTAGATTCATCAGATTCATCTTCCTTTTACAGATAATTCATCAAGTTCTCTTGCATCTTCAAGAATCTTCTTCAAAAAGCTATGGTGTTCTTCATGACTTCTCTCACAAGAAAGGCCATAACTTTCTTGTCTTCGACCCAAATCATACTCTACAAAGTCCAGAAGCTTCATATCACTCTCCTCTTCAATCTCCAGTCAGCCACCGTTGCCGCCGTTGCCGGAGCTCGCCGGAATCCGGCCAAGAAGCAGCCGCGGTTAGGGTTTGTGGGGATCTCTCTCTATCTTCATCATATTTTTTCAGTGATTCAAAGCCATGGGTGGATAGATCTTTTCATTCTGAACAGTTTGGTGGGTGGATGAGATTCTGAGTCACCGGAAAAAGCCTCCTCTGCCGTGGTCAACGGTCAGCCGCCGCCGGTCAACGCCGGAAAAGTCACCGGAGAAGCCTTCTTGCCGCCATGTCTTCAGCCGGTTCTTCAAGCAGTTGGTTCAGATGGGTTGGTCCAAGATTGGATCTGGTTTAGTTGGTTCTATATCGGTTTATGTAACCGGTCAACTCTCGGTCAACATTTTGACTTTGACCAGGTTTACCTAAACCGGTCAATTGGATTCTTGGTTTATTGGTCAACCGGTTCAGAGGGGTGGTCAACCGGTTTAGCTTGGTCAACGGTCAGCGGTCAACGGTCAATGGTCAGCCTCGGTCAACGCCGGACAACGGCCGGTCAACGCCGGTCAACATGTTGACTCCGGCCGGTTCTTGGTGTGCGGTTGGTGTACGAGTGTTCGGGAAGCCTCGGAGTTCGTGTTCGGGTATTCGTAGAGGTTCGAGTTTAGTTTGGGTTTCAGGAAATCGTATCTGCATCCAGTCCGCCATTCCGATCGATCACTGTGAGTCGGCTCAAACACTGTAGTTATACATATAGATCGATAAATGGGAAACTGTAGAGTTAGGATTGCATACCCGTACGTGATGAATTGAATTGAGAAGTGATTGATTGAATTAACGTAAACCGGCTAGGGTTAAAGATGCATGTTAAACTTAAACGGATTTAACCTGTTGAGTGCCGTTAGGTTGATAGTAACGTTGCGTGATGCATTCATATAGTCGTTGCATGATTAGGGCCGTATATGCATATATATGTAAGTAAAGAACGGTACTAAATGAATCTATATACGGGAATTAAGACGAGTTAAAATACGGAATTAAACCTGAATAAACGTATAGAGTATGGAACGATGTTGGGATTACCGACAAAGAAATGAATTAAATCAATGAAAGATGAGACGTCGGGGAGTCTAGTAAGCTACTAGCTCTAAACCGACGGATCGGGAATTGTTAAAAGATACTGAGGAAAGATTAAGAGTGAGAAGTGTTGTGACTGGTGAACCGTCTACGGGTTAGCAAGCTGCTAATCCAAGGTAGCAGGCATAACTTGGTTAAAAGACGTTAGCAACCCCTAATAGGCCTGATTGTGTGTTGATTGCGTGATTGTATTGTTGTGTGGTTGTGGTTGACCTTTTTGTGCAGGCCTTTAGATTATTTTGGTGTTGGGCCGAGCGATCCGTGTAGATACTTAATCTGGTCATGGAACCGGTTAAGTCGTAACCGCTGACTCGGTATGGTGCTGAGTCAGGGGCGGTGTGGTGTGTGTGAGTAGACTTGTGGGAAGCGGTGTTGATATGATAGTTGTGGTTGATTGAGATTGATTGTTAGAGTCCAAGCGAGTCTGCGTGTTTACATTTCTGTACTAGGACTCTAGGGTGCGTTAGATCCCGCAAGTCTAGGTGTTTGATTACGTTCTGGTACTTCCGACCCGATTGGATCCTCGGGTAGTTGCCTAATCGGATCGTGGTAATTCCGGTTAAGGCGTTAACCTACTGAGTGACGCCGGTAGGTGTGTGATCCGGAGAATACGGGGTCGGGTCCTAAGGCCGGATCGCATGGAAGCTTGGGTTATCTAGGGGTAGCCTGAGTCACCGCGTATCGATGGACAGAGAACGGTGTCCTAGTCGTTGGACCTTGTGTGGACGGCTAGGAGTCGTGGGTTAGTTGCCATATCGGTAACGGTGAAACCCGTGGAAGATTACCAAGATCGTAGGGGCCCAGCGTGGTGTTTTGGTGTAGTTGGTGTTGCGCGATAGATAGATCGAGTCGCAATCGGGAACATGTGCCGTAGTGCTCCCGATTTCCTCTAATCGCCTTCTCTTTCTTTTGGCAATTGATTGTGTGTGGGCTCGAAACGACGTGGTAGTGCGTGATCGGCTATTTGTTATGATTGATTGTTATTTTGGGGTTTTCGGGCGGGAATCTATAGATGATAGATAGATTAGAAGCCTTAGTAGGGAGCCGATTCACTGGGTGATCTTAGATCGCTCATTAGACTCTCTTTGTGTTTTCAGGTTAAGCAGCGACGGACGCGGGAGGTCCTCGGTGTAGTTTCAGGATGGCTTGTGGCGGGATTTTTGATTCGCTGGTTTTGGGTTTTTCTCTCGATTCGGCTTGGCGCCACTTTTATATTGACTTGTGTGTTGATTGTTTATTGATGAAAACGATTTGTAAAGTGACGATTAAACGTTGTGCTGAACGTTTGTTTTACTCAGAAATGAATATGCTTTCCTGATATTGTGTTTCGTCCGAACCGACACAACTCGCAGAAGTAGTGCAAGGCGATCGACTTGTACTATGGAAGTGATGATAGCGGAGTCAAGGATGGGTTAGTGCGAGCCTTTGTCTCAAACCGATCTGTCTCTGGCTTCGTCCTGTGATGAACTTTTCCTGTTCGACTTGCTCGGGTTCGATCGGTCATGTTCTTGTTTGATTGTTGGCCGGTCAGCTCGACAGTCAGTGGAGAATGAGAAAGGGGCGTTACAAAAAGGTGGTATCAGAGCATGGTTCTGCATGGGTTTCAAAGCTGTTCATTTCTGAGTGTTTTCCGTGGTTTTATCGAGTCAAATTGTGTCATACCCAAGCATCCATTAAGAAACCGAGCCGCGTCTGTAAATCCGGGGTTGGGATGGGGTAGGAAATTTGTATTATGTGAACTAATGTTTATTTGTGTTTTTGATTGCAGCCAGCAGCAGCGTGTCCCTGGACGGATTGTGTGTGGGTTTGTGCATTGGGTGTGAGAGATTGCAGCGAGCAGTATGTGTGAGCGTCGGATGACACGGGCAGAGTATCAGGCTCTGGTGGACCAGCATCAGGCAGGTCAGAGAGTAGCACAGCAGGGACAATCGCAGGGTTCTCGGATATCAGATCGACCGCCAGCTTTTCCGCGAGTGCATCAGGGAGCGAGAGCAGCCGCTATAGATTGGAGGCCGTTACCTGATCCATTACCTCCTTCTCTACAGGACGACGCATGTACCGCAGACCCGACCGCAGGAGTGATGGGATATTTGGGATTCACAGATTATGGGTTACCGCCATTGCCACCACAGTTTGAGGCGTCTACAGCACCATCGAGGATACAGCCGCCGATGCTTAAGGCACGTGATGTGCCATTACCCTTCAGCCTACATGAGTCAGATTTCATTCCACTTGGTGGGGAGGAATTTCGGTTGGACCCGTTATACGCAGCTCTCGACATGGATATGGAGCCGATAGACCCGAAGCAGCATGTGCAGTGGGCGCAGCACATGGATGAGCAGATGGCGTTACTCGGGGACGTTCGTGAGCAGCAGATTGGGCCGCAACATCCGCCAGGATCGCCTCAGGGGTCAGGAGCTCCATCACCCGATTTCACCGAGCCACTCTCTGTGACGGAGCTAGTATCAGGGGTCGAGCCGATGTCGACGTCAGGGTCGGATACGCAGTTTGAGCCAGTTACATCACCAGAGGCACCACCGACCGAGCCAGTTGCGTCACCAGAGATTCCACCAGCAGATACGCCAGACTCGCTACCGCCTATGCCTGTGTACCGGACGTGTAACGCCTGCGGAGTTCAGGGCTTCCATTTGTATTGGTGTTCACGACCAGTTGATCCACGCTATCGCGAGACGTATCAGCCGGTGCCAAGCCCGTATTATTGTCAGGTGTGTGGTATGGACGGTCATCTTGTACCTATTTGTCCGATCGCGGGGCCTGGACCACGTATGTCAGACGCAGAGCCGCATCGTGCCCCATTGCCTGAGGAGTACCGACCTGGACCGAGTCGTCGAGACACTGAGCTTATTCGGCAGCCAGTTATTCAGCAGCCAGCCGCGCAGTCACCCATAGCGCAGCCACCATTAGTGCAGCCACCGAGACCATCGAGGACTTGCAGGAGGTGTAGAGACGAGGGACAAAGAGCATCCGTTTGTTCCCGTAGGTCCTGTTCTCGTCGGTCCCACTCAGCGCCAGTTATTTGTCAGACAAGTGGAGTGCAGGGACATCGAGCAGCCGAGTGTTTTCAGGAGCCTTCTTCGGGGTCTGTTTCCTCCTGTCAGCTATGTGGAGCGACTGATCATCATGCAGCAGCTTGTTACCGTGGGCCAGGCCCAGCGCCCCTTCCGGTTTGTCAGCTTTGTGGTCGCAGTGGTCATGTAGCGTAGTTGTGTCCGATGGCAGAGCCGCAGCAGGTTGGAGCGCCGACCAGAGATGCACACCCACCACACCCTCCCGGCACGCCTGTCAGTGGTTACCACCGCGAGCCGCGATGCCGTTTGTGTTTGGCATTCCGGTCGTGTTGGGACTGTTAAGTTTAGGATAGTTAAGCCAGGTAAGTTGGGCACTAACTATGTTGTTATTGTGTGTATCTAGATCGGCGATTTTCGCATGTTGTTTCAGACATCTCCAGGGTATGACGGTGCAGTTTGGGGTTAGGGTGTTGACAACGGACGTCTCGTGGTTGTATTTCTGTTTTACTTATGTATTTAAAAACCTCGAAACATGTGTGTGTTGTTGTTTTTGTGTATGTATGTGATGCATAATTTTTCTATTTATCATGATGACTTTCGTAGTAATTGTTTGCATGCGTGTGATGGTTTTGAGATGCAAGCGAATTACCATGTGAAGTCTGATGATGAGCGGAACTGACGACCGTTCATCATAACCTAAACCCAGACTGACGACATATCCGGAGCGATCTGGTGATTGCTTGGCTGTGTGTGGTAATTGGTTGCTTTTATTTTAATTGCTTGCGTGTTTTATCTAATGCTTGAGTGATGCATTGGATAATTAGGGTTGTGTTTCGTTTGTGGAGTAGCACTGTGTAAGTGCTAGTTGTTATGGCATGCATAGCATGTGCAGAGTGTGAATGGAGGTGGTAAGGTATTTGGTTGAGTAGTTCCATTTTTATCGCAATCGATAGATTATTGCGAAAAGAAGTGTTAGAACCTTTTCGTTTACGGTGTTGAGCTAACTCGAGTATGGTTGTAATCGACTGTCAATTCACGAGAGAGCAGAATTATAGAACATCGTTACTTAATCATGAGTGACCATTGGGTACATGATTTACTAACTATACCTCTATGAGGAAGTGATATCGAGGGATGGACTGGTTTGAATTTCACCGCTCCAGTGAAAGCTGTTGTGTTAAATGTAGGACGGAATGGCCGATGCAATACGAATGCGAGACCGAACCCGAACCCGAAAGCGAGATGGAATGGCAAGACGTCACGAAACAAGGAGACCGGACCGTGAAGCAGTAGTAGACATCGTCATAGGGAATGTGTCAGTATAGAGCAGCGGAAAGAGCGAAGCGGTTGGGATGATGAGTTAGCAAAGAGATTTGGCAAAGAAGATCAATGTTACTATTGAAAGCAGTCAGACGGAAGCAAATGATCAAATTCTTGAAGAGTGTCCCAGGAAAGAAGAATGAAAGTCACAATCAGAAAAATGTAGAGGTCGTAGCAAAGTGGGGAAGCCAGAAGTGAGAACCAGAGCAGAGAAGTTAACGAAGAATGAAATCAGCGGTCGAGATTGATGGAGACAGGCAAGAGGGAAGTAGAGCAAAGTATACAAGACTATGAGCAAGAGTGGAATGGTTGTTGAGATCAGTGGGATAGAATGGTATGAGACAAAAGGATCGCCGTAACGTCAGGTGTCAGTGGTATGCAGCAGAGTTCGGGGAAGGTAGCGTTGTAGTGAAGATCGGAGCAACTTGCAGGGTTTGGAACCGATTCAAAGTCTGGTAGTGATGGAGAATTCATGGACCGAAGAAAAGTCAACAGGGGCAAAACCGTAATTTTGCCAAACCCAGGGGCAAAATGGTAATTTTGCCAAAGTTCGAGACGGAAGCCGAGTCGGGCCAAATGTTCTCTTTATAACCATAAAGAACATTTACAAGACCAGAATTAGAAGAAACGGAGCGAAAATGTGTTTTTCGGCTTATCGGTCGGAAAACCGACTAAACCGAGAAAACTTCGGAAATTCATAACGGGAGCTAGGAAACTCCAAATGAGGTGATTCAAGTTGCTAAATTCATATAAAATCATAGAGAATCAGTTTATACAAGTTTGGAGATTTATGGGAATCGTCTGGTATTTACTAAAATAATTATCAGGAAAACAAGCAAACCGAGCAAGGGAGATTAAGGAGGAATTAAGAGTGGATTAAGGGGTAATGGTTGGATTAGCTGGCTCAAACTCACCCCAGAGAGACAAGTGTCTTTCCCTGATAGCGCCACATCTCTCAAATGCATGCAATGCATGAAAAGATATTCATGCACCAAAAGAGAATAATGCATCAAATCACTTTTCTCTCAAGAATCTCACTCTCTCTCGAGCTCTCTCCTCTCTCCCTAGATTCATCAGATTCATCTTTATTTTCCAGAGAATTCATCAAGTTCTCTTGTGTTGGTACTGGATTTCCCTCTAGGAAATCCGGCCCATTAACAGATAAGACAAAGGCCCGTAATTACGAGCCCATTCCAGAATCAAAGATAGACGGGAGAGTCAACTCTCTTGTTGGGACCAAGCGAAGCGAGCGCCTTGGAGAGGCCCAGACGATGCCGAAGCCGGAGACGATCGAGCTCGATCTCGGCTGAGGATGACATGGAGATAGAGCAACTCGGTCTTGTTGGGAATCCGAGCCAATTCTACAGATTCAGAATTCTCGCGAGTTCCCGATAGACTAGGATCTAGGGTCTAGTTAATTGAATCATGGATCTCACCTCGTGATTACCTGGTGTTTGGCAGCGGAAGATTGATCAGGTAGCACGAGATCTATTGCGCCTCAGATGCTGCGCCTCTATCGTAGTCCACACGCACACAAGCTGGAATCCGCCGGGTTGCTAGCACCGGGACTCGGATCTCCCTGGGAACTGAGTTTCTCTGAGGTTTCTGTGTTTTCTCTCTGAGAAAACACTCTGGGCGGCGCAGAAGAACCAACTCATTTAGGTCGAGATATAAAACGTACTTATATACTGACCTCGAGGTGAACCGAAACATCAGTTTCGGTTTCGCCATTGTGTCGACCGACACACTTATTGGTGTCGATCGACACACGTCCTGTATCGACCGACGCACCCAATGGTGTCGATCGATACACCCCTTTGAAACTTATATTCGATCTGTATCCAATACATATCGATCAGACCATATGCCAATGATCAATTCCCATGCAGAGTATATCCAACTTGCTTAGGTGTGTGACCCTGTAGGTTCACACGATATTGGAAATGAGTTACAACTCATTTGTCATAAGCGGTTTCTAGCAAAACGTTATGACTACCCAGTACCACATGAATTGTCCGATCTCGACAATACAACTATCTCTAGAGTTCGTACAATGTGATTTCAGGACATAATCCCAACAATCTCCCACTTGTACTGGAATCCCCTATTCCTATAATCCCTTCGTCTCTATATCTCGATATGGCATAAGGCAAGAGACTGTGTCATCCTTATTATAGCCAACATCATGTTCATCGAATTCCTGATCTATACTGATAAAACAAACGACTGACAATCACCTCGTTTGAGCACGTCCATGCATTTTCTCAGTATCAAATCTTTGATGGGTCCTGAGATATTTATCTCCTGTTATCCAGGAGGGACAAATCCCATCTTGTTCCATCCCTGTTTCTACACATACTTCATGATACGTCGAAACAATGCCGTTATAGCCGCCAGTTACGGAACGACGTTTGACAAGGTCAAAGCGCACCAATTCATATGCTAGAAAGCATGATGAGCTCAGGTCTAAGGACTATACTCTATAGTCGTAATGAGAACCTCCCATGACACTTATATATAACTATCCTGTGGAGTTCTCATTAAGCGGGTCATGTCCGATCATATGTTCACCAACATATATCTATGTGACTGACTGTGATAATCATATCATTGACTCCATGAAACTTAGTCCAACAGTCACCTCACATACTAGTCTGCGCGGTTGTTAGTGTCCCATTTTAATAACCCTGACTAGGGACAATCATCATTTATGTCATCTTTTACTTATAGGGTTTCATGATCAAGTCTTCAACTTGATGACCTATAAGATGACCATAAAGTACTTTGGGACCATTATTTAATTATCCAATAATTAAATAATACTGATGTCAGTTTTAACTTACACAAACACTGCCAAAGCATGTATATGTTAAGTTTACAACATAACTAAAATAACTCCCACTAGAATCAAGATCATCTTTTCAGATATTTTACACCTACAGCAACAGAACAAATTCCGTGCTTAGGTTGTGGGAGAGAGTGCGGTGCTATTGCTTGAAACAATTTCAACAAATTACACCTCCATTCAGATAAAAGCACTATTCTACGGTCTACTGCTTGGAGCCTTTCCAACAGTTAGCACCACTATTCAGGCAAAGAGACATAACCAGGTGGGAACCGGGAATCGTCTTTGTCCGACTAACTACTTTCAACTGGTTCGTCACTTTATCAGTTCACCACGAACCTATCCTTAGTGTTTCTCAACACTTGGGATACTTCTGGTAACTATTCAGTGACTATTACCGGAGTGCATTGGTATTTTCTCGCATGCTTTAGCTGCATCTAGACGAGCGCAAAATATGGCATTCATGATGGATTTTATTGCAGCAGCATTAGAACTCACACTCATTAATATTAGTTCAGACAGTGTTCAGAAACACTTCATCTTGCTAATATTGTTACTAGCTCAGCTAGTGTCCAAGACACTTCATCTTGCTCAGATTATTGCCATAAGACCTTTGGTATGAAGCCATTCTTGGAATCAAGCGTATTAGATCTGTCCAATACCTTATCAACATAAGGATTTTGACACGATCCAATTAGCTACTCTGATCCATTCCAATGGATCTTTATTCCAAGAATTCACTCGGCTACTCCCATGTCTTTTGTTTAAATTTGAATTCCGACCTAAATTCTTGACAAGACTTTGGCGTCGGGACGTCATTTATGAGATTCAAGTATGTAATCTACATACTGTGTGAGAATTGCCAACACGTTCCCACTAGTCTTTTTGTAAACACATGGTTTCTTTTCTTTCTGATCAGGTCAAAACTTTTGACCAATCTGTCAGAATGTTGATTCCAACTCCAAGATGTTTGTTTCAATCCAGAAATGGATCAGTGAAACTAACATGCATACCCATCCAATTTTCGGAGTTGTGCCTCACCATCGCTTCTTCGAATTTCGCATGTTCGTCACTTTTCAATGATCAGCAGATCACGACAATAGGTTACGAGATATCACTCTCGAGTTAGTGACGGATCCTTTCGGATCTGCGAATTTCAGGCTCCACAGGTGCAGATCCTACAGCACTTTGTAGATCTCACCGCTTCTCTTCCTTATCAGGTCGAGCAGCTTACTGTGTTTATCGAATTTCTTCGATGTGTACTTTTACTCCCACTGTTCCTTTTGAAAGTATCACCTTTCTTAAAAGACATAGTTCTGGGCAACAAAAGCACTAAGCCTTGGTTTCCTCAGGATAACCAGCGAGGTAGAACTTATCAGATATGGATTCAAGTTTGTTTGTTGACTACTGTCTTACACAAACCTTGCAATCCCAATTAATCAGAAAAACAAATTTGGAAATCACCCAGTCCACATCCAATGTGGTGTTTTTCACTGATTCTGATAGAAACCCTTTTAGCGTGAACATAGACATTTCAGAACGTATTCTTAAATGGTTATGGAAGATTCATGTGATTCATCATTAATCGAATCATGTCTCATAAGATCTGATTCATTCTTTCAGATGATCACCCAATTCTTGACTCTAGTATTTTCCTCCGCGATTCAATCGAGGATCTCAATACTTCTGTCAAATTGGTTCTACACTTCATCTTGGAACTCCTCAAGGGATTCCTTCTCGTGTCTCATCAAATGAACACAGCCATACTTATTGATGCCATCAATAAGGTAATGAAGTACAGACGATTTCCTTTGGCACTAATGCTCATCGGGCCGCATACAACAGTATGTGTAAGGCCCAATAAGCCTCTGGCCCGTTTCTTTTAGCTCTGCTAAACGGGCCTTAGTCATTTGGTCCAGTGAACAGAATTCATATCTCAAATGATTTATAATCGAATGAGTCCAAAACTATGGAACTTCTGAATCCGCTTCACTTTGTATGGTCAAACGACTATGCAAAGGAAAAGTCGAGTTTGAGTCATCAGACTCAAACCTTTAGTATTTGTGTTATGTTCAAACTTATTCTGGTTTAAGATATAAAAACCCATTCCAAATGGGGTGCTACCATAGAATGTTTCATTAAGATCCAAAGAACAAAACTTGTCTTTTATCAAAATGAAAAACATCCAAATTCTCAAAAGAAAATGAAAGACATTTCTGCACAAGGCAGATACATAGCAGCAATTTCTTAATTTCTAAAACCAAGTATGAAAGGCTCCTACAAGTGAAGAATCTCTACGGCTCATGTAGCAACCATTGCTTCAACCAGACACGTAGTTCCACTTGTCCTTTCTTCAACGTTCTACTGTCGCTTAGGTCCTGCATATTTCAAAAATATCAGTACCACAACAAGTATCCAATACTTATGTAGAACTTGAATTAATAACACAATACCCGAAAAAGAAGTACCATACATCTTCTCCATCTCTTGTGAATCTTCCAAGAATTTATTGCAATCTCTCTTCCAATGCCCCGACTCATTACAGTAGAAGCACTTACTAACACCAGATGGGCTTGACTTGGGCTTAAAAGATGACACATGCTTATCCTGATTCCAAATCTGGACGGCCTTGCCTTCACCCTTGTCTATAAAAGATTTCTCTAATCTTTTTCCCCTTTTGATGTTTTGCTCTGCTGTCTTGAGCATGCCATGCAGCTCAGTCAACGTCTTCGTCAGGCCTTTCTTAATATAGTTCTTAATGAACTTATCATAGCTTGACGGCAGTGACTGCAGAATGATGTCAGTGGCCAACTCTAAGCTGACAGGACATTCCAGTCTCCCCAGGTTATCAATGTAACCCATCAGTTTAATGACATGATGACTTACTGGAGCATCCTCAGGTAGCTTGCACTCAGTTAGAGACTTCACCATCTGGAATCTCTCAACTCGTGCCAGATCCTGAAACTTCAGTTTCAGGCTGGCGATCATCTCTGTTGGTGACTCCATGTTCTCGTATTGACCTTTCAAGTCCGAGTTCATGGTAGCCAACATCAGACCACGCACATCTACCACATCAGTATAATGCTTATTCCAAGCATTATATGCTGCATGCGAGCGATTGGTCCCAAGCCTTTCTGGAAGAGTCTTTTCAAGGACATAGTCCTTGCTCTCCTGCTTGAGAATGAATCTCAGATTCCGATACCAATCCAGGAAGTTGGATCCATTTAGCTTGTCCTTTTCCAGGACGGATCGCAACGAGAAAGTAGTCATAGACATAAGCTGAAATCCAAGAAAAACAAAGATTTAGTTATGTATATGATGAGAAATCTTATTTTAATAAGAAAACTCGCATTATATTCAAATAATGTTTCCTCTACGAATATAATGATCCAAGATCCTTACTTCACCAAAATCTGAGTGGGCGACTCGCCATTACCCAAAATTTAGTTATCTAGGTACGCAAATCATTGCTAATTGTACTCAGTACAACTCTTGGTTGTGGATGAGACAAACTATGTCTAATCCACTCTGATGTCTCTGGGCTCAGAACTTCTGATAGCTCAGTCAAGTTAAACCAATCTCTTTAGTCTTGTGATCATTGACAATTGAAGGAATTTCTAGCAGATTCCTAATCCAATTAGGCAATCCTAGTCTGAATTCCGAGCCTAGGATCTACAGGTTCATGTAATTGAATCATTGGGATCTCAGAATTACCTGGTGATTAATGCAGCGGAAGTCTTAGCAAGTAATCGAGATCTAGAGCGCCTCAAGTGCTGCGCCTCTACTGGTATCCACACGCACACAGAACTGGACAGCAGGGATGCTAGTGCCTATCAGAGATCTGATCTCCAGAGAGGTTTCTTTTCTGTTTCTGGTGGCTATCAATTAGGTTAGAATCGAGTTTAGGTCGACCATATATCTTATATATGTCGACTTAAACCGCAACGGGATTAACCAATGATTAAACCGATTTAATCTGCTAATCCGCGAGTTGTGTCGACCGACACACTCTTTGTGTCGATCGACACAGTCGATCCGTGTCGACCGATACACATAGTGCGTCGGTCGACACTGCCCAGAAAAGATGACATCGAATGCATATCAAATATGCATTTATCCGATCATTACATTAATGATCAACCTCACATTCAATGTCCAGTTTGCTTAGGTGTGTGACCCTGTAGGATCATATAACACTAGCAATGAGTTCTAAACTCATTGATCATAAGTGGCTTCTAGCAAAGCATTACGAGTACCTAGTGTCATATGATTGTCTCATCTCGACAACACGACTTTCTCTCAGAGTAAGTACAAATAGATTTCAGGACATTCCCAACAATCTCCCACTTGTACTGGAATCATCTATTCCTATAATCCCTTTGTCACTATATCTCGATCCGGCATAAGGCAAGATCCGTGTCATCCTTATTAAGCCAAAATAATGTTCATCGAATTCCGATTTATACTGACAAGACAAACGACTGACAATCACCTCGTTTGAGTGTGGCCACACATTTCTCAGTATCAAATCTTCGATGGGCCCTGAGATATTTATCTCCTGTTATATAGGAGGGACAATTCCCATCTTGTTCCATCCCTGTTCCTTCACACGCTTCATGATACGCCCAATCAATGTCTTTATGATCACCAGTTACGGCTGACGTTTGACAAAGTCAAAGCGAACCAATTCACATGTAAGAAAACATGATGAACTCAGGTCTAAGGACTATACTCTATAGTCGTAATGAAAACTCTCATGACACTTATATAACTATCCCGTAGAGTTCTCATCAGTGGGTCATGTCCGATCATGTGTTCTCTAACACATACCTATGTGATTGACTTTAATACTCTTATTAATGACTCCATGAAACTTAGTCATCAGTCACCTCACATACTAGTCTCACGTGGTTGTTAATGTCCCACTTTAACAACCTCGACCAGGGACAAACATAATTTATGTCATTTATTATTTATAGGGTTTCATGATCAAGTCACATACTTGATGACCTATAAAATGTCATAAATTACTTTGGGACTATTATTTAATAACCATTATCAAATAATACAGATGTCAGATTTTAATAACATAATCATATTATGTTTATACGAACATCATATCATAACTAAAATTAATAACAATGACTCCCACTAAAATTAAGATCACATCTTAAGACATCTAATGCCTTTAGCAGTAGCCTGACCCTCATTTGCCCTAGCTCAGCGTGTGTCGAAGGACACTGCGTCTTGCTAAGAGTAATACCAAGAGTCATTTGCACAAAGTCCTTCTTGGAATCATGCATACTGGATCTGTGTAAGAACTTATCACATAAGTATCTTGACACCATCCAATTAGCTTGTCTAATCTATCTCCATAGATTCTTATTCCAAGAATGTATATGGTTTCTCACATATTTCTCATCGAAAAACAACTTTCGAATCAAGTCTTAACAGACTTATACAATGGAACTTCATTTCCGAGAAGTAGTATGTTATCAACATACAATACTAGAAATGCAACTGCGCTCCCACTAGTCTTCTTGTAAACACATGTTTCCACTTCATTCATGACGAAATCAAACCTTTTGACTTCTTCATCAAAATGAAGATTCCAACTCCGAGATGCTTGCTTCAATCCATAAATGGATCGATGAAGCTTGCATATCTTCCTAGCTTCATTAGGATCAATGAAAACTTCAGATTGTGTCATGTACACATCCCTTTTCAGAATTCCATTAAGGAAAACTGTTTTTCACATCCATCTGCCAGATCTCATAACCATTATGAGTGGCGGTTGCTAGGAGAATCCGAATGGACATAAGCATGGTGTCTGGGATTAGGTTTCTTCACAGTTAATACCATGAATTTACTTGAAACCTTTTCCACCAATCCAGCTTTGGACATTGCCATTCCGGATTCAGCGGCTTTTAGCCACTTTCGGAGTCAAGGCCCATCATTGCTTCTTCAAATTTCGCAGGCCCGTCACTTTCAATGATCAGTAGATCACGGCAATTGGTTACGAGCAATACCCATTTCTCGGGTTCGTGACGGATCCTATTGGATCTACGAGCTTCAGTCTTGTGTTAAAAGTCACGCACATATCTCATATGTAGACTCTTACCACGATCTAATTAACCAAGATTTAAACCGTAGTTAATTAAATCATAAACCAAAATATTTTGGTTCGCGACCTGTGTCGATCGATGCAACTTTTGCGTCGATCGACACATCTTTAAAACTCGCTTTTGAATGTATATCTAATATTCATTCATCAGATCCTTGCAAACCTCAGGCACCACAGTTGCAGGTTCTACAACTCTTTGTAGATCCAACTGCTGCTCTTCCTCATCGGGTTGAACAGTCTCCTGTGTTTCTCGAATTTCTTCGAGTTGTACTTTACTCCCACTGTTCTTCTTGGAAAGAAAGTCTTTCTCAAGAAAACATAGTTCCGAGCAACAAACAATTTGTTCTCAAACTGGTTGTAAAAGTAGCACGCCTTGGTTTCGTCAGGACAACCAATGAAGCAGTACTTATCAGATTTGGGTGTGAGCTTATCAGAGATTAAACGTTTTATATAAGTCTCACAACTCCAAATCTTCATGATGGATAAATCAGAAACATTTCCATTCCACATCTCATGTGAAATCTCTGTAACTGATTTTGATGGAACACTATTTAATGTAAACTCAGACCTTTCCTAGAGCTTATTCTTAGAAGGATAATGGAAGATCTAAGTGATTCATCATTGATCAAACTATATCTAATAAAGTTCGATACATGAGGATTGAATTATGAAACACTTTCACAATCTATTAGATGATCACTTAATTATTGACTTAAGTATTCACCTCCATGATCTCATCATAGAGCTTCAACTCTTTTGCCAAATTGATTCTATACTTCATTCTGGAACTCTTTGAACTTTTCAAAAGATTCTGATTTATGTCTTATTAACAAGACATAACCGTACCTACTGAAAATATCAGTAAAGGTAATGAAGTACTGAAAATTTCCTCTAGCATTACTGCTCATCGGCCCATATACATCCGTATGCATAAAGCCCAATAAGCCTCTGGCCCTTTCATTTTATCCGTTTGCGACCTGTGTCGACCGATGCATCGTTTGTGTCGATCGACATTACCCTTTTTCCGAAAGGGGCCTTTGTCATTTTACCAATAAACAAGATTCACTTTACTCATTGTGATTCATAATCAGATGAGCCCAAAAGCCCATCACTATGGAGCTTCTGAATCTGTTTCTCATTTACGTGGCCCAAAATGACAATGCCAGAGAGAAGTTTGATATTAATGTTATAGTTAGGCACATTCTGGTTTATAACATAAAAATCCATTCTCTAATGGATTGCTACTATAAAATATATCACTGTAATCAAATGAATAACACTTATTCTTAATTTGAAAACTGATATCCTTTCATATCCAAACAAGGATTAGAAATAATCTTTCTGCTCATAGCAGATACATAGTAGCAGTTTTAAGTTCAAAACATGCCATAAAAGGAAAAACAAATGAAATACTCCTACGGTTAATGCAGCAACTCTTGCTTCATTTCCACGCGTAGATCCACTTGTCCTTTCTCCATAATCCTACTTTTGCTCAGGCCCTGCATATTTTCACAAAATATGAGTACCACAGCTGGTATCAAATACCCAATAAGTAGGACTGTAAGAAGTAACATTTACTTCTATAACATAATACCTGAAGAAGAAGTCTCGTACGTCTTCTTCAGCTTCTCATAATCTTCCAAGAATTTATTGCAGTTTCTTTTCAAATGCCCATAACCATTACAATAACGGCACTTAACATCTTCAGAAGGACTGGTTTTAACCTTAGGAGCTTGGCCAGACTCGCTTAGATTCACAATCGAGCTCGTCTTTCCATCACCTTTGTTCTTACCAAGTTTCTTAAACTTTTTACCCTTTTGTACCATAAGGACATCCGGGGTGTCCTTCTTGATGTTAGGTTCAGCAGTCTTAAGCATCCCATGCAATTCAGTCAACGTCTTCGTCAAGTTGTTCATGTTATAGTTCATAACAAATTGATCATAGCTTGACGGCAGTGACTGCAGGATGATGTCAGTAGCCAACTCTTGGCTAATGGGACAATCCAGTTTCCCCAGGTTATCAATATAACCCATCATATTAATGACATGAGGACTGACTGGTTCGCCCATTGGTAGCTTGCACTCAATCAGAGACCTAACCGTCTGGTATCTCTGAGTTCGTACCTGCTCCTGAAACATACTTTTCAGGCCAGTGATCATCTCTTTTGGCGACTCCACGTACTCATATTGCTTCTGCAATTCCGAGTTCATGGTAGCCAACATGAGTCAACTCACATCCACCGCATCATTAGAATGCTTATCCCAAGCATCCTTATCTGACTGCCAGGCATTGGCTCGGTACTTCTTGGGGAGAACTTTCTCAAGGACATAGTCCTTTTTCTCCTGTTTGAGAACAATTCTCAAGTTCCGATACCATTCAAGAAAGTTGGATCCATTTAACTTGTCCTTCTCAAGGACGGATCGCAGGGAGAAATTGTTACGATGGTTTGTGCTAGACATAGCTGAAAAACAAGGGAGGTTTAGTTATGATGTTCAAGAAATGAGAAGTCTTAACAATTAAGAAAACTCGCATTATATTCAAACAATGTTTCCTCAAATGAATATAATGATCCAAGACCCATACTTCACTAAACTTGAGTGAGCCACTGGCTATCACCCAACTTTAGCTATCTAGGTAAGCAACGACCTTGCTAGTTATATCCAATATAACTCTTGGTTGTGGATCGACATCTTATGTCCAATCCACCTGATGTCTCTGAGCCCAAAACGATTTTGATGGCCCAGTCAAGTAAACCAATCTCTTCAGTCATGTAATTGTTGACGCCTTGCACTGCAAGCCCATCAACACGATTACTTCCTGTCTTACTCATGAAATCGTGGACATCTTGCACTGCAAGTCTATCACACAAATAAATGAGTCTTGACAGTTGACAAGATTGGAAAGACATCAAGTATCACTTGATATTTGGTTGAGGAACGGAACCTTTAAAACGTTCAGTTTTATTATGTTTTAATTCTTATAATTAATTGATTTATCTTGCTTTGGTTCTGTGATTGCAGGTTCCATAACCCAATCATCGAATCTTATGTCGACCGACACTACTATAGTGTCGATCGATACAGAGTAACCAAAAGCAATCCGCGATAACCGATCAATCCAATTGATCCGGTTTTGAATACCGGTCAGTGTCGATCGATGCTACACTAGCATCGGTCGACACCAACCTAATCAAACCAATCGCAGTTAAACCATCATTAACCAAGCTCGATAACCGGTCAAATCCAATTGAACCGATTCATCATTCTAGCGAGGTCTGTGTCGACCGACACAACTCTTGTGTCGATCGACACCAGGTGAATAAGTTCTATTCAGGTTATCCTTCTGTGTCGACCGATACCCGTTTGGTGTCGATCGACACAGTGCGATAAGCCCTAATCGTTTTTCAATCAAAAAACGTAAAAACTAGATTTTCATAAAAACGAATTTCAGCATGCTTGTATCAACTATACAGAGATCCATATTCAACCAATCTAATCAACATGCCACAGATTCAATGGAACCCTAAAGCTCTGATACCACTGAAGGAATTTCTAGCAGATTCCTAATCCAATTAGGCAATCCTAGTCTGAATTCCGAGCCTAGGATCTACAGGTTCATGTAATTGAATCATTGGGATCTCAGAATTACCTGGTGATTAATGCAGCGGAAGTCTTAGCAAGTAATCGAGATCTAGAGCGCCTCAAGTGCTGCGCCTCTACTGGTATCCACACGCACACAGAACTGGACAGCAGGGATGCTAGTGCCTATCAGAGATCTGATCTCCAGAGAGGTTTCTTTTCTGTTTCTGGTGGCTATCAATTAGGTTAGAATCGAGTTTAGGTCGACCATATATCTTATATATGTCGACTTAAACCGCAACGGGATTAACCAATGATTAAACCGATTTAATCTGCTAATCCGTGAGTTGTGTCGACCGACACACTCTTTGTGTCGATCGACACAGTCGATCCGTGTCGACCGATACACATAGTGCGTCGGTCGACACTGCCCAGAAAAGATGACATCGAATGCATATCAAATATGCATTTATCCGATCATTACATTAATGATCAACCTCACATTCAATGTCCAGTTTGCTTAGGTGTGTGACCCTGTAGGATCATATAACACTAGCAATGAGTTCTAAACTCATTGATCATAAGTGGCTTCTAGCAAAGCATTACGAGTACCTAGTGTCATATGATTGTCTCATCTCGACAACACGACTTTCTCTCAGAGTAAGTACAAATAGATTTCAGGACATTCCCAACAACAGTTGCACTGCAAGTCTGTCAATGACCACCTGCCTTACCCATGTAGCAGTGGATACCAAGGACTCCAAGACTATCCATCAAACGACACGAGTTTTGACAGTAGACAAGATTGGGCAAGACATCAATGTTACTTGATATTTAGTTGAGGAAACTAAACCCAAAAGTTTAGAAAATCAATTTCTTAGGTCATGTAATTGTTGATGTTAATGCACTGCAAGTCCATCAATGTTATTACCTGCCTTACTCACGTAATTGTGGACACCAAGCTCTTGGCTAGACATCACACAACGAAATGAGTCTTGACAGTTGACCATATTGAAGCTAAGCTTTAATCAAAGTTTTGGTCGAGTTTGGTTTCTGCAAATTCAAGGTTCAATAACCAGAATTCCGAGCACTGTGTCGATCGACACAGACTCTGTCTGTCGATCGACATAACCAAATAAAATCGGATTTCAATGACCGGTTAATTCAATTAACCCGGTTCATCGAACCAGTTATGTCGATCGACGCAGCCCATGTGTGACGATCGACATAGACCTAAACCGCAGATAGTTCTTGATAACCGGTCCAATTCAATTGAACCGACTTATCTGATCAAACTGATCTTAACCAATCGGTTTATACTAATTGGGATGATCAGTTCAATCCAATTGAACCAATTCATCCAATTTAAACCGTTTAAACCAGTTTCAACTGATTGCGATAACCAGTCCAATTCAATTGAACCGACTTATCCAATCAAACTGATTTATCCCATCGGTTCATGCTAATTGAGATAATCAGTTCAATCCAATTGAACTAATTCATCCAATTTAAACCGATCTATTCGGACTTAACCAAGCATGATAACCGGTCCAATCCAATTGAACCGATTAACCATTCGCTTGGTCTGTGTCGACCGACACTAACCTGTGTCGATCGATACGTGACCGAATCTGCTCTGTGTCGACCGACACTCAACCTGTGTCGATCGACACAGAAGGCTTTCAGTTTTTCTACGCGAAAAACCCTAGCCGCCGAATCTGTCGTTTTCGCTGTTCTGTGTCGACCGACACACCCAGTGTGTCGATCGACACCATGCGAAAACACAGACTCGTTTCTGATCGAACACGATCTAACCTGTTTTAACCAAACAACCTAGTTTGCGAATCTAAATCATCAAATTCGATTTAAACAGGTTTGATTCAATGATAAAACCCTAAGGCTCTGATACCACTGTTGGGAATCCGAGCCAATTCTACAGATTCAGAATTCTCGCGAGTTCCCGATAGCCTAGGATCTAGGGTCTAGTTAATTGAATCATGGATCTCACCTCGTGATTACCTGGTGTTTGGCAGCGGAAGATTGATCAGGTAGCACGAGATCTATTGCGCCTCAGATGCTGCGCCTCTATCGTAGTCCACACGCACACAAGCTGGAATCCGCCGGGTTGCTAGCACCGGGACTCGGATCTCCCTGGGAACTGAGTTTCTCTGAGGTTTCTGTGTTTTCTCTCTGAGAAAACACTCTGGGCGGCGCAGAAGAACCAACTCATTTAGGTCGAGATATAAAACGTACTTATATACTGACCTCGAGGTGAACCGAAACATCAGTTTCGGTTTCGCCATTGTGTCGACCGACACACTTATTGGTGTCGATCGACACACGTCCTGTATCGACCGACGCACCCAATGGTGTCGATCGATACACCCCTTTGAAACTTATATTCGATCTGTATCCAATACATATCGATCAGACCATATGCCAATGATCAATTCCCATGCAGAGTATATCCAACTTGCTTAGGTGTGTGACCCTGTAGGTTCACACGATACTGGAAATGAGTTACAACTCATTTGTCATAAGCGGTTTCTAGCAAAACATTATGACTACCCAGTACCACATGAATTGTCCGATCTCGACAATACAACTATCTCTAGAGTTCGTACAATGTGATTTCAGGACATAATCCCAACAGGTCTTCGTCAGTTCAACTGATCCGCACGAATCTCGGAGATCGTTACAACGACGAGGCCGAAATATCAGGACGAAGAGATCAGAGTCGAGACTATTTAAAGGAAGAAGTGGCGGCTCATTAAAGACAATTCCAACCTAGGCTAAGAACACTTCGATTAGATAGCTCGATCCTATACTTTGTACTCTCTTCTCGACTGTGTTTGTTCTATCTCGACGATCAATCTCAATAAAGTCTTTGATTCATAGGAAACTATACCATTTCTATATCCAAAAGTCCAAATCCACGAATACAAATTCTTAGTGTGAATCCCGGATCTCACATTTGGCGCCGACTGTGGGGACATTCTATAGCCTTTCCTATCTTAAGAATTAGATCCTAGATCCGATAGATCGAGATGAATCCCGACCAAACTGGCTCTCCCAGCGCCACACCACCGGTTGACCACCCTCAAACGGTCGACAACGTTCTTCAGAACACTACCGGGGTAAGGAACATGGGTCAGACCGACGGCGTGTTGACGAGCTCCGCCTCAGTCTCCACGACCTCGGCACCAGCCGGCTCCGTCGCTCAAACAATCGCGACAAGCCAGACTCCGACAAATGTTTTGTCAGGAACTAATGATCCGAGCAGAAACTGGGTGTGGATGAGAAATGACTCAATACCCACCCCAGGAGGAGGATCTGGAGTAACCAGACCTAATTTGCCACTACCTTCTGCTCCACAAAGACAAGGACCAAGCGATCTTGCCGAGATCCGTTCGATGTTAAGCCTGTTGGTAGATCGAACGAGAAACAACGAGGCAAGCGCAAGGGTCCAAGAGGTCGCAAACCGTTCTCTGGCAGCGCAGCTCGAAGAACAAGAGCGGCGCCTGAACGCCCGTCTTGAAGAGCTCGCCAGTCAAAGCCAAGGGGGCAGACCAACGCGAACTCCCATAAGTCCTCCACCGTGTACCCGCTTGGACTTTTCCCAGGTAGTAACTCCTCCGGGAACATCGGGGAATTTCGGTAATATGTCAAATAGCGGCCTCCGCCCTACAATGACCCCTATCACGATACCGACCCCATTTGGTTCGAGTTCAATGATCACAGACCCGACCGGATCAAGAAACCGACCATTACCCGGGCCACCACCTTTCTCGAGTAACTCTAACATCCGACCGAGACAACTAGGAGGTTCCGCCTTAGCCTCGAGCTCGGGACTCCTCAACAGATCGAACTCAGTTCAGTTCCGAACGCCCCAAGATGACCAGACGAGGTCGATCCCAACGATCGATCTCCTCGACCCCATTTTTCCAGAAGAGACGTCAGGCCAGGCACAAGTCCAGTTCGCACCCGCAGAGGGCGATGAACGCGATATGCTTAGACAATACATTGAACAGGCTAAAGCCCAGTTTAACAGTCTGAGCTCAAAAGTTCACATGGCGACGAGCGCGGTTCCTGACATCGATCGAGTGATCGAAGAAACACAACAAACGCCGTTCACAGATCGGATTGCGTTTGCAAGAATCCGAGAGATCAAGAAAACTAAGTTTCCAGAATTCTCTGGGAAATCAGACCCGAAAGCCCACATCAGGGCATTCCGACTAGCGATGGCAAGGGTGTACCTTACCGATGAGGAGAGGGAGCCAGCCTTCTGCAGGCTCTTTGCGGAAAACCTATCAGGTTCTGCCCTAGAATGGTTTGCCGGAATGGAAGAAAGGTCCATTGACAACTTCACCCAGTTCATGACGGCTTTCCTCAAACAATACTCCGTTTTCATCGAGGAAAAGACTACCGAGGCAGCCTTATTTGGCGTCTCTCAAAAACCCGACGAAACACTTCGCTTGTACATCGACCGATTTAAGGAAATAAAATCCAAAATCGCGAACCCACGAGATGAGGTAGCTATAGAAGCGTTAAGACGGGGACTATGGTTCTCAACCAGATTCCGCGAGGAAATAACAGTCCGCGAACCTCAAACGCTCGGTGACGCCCTCCATCGCGCATCGGCCTTTGCTCGCCTCGAGGACGAAACCACGGCCCTCAGGGAAAAGCACCGAAAAGAAAAGAACCCGTCAAGTTTGCAGAATTCGAACTCGAAAAAGGATTTCCGTAAGTCAGGGAACGTCAACGCGGTCGAGAGCCCAAAGAGCTCGAAGAAATTCGAGTTCGACAAGGAAAAAATCTGTGATTTCCACAACAAGAGAGGACACTCGACCGAGGATTGTTATACTCGAGCTAAAGCAGAGGCTCAAAAACAAGAGTCCGAAAGCAAAAAAGACTCCGAGGTCGAGGAGGAAACTCTGTCCGACAAAAAGGAAAACAAACAGACCAAGGAGTCGAACTCTAAAAAGCACTCTCAAAACAAACGGGAACGGTCAAAGGAGCCGGAATCTACCGAAACACTCCCTCAAGGGTCGCGAAAGCGAGTTGAGTTCATCCTCGGCGAACTTAACCTGAGCGGTACTCCGGGAGGTTCGGCACTATCCCCGCCTCCGGCTCCTGCCAAAAGTTTACGCTCAAGAATCAATCTCCCTCGTCTCTGCGGGGGGGGTGGGGGGGGGGGTGTACGGGCTATACCCCCTAAACGAATCGACTTCATCTTCGGTGGCTCCAAGCTTTGCCGCGACTCGGTCAATTCGATCAAATCTCTTCAAAGAAGAGTCGAGACCGACAGAGGAGGAAAAACCCCAATGTTGGGTCCAGACCACGAGATCATTTTCCACGAGAGCGAGTGATAGGTTCTAAGTTTTACCCTATTCTAAACTGCAAGTGCACAGTATAGTCAATGTAGTATATAGGGTTATCGAATCCACAGGGATACTTGGTCTCAATAGAATCAGAAACGTAGAGATTAATACTAGAAATAAGCAGATGGTGAAGTAAATAAATTGCGAAGCAAGAAAGTAAACAGTAGCAAGTTGGTTGTGAAAGCAATAAACTAAAAGCGTCAAGCCTAGGGTATTCTCAGGAAATCAGACAAGCAGACAAGTTAATCAGTCAGGATCTAATTAAACTCAGTTCTAGAACTCAAATCACGGAAATAGAATTAACCAAATCTCTTTGCGAAAACTCTCTAAGTCTAAGTGCAGTAACCCAAATCTCTTTGCAATTACTAACAGATTAAACTAGCATTAAGTTCAAGTTCGATATGTTCACAATTAAACTAAACCAAATCTCTTTGCGAATAATTTAATTGCTCAACCTAAATAGTTCAGATTCTAAAACACACTCTCGTGTCGAATTTAGCAACCTAAGATCTAGATTCTAATTGATCAGGTTAGAACTAGCTTTAAGCACAATTTAGTTTGAAGAACATTATAATCATATGAATCCTTAACTGAATTAAACAAGTCTAGCAAGTCATCAAACCCTAATGAGAAACCCTAAACTTAACTATGGATCTACTCAGACATGATTAATGAAAACATAATCATAGAAATAATAGATTGCATATAAGAGAATAAAATATCAAAGGGGTTCGAAATCTTCTCCAAAATAAGTGAATACAGGAAATAGATCAGCCTCAAAAGCTCTAAAAATCTCTTAGCTCTAAGTATCAAAGCGTTAGTAAATTAAACACCAAAAATCCTCTATATATATGCCTAATCTCGGCTGGGGCTTCTGTATAAATACTGGAACTATTCTGGGCCTCTTTGCAAATCTTCATAACTTGTTAAACCTACGCGTACGGCCCATCTCGCTAGTGTGTCGACCGATGCACTAGGTGTGTCGGTCGATGCTTGATCAATAAATCGGACAGTGAGTTAAGCTCTCGGCCAAAACGTCCCAAAATGCTCCAAATATCTCCAATTAGCTCCAAACCTGATTAAACCTGTAAAAGACTCTAAACGAACACAAAAGACACTAAAAACACATCTATATCATGGTATAAAATGGGTAAAAACCATGATATATCAGCGAGACAAGTAATCTCAAAAAACCACACGACGACGCTCTCCTCGTTTGTCTAGTAGTGGGAGATGTCGAACTCTCAAGGATAATGATTGACACAGGAAGTTTGGTAGATGTCCTCTTTTACGACGCGTTCAAAAAGATGGACTTTAACGACTCCGAGATTGTGGAAGAAAAGACACCACTAGTAGGTTTTGCTAGCGAAACGACATACTCGATGGGCTCCGTCTTCGCCCCAGTAATTGCTGGAGGAGTTCGGAGAATGACAGAGTTCGTCATAGTAGATCGGCCAGCTCCCTATAACGCAATCCTAGGTCGACCATGGATATACGACATGAAAGCGGTACCATCGACCTACCACCAATGCGTAAAGTTCCCGACACCCAAAGGGATCAAAACCATTCACGGAAGTCAAAAGATTTCCCGCCATTGCTACATGAACGTATTCAAACAGATCGAGAAATCCCCTGCGTAGCAATTACAGAAAGAGGACGAGCTCGCCACCATGCAGACCAAAAGGTCGAACGACCCCAGTCAAATAGGACCCCCAAAGGACCTCACGACTCAGGTCTGCATAGACGAGGCTCATCCCGAAAGACTCGTGGGCATCGGAATCGACCTATCAGAGCCAGTTAAGAACGAACTGGTCTCTTTTCTCAAAAAGAATGTCGACTCCTTCGCCTGGTATTCAGCAGACATGAAAGGGATAAACATCGACGTAACCAGCCACGAGCTGAATGTCGACCCAACCTACAAACCAGTAAGACAGAAACGTCGAAAACTAGGCCCTGAACGGGCCAAAGCCGTCAATGACGAGGTCGATCTGTTATTAAAAATCGGATCGATCAGGGAGGTCAAGTACCCCGACTGACTCGCGAACCCCGTGGTGGTTAAGAAAAAGAACGGAAAGTGGAGGGTCTGTGTAGACTTCACGGATCTCAACAAAGCATGTCCAAAGGACAGCTTCCCACTCCCGCACATCGACCGACTGGTTGAGGCCACCGCTGGACATCAGCTGCTATCCTTTATGGACGCTTTCTTGGGGTACAATCAAATATTGATGAACCCTGAAGACCAAGAAAAGACTTCGTTCATAACGGATCGAGGCACGTACTGCTACAAAGTCATGCCCTTTGGACTGAAAAACGCAGGAGCAACTTACCAGCGCCTCATCAACAAGATGTTTTCAGGACTCCTAGGCAAAACCATGGAAGTCTACATCGATGATATGCTGGTGAAATCTTCCAGGTACGAGGATCACATCCCCCAACTAAAAGAATGCTTTACCATTCTTAATAAGTATGGGATGAAACTCAACCCAACCAAATGTACCTTCGGGGTCCCTTTAGGAGAGTTCCTCGGTTACATAGTAACTGAAAGAGGGATCGAAGCGAAACCCAAACAGATCGCAACGTTCATAGAGATGAAATCTCCCGGAACAACGCGAGAAGTCCAGCGCCTAACCGGCAAAATAGCTGCTCTGAATCGCTTCATCTCAAGGTCGACTGATAAATGTCTACCCTTCTATCACTTGCTTAAAGCAAACAAAAAGTTCCTTTGGGACGAAAAGTGTGAAGAAGCATTCACTCAGCTCAAAGCTTACTTAAGCGAACCACCCATACTGGCGAAACCAGTAGAAGGAGAACCCCTTTACCTCTACCTAGCTGTCTCGACGGCAGCAGTAAGTGGAGTCCTGGTTCGCGAAGAACAAAACGAGCAACGGCCGGTGTATTACATCAGTAAGACCTTGATCGATGCTGAAACCAGATACTCCACCATGGAAAAGCTCGCCTTAGTGCTAGTAACATCGGCTCGGAAACTCCAACCGTATTTTCAATCGCACTCGATAATAGTGATGACCTCTCAGCTACTGAGAACCATCCTTCACAGTCCAAGCCAATCAGGTCGATTGGTCAAATGGGCTATCGAACTTAGCGAGTACGACATTGAATACAAAGCTCGAACATGCCTAAAAGCACAAGTACTGGCAGATTTCATAATCGAGCTCCCTCCGACTATAGAACTCGACCCGAATTCGGCCCAAAGATGGAAACTCTACGTCGATGGAGCTTCCTCAAGACAAGGGTCCGGAGTCGGAGTGAAATTAGTCTCCCCAACGGGTGAAGTATTAGAACAATCGTTTAGATTGGGCTTCGCCGCATCGAATAACGAGGCAGAATACGTAGCGCTGATAGCCGGGCTTAGACTTGCGATAGCAATAGGAGCCCGAGAAGTAAATGCCTTCAGCGATTCCCAACTGGTCACAAGCCAATATCATGGCGACTACGAGGCCAAAGACGAACGAATGGAAGCATACCTACGGGTAGTCCATACATTGGCCGAACAGATCGAATTCTTCGATCTAACACGAATCCCACGAGGTGAAAACACTGCAGACGATGCGCTAGCCGCATTAGCATCGACATCAGATCCTAACCTCAAAAGGATCATACCAGTCGAAGGGATAGAAAAACCAAGCATCGACATAGCTCTCAAAGCTCTATCCTTGAAAGAGGACGGGCCCACTGTGAAGAACGATGTCAAACGCAAAGAATGTCCCGGAGACACTAATAGCGACATCATCGAGATTGATGATGATCTTGATCCTAGAAACACCGTATACGTCGTGAACGTCCCCGACGGACCAATTCAAACCGCATCCACTAGTCAGGGACCTGAGCCTAACAACGACGAAGATTGGAGAACTCCGATCATTCGATACATCACAAACGGCGAAGTTCCCGATGGCAAATGGGAGGCGCGGAAACTTAAAATGCAAAGTGCGAGGTACTGTGTCACACAAGGAGAGCTCTTTAAAAGGACCCTCTCCGGACCTTACCTTAAATGCCTTGACAAAAAGCAAGCCCTAGCCGTGATTACACAAACACATGACGGATCCTGCGGAAGCCATTCCGGAGGACGAGCATTGGCCGTGCGAATCAAAAGGCAAGGCTACTATTGGCCTACAATGGCCACCGAATGCGAATATTTCTCCAACAAGTGCGATAAATGCCAAAAGCATGCCCCAATTATCCACCAAGCGTCGGAGAAACTCTCCTCTATCTCATCACCATACCCATTCATGCGGTGGGGAATGGACATCGTTGGACCGCTGGTCCCATCTGGCAAAAAGAAAGCCACACATCTATTGGTGATGACAGACTACTTCACCAAGTGGATTGAAGCAGAGTCATACCAGAAAATTAAGGACGTTCACGTTAAGGAGTTCGTCTGGCGAAATATCATTTGCAGACATGGACTACCCCACAAGATCGTTACCGATAACGGATCTCAGTTCATATCAAACACGTTCAAAGAGTTCTGCAGAACTTGGAACATAAAGCTGACTTACTCAACGCCACGCTACCCCCAAGGGAACGGGCTAGCAGAAGCAGCTAACAAAGCGATTATGAACGGCCTCAAGAAAAGGCTCAACGAGTGCAAAACAACATGGAGTGACGAACTCCCAGCCGTACTCTGGGCCTACCGGACTACCCCCCGCAAATCCACTGGCGAGACTCCCTTCTCGCTAGCTTACGGAATCGAGGCGGTAGTACCAGCTAAAATTCTCGTGTCAAGCATTCGCAAAGAAGAATACCCACGACAAGAGGAACTTAACAACAAGATGATAACTGACGAGCTCGACCTCGTCGACGAAAGAAGGAACCTCGCATTAGCCCGACTCCAGAATTACCAACAAACCGCAGCTCGCTACTATGATTCCCGAATCAAAACTCGAAGGTTTCAAGTAGGAGAGCTCGTCTTGCGGAAAGTGTTCGACCATAAAAAGGAAGAACACGCTGGAAAATTAGGAGCGAAGTGGGAAGGTCCTTACCAGGTCACCGACGTCGTAAAGGACGGGGTCTACCGACTCAAGTCGGTGGAAACCCAAAAGCCCGAACTACGACCTTGGAACATCATCAACCTCAAAAAGTATTTCCACTAGGAGTACATCAACATAATCGAACTACGAAATGGCTTGATCTCCTTAAAAGGGTACGTAGGCAGCTCGATCTCGAGCGCAGCCACCCCCCAAACACAAAGCTCTTACCGAGCCCGACAACTTCTGACGAAGTCATATTAACTTATCTTTGTGAAATCAAAATAAGTCTTCTAATCAAACGTCTCTTCCTGTCGTAAAAGTTAGAGCCGTTACGTTGATATGAAATTATCTCTTCCAATAGCAAGGTGATATGAAAATATCTCTTCTAAGCCAAAGTGATATGAAATTATCTCTTCTGAGACAAAGCGATATGAAATTATCCTTCCCAAGTGACCTGAAATGGCCGCTTCCAAAATATCAAAGCGATATGAAAATATCCCTTCCGAGCGACCTGAGACGGCCTCCCGAAAGACCAAAGTGATATGAAATTATCCCTTCTAAAGCAAACGATATGAAATTATCCTATTTCGAGCGACCTGAAATGGCCCCTCCTAAAGTCAATTCTCCCGACCTGATACAGCTCGAGAGAACTAGAGGGCCACCCTCTCCCATTAAACGAAAACGTCGAAGTCAAAGCAACCGACCACGCGGAAAGACCTCCGCGCACAACGAGCCTTTGTAAATTTACTTAATCATTAAACTCGAGGAGACCCGAACTATCGGAAAAAAGATCAAACCGTGAAGGTACTAAAACAGTAAAGTCTATGCTGAGGCATGTAAGACTCCAAAAGAAATTCATTAAAAGAAGGACACAATGTCCTCGAACAAAGCCCGCTTGGGCGAATAAATGTCTTTCCATATCAAAAAAAAAGAGAGCCCCTAGAAGCAACATCATTGTCGCGAACGCGAAGAAGCCTCGTCTCCATCCTCCGCCTGATCACCGGTAGACGCAATCCCAGTCGGGAGGCTCGATCCATATTGATCAAAGCAGGGAACAACCGGTGGCGGAGCGTGTACCAAAATGACCGAGTCACTCGACACGGCCGGCAATTTCAACTTGCCAACACTGAAGTCAGAAACCGCCGCGGCGGTCATCTCTTCCACTGCCGCCCTCTTCTAGTCGGCCAACCTCAGAACTTCCCGAGTCAAGTCAAGCTCGCCGGAAGCAAACTCCGCGATGAGTTCGATATTGGCTAGGGTTTCTTGGAGGCGAATCTCAGCGTTGGTCTCGAGCTTCCGCTTCTCGCTCTTCTCCTTGATCCCTTCAAGGATCTCCAAATATTCCCCGCTCATCTTCTTCCTCGCCTCGTGGGACGCGACCTTTATGTCGAAGTATCTCCCCGCAAGAACTCTCTCCAGGTCGATCCGATCTTGGGCAGCTTGCGCTGTGGCGACTCGACTCGTTTCTTCGGCAGCCAACGCCCGGCCTTCGGCCGTCCGAAGCCTCTGGGAAAGGTCCTCCTCGCGATTCTCGAGAACCAATAGCCGGGCTTCGATCCCCTCATACCGAGCCAGTTTCCTCTTGAGCTCCTCCTCCCGAGCAAAAGAATCCTGCAGCTCCGCAGTCAAAATACGAGCCGACCTCCTAGCGGCCTCGAGCTCATCCTCCCGCGATCGCTCACGAAGCTCGCGTTCGGACTGGGCCACAAGTCCGCTCGTAGCCTCCAGAAACTACATAAAGACACAAATTTCAAATATCTTTCTTACCAAAGAAAGGCAAAAACAAGAACCATCGTTGATACCTTTCCAGTGGCTTCGGCCATCCTGGCATACAAATCGCCGAAGGCCGGGTCCCCAGTAACTGGAAGCGGAACCCCTGCAGGTCCGACGCGCCTCGACGAACGGGCCGCGCCCCGGGGCATCCCGATACTCTCGCTCGAACTACTCGAGCTCGTCTCCGTATCGATCCTTCGGCGCTTCGGTACGGGGGAAGGATCCCTACCCACGTCCTGATCGCCGGGGTAAGGATCGCGCAAAGCCGGCTCCCTGGACGGAACCGAGTCCGCCCTCCGAATAACCGGAGGGGAGGAGACCCCCCTGCCTCCGCGGATGCGTCACGGGCCCCGGAGCTCGGGGGGACAACCGTGAAAGGGAGAGGAGAATCACACATGGCAAAAAAGAGCGCATCGCTCAGACTCCCATCCTCCACCCTTTTTGCCAGATCTATGGGGTCTTTTCCGTTTCGGCGACTCCTCGACCTACGAGATAGTTTCTCGTGAGATGGGGTGCTGGCATCCGAACCCCCGCCCGAGGAAGGACGACCTGTAGGATAAAAAAAAGGGAGAGAAGTCTTTAGACTCTTCCCAAATAATGACGAGCCGAATGTCACGAACAGAAACTCACCTTCTCTTGCCCGCTCAAATATACGAAGCGGAGGTCGCACGGTTCGACCCAGAGAAGTCCCGCGAGGTACAGGAGGAAAGGCTTGCTCCCGAAAGGCCCTGGACCGACCCTGTGGGACCCCTCTTGGATTGACCCTCAAGGCAGCCTGTACACGCTCGGCCGTGAAACCGTCCCAGTTAACGGAACCTCTCCTCAAACGGGCTATTAAGGCCTCCATGACAGGATTAAGGTCAAGCGATTCAGGGAACTCTGCGATATAGAACGAAGCAGGTCAGAGATCAAACTGACACAAGAAATAATAACCAAAATAACAGTAAGAAAGCCTCACCAACGTCGGAAGCCCATCGCGAGGGAACGACCGAGCAATCAAACTCTCCGACCGAGTGGTGAGTCGTCCTAAAGATAAAATATTGGTCCCTCCACTCTTCCCTCGATGGGAGACCGTCCGGGATCCTCCCAAACCGGGGGGAAAGACGGTACGACCCCGGAAAGCGGGAATCTTGCTTCACCGAGCAAACCCGCATTAACTCCTCAGGACCGAATTCAACCCCTTCCTCCGCAGCCCTAACTCCGAGTCCGATAACGTACCGAACGAAATTCGGCGTCATCTGGTAGAAAGCCATCTGGAGTTGGGCCAGCACCAAGAAGACAAGGCGAGGAATGGGAAAGAAAAGCCCACATTTTTCGAAATACGTATAGGAGGCACAACAGTAGCCTTCTATGACCGTTTCGGGGGATACCGCCGAAGAAGGGATGACGATTTCGACCTCCGTCGGAATCCGGCAGAGCACCCTCAATTACTGGATACGGTCCACGGTTAACGAAGACGGCGGGTGCGGTCCAAACGACCCCGCCGCCGCACTCGTACTCGCTCCTGCAGGATCCCTAGAAGCCATGAGGAAAAAAAGGAAAGTTTCTGAAAGAAAAACTTTTTCTCTAACGACAAAGGAAGTAGGGAGAAAAAGTTCGAACAGGTTAAGAGTAGGAAAGCAAAGGACTTTCTTCAAAAAACGCGAATGATTATTTATATCAAAGATTGAGCGCAGTATCGCCCGTACGACTCCTTACTCGCATTAATTGCTGATAGGATCGAGATGACTTGGACCCCTCGCTTCCCTCTCGCCAAGCCGTTGATCTGAGATCAACGGCTACAAAGCACGCAGTAATTAGGTCACATCATCAAAAGAGAGAGCCCGAAAAGACTCTTCGCGACCTTCGAGCCTGAGCCGTTGATTACCAACCGAATTTACGGTGGGAGATGAAATTCTCAAACGAATACACGCAACGACTGCAGATGCGCTGAAAAGCTGTTCAGTCGTTTCCACGCGCTCATTCCTAACCATCGGATTAAAATAAGATCCACGGATGGGGCCAAAATAATCATTAAAGATTTGTCACATCCGAGGTACGCGCCTCTTCCCAAGAACGTCCACCGCCCATTAACCTCGACTTCTCGAATTCAATGGGCTGGGGGGCTATTGTTGGTACTGGATTTCCCTCTAGGAAATCCGGCCCATTAACAGACAAGACAAAGGCCCGTAATTACAAGCCCATTCCAGAATCAAAGATAGACGGGAGAGTCAACTCTCTTGTTGGACCCAAGCGAAGCGAGCGCCTTGGAGAGGCCCAGACGATGCCGAAGCCGGAGACGATCGAGCTCGAGCTCGGCTGAGGATGACGTGGAGATAGAGCAACTCGGTCTTCGTCAGTTCAACTGATCCGCACGAATCTCGGAGATCGTTACAACGACGAGGCCGAAATATCAGGACGAAGAGATCAGAGTCGAGACTATTTAAAGGAAGAAGTGGCGGCTCATTAAAGACAATTCCAACCTAGGCGAAGAACACTTCGATTAGATAGCTGGATCCTATACTTTGTACTCTCTTCTCGACTGTGTTCGTTCTATCTCGACGATCAATCTCAATAAAGTCTTTGATTCATAGGAAACTATACCATTTCTATATCCAAAAGTCCAAATCCACGAATACAAATTCTTAGTGTGAATCCCGGATCTCACATCTTGCATCTTCAAGAATCTTCTTCAAAAAGCTATGGTGTTCTTCATGACTTCTCTCACAAGAAAGGCCATAACTTTCTTGTCTTAGACCCAAATCATACTCTACAAAGTCCAGCAGCTTCATATCACTCTCCTCTTCAATCTCCAGTCAGCCATTGTTGCCGCCATCGCCGGAGCTCGCCGGAATCCGGCCAAGAAGCAGCCGCGGTTAGGGTTTGTGGGGATATCTCTCTCTCTTCATCATATTTCAGTGATTCAAAGCCATGGGTGGATATATCTTTTCATGCTGAACAGTTTAGTGGGTGGATGAGATTCTGAGTCCGGAAAAAGCCTTCTCCGCCGTTGTCAACAGTCCGCCGCCGCCGGTCAACCCCGGAAAAGTCGCCGGAGAAGCCTTCTCGCCGCCGTGTCTTCGGCCAGTTCTTCAAGCAGTTGGTTAAGATGGGTTGGTCCAATATTGGAGCTGGTTTAGTTGGTTCTAGATCGGTTTAGGTAACCGGTCAAATCTCGATCAACATTTTGACTTTGATCCGGTTTACCTAAACCGGTCAATTGGATTCTTGGTTTATTGGTCAACCAGTTCAGAGGGGTGGTCAACCGGTTTAGCTTGGTCAACGGTCAGCGGTCAATGGTTAACGGTCAGCCTCGGTCAACGCCGGTCAACGTTGGTCAACGCATTGACTCCGGCCGGTTCTTGGTGTGCGGTTGGTGTACGGGTGTTCGGGAAGCCTCGGAGTTCGTGTTCGGGTATTCGGAGAGGTTCGGGGTTAGTTTGGGTTTCGGGAAATCGTATCTGTATCCAGTCCGCCATTCTGATCGATCACTGTGAGTCGGCTCAAACACCATATTTATACATATAGATCGATAAATGGGAAACCGTAGAGTTAGGATTGCATACCCGTACGTGATGAATTGAATTGAGAAGTGATTGATTGAATTAACGTAAACCGGTTAGGGTTAAAGATGCATGTTAGACTTAAACAGATTTAACCTGTTGAGTGTCGTTAGGTTGATAGTAACGTTGCGTGATGCATTCATATAGTCGTTGCATGATCATATATATGTAAATAAAGAACGGTACTAAATGAATCTATATACGAGAATTAAGACGAGTTAAAATACGGAATTAAACCTGAATAAACATATAGAGTATGGAACGATGTCGGGATTACTGACAAAGAAATGAATTAAATCAATGAAAGATGAGACGTCGGGGAGTCTAGTAAGCTACTAGTTCTAAACTGACGGATCAGGAATTGTTAAAAGATACTGAGGAAAGATTAAGAGTGAGAAGTGTTGTGACTGGTGAACCATCTACGGGTTAGCAAGCTGCTAATCCAAGGTAGCGGGCGTAACTTGATTAAAAGACGTTAGCAACCCCTAATAGGCATGATTGTGTGTTGATTGCGAGATTGTATTGTTGTGTGGTTGTGGTTGACCTTTTTGTGCAGGCCTTTAGATTGTTTCGGTGTTGGGCCGAGCGATCCGTGTAGATACTTAATCTTGTCATGGGACCGGTTAAGTCTTAACCGCTGACTCGGTATGGTGCTGAGTCAGGGGGCGGTGTGGTGTGTGTGAGTAGACTTACGGGAAGCGGTGTTGATCTGATTGTTGTGGTTGATTGAGATTGATTGTTAGAGTCCAAGCGAGTCTGCGTGTTTACATTTCTGTACTAGGACTCTAGGGTGCGTTAGATCCCACAAGTCTAGGTGTTTGATTACGTTCTGGTACTTCCGACCCGATTGGATCCTCGGGTAGTTGCCTAATCGGATCGTGGTAATTCCGGTTAAGGCGTTAACCTACTGAGTGACGCAGGTAGGTGTGTGATCCGGAGAATACGGGGTCGCGTCCTAGGGCCGGATCGCATGGAAGCTTGGGTTATCTAGTGGTAGCCTGAGTCACCGCGTATCGATGTACAGAGAACGGTGTCCTAGTCCTTGGACCTTGTGTGGACGGCTAAGAGTCGTGGGTTATTTGCCATATCGGTAACAGTGAAAACCCGTAGAAGATTACCAAGATCGTAGGGGCCCAGCGTGGTCTTTTGGTGTAGTTGGTGTTGCGCGATAGATAGATCGAGTCGCAATCGGGAACATGTGCTGCAGTGCTCCCGATTTCCTCTAATCACCTTCTCTTTCTTTTGGAAATTGATTGTGTGTGGGCTCGACACGACGTGGTAGTGCGTGATCGGCTATTTGTTATGATTGATTGTTATTTTGGGGTTTTCGGGCGGGAATCTATAGATGATAGATAGATTAGAAGCCTTAGTGGGGAGCCGATTCACTGGGTGATCTTAGATCGCTCATTAGACTCTCTTTGTGTTTTCAGGTTAAGCAGCGACGGACGCGGGAGGTCCTCGGTGTAGTTTCGGGATGGCTTGTGGCGGGATTTTTGATTCGATGGTTTTGGATTTTTCTCTCGGTTCGGCTTGGCGCCACTTTTATATTGACTTGTGTGTTGATTGTTTATTGATGAAAACGATTTGTAAAGTGACGATTAAACGTTGTGCTGAACGTTTGATTTACTCAGAAATAAATATGCTTTCCTGATATTGTGTTTCGTCCGAACCGACACAACTCGCTGAAGTAGTGCAAGGCGATCGACTTGTACTATGGAAGTGAGGATAGCGGAGTCAAGGATGGGTTAGTGCGAGCCTTTGTCTCAAACCGATCTGCCTCTGGCTTCGTCCTGTGACGAACTTTTCCTGTTCGACTTGCTCGGGTTCGATCGGTCATGTTCTTGTTTGATTGTTGGTCGGTCAGCTCGACGGTCAGCGGAGAATGGGAAAGGGGCGTTACACAAGGTTTGGCTCGTGTGCAAGACCTGACAGTTCAGCGCCTAAGAGAGATGAGTAGCAAACATTTTACGGAGGTTATTTTCTTATGGAGATTAAAAGTAGTAGAAATAGTATTGTAGATACGCAAGGATGACTTGGTTATGACCGTGTATACACTGTAGAAGTTAGAGGTTTCAGTGGCGGTTTAGCGCTCTTTTGGAAGAAGAATGTACAGCTTGTTAATAAGTATGCAGACAAAAATATGATCGTTTGTCAAGTGCAGTTTGGAGATTTCTCTTTTTTTTTTTACGACTTGTGTATATGGTTAGCCCTCTCATTATGGTAAAGAAGGGATCTGGGAAAGGATGGGAGTGAACAGAAAAGCAGCTGGTGCATCATTGGCGACTTCAATGACATTCGCAACAATAGTAAAAAATTGGGCGGTCCTAGAAGATATGATGCATCCTTTAAACCTTTCAATGATATGTTGGAACTGTGTGACTTCGTTGAATTGGCTTCTCATGGTAACAAGTTTACATGGGGTAGAATGAGATGTACAAAATGGATCCAATGCTGCATGGATAAGTGTTTCGGAAATAAAGAGTGGAATAAGATGTTTCCTGCCTCAAATCAAAATTTGTTGTAGAAGTGTGGGTCGGATCATCACATTATTCTAGTCAAGTTTTCTGCTTCTCAAGATGTATATAGAGGGAAATTCAGGTTCGACAAACGGTTCCTCTTTCAATCGTTGGTGAGACAGGAAATCAATCAAGCTTGGAATGGAGGTCATGCAGATTATAGCAGTTCTGTTAGTGATCGTCTCAGAGGTTGTTGTAGAGCTCACAACCGTTGAAAAAAAACCCAGAGATTTTAACGCAAAGGACATGATTTCTTTACTGGAGCGCCAACTTGAATGGTCTCAGTCTCATTCTCTTATACCTCCAGGTCAAGTTCTTTACGAAAAGATCTTTGTCGAGCTTATAAAGAAGAAGAACTTTTCTGAAGGCAAAAAAGTTGGGCCAAAGGACTGAAGAGTGGTGATAAAATCACCAAGGCAAAAAAGTAGGGCCAAAGGACTGAAGAGTGGTGATAAAAGCACCAAGTTCTTTCATCAGTCTGTCAAATCTAATCGGGCCACATTACGCTTAGAAATTCTTAAGGACAAGGATGGAATTGAGAAATGGTCGGAAGCCGCTAAAGGAGAAGTGGCAACTGAGTACTTTACCACACTTTTCAAATCATCTAACCCGACTAATTTTGCGGATTGGTTTACTAGAATGGAGCCGCGGGTTACTAATTCAATGAACGATTCTTTTAATGAAAGATATATCAAGCGAGGAGATAAGAGAAGTTGTTTTCTCGGTTGAAGCTGCTAGCGCCCCAGGTCCAGGTGGGATGTATGGTTTGTTCTTCCAACAGTATTTGTTTGACATTGGTCCCCAAGTCATAAAGGAAGTCAAGGGATTCTTCGAGTCCTGAGTTTTTCCATATGAATGGAACTATACTCACCTTTGTCTTCTTTCTAAAAAGACTGATTCGGATGAGATGGAAAATTTAAGACCAATAAGTCTCTGTACGGTGATTTATAAGATCATTTCAATGATTCTGGTTATAAGACTTCAGACAATTCTACCTCAAATTGTGTTAGTTAATCAAACAGCCTTTGTTGCAGATAGACTGATGTAAGATGGGAGGTGGATAGTTGTTTGGGTCGCCCAGCTGGTCGGAGACGCTCTCTGGTTGATCTGTGGTCGATGGTCGAATGGGAAAAGCTTGCTGGCCGAAGGTGCTCTCAAGGCTTCTCAACGGATGGATTTCGATTGTAGATGAGATCAGAACACACTAGGGACACTTCAGTAGCACAAGAACACGAGCACAAACAAGTAACAAACCTTCGTCTCAAGGGGAATCCACGCGAGAGAAAGAGAGGTTGCGCCGTTAGGCTAAACACTTTAGGTTTTAGGTTTAAACTTGCTTAATCTTATTAGCAACAAAAAGAATGGCTTAAATAGCCAATATTATAGGTTACAAATGGGCCAAAAAAGGCCTGGTCGAAATCATAATAGAAAAGACAAGAAGGAAGGTTGGACGGGCCAGATTCTCCTTCTCTTGTATCAGGCTTTGGTTTACCTCACTAAAAATATTAGTGGGAAAACCCAATTGGGATAAAACCACACTTAAGGGAAAAAGAGTATAAACCTCAGCCAAAAGAGATGTTGCACGTTCTCCTGGTCGCCAAACATAGTTCTGGAGTTCACTAAATCCGTGAGCTTTACAAATAAGGGAGGTCCAGCAACCTTCGTGTTTGATCTTACCTATCTCTTTGTCCGAGCTGTATTTGTGTGATTCCAGCTCTCATGCATTCCCTGATAAATAAAGAAACCAGAACAAGTTCCTTTACGCCTTGATTCATCTTGGTTCATTCTGAGCACTCCAAAATGTGCAAGTCGGTCTTTATCGGGTTTCCTGAAAATCACCTGTTTTAAAACGGGCATAACTTATTCATAGCAAATGGTATGGATGTGTTTACACTTCTTGAAGATTACTTTGTGAGTCAGGTTTCCAGAACAGGTTGAGTTGCAGCTTGAATCCTCATGGACCGATCGAAATCCTCTCTTGAATGCACCTATATCTGCGGAAAGGGCTAAATGGACAGCTTCTAGACATACCCCGAGATTATCTCGAACCAGACTGACCAAACTCTTCAAAATAGCATACTTTATGGTGGATATCAAGTCTGGTATGATTGGTCGAACCAATTCTCCTATGGTCATCTTCCAGGACTTGGCTAAGGCTCCGGGTGGACGGTTGTCGATCATCTCCAAATGGGATCGTTCCAGTTGGGTTATGGAACGATCTTTACTCCTAAAACATGTTAATGGCTGATGAATCCTCAATCCCACGTCATTTGGACTTGTAGAACATGTCTTGGCCCCCTTAACCTCCTCAGGTACGTTCCGCGTGGTCGGAAACACCTCGATCAACCTCATGGTCGAGGTTGATACGTACCGCTGGTCTGGGCCGGGTTTGGATGATCCGATGTCCTCATCATACCCTCTCTCTTTAAAAGGATTCGACCTAGAATGTGCATAACCTGCACCAAGAGAAAGCAAGTTAGCTTTCATGCAGTTTTGTGAGTCCATGGCCTTACCTTGATGGATCCGTGGTTTGTGGGTGTAAGGGCTTTCAGGCCGTGTTCCTTTGAATAGGTGACTCAGTATCGCGCCTCTACTCTGGTCGGGGTGCCATGGAAAGGTTTCTGCACCATCATCTCCTTTGGTATCGGCCAAGTAGCATCCAAGGTCGGGTGGTACTTCTTTTCGATCCGGCCCTTTGGTTCCTGCAATAATATTGAGACCTTTGGCAAGAAACAAGTGCATTAGGTGTTCTTTAGGAGATGATAAACGAGCTGAGCTTAAATTATGATTAAGGTCTACTCGTGGGTCTAAATCATGTTTTGATTCCTCATGCTCTTTCAAGTTCATCAGATCTTTTAGTACTTCTGTGGAATCAGTAGATATGAACTTTGTTAGAGAAAGACTTACCTGATTAACACTCTCAGCTGTGTTTGGGTCGGGAAGTTCCACTTGTTTCTCAGTCTCGCCTCCGGTTCGTTGGTCCGTGCGGTCCATTGGACTCTCTATCATTCTTGCGTCCTCCTCAACACTTTTGGGCAATCCCAAGTGCATTAAAACAATTTTTGATTCATTACAATCAGATGGAAAAGAGTTGGGTCGGGACACTTTAACCTTTGATCGTGGTGGTTCAGGCATTGGGACTTTGGTCCAGGCGGACGAAAGGCATGGTCGGCCCTAGGTCTTTGGTCTTGGCGTGACATATTGCTCGTATACGAGCCGTTTTAGATCTTTCCACGTGCATGCTGGTTCATTGTAATGAACTCGCCATTTCTCCTCGTTCCTCCACCATGCATAGGCTTCTCCGGTCAAGGTGCGGATGGCATACGAGGGCTGGTCTCTCCTTGGGATGTTGTGATCCCAAAAGTAGTCCTCCAGATCTTCCTCCCAGTGAAAATAATCCTCGGTTCCTGAAAAAAAGACATGGGTTGTGAGTCGAGGACATACGAACTATATCGGGATTTAGTTGGAGTTGGCGATGGTCTTAGTCTAGTGGTGTGGTGAGGCCGGTAAAGGTTTGGTGGCTCGGGCTCCATCTCTTCTGCAACACTGTCTTCTCCAGTATAGTCCAGATTGAGTCCACGGTCGTGCTGTCCATGCCGTGCTCGTCCGGGTCGAGGTTGTCACTGCTGGTCGACGGGGCATTCGAGACGGTCGAGTCGAGCATCTATCGCCTGGATCGTGGTCAGAAGCTGGTTAAGGTCGGGTGTGGTAGCTGGATTTCCTTGGTTATCTCTCATGATATATATATATATATATATGTGCTGCACACTTAATGAGAATATTAAACATAAAAGGCAAGAAATAAAGGTAATAGACTAAAAAAAAAAAATTTGAAATAGCAAGAAAAGAAATAAGGAAACTAAGATGACACAATTTTTTTTTTTTTACAAGAATCACAAAACAACAAAAGAAAAGAAAATGAAAAAATACCAAGAAGCAAATCAAGCAACTATATGCGATATATCTAAATCTTCAGTCCTATTCTTTTTTTTTTTTTTTATAAACTTAGATGATGCAAATTAAAATAAGATCTGCTAATACCTTGCGCACAAAATTTGAGAGCAGATGGGCTAGCACGAAGTGCACGTCTCAGGTAGTCATGGAACTTTCATGTTGGACCGGAGACACCATCATAGACAATAGATAGCTAGGTTTCTTTACATTATTGTTGTCAAAAAAAAAAAAGATCTGCTAATCCTAAATGCTAGGCATGGTGTTCGGATATCCGTTCGGATCGGATTTTTCGAATTTTCGGGTTTTTTCGGTTTAAGACTATAGATCCCGTTCGGATATTTTTATATATCGGGCCGGATTCGGTTCGAAACTTATCGGGTTCGGATCGGGTTTGGGTACCCGAAACTACCAAAAATTTCCGAAAACTCGAAAAAATATGAAAAATATGAAAATACTCGAAAATCTCGTAAAATATATATCTAAATTACCTCAAAATATCCAAAAGTACACGAAAATATCTATGCTACCCAAAAAACCGATAAAAGAACTACTCAAACTACCAAAACGTACTCGAAAATAGTATAATTATTTAAAATTACATAAAATTTTGGGTTACTCCGGGTACTTGTCCGGGTTCGGTTCGGATTCGGATATTACCCAAGATCCAAAATATCTAGACTTAAGCCCCATTCGGATATTTTTGAAGAATCAGTTCGGACCGGGATCGGGTTTTTCGGATCGGGTTCAGATTCGGATTTCGGGTTTTGGATAAATGTCCAGCCCTACTAAATATAGAGCAGTGGCCGAAACAAAGTCAAGGAACTTCTACTAACGGCAGTAACAAAACAAGAATAAACCAAACCAAAAAAAGAAAAAGAAAAAGAAAATTATCAGCTCACACGATCAAGCGGTGGTCTTCACCTAGCGAAAGAGATATGGTGCAGCCGGTTTATTAGATATGACTCACATATTATTTTATTTTCTTGCAGGTACAGGAGTAAACCAATTAAATTAAGAGAACCAGAGCAACAAAGAAAAAAAAAGGAATTAAACCAAGTCGCTTTCAAAGAACAAGTGAGCACATGCGATACCTAGTTAACCTATATGCAGCCGCTTCTTAATCAAAACCTGTTTTTTTTTATGATGCAACAGAATAAGGACAAGAAAGCAAGTAATAGATCAGACACAAACACAAAACTCGCAGACTATCAAAAGGAACCGCAACACATTTGAATGATCTGGTTTGGTCTTTCAAAACCCTTAGCGATTCTTAATGGTGGCCGATTGCTTTCAAGCAACTAATACTATATTTTTTTTTTGAATTTATGAATGCAACACAACAGAGATAATAAAAAAAACAGAAGCAAAACAATGACAATTTTTATGAGTTTTTGATTTTTATGCAAGCAAACAACAAAATACAGAAATAAAAGTGCAAAGGTAAGATGTAACCGGTCGGTGTCGAGAGTCTAAGCTCTGATACCAGATGATGTAAGATGGGAGGTGATAGTTGTTTGGGTCGCCCAGCTGGTCAGATACGCTCTCTGGTCAAATGGGAAAAGCTTGCTGGCCGAAGGCGCTCTCAAGGCTTCTCAATGGATTGATTGCAATTGTAGATGAGATCAGAACACAATAGGGACACTTCAGTAGCACAAGAACATGAGCACAAACAAGTAACAAGCCTTCGTCTCAAGGGGAATCCACGCGAGAGAAAGAGAGGTTGCGCCGTTAGGCTAAACACTTTAGGTTTTAGGTTTAAACTTGCTTAATCTTATTAGCAACGAAAAGAATGGCTTAAATAGCCAATATTCTAGGTTACAAGTGGGCCAAAAAGGGTCTGGTCGAAATCATAAAAGAAAAGACAAGAAGGAAGGTTGGACGGGCCAGATTCTCCTTATCTTGTATCGGGCTTTGCTTTACCTCATTAAAAAAACTTAGTGAGAAAACCCAATTAGGATAAAACCACACTTAAGGGAAAAAAGTATAAACCTCAGCCAAAGGAGATGTTGCACGTGCTCCTGGTCACCAAACATAGTTCTGGAGTTCACTAAATCCGTGAGCTTCCAAATAAGGCAGGTCCAACAACCTTCGTGTTTGATCTTGCATATCTTATTTGTCCAAGATGGTATTTATATGATTCCAGATCTCATGCATTCCCTGATAAATAAAGAATCCAAAACAAGTTCCTTTACTCCTTGATTCATCCTGGTTTGTTCTGAGCACTCCAAAATGTGCAAGTCGGTCTTTATCGGGTTCCCAGAAAGTCACCTGTCTTAAAACGAGCATAACTTCTTCATAGCAAATGGTATGGATGTGATTCCACTTCGTTAAAATTCCTTTGTGAGTCAGGTTTCCAGAACAGGTTGAGTTGCAGTGATACAATATCAAAAATAGAGTAAATCAATGTCTTCAATACATGAGTTTATTATGAGAATCTCAGCCTCTTAACTTCATAAAAAAAGTCAAGGATTCTCATTCAATGGCAATGGCTAAATTGGTGCCAAGAAGACTAATATTTGATTTAACTAATTTTCCTCTTTTTGTATATATGTAAATCATTTCTTTTAATGTATTTTATTGTAAAGATCACCTTTGTAAGAGCAATAAAAAGTTCAATTGTTCTAATGTAAATATATAGAAATTTTTGGAATAATAAGAGTTCTCTCTTCTAAATCTTTTATGCTTTGTTCTTTGTTTCTCTAAGTTGTGCGGATTCCCCTTCTTAGAAAATATTATGAATTCATGTCTTATGTGTGGATTCACTAAGGCTTAGATTCTTGAGCTTATCACAAGGGCTTTCGCACCCTTGAGTGGCGTTCTATGATCCACCCATCGCTTCCTTTCCATCCATTATCGTTTCGGAGAGTTACTTGAGTATAGCCGGCTCGATCCATCCTCATCCGCGCGTGTTCGATCATTAACCGGTCCTTGGAGAGTGACTTGAGTCCAGCCACCGACCGTAGGATCCTACCCTCGGATCTTACATCATTTGGTATCAGAGCCGAATATCCTATCATCTATCTTTTTAGTTTTTTTTTTGTTTAATTGTTTTCTTTTTCATTTTATTTTAATATAAAAAACCAACAAAAAAAACATTTTCTGTTTTTGTTCTTTTTAAAAAAAATTAAAAACCATAAAAAATGTTTTTTTTTCCTTTATTTTTCCTAAAGTTTTATTTTCTCATTAAAAAAAAATTCCTTTTATTTTTGATTTTTCAGTTTAACAAAAAAAAACTTAAAAAATATTCCTTTTCCTAAATAAAATTCATCCATAAAAACTTTAAAAAATCGTTTTTATTTCTTCAAAAAAAACTACTTTCGTTTTGTTTCTTTAAAAAATAATTCGTTTTTCTTCTTTTCATTAAAAAAAAAAATTCTAGTTTTATTTTTATTTTATTTCAATTTTTTTTTTTTTTATGTTTTTTCTCTTGAAGAAAAACTATTTTCGTTTTCTTTCTTTAAAAAAACGTGTTGAGGACAAAACCTTTTGAAGAAGGAGAGAATGATGCAATATTAAAAAATATAGTAAATCAAGGTCTTCAATATATGGGTTTATTATGAGAATCTCAGCCTCATAACTTCATTAAAAAAAAAAAAAGTCAAGGATTCTCATTCAATGACAATGACTAAATTGGTGGCAAGAAGACTAATATTTGATTTAGCTAATTTTCCTTTTTTTGTATAAATGTAAATCATTTCTTTTAATGTATTTTATTGTAAAGATCACCTTGCAAGAGCTATAAAAAGCTCACTGTTCTATTGTAAATATATATAAATTTTTGGAAAATAAGAGTTCTCTCTTCTAAAGCTTTTATGCTTTGTTCTTTGTTTCTCTAAGTTGTGCGGATTCCCCTTCTTAACAACATTATGAATTTATGTCATATGTGTGGATTCACTAAGGCTTAGATTCTTGAGCTTATCACAAGGGCTTTCGCACCCTTGAGTGGTGTTCTATGATCCACCCATCGCTTCCTTTCCATCCATTATCGTTTCGGAGAGTTACTTGAGTATAGCCGGCTCGATCCATCCTCATCCGCGCGTGTTCGATCATTAACCGGTCCTTGGAGAGTGACTTGAGTCCAGCCACCGACCGTAGGATCCTACCCTCGGATCTTACATCATTTGGTATCAGAGCCGAATATCCTATCATCTATCTTTTTAGTTTTTTTTTTTGTTTAATTGTTTTCTTTTTCATTTTATTTTAATATAAAAAACCAACAAAAAAAACATTTTCTGTTTTTGTTCTTTTAAAAAAAAATTAAAAACCATAAAAAATGTTTTTTTTTTCCTTTATTTTTCCTAAAGTTTTATTTTCTCATTAAAAAAAAATTCCTTTTATTTTTGATTTTTCAGTTTAACAAAAAAAAACTTAAAAAATATTCCTTTTCCTAAATAAAATTCATCCATAAAAACTTTAAAAAATCGTTTTTATTTCTTCAAAAAAAACTACTTTCGTTTTGTTTCTTTAAAAAATAATTCGTTTTTCTTCTTTTCATTAAAAAAAAAAATTCTAGTTTTATTTTTATTTTATTTCAAATTTTTTTTTTTTTTTATGTTTTTTCTCTTGAAGAAAAACTATTTTCGTTTTCTTTCTTTAAAAAAACGTGTTGAGGACAAAACCTTTTGAAGAAGGAGAGAATGATGCAATATTAAAAAATATAGTAAATCAAGGTCTTCAATATATGGGTTTATTATGAGAATCTCAGCCTCATAACTTCATTAAAAAAAAAAAAGTCAAGGATTCTCATTCAATGACAATGACTAAATTGGTGGCAAGAAGACTAATATTTGATTTAGCTAATTTTCCTTTTTTTGTATAAATGTAAATCATTTCTTTTAATGTATTTTATTGTAAAGATCACCTTGCAAGAGCTATAAAAAGCTCACTGTTCTATTGTAAATATATATAAATTTTTGGAAAATAAGAGTTCTCTCTTCTAAAGCTTTTATGCTTTGTTCTTTGTTTCTCTAAGTTGTGCGGATTCCCCTTCTTAACAACATTATGAATTTATGTCATATGTGTGGATTCACTAAGGCTTAGATTCTTGAGCTTATCACAAGGGCTTTCGCACCCTTGAGTGGTGTTCTATGATCCACCCATCGCTTCCTTTCCATCCATTATCGTTTCGGAGAGTTACTTGAGTATAGCCGGCTCGATCCATCCTCATCCGCGCGTGTTCGATCATTAACCGGTCCTTGGAGAGTGACTTGAGTCCAGCCACCGACCGTAGGATCCTACCCTCGGATCTTACATCATTTGGTATCAGAGCCGAATATCCTATCATCTATCTTTTTAGTTTTTTTTTTGTTTAATTGTTTTCTTTTTCATTTTATTTTAATATAAAAAACCAACAAAAAAAACATTTTCTGTTTTTGTTCTTTTTAAAAAAAATTAAAAACCATAAAAAATGTTTTTTTTCCTTTATTTTTCCTAAAGTTTTATTTTCTCATTAAAAAAAATTCCTTTTATTTTTGATTTTTCAGTTTAACAAAAAAAAACTTAAAAAATATTCCTTTTCCTAAATAAAATTCATCCATAAAAACTTTAAAAAATCGTTTTTATTTCTTCAAAAAAAAACTACTTTCGTTTTGTTTCTTTAAAAAATAATTCGTTTTTCTTCTTTTCATTAAAAAAAAAAAATTCTAGTTTTATTTTTATTTTATTTCAAATTTTTTTTTTTTTTAATGTTTTTTCTCTTGAAGAAAAACTATTTTCGTTTTCTTTCTTTAAAAAAACGTGTTGAGGACAAAACCTTTTGAAGAAGGAGAGAATGATGCAATATTAAAAAATATAGTAAATCAAGGTCTTCAATATATGAGTTTATTATGAGAATCTCAGCCTCATAACTTCATTAAAAAAAAAAAGTCAAGGATTCTCATTCAATGACAATGACTAAATTGGTGGCAAGAAGACTAATATTTGATTTAGCTAATTTTCCTTTTTTTGTATAAATGTAAATCATTTCTTTTAATGTATTTTATTGTAAAGATCACCTTGCAAGAGCTATAAAAAGCTCACTGTTCTATTGTAAATATATATAAATTTTTGGAAAATAAGAGTTCTCTCTTCTAAAGCTTTTATGCTTTGTTCTTTGTTTCTCTAAGTTGTGCGGATTCCCCTTCTTAACAACATTATGAATTTATGTCATATGTGTGGATTTACTAAGGCTTAGATTTTTGAGCTTATCACAAGGGCTTTCGCACCATTGAGTGGCGTTCTATGATCCACCCATCGCTTCCTTTCCATCCATTATCATTTCGGAGAGTTACTTGAGTACAGCCGGCTCGATCCATCCTCATCCGCGCGCGTTCGATCATTAACCAGTCCTTGGAAAGTGACTTGAGTCCAGCCACCGACCTCCACGTATATCCCGTAGGATCCTACCCCCGGATCTTATATCATGCAGCTTGAATCCTCATGGTCCGATCGAAATCCTCTCTTGAATGCACCTATATCCGCGGAAAGGGCTAAATGGACAGCTTCTAGGCATACTCCGAGATTATCTCGAACCAAGGCTGATTCCTTTCGACCAAACTCTTCCAAATAGCATACTTTATGGTGGATATCAATTCTGGTATGATTGGTTCGAACCAATTCTCCCATGGTCATCTTTCAGGACTTGGCTAAGGCTCCGGGTGGACGGTTGTCGATCATCTCCAAATGGGATCGTTCCAGTTGGGTTCTGGAACGATCTTTACTCCTAAAACATGTTATTGACTGATGAATCCTCAATCCCACGTCATTTGGTCTTGTAGAACATGTCTTGGCCCCCTTAACCTCCTCAGGTACGTTCCGCGTGGTTGGAAACACCTCGATCAGCATCATGATCGAGGTTGATACGTACCGCTGGTCCGGGCCGGGTTTCGATGACCCGATGTCCTCATCATAGACTCATAACCGACAATATCTTGATGGCACATGAAGCAATTCATGCTCTTAGGACTCATCCTAAGATTTTAAAAGAGTTTATGGCTGTTAAGACGAACATGTCAAAGGCGTATGGAAAACTTGAATGGTGCTATCTGAGGGGAGTATTGCTGGCACTGGGATTCAATGTTAAATGGGTTGATTTTGTGATGAAGTGTGTTTCGACAGTAACCTTTTCTATATTAATAAATGATCAACCTCACGGTTTGATATCTCCTCAACGCGGATTACGTCAAGGAGATCCATTGTCTCGTTTTTTTTGCTTTATCCACTGAAGGGATTACTCACCTTCTAAACAAAGAAGAATCCCAGGGAGACATTGATGGAATTCGCTGTTGGGATAGTGTCCTGAAATCAAACTTGTACTCACTCCTGTGATAGTTGTGTGTCGAGATCAGACATTCGTATAATACTGGGCGTTTGCAATGCTTTGCTAGAAGCCTCTTGCAATCTGTAGGTCATGGACTTACTGCCAGTATTATATGATCCTATAGGGTCACACACCTAAGCGAACTGGAAGCTACTGTAGGAATTGTTTAGTTGATCCTGATTCAATTTACAGATTCATATCAACCTAAACATACAGATCTAGGTTCTCTTGAATAGAAACATTAGATGATCTCACCTTTTACCTGTTTGTTGCAGCGGAAGGAATAGAACATGTCAGAGATCAGAGAGATACACCGAGGGATGAATCCTCCAAAGGTTCACACACGCGATCACAGGAATGGCTGCTAGACCACGAGGAGAGAGGCGCGCAGAGAGAGAGAGGCTCGCAGCTGGGGAGGCTAGGGTTTTGGGAGAAAAGACTTGGCTTTTAGTTTATAAAAGCCTTCTCTTTCCCTTTTGGGCTTTTGGGCCCAAAATACCAATCTGATTAAATCCCATGGATTTAATCAGACCCATTAGTCTCTCTCTTAGTACGACAAATGCCTGGCACTTTTACCGTACTTCTGCTAAGCCGTTCCAACACATTTTCCTGTTAGCTTAGGCGTGTGACCCATATGGGATCATATAATAAAGGCAATAAGTCCAAGACTTATAGATCATGAGCGGACTCTAGCAAGCCATCATGACCCCCAGCATTATATGACTTATGTCTGATCTTTGACATACTCTTACTTTCTAGAGACAGTACCGAGATTACTGGACACAATTCCAACAATCTCCCACTTGTACTGGAATCTCTGTATTCATAATCCTTTTGTCTCAATATCTCGATTAGTCATAAGGCAAGATTAGTGTCATCCTTATAAAGCCTAATCTTGTTCATCGGACTCTGATTTGATACTGACAATCCAAACGACTCGGGAAAGTCCGTTTGAGCATGGCCATGCGTTTTCCAGTATTCAAATCTCCGATTGGCCTAGAGATATTCACTCCATTTATATTGGAGGGACAAATCCCATCTTGTTCCATCACTGTAAACTACTCATTTCATGATGTACCCAAACAAGGTCCTTATAGCTATCGCAGAACGATAGCGTTAGACAATGATTAAAGTACATCAGTCCATGTGCAGTCACATGCATGTGAACTCAGGTCTAAGGACTATACTCTATAGTCGTAGTAAGAATCTCTTATGACACAGATATAAATATCCTGAAGAGTTCTTATAAGCGGGTCTTGTCCGGTCGTATGTTCCCAACATACACCTATGTACTGACTTTGATGCCGCGCATCTATGACACATTGAGACTTTGTCATAAGTCACGTACCAATCCAATCTCACACGGTTGTTGGTGTTCCAATTTCAACAACCTTCGACTAGGGACAGGATGATATAAAACATTTATCAAATATAGGGTCTCATGATCAAGCTAAATGACTTTGATGACTCAAGATCAAGTCACTTACTTCGATGACCTATAAAATGGTTCATATCATTTTGGAACGATTATTTCATCACAGTTAAAATAATCTTGAAATAATAATTTCATTAAACATAAAAAATAATGTTTTACAAGAACATATCAAATAACTAAAATAAAGCTCACAAAACTCCCACTCAAATTTAGATTACATTTCAATGTTTCTAATGCCTACAGCTTCAGTCAGGAACTCGAGCTTAGGCCTTGGGAGTGGCTTTGTCAACGGATCAGCGACATTATCATCTGTCGGAACTCGGCTGATCTTGACTTCCTTTCTATTAACGATGTCACGTATCAAGTGAAATCTTCTTTGAACATGCTTGGATTTCTGGTGTGATCTTGGTTCCTTTGCCTGAGCTATAGCACCATTGTTGTCACAAAATAGTGCCAGAGGCTCAGCCGCATCTGGTATCACACCTAGTTCAATAATGAACTTTCGTATCCAAACAGCTTCCTTCGCTGCTTCTGATGCGGCGATATATTCAGCTTCTGTAGTGGAATCAGCAACGGTGTCCTGCTTGGAGCTTCTCCAACTTACTGCACCGCCATTCAGACAAAAGATATAACCGGACTGTGACCGGAAATCATCTGTGTCTGTCTGGAAACTTGCGTCCGTGAATCCACTGACTTTAAGCACATCACTTCCACCGTACACCAAGAACTTATCCTTAGTATGTCTTAGATACTTCAAGATATTCTTTACGGCAATCCAATGGTTTTCACCTGGATTTGACTGGTATCTACTCGTCATGCTCAATGCATAAGCAACATCAGGACGAGTACAGATCATGGCATACATGATAGATCCTATTGCAGATGCATAAGGAATATTCTTCATGCGCTCAAGCTCAGCAGCCGACGTAGGGCTCTGCTTCTTGCTTAGCGTTGTGCCATGTACCATTGGTGTGAAGCCCTTCTTGGAATCTTTCATGCTGAATCTTTGTAGGACTTTGTCAATGTATGAGTCTTGACACAAGCCTATCAGCCTCTTAGGTCTATCCCGATAGATCCTAATTCCAAGAACGTATGCGGCTTCACCCATGTCTTTCATGGAAAAACAACTTCCAAGCCAGTCCTTTACAGACTTCAGCATTGGAACGTCGTTTCCGAGAAGCAGTATGTCATCGACATACAGAATAAGAAATACTATCTTGCTCCCACTAGTTTTCTTATACACGCATTGTTCTTCTTCGTTTCTGATGAAGTCAAATTGCTTGATCGCTTCATCAAAACGAAGATTCCAGCTCCTCGATGCTTGCTTCAATCCATAAATGGATTTATGAAGCTTGCATACTTTCCCAGCATTCTTTGGATCTATGTAACCGTCAGGTTGCGTCATATACACATCCTCTTCCAGAATACCATTCAGGAAGGCGGTTTTCACGTCCATCTGCCAAATTTCATAATCATGAAAAGCTGCAGTTGCTAGTAGAATCCGAATAGATTTCATCATAGCCACTGGTGAATAGGTTTCATCGTAATCCACTCCGTGAACTTGTCTGAAACCTTTTGCCACCAACCTGGCTTTATAAATCTGGACATTTCCATCCACGTCAATCTTCTTCTTGAAGATCCATTTGCACTCGATGGCTTTTACACCAGCAGGCAAGTCAACCAACGAAAATACTTGGTTGATCGACATGGAATCCATTTCGGAATCAGTGGCCTTACGCCACTTAGAGGAATCTGGGCCCATCATGGCTTGATTGAAGTTCGATGGTTCATCACCATCAATGATCAGAAGATCATGACAGTCAGTCACGAGGAACCCTTGATATCTCTCGGGTTCGTGACGGATCCTCCCGGATCTTCGAACTTCAGGTACCACAGGTTCAGGCTCTACAATTTCTTGTAGGGCCTCCTCCTGCTCTTCCTCATTAGGTCGAGCAGTATCCTGTTCATCTTGAATTTCTTCAAGCAGTACCTTACTCCCACTGTCTTTCTTAGAGAGAAACTCCCTCTCAAGAAAGTTACAATCCCGGGCAACAAAAATCTTGTTCTCGGAACGTAGATAGAAGTAATAAGCCTTGGTTTCCCGTGGATAACCAATGAAGTAGCATTTGTCAGATTTTGGTGTAAGCTTGTCTGAGATCAATCTCTTGACGTAGGCTTCACAACCCCAAATTCTGAGATAAGACAGCACTGGAGCTTCTCCAGTCCATAATTCATATGGTGTCTTTGCTACTGCTTTTGATGGCGCTCTATTTAGAGTGAACACTGCTGTTAGCAGAGCATATCCCCAAAGGGATATTGGAAGGTCTGTGTGACTCATCATAGATCGAACCATATCTAATAAGGTCCGATTTCTCCTCTCAGACACACCATTCCATTGAGGTGTTCCAGGAGGAGTGAGTTGTGATACGATCCCACACTCTCTCAGATGATCACTGAATTCTTGGCTTAAGTATTCTCCTCCTCGGTCGGACCGAAGAGCCTTAATGCTTTTGCCAAGTTGGTTCTGTACTTCATTTTGGAATTCTCTGAACTTCTCAAAAGATTCAGACTTATGTTTCATCAAATAAACATATCCATACCTACTGAAATCATCAGTGAAGGTAATGAAGTACTAATAGTTTCCTCTTGCATTTGTGGACATTGGGCCACACACATCAGTGTGTATCAGGCCCAATAAGTCACTGGCCCTCTCGTTAGGTTTATTAAAGGGGGCCCGTGTCATTTTGCCCATCATGCATGATTCGCATTTCTCACATGACTCAAAGTCAAATGAGCCAAGAAGTCCATTTGAATGGAGCCTCTTGATGCGTTTCTCGCTGATGTGCCCTAAACGACAATGCCATAGAAACGTTCGGTTTTCCTCATTAGGTTTAAACCGTTTTGTATTAATGTTATATATTGGCGCGGATTGATCGAGTATGTAAAGCCCATTCGAAAGAGGGGCAGAACCATATAACAAATTGTTGCGATTGAAGGAACATAATTTATTCTTAACTGAAAAATCATAACCTTCCAAATCCAACAAAGAAATTGAAATAATATTTCTGCTTATAGCAGGTACAAAATAACAATTATTCAGTTCTAAAATCAATCCCGAAGGTAAAGACAACAAATAAGTGCCTACAGCTAGTGCTGGAACTTTCGCTCCATTCCCAACTCGTAGCTCCACTTGTCCTTGCTTCAGCCTCCTACTGTTGCTGAGTGCCTGCATATTAGTACAAATATGAGCCCCACAACCAGTATCCATAACCCATGAGGTATTATCAGAAGTAGTTGTATTAACTTCTATAACAAAAATACCTGATGAAGAAGTCTCAAAAGTCTTCTTCTTCAATTCCTTTAGACCTTCCTGGAATTTCTTACATTCTCTCCTCCAATGCCCTGGTTCTTTACAGAACCTGCATATGTCAGTTGGCCCAGCCTTGGACTTGGGCTTGGGTTTTGGCGTGTCCTTGTCCGCGACTTGGACAGCCTTGGCCTTTCCCTTATCCTTAGCAGAGGATTTCTTAAACCCCTTGCCCTTCTGCACCATAAGCACATTTGGGTCCTTGGCGGTTTTCCTCAAATTGGGCTCCGCAGTCTTGAGCATTCCGTGAAGCTCAGGCAATGTCTTACTCAAGCCATGCATGTTAAAGTTCAGAATGAACTGATCATAGCTTGCAGGTAATGACTGCAGAATGATGTCGCAGGCAAGTTCCTGGCTGATTGGGCAGTCGAGTTTCTGAAGATGATCGAGATAACCCATCATCTTCAAGACATGAGGACTCACTGCCGCATTCGCAGCCAACTTGCAGTCCAAGAGGTTCTTAACTGTTTGAAACCTCTCAGTCCTAGCCTGCTCCTGAAAAAGCGATTTCAGGCTTGCCATTATCTCGATGGGTGACAATACACTCTCGAACTGTTTTTGCAGCTCAGGAGTCATTGTCACCAACATCAGGCAATAAGCATCATTTTCATCTGACGAATGCTTTTCCCAAGCATTATGCAGAGTCCTGGCGGCATTGGCAGGAGGCCTCTCGGGGAGAGGATCACGAAGGACATAATCCTTCTTCTCCTGCTTGAGGACTAGCCTCAAGTTCCTTGACCACGTCAGGAAGTTCGTTCCAGTCAGCTTCTCCTTCTCGAGAACAGACCGGATCGAGAATGTGTTTTGTGTGCTTGTAGTAGTCATATCTGAAATATATAAATAAAAAGGTTATTAGTTAAATGTTCAAAATGATTAATCTCGTATTAAAATATAATATGATTAATCATGCATTATATTCAATAACATCAGTTACCCTCAATAGAATATAATGATTCCAAGATCCACATATAACTAAGATTAAAGTGGGCCACTGGCCGTCACCCAACCTTAGCTTATATCGGTAAGCCCTATATCGGCTAATTATATCCGTGACATAACTCTTGGTTGTGAATCTGGGCCCGAGGCCCAATTCACTCTGATGTCTCAAGGCCCGGGACTCCCGATGGCCTAGTCAAGAAAACCAGACTATACAGTCATGTAATCATTAATGTCTGGGACTCCCAATGACATTTATGAATCACAAACCGTCTTACCCATGCAAAAGTAGACACCCTCACACTGTAAGGCCATGAATACAATTGAATGGGCTTTGACAGCTGACATAGCCCGGACAAGACATCCAACGCTTGATATTATTTGAGGTTCGTAGGTTTATTAAAATTCATTCCCAAAATAGAAGATTACTATTTCGGGAAACTTTCCATTTTTGGAAACCTACTATTTTTGGAAACTTTCTAAAATTGGAAACTTTCTAAAAACGGAAACTTTCTAACTTTAGAAATTTCTTAAAATCCAAAACCCGCAAATCCAGAAACTTCTATTTTAAGAAACTTTCTAATTTCAAAATTTCGGAAACTTTAATTTAAAATCGACTTTATAATTTTATAAAATAAATTTTAAATTGATCTGAAGAAAGACTCAAATAATTAGCCCAATTGTTTTAACTTCTTGGCCCGAGGCCCAAGAATTGGTCCATGTCCAAGACATGACCCAATTGTCCAATTATTTGACATAACCGGTCTGGTTCATTAAAATTGGTCTAACCAAATTTTAATTACTACGATGACCACAATTGTCAACCGGTTATTTACTAAACCGGATTTTTCTCAATTTATTTGGTCCAACCAAATCAAATTAGAAAATCCTGGTTTAGGCACAAAATCCAATAATTCTTTCGACATTGGATTTCTTATCCCGGTTTAACCAGATTTAATAAAATTATTAAAATCTGTTTATTAAACTGAGACGTTTGATTTAAATCAAAATTCTAAACCGAACCATTAACCGAAACGAACCGATTGAACCGTGATCACGTTGCCCTAGCTTTGCGATCAAGGAACGATCGTCCAGCCGCAAGCCGTGCGCCAACGATCCGAGATCGAGACGACAGCCGGACGGGACGATCCATCGGGACGGGATGGTGCTCGGGTCAGGCGGGATGATGCTCGGCGTGAGGTGCACATGATCGTATTGATCCATGCTCAAAGCACGCGATCAGCTCGTCGATCGGCTCATCACTCGCCGTGAGCTTCAAGCGATCGGCATGATCACGCGATCGATCCGCGATCGACCCGTGCATCAAACGATCCGCTCGGCAGTGATCATGCGATCGATCATGGATCGACCCATGCATCAAAACCGTCGGCCGATCACAAAAACATGTCATATAGCATGTTTTGCGATTTGATTAATGTGTTTAGGGTTCAATTCATGTTGCTTAAGTGATTTATCTTATCAGTAATTGATTCAAAACACTTCTAAACAGATTAAACAACCTAAACATGAATCTAAAACAAGAAATCCTAAGAACCAATGGCTCTGATACCACTGTAGGAATTGTTTAGTTGATCCTGATTCAATTTACAGATTCATATCAACCTAAACATACAGATCTAGGTTCTCTTGAATAGAAACATTAGATGATCTCACCTTTTACCTGTTTGTTGCAGCGGAAGGAATAGAACAGGTCAGAGATCAGAGAGATACACCGAGGGATGAATCCTCCAAAGGTTCACACACGCGATCACAGGAATGGCTGCTAGACCACGAGGAGAGAGGCGCGCAGAGAGAGAGAGGCTCGCAGCTGGGGAGGCTAGGGTTTTGGGAGAAAAGACTTGGCTTTTAGTTTATAAAAGCCTTCTCTTTCCCTTTTGGGCTTTTGGGCCCAAAATACCAATCTGATTAAATCCCATGGATTTAATCAGACCCATTAGTCTCTCTCTTAGTACGACAAATGCCTGGCACTTTTACCGTACTTCTGCTAAGCCGTTCCAACACATTTTCCTGTTAGCTTAGGCGTGTGACCCATATGGGATCATATAATAAAGGCAATAAGTCCAAGACTTATAGATCATGAGCGGACTCTAGCAAGCCATCATGACCCCCAGCATTATATGACTTATGTCTGATCTTTGACATACTCTTACTTTCTAGAGACAGTACCGAGATTACTGGACACAATTCCAACAGCTACGACATGGGAATGATCATTATGGCAATGATCATATTATGTGTATTGAAATACACATAAGAATCGATATAATGGTGTTGTGTCGATCGACACAGCTTGTGTGTCGGTCGACACAGTTCGGATTTTCCGAACAGGCTTTTCGGGTTATGGCTTAATTGAGTCTGGCCCGTTAAGCAAGTTTAGGTCGAATAAAATCAGTTTAGTTCGACGTAAAAGATAGAGCCGTCCAGTTTTCTTGACAGAAACACTAGACACACCAGAACCTTTCGATCCCCATTGATCCGGCACTAGCATCTCGTTTCCAGCGAGCGTGCGTGTGTATCTGGTAGAGGCAAAGCGTTGCGTTGCTCCACTGATCTCGTTCACCATCTCTTCCGCTGCCAAAAGGTAAGAACGAGGTTGGTTCTAAATTTCAATATAACAAACCCTAGATCCATCGGGATCCAACAGTGGTATCAGAGCGTGTTAGGGTTTAGCTGTTGAATTTGTTGCAAAATAATTCGAATCCTGATGTTGTTGAATTGATTTTTGCATGTTCAAATCGTGTTTTCATATTATATTCTCGGTTTTGTTCCTGTTGAAAAGACGAAGAATTGATGAAAACGCACTGTGTCGATCGACACAAAGCGTGTGTCGGTCGACACGCCGCGGCGCAAGTATAAAATTTTAGGGTTTGTCGCAGGGTGTCGATCGACACAAAGCGTATGTCGGTCGACACAGAGCGAAAACTCGCGAATAAAATTTAGGGTTTGTCGCACAGTATCGATCGACACAAAGCGTGTGTCGGTCGATACAAAGCGAAAATCCGTAAATAATTCTAGGGTTTCGATCTGAGATCGAGTACCCGTTATCGTGTTGCGTCGATCGATACACTGGGTGTGTCGGTCGACACAGGCAATGCGATCAGATAGATCGGTTCAATTGGATTGGACCGGTTATCTAGCTCGGTTAATTTTATTAACCAAATTGATTCTGGTTTGGTCATATCGATCGACACACAGTGTGTGACGATCGACATGGACCATTAAACCGAACTGGTTCAATTGAATTGAATCGGTTAAGTAAATTCGATCCGGTTTGACCGGTTATCGAAGAACGGTTTAAATATAGTTGCATCGATCGATACCAATAGTTGGCGTCGATCGACACAATGTCCGCAGACTTGTTGGTTTGACCACAAATTTGCATGAACCGGAATAATCTAATCCTAAAAGTTTTAGATGAATCTAAACTTAATAAAACTGAATGTTTTAATTTATAATTTCTTATAGATATATATTGGATATAAATCAAGATAATATTAGTTCTTTTCCTCAACTAAATATCAAGTGATCTTGATGTCTTGCCCGATCTTGTCTACTGTCAAGACTCGTGTCGTTTGTTGGATATTTTGGAGTCCTTGATATCCACTGCAACATGGGTAAGGCAGGTGGTCAATGACAGACTTGCAGTGCAACTGTCACTGATCACAAGACAGATAAAAGATTGGTTATACTTGACTGGGCTGTCAGAAGTTCTGGGCCCAGAGACATCAGAGTGGATTGGACATAGTTTGTCTTATTCACGACCAAGAGTTATACTGAGTACAATTAGCAATGATTTGCTTACCTAGATAACTAAAGCTTGAGTAACGGCGAGTCGCCCACTCGAATTTTAGTAATCTGAGGATCTTGGCGCATTGTATTCATATGAGGAAACATAGTTTGAATACAGTGCGAGTTTTCTTATTAGATAAAAATTCTCATTTCTTGTGCTTTATAACTAAAATCTACCTCTTTTTGAATTACAGCTATGTCTGTCTCAAATCACATCAACACTTTCTCACTAAGATCCGTCCTTGAGAAGGACAAGTTAAATGGATCTAATTTCTTGGAATGGTATCGGAACCTGAGAATAGTTCTCAGGCAAGAGAACAAGGAATATGTCCTTGAAAGAGTTCTCACCGAGAGGCCACGTTCCAATGCTCCGCAGACAGAAAAGAATGCTTGGGATAAGCATTCAGCGGATGTCAAAGATGTTAATTGTCTAATGCTGGTGACTATGAACTCTGAGCTGCAGAAGCAATATGAGAACGTGTTGTCACCCATTGAGATGATTAACAGCCTGAAAGCTTTGTTACAGGAGCAAGCTCGCACAGAGAGATACCAGACGGTTAAATCTCTCATGGATTGCAAGCTGGCTAAGAACAGTCCAGTTAGTCCTCATGTCCTTAAAATGATGGGTTACATTGATAACCTGGGGAAACTGGACTGTGCCATTAGCCAGGAGCTGGCCACTGACATGATTCTGCAGTCATTGCCGTCGTGTTTTGATCAGTTCATTATGAAATACAACATGCAAAACATGACTAAGACATTGACTGAGTTGCACGGTATGCTGAAGACAGCAGAACCGAATCTCAAGAAGGCTACTCCCAGTGTCTTGATGGTACAAGGGGGTAAAAGGTTTAAGAAACCTAAGAAGGGTAAGGGTAAGGCCCAGGTTATCCAGGCTGAAAGTCAGGACAAGCCCAAGCCGAAGCCCAAATCCGGGCCTTCTCCTGAGGATAAGTGCAACTACTGCAAGCAGTTGGGGCATTGGAAGAAAGACTGCAAGAAGTTCATGGAAGATTACAAGAAACTGAAGAAGACGTATGATGCGTCTGACTCAGGTATTTATGTTATCGAACTTGGTATTATGTCTTCTAGTTCTACTTCGTGGGTATTGGATACCGGCTGCGGTGCTCATATTTGTACTGATGTGCATGCACTAAGAAACAGTAGGACGCTGAAGAAAGGACAAGTAGAGCTACGGGTCGGGAATGGAGCTAAGGTTGCTGCACTGGCCGTAGGCACCTACGAGTTGTCCTTACCATCGGGCATGGTTTTAATTTTGAATAATTGCTACTTTGTACCTGCGATAAGCAGAAACATAATTTCAGTTTCCGTTTTGGATTTGGAAGGTTTTGATTTTGCTGTTAAGAATAAAGTTTGTTCTTTTAATCGTGATGGTACTTTTTATGGTAGCGCCCCCATTAGATAATGGGTTATATGTATTAAACCAAGAAATGCCTGTCTTTAACATAAATACAAAGAGGTTTAAGTCCAATGACGAAAACCCGACTTTCTTATGGCATTGTCGTTTGGGCCATATCAATGAGAAACGCATCCAGAGGCTCCATCGAAATGGACTTCTGGGCTCATTTGATTTTGAATCATGTGAGAAATGCGAATCTTGCTTGGTGGGCAAAATGGCTAGAGCCCCTTTCAACAAACCAAATGAAAGGGCCAGTGATTTATTGGGCCTTGTTCATACTGATGTATGTGGGCCAATGAGTACTGCTGCCAGAGGAAATTTCAAATACTTCATTACCTTTACTGATGATTTCAGAAGGTATGGCTATGTCTATTTGATGAGACACAAGTCAGAATCCTTTGATAGATTCAAGGAATTCAAGAATGAAGTACATAATCAACTTGGCAAAAGTATCAAAGTTCTGCGATCGGATCGCGGAGGAGAATACTTAAGCCAAGAATTCAGCGACTATCTGAGCGAGTGTGGAATTGTTTCACAACTCACTCCTCCTGGAACACCCCAATGGAATGGAGTGTCAGAGAGGAGGAATCGAACCTTGTTGGACATGGTTCGGTCTATGATGAGTCATTCTAATCTTCCATTATCCTTTTGGGGATACGCTCTAGAAACGTCTGCGTTTACACTAATTAGGGTGCCATCTAAATCAGTGGAAAAGACACCACATGAACTGTGGACTGGGAATGTTCCTAGTCTGTCTTTCCTGAGGATTTGGGGTTGTGAGGCTTATGTCAAACGTTTAATCTCTGACAAGCTTGCACCCAAATCAGATAAATGCTACTTCGTTGGTTATCCTAAGGAAACCAAGGCATACTACTTTTACAACCAATCTGAGAACAAAGTATTTGTTGCTCGGGACTGTTCTTTTCTTGAGAGGGAGTTTCTCTCTAAGAAAAACAGTGGGAGTAAAGTACATCTTGAAGAAATTCCAGATGCACAGGATACTGCTCAACCTGCTGAGGAAGAGCAGCAGTTGGATCCACAAAGTTCTGTGGAACCAGTGCCTGTGGAGCCTGAAGTTCGCAGATCCGGAAGGATCCGTCACGAACCCGAGAGATACTATGGATTTCTCGTAACCAATTCAAATGATCTGATGATCATTGAAGGTGACGAACCAGCGACCTTTGCGAAAGCAATGATGGGCCCAGACTCCAAAAAGTGGCTTGGAGCCTCTAAATCCGAAATGACATCCATGTCAGAAAACCAAGTATGGTCCTTGGTTGATTTACCTAGTGGTGTAAAAGCCATTGAGTGTAAATGGATCTTCAAGAAGAAGATTGACGTGGATGGCAATGTACAGATTTACAAAGCGAGATTGGTGGCTAAAGGTTTCAAACAAATTCATGGTATTGACTATGATGAAACCTATTCCCCAGTAGCTATGCTTAAATCTATTCGGATTCTTCTAGCGATTGCTGCTCATTATGACTATGAGATTTGGCAGATGGATGTCAAAACCGCATTCCTGAATGGTATTCTGGAAGAGGATGTGTACATGACACAGCCTGAAGGTTTTGTCGATCCTAAAAACGCTGGGAAGGTATGCAAGCTTCATAAATCCATTTATGGATTGAAGCAAGCATCACGGAGTTGGAATCTTCGTTTTGATGAAGCAGTAAAACAATTCGGTTTCATCAAGAACGAAGAGGAAGCATGTGTATACAAGAAGGCTAGTGGGAGAAAAATTGCATTTCTTGTACTGTATGTCGATGACATACTCCTCCTCGGTAATGACGTTCCGTTGCTTCAGTCTATCAAGACTTGGCTTGGAAGTTGTTTTTCCATGAAAGACATGGGAGAAGCCGCGTACATTCTTGGAATCAGAATCTACAGAGATAGAACTAACAAGCTGATTGGATTGTGCCAGGACACTTATATTGATAAGGTGTTGCACAGATTCAGGATGCAAGATTCCAAGAAGGGCTTCATACCAATGTCTCATGGCATGAGTCTCAGCAAGAAGCAGTGTCCGGCGACATCTGCTGAGCGAGAACACATGAATAGAATCCTTATGCTTCTGCCATAGGATCTATTATGTATGCCATGCTCTGTACTCGTCCAGATGTAGCTTACGCGTTAAGCATGACGAGTAGATACCAATCTGATCCAGGTGAAGTTCACTGGACAGCTGTCAAGAATATTCTCAAGTATTTGAGACATACTAAGGATAAATTCCTTGTGTATGGAGGAAGTGATGAGCTTGTGGTGAATGGATTCACCGATGCGAGTTTTCAGACAGACAGAGACGATTTCCGATCACAGTCTGGATATGTCTTCTGTCTAAATGGCGGTGCGGTGAGCTGGAAGAGCTCTAAGCAGAATACCGTAGTTGACTCCACAACGGAAGCTGAATATGTTGCTGCTTCATAAGCGGCAAAGGAAGCTGTTTGGATCAAGAAGTTCATGACTTAACTTGGTGTGGTTCCTAGTATTTTGGAGCCAGTGGCATTGTTCTGCGATAACAATGGAGCCATTGCTCAGGCGAAAGAACCCAGGTCACACCAGAAGTCCAAACACGTTGAGAGAAAATATCATCTGATTCGTGATATTGTCAATAGAGGTGATGTGAAGATCAGCCGAGTTCCGACAAACGAGAATGTCGCTGATCCTCTGACCAAGTCACTCCCAAGGCCTAAGCATGAGAGTCATTCGACTGCTGTAGGCATTAGAGATCTTAAGATGTAATCTTGATTCTAGTGGGAGTTTTGGTTTTTGTTTTAGTTATAATAAGACGCTATTGTAAACATTCTTTTAGAAGTGTTTAATGAAATTTGATTTCAGCATTATTTATTGTGATCTAAATAATGGTCCCAAAATAAGTTTATGACATATTATAGGTCATCAAGTTGAGAACTTGATCATGAAACCCTATAAGTTAATAAATTATTTTGTCCCTAGTCAAGGTTGTAGAATCGGGACACTGCCAACCGTTAGAGACTAGATTGTGAGGTGACTGTTGGCTAAGTTTCATGGAGCCAATGATATGATTATCGTAGTCAGTCACATAGATATATGTCAGTGGACATATGATCGGACATGACCCGCTAATGAGAAGTCTACAAGATAGTAATATCTGTGTCATAAGAAGTTCTCATTACGACTATAGAGTATAGTCCTAAGACCTGAGTTCATCATGCTTTTTTGCATATGAATTGGTACATTTTGACTTTGTCAAACGTCGATCCGTAACTGGCGGCTACAACGACACTGTTCAAGTTTATCATGAAGTGTGCGTTGAAACAGGGATGGAACAAGATGGAATTTGTCCCTCCTGTATAACGGGAGATAAATATCTCAGGGCCTATCGAAGATTGAATACTGAGAGAATGTGTGGCCGCACTCAAACGAACTGTAGTTCAGTTGTTTGTAATGTTCAGTATGAGATCAGGAGTTCGATAAACGCGATGTTGGCTTAATAAGGATGACACAAATCTTGCCTTATGCCAAATCGAGATATAGAGACAAAAGGATTATAGGAATTGATGATTCCAGTACAAGTGGGAGATTGTTGGGATAGTGTCCTGAAATCACACTTGTACTCACTCCTGTGATAGTTGTGTGTCGAGATCAGACATTCGTATAATACTGGGCGTTTGCAATGCTTTGCTAGAAGCCTCTTGCAATCTGTAGGTCGTGGACTTACTGCCAGTATTATATGATCCTATAGGGTCACACACCTAAGCGAACTGGAAGCTACGACATGGGAATGATCATTATGGCAATGATCATATTATGTGTATTGAAATACACATAAGAATCGATATAATGGTGTTGTGTCGATCGACACAGCTTGTGTGTCGGTCGACACAGTTCGGATTTTCCGAACAGGCTTTTCGGGTTATGGCTTAATTGAGTCTGGCCCGTTAAGCAAGTTTAGGTCGAATAAAATCAGTTTAGTTCGACGTAAACGATAGAGCCGTCCAGTTTTCTTGACAGAAACACTAGACACACCAGAACCTTTCGATCCCCATTGATCCGGCACTAGCATCCCGTTTCCAGCGAGCGTGCGTGTGTATCTGGTAGAGGCAAAGCGTTGCGTTGCTCCACTGATCTCGTTCACCATCTCTTCCGCTGCCAAAAGGTAAGAACGAGGTTGGTTCTAAATTTCAATATAACAAACCCTAGATCCATCGGGATCCAACATTCGCTTCTCAGTGACAGGACCATCGCTCCACCCCTTGATATTCGCTAATGATAGCTTGTTCTTGTGCAAGGCGTCTGTGAACCAGTGTGTAAAACTTTAGAATATCCTGAAGATCTATGGAGATGCTACGGGAGAAACTATTAACCTTGAGAAATCAACAATTAACTTTGGAGCGAAAGTTATAGAAGAGACCAAAAACAACATCCGACAGATCTTGAAAATTGAAGCAGAGAGTGGTGTTGGGAAATACCTCGGGCTCCTGGAGTGTTTTAGTGGATCAAAGGTTCATATGTTTAACTTTGTAAAAGATAAGGTTAAATGTTCTCTTGAAGGCTAGCATATGAGATTCATTTCACAAGGAGGAAAAGAGGTAACTTTGAAATCAATATCCTCTTCCCAACCGATTTTTGCAATGTCGTGCTTTAAATTGCCCAAATCAGTGTGTTCTAATCTTTTGAGTGCCATGGATAACTATTAGTGGAATGCTAATAATCATCAAAAAGATACATTGGGTCTCTTGGGAAAAGATGTGCATCTCCCAGAAGAGTTGTGGGTTGGGTTTCAGAAAGGTAGACGCTTTGAGGATTCAAATTTCTTGAGGCTGACTTGGGAAACAGACCATCGTTTGCATGGAGCAGCAATTTTTATGGTAGGGACCTTTTAAGATAAGGAATCAAACATAGAGTTGGGAATGACCAAAATACAAAAGTTTGGATTGATCCTTGGTTGGATGATGGATTGATGGGTAGATGTTGCGTGCTCCCTGGATCAAGAACTATACTTTCGATGTGAACGTCATGGCTTCTAGTTTAATAGATCACATAACCAAAAGATGGAATCAAGTAGATTTGGATTAAATTTTTGTCCCTGGTGATGTTGAGATTCTTTTGAAGAACCAACATGTCATGGAGAAAAATGTCTTTTGGTCTTGGAAATTCAATAAAAATGGTCTGTTTTCGGTCAAATCTTCATATTAGCTTTTCACTCAGCTGGATAAATCGCCTTGTGTTATTGAAGCGAAATTCTCCCCTCGATAAACGATCTAAATATGAATGTATGGTCATTATAAACAGAGCCTAAGATCAAGATTTTTGGTGTGTAAAGCTTTATCTGAAGCTCTGCCGGTAGCTGATCTCATCAATGGGAGAGGTATGAAGGTTGATAATCGATGTCAGATATGCGGGATTGAGGGATTATCAATCAATCATGTTCTGTTTATTTGCCCGGCTTCCAGGTTGTTGTGGGCAGTATGCAATATCCCCTCTCCTCAAAATGGCTTCCATGTTTCCTCTATTTTTTGTCAATTTGCAGTATTTGTTCTCGATTGGAAAAAACATATTGGTTAAGAAGGAAATCTCCAGGGTTTGGCCATGGTTGTTATTGCTCATGTGTAAGAATAAAAATCTCTTAATCTTTGAAGGGTTTTTCAGCAGCGGACTCTTTTAGGAAAAACAGAGATGTGGTACTTGGCTCAACAAGTAGGTCAGGAATTTGATAGGATTGAGTGTTGGAATTGTGTCCAGTAATCTCGGTACTGTCTCTAGAAAGTAAGAGTATGTCAATGATCAGACATAAGTCATATAATGCTGGGGGTCATGATGGCTTGCTAGAGTCCGCTCATGATCTATAAATCTCGGATTTATTGCCTTTGTTATATGATCCCATATGGGTCACACGCCTAAGCTAACGGGAAATCACGAAGGAACGGTTTAGCAGAAGTACGGTAAAAGTGCTAGGCATTTACTGTACTTGAAGAGACTAAAGGGCCTGATTAAATCCAAGGGATTTAATCAGAACTGAGAATTGGGCCCAAAAGCCCATGAGAACTAGGAGGGATTTTAATGAATAAAATCAGACCTAGCTCTATAATTCTTCTCAGCTTTTGCGCCTCCCAGCCTCTCTTCTGCGCCTCCTCTCCTTGCTGGTCTAGCAGCCAAATTCCCGGTGTGCGTGTGTGAGCCTTTGGAGGATCCATCCCTTGGTGGTTCTGCTGATCTCTGACCTGTTCTATCTCCTTCCGCTGCAACAAACAGGTAAAAGGTGAGATCATAATGTTTCTATTACAAGAGAACCTAGATCTGTATGTTTAGGTTGAGATGAATCTGTGAATTACATCAGGATCAACTAAACAGATCCTACAGTGGTATCAGAGCCATTGGTTCTTAGGATTTCTTGTTTAGATTCATTGTTTAGGTTGTTTAATCTGTTTAGGAGTGTTTTGAATCCATTACTGATAAGAAAAACACTTAAGAATCAGAATTAAAATCTAAACACACTAAAGAAATCACAAACCGAGCTATATGACTCGGGTTTGTTGATCGGCCGAGAGTTTTGGGTCGGATGGATGGCGGATCGATCGATCGATCGTGGTCGGATCATCGCGCTTCATCCCGTCCGTCCCGATCAAGTCTCAGCCGGCGAACGGGCCGATCGCATGGATCGCACGAACGCGATCGCATGGATCACGTCCCGTCGCGCCTCGGCCTCGTCCCGCTCTCGTCCAACGCTGTCCTGATCGCTCGGCGATCGAGTGAAGCAGCCGACCCGAGCTCGACGATCGACCGACCATCACACGCGAGCGTCCCGTCCGTCCGTCCCGAGCATGCCAAGCGTATCGATCTCGGATCAAGGCGCACGGCTTGCGGCTGGACGATCATTACTTGATCCGAAAGCTAGGGTTGAGTGATCACGGTTCAATCGGTTCGGTTCGGTTAATGGTTCGGTTTAAAATTTCAATTAAAATTGATTCGTTCTGGTTTAATAAACAGATTTTAATAATTTTATTAAATCTGGTTAAACCGGGATAAGAAATCCAATGTCGAAAGAAATATTGGATTTAGTGCCTAAACCAGGAATTTCTAATTTGATTTGGTTGGACCAAATAAATTGAGAAATTCCGGTTTAGTAAATAACCGGTTGACAATTGTGGTCATCGTAGTAATTAAAACTTGGTTAGACCAGTTTTAATGAACCAGACCGGTTATGTCAATTAATTGGACAATTGGGTCATGTCTTGGACATGGACAAATTCTTGGGCCTCGGGCCAAGAAGTTAAAACAATTGGGCCAATTATTTGAGTCTTTCTTCAGATAAATTTAAAATTTATTTTATAAAATATAAAGTCGATTTTAAATTATATTTTCCAAAATTTTGAAATTAGAAAGTTTCTTAAATTAGAAGTTTCTGAATTTGCGGGTTTTGGATTTTAAAGAAATTTCTAAAGTTAGAAAGTTTCCGTTTTTAGAAAGTTTCCAATTTTAGAAAGTTTCCAAAAATAGTAGGTTTCCAAAAATGGAAAGTTTCCCGAAATAGTAATCTTCTATTTTGGGAATGAATTTTTAAATAAACCTACGAACCTCAAATAATATCAAGCGTTGGATGTCTTGTCCATTCTATGTCAGCTGTCAAAGCCCATTCAATTGTATTCATGGCCTTACAGTGTGAGGGTGTCTGCTTTTGCGTGGATAAGACGGTTTGTGATTCATAAATGTCATTGGGAGTCCCAGACATTAATGATTACATGACTGTATAGTCTGGTTTTCTTGACTGGGCCATCGGGAGTCCCGGGCCTTGAGACATCAGAGTGAATTGGGCCTCGGGCCCAGATTCACAACCAAGAGTTATATCACGGATATAATTAGCCGACATAGGGCTTACCGATATAAGCTAAGGTTGGGTGACGGCCAGTGGCCCACTTTAATCTTGGTTATATGTGGATCTTGGAATCATTATATTCTATTGAGGGTAACTGATGTTATTGAATATAATGCATGATTAATCATATCAAATTTAATACGAGATTAATCATATTGAACATATTAACTAAAATCCTTTTATCTTAATTTTCAGTTATGACTAGCACAAACAATCAAAACACTTTCTCGATCCGGTCTGTCCTTAAGATGGACAAGCTGAACGGATCAAATTTCTTGACTTGGTCGCGGAACCTGAGGCTAGTCCTCAGACAGGAGAGAAAGGACTATGTTCTTGAGAGAGCTCTCCCCGTGAGAATCGGGTCCAATGCTTCTCATGCAGTATATGATGCTTGGAATAAGCATTATAATGATGCGGTAGATGTGCGTGGTCTGATATTGGCTACCATGGACTCAGACTTGCGGAAGCAATATGAGAACATGGAGTCGCCAATAGAGATGATCAGCAGCCTGAAATTAAAATTTCAGGAGCAGATAAGAGTGGAGAGATACCAGTTGGTTAAATCTCTCACTAGCTGCAAGCTACCAAATGATCATCCAGTAAGTCCTCATGTCAGTAAAATGATTGGTTACATTGATAACCTGAGGAAACTGGATTATCCAGTTAGCCAAGAGATGGCAACTGAAATCATTCTGCAGTCACTGCCGTCAAGCTATGATAAGTTCAGAAAGAACTATATCAAGAAAGGCTTAACGAAGACGCTGACTGAACTGCATGATATGCTCAAGACAGTTGAGCCAAACGTAAAGAGTACCCTGTACAATCTCATGAATGAGAAGGGTAGGTTTACTAAACCTAATGCTGACAAGGGTGAAGACAAAGTTGTCCAGATTTTGAATCATGGCAAGCGTGTGTCTTCTGAGCCCGAGTCAGATACCTCTTACGTTGGTAAGTGCTGCTACTGTAAGGAGACAGGGCATTGGAAGAGAGATTGCATTAAATTCATGGAAGATGATGAGGAGTTAAAGTCGATGTATGCGACTACTTCCTCAGGTATTCATGTTATTACTTCAAGTTCTACCTTAAAGGTATTGGATACTCGTTGTGGCACTGATATTTGTGATAATATGCAGAGCCTAAGCAGCAGTAGAACGTTGAATGAAGGGCAAGTGAAACTACATGTCTGGAAGGAGCTTGGGATGCTGCCTCAGCCGTAGGGTTTTTCACTTATAGATCCCTTTGAGGCTTGGTTTTGTATTAAGTAATTGCTACAATGTACCTGCTTTAAGCAGAATTGTCTTTCATTTTCTTGTAAGAATTTGAATGTTTTTCATTTTGATAAAAGACAAGTTTTGTTCTTTTGATCTTAATGAAATATTAATTGTAGCACCCCATTCATGGAATGGGTTTTATATCTTAAACCAAAGAGTGCCTAAATGTAACATAAATACCGAATTGGTTTAAATCTAATGAATTAAACCTGATTTTTCTTGGCATAAAAGTCTTGGTCACATAGAGTAAGTCGGATTCAGAAATCCCATAGTCATGGACTGTTGGGCTCATTTGATAAGATATCTTATGAGACTTGAATTCTGTTTACTGGACCAAAAGGAAAAGGGCCTATCTTAGCCGAGCTAGAGAAAGGCCCAAAGGCTTATTGGACCTGGAACATACTGATGTATGTGGCCCAATGAGCAGTAATGCCAGAGAAAATTTCCTGTACTTCATTGTCTCTACTGATTACTTCAGTGAGTGTGACTGTGTTCATTTGATGAGACACAAGTCGGAATTCTTTGACATGGTCGAAAGAGTTCCAGAATGAAGTATAGGATCTGAGTGACAAAAGTATTAAGACTCTGGATTAAATCATGAGTGAGAATACTTAAGTCATTGATTGTGTGATCATCTTAATGAGTGTGAAATCGTTTCACAGCTCATTTCTCTTGAAAAACCTGAAGGTGTTTTCTGTGAGAAAGAATCAGATCTTATTAGAAATGATTAAAGATGAGTCACACGAATCTTCCATGATATTATTTAAGAATAACGCTCTAAAATATCTAAGTTTACGCTGAAATAGTTCCACAAATATCAGTTGAAAGACACCACGTTAATGTGGATTGGAATCGATCCAAATTTGTCTTTACTGAGTATTTGTAGTTGTGCTACTTCGCTGGTTGTCCTAGAGAAACTAAGGCTTGTTACTTTTACGTCCAATCTGTTTTCTAAGAAGGGAAGTTATTTTCCAAGAAGAACAGTGGGAGTAAAAGCATAACTCGAAGTTTTCTTAGGGAAACCAAGGCTCGGTACTTTTACGACCATTCTGTTTTCTAAGAAGGGAAATTACTTTCCAAGAAGAACAGTGGGAGTAAAAAGTATTTTACGACCATTCTGTTTTCTAAGAAGGGAAGTTACTTTCCAAGAAGAACAGTGGGAGTAAAAGTACAACTCGAAGAAATTCGAGAAATACAGGAGGCTGCTTTACCTATTGAGGGAGAGCAGCGGAAGGATTTACAGATTTCTGTAGAATCTACACCTGTGGAGCCTGAAGTTCGCAGATATGAATGAATCAGTTACTAATCCGAGAGTGATTTCTCGTCATTAGTTGAACCTGATAATCATTGAAAGTTCGCATGATCTGTTGATCATTGAAAGCGACGAATCTGCAAAATTCAAAGAAGCGAAAGTAAGCCCGGACTCCGAAAAAATTACATTTTATGTAAGTTAGCTTCATCGATCCATTCATGGATGGAAGCAAACATATCGAAGTTGGAATCTTCGTTCTGTTGAAGTAGTCAAGTTTTGACTTGAACAGGAACGAAGCGGAACTGTGTGTTTACTAATAGATTAGTGGGAGCGATATTGCATTTCTCAAAGTGTATGTCGATGACATACTGATTCTCGGATATAACGTCCCAACGCTGTAGTCGGTAAAGGACTAGCTTGGGAGTTGGTTTAATGATTGACATGGGTAAAGCCACGTAGTTCTTGGATTTTGGATCTAAAGATAGAGATCCAAAAGAGCTGGTAGGACAAAGTCAGGATTCTTAAATTGACAAAGTCCTACACATTTTGAGCAATCCAAGAAGGGTTTTATGCCAATGTCACATGGCATTAAGTTAAGCAAGATACAGTATCCTACGATAACTGCTGAGCTTAAATGCATGGATAGGATTCCATATGCTTCGGTAATTGGATCTATCATGTATGCCATGAAACGTACTTGTTTGATGTTGCTTTAAGGTTAAGCAAGACAAGTACAGACCAGTCAAATCCAGCAAAGAATCAAGTTTCCTAAAAGTATGTCCTAAAGTATTTGAGGAATACTAAGGATAAATTCTTGATTTACGGAGAAAGTAAGGTGCTATAAGTCGATAGAGTCTAAAAGGCAAGTTTCCAACAGACAAAGATGATTTCCGGTCACAGTCCGGATATGTCTTGTGTTTGTCTGGCGGTGCACGGCACTGTTGCTGACTCCATGACTTAAACTGAATGTTTCGCAGCTTGGGAAGCGGCGAAAGAGGTTGTTTGGAAAGAATAGTTCATCACTGAACTTGATGTGATTCCCAGCTTAGATGAGACTAGCTGCACATCAAAGATCCAAACACTTTGAGGATAGGTATAACCTATTCCGTAAGATAAATGACAGAGATGTTAAGTAGATCAGCAAGTTTCAACGAATGAGAACGTTGCTAATCTATTAACGAAGCCACTCTTTGAGCCTAAGCACGAGTCGCGGACTGTTGCTGTAGGATAAGTGAAATTAAGATGTAGTCTTAATTTCAGTGGGAGTTAGTAAAGGGCTTTATTTAGTTATTGATATGTTCTTGTAAAACATATAATGATGTTTAATGAAATTATTATTTCAAGATTATTTTAACTGTGATGAAATAATCGTTCCAAAATGAAATGAACCATTTTATAGGTCATCGAAGTAAATGACTTGATCTTGAGTCATCAAAGTCATTTAGCTTGGTCATAAGACCCTATATTTGATAGATGGTTTATATCATCCTGTCCCTAGTCGAAGGTTGTTGAAATTGGAACACCAACAACCGTGTGAGACTGGATTGGTACGTGACTTATGACAAAGTCTTAGTGTGTCATAGATGCGCGGCATCAAAGTCAGTACATAGGTGTATGTTGGGGAACATACGACCGGACAAGACCCGCTTATAAGAACTCTTCAGGATATTTATATCTGTGTCATAAGAGATTCTTACTACGACTATAGAGTATAGTCCTTAGACCTGAGTTCACATGCATGTGACTGCACATGGACTGATGTACTTTGATCATTGTCTAACGCTATCGTTCTGTGATAGCTATAAGGACCTTGTTTGGGTACATCATGAAATGAGTAGTTTACAGTGATGGAACAAGATGGGATTTGTCCCTCCAATATAAATGGAGTGAATATCTCTAGGCCAATCGGAGATTTGAATACTGGAAAATGCATGGCCATGCTCAAACGGACTGTCCCGAGTCGTTTGGATTGTCAGTATCATATCAGAGTCCGATGAACAAGATTAGGCTTTATAAGGATGACACTAATCTTGCCTTATGACTAATCGAGATATTGTGACAAAAGGATTATGAATACAGAGATTCCAGTACAAGTGGGAGATTGTTGGAATTGTGTCCAGTAATCTCGGTACTGTCTCTAGAAAGTAAGAGTATGTCAATGATCAGACATAAGTCATATAATGCTGGGGGTCATGATGGCTTGCTAGAGTCCGCTCATGATCTATAAATCTCGGATTTATTGCCTTTGTTATATGATCCCATATGGGTCACACGCCTAAGCTAACGGGAAATCACGAAGGAACGGTTTAGCAGAAGTACGGTAAAAGTGCTAGGCATTTACTGTACTTGAAGAGACTAAAGGGCCTGATTAAATCCAAGGGATTTAATCAGAACTGAGAATTGGGCCCAAAAGCCCATGAGAACTAGGAGGGATTTTAATGAATAAAATCAGACCTAGCTCTATAATTCTTCTCAGCTTTTGCGCCTCCCAGCCTCTCTTCTGCGCCTCCTCTCCTTGCTGGTCTAGCAGCCAAATTCCCGGTGTGCGTGTGTGAGCCTTTGGAGGATCCATCCCTTGGTGGTTCTGCTGATCTATGACCTGTTCTATCTCCTTCCGCTGCAACAAACAGGTAAAAGGTGAGATCATAATGTTTCTATTACAAGAGAACCTAGATCTGTATGTTTAGGTTGAGATGAATCTGTGAATTACATCAGGATCAACTAAACAGATCCTACATTGAGGAGACTCCCCACATCATCAGTCTGATCGTTGGAAGAAACTGCCTCTTGGTTGGTTGAAGTGTAATATAGGCTGTGATTGGAACAAAGAGCTTTGCTCAGTTGGCGCTTCTTGGGTTGTTAGAGACGACTCGGGGGCGGTTCTGCTACACAGTGGACACTGTTTTTTTTGGAGTTAAATCGTCTGCTGAAGCTAAGCTCATGGTGTTTGAGTGGGCAGTGACAAGTGTGAAGAGTCACATAGTGGACAAGGTGGTCTTCACCGGATACCTTGCGGATTTGATTAAAGCGGCCAATAGACCAGAAGCCTAGCCATCCTTCCAATTCCAGGTTTTGGTTCTTTTGATGTCTTTAACCGTTTCTATTTTTCGATTAGAGGATTTAAGTGTTGCTAAGAAGGACTTATATCACTCTTATTGGCTATCCAAGATGGTTAGAGTCTTTGTTTGTTGATGAAAGGGCTAGATCCTATGCTTAATGTGCTGTGATTTTTGGTGTAAACAAAATGTTAAATAGAAGGTTAGGGGATATCAGTAGATCATTTTTGTCGGGACATTGTCATGGTATGGGTCTTGGGTGGAGTAAGAGACCGGTGTGGTCTGTTTAGCTTCAGGATTTTGTTCCCAATATGTGTCCCAAGGTTTTGTAACACCTTTCCATTTGAAAAAGAGTTATTTAGCTAGAAAAACAAAAGAAGGAGAGAAACGAGATGAGCATCTTTGATGTGACATAAGGCATTTTTAGAGTTGTCAAAATGACAACACTATCTTTACTGATGGCCTCTTGATACAAGTTGCATTTTTTAATTTATTTTTTGCTTTGTCTTCTCTCCTCTCTTTCTAAATAGCAAATTAAAAATCAATTACGGATGCACGTCGGTTTCATGAGAAACTCAGCAAATATTTTTGACAAATTTATTATATGTCCTAGAATTGATTCAATGGATTAGACACATGTTAATACAATTATGATACGTGTTAGCTTCATTTTTAACTAGTTAACTTACAATGTGTATTCAAGTATGAGCTAACACAATTATAGTGTGTGTGTTAACTCAATTATTAACTAGTTAACTTTGATGGTGTTCGTTCAAGTTATTATATATCATATAAAATATATAAATTTACCGATAATTATTTGGTTAATGTGCTAACAAAATTGTTATCTGTTGATTTTTTTAAAGTATTTCTGAAAAAAATTATTCTTACTCATTGACTCATATTAATGAGTTAATTAGGTACATATTTTATGACCAGCGTTAACTTGATTATTAACCAATTAATTTTAGTTGATTGTTCAAAATTTATGTATATACTCATTGCGTCGACTTAGTGAGTTAAATATATGTTAACATAGTTATGCATGTGTTAACTTAGTTGTGTTAACTCAATTATTAGCTAGTTAATTTTTAGGACTTGTGTTGTTATTATGTACCATTTAAAATTTATAAATTCATTGGTGTTTGCTTAACAGGATATCACAATTGTTATTGTTAATTTTTTAGACAAGATCCACATCCAGTCACGGGCAACACCATATATGTTTAGGAAGATTACCACGTCTCATGAAATCGATTAATTGATTTAGCTCAATTGGATAGAGATCAATCCCTTCTTGTTGAGCTCTGCAAAGAACTCAGTTTCAGCCTCAACATTACGTGAATATACTCAAAATTTGGTGAAAGAGACATATCAATTTTAGATCTTTTACTACAAATACCAATCTTAAGAACAAGCTTTATTAAGCAGGAGGATACATAGAATGAAATTGCTTACATTGTTGATAAGAGACGAAAAGGTCTTGTAGAGTCAAATTAATCAAAACAACAACCTTCAATGGAGTTCCTGGATAAATTTCAAACAATCAAATCAGAACATTTTACTCTTTGTTTTTATGGGTTTCCTTCTACTGTTCAAGACTCTCGACAAAGAAGAAACCCTAGTCGGAAACTTACCTGAAGAGCCGACATTACCTGCAACCCATTTGTCGTAAGCTTTAACTACAAACGCCGAATCTTTTGATGCGCTCTGAAACTGTTAAACGATTTAGCAAAGCAAATGATCTTCGTGGGATGCGAAAATAATCAGATGAGGAAACATGAGAATCCAGTGAAATCTCCAGGCAAGTAGATGTATAGTTGCTATTAAAATAAAAGCTACAGTTTTCTCCATCCTCTTAAATACAGAGAAAGTCTTGTATATATATACGGTGCAATTTCACATAAATAAATGGCGAAACAATTTCTGTTACCATTGACGACGTCGTATTGCTCTTGACATACAAGTATCTAAACGACACCGTCGTTTTCAGCTGATGTTCAAACTTCGTAAGATTTTTTTTTTTGTTGGTAATACTTTGCTAGGATTCTGGATTACATGAAAGAGCTTGGTCGGTTAAGGAAAGAACAATAATTATTTTTGGTAGAGATCAATAAGATGCATAAGAAGCTTCACGCTAGTGAGTGTTTCCATACTCTAATCTGAGATGATCCATATATTAAAGTTATAGAATATGATCTAATTGGTCATAATTTGGTTTGATATGTGATTAATGTTTTGATGCAGACATGCAGCTCCTGAGATAGTTGACAAGCTCGGTGTTACTTCACTGTCAAAGCTTAAGAACACTCAGGCCATGACAAATTTAATCAAGTTTCATGCAAGTCTAAAAGGTCAATAGATAAACAATGTTATATACGTCCAGTTTTTTTTTCCATGCTCAAATCTGATTGATTTATGTTGGTCGCTGTGAGAGTTACAACAGAGAATGCCGAAAAGAATGAATGGGTTGTGGTTAAAGTAATTTACTAATCCAATATTATCTCTACCGGTTTTATATAGAAAATTCGGCCAGTCGGTATATTTTCAAAACGGTGTCGGTTAAGTCGGATTTATATAATCTTTTTTTGTTTTGTTTAAAGATCGATATAATTTCAAGAAAATCTTAACCGCTTCTGAACTAACCAAATAAGAATTTTTTAATTTCCGTCGGGGTGTCTCATGAAACTTCGAATAAACTTGAAGAAGAAGAATCTAAAATATTTTATAATGAAAATAACTTCCAATTTTATCATTTTCAAGTGGAGACTTTGTAAGTAAGTCATGTGGAGTTGGTGTTATTGAAACACTTGACGAACTTGTCCTAGAACTGCTTTGATAATCTTTATAAAGCAAGATCAAACTGTTCTTAAGTTCTCCAATTTTCGACTTAGATGTAGTTGGACCCACCTTCTCATAAGCTACTTCAAGCATTGTCAACTTTAATCTTGGATTTAACACAATACCCATAGCCAAAACATGATTGTAGTCCTCCTAGTACTTATCGAATTTCACTTGCATGTTTCGAGCCATTTGTTTCACAACATCATCATCACAATTTCATACTTCTTCAACAACAATTCAATCTTCCATACTTGGGTGAAGTATTATTAGATGAGGGATACTTTGAATCCGAAAATTGAGTGGTGATGACACTGAAAGGCTTCAAGAAATCACATATCTTTTTTTCCACGGCTCCACTCTTCTTCTGAAGGTATGTCTTGTAGTTTGTGACATAAACTTTCATGCTAGCAAATGCTTTCATAAACTTCAACGCTCTTGCAAGCATTTCGAATTTAGAATTCCATATTGTAGACACATCAAGTGATAAACCCGCTCAACTCTTAATCCCTACTTTTTCTACACAAGCTGCAAACGTTTCCATCCTTGATTGAGATGACTTCACATATCTAACACTTTCCCGAATGTTATGCAAAACATAATTTTCTAACTTTAATCCTTCCTTCACTATCAGATTCAAAATATGGGCATAACATCTCACATGCACAAACTTCCCATCGCAAAACATACCACTTCTACTTACCATCTGAAACCTATTTGATTGCTAACACACCAAAAAGTTGTTCTTTTTATTTGCAAAGGGTTCGATTATGAGTATAAATTTGTATCCTACTTTTTACCAAAGAGTTGAAGTACTTGATAAAAAAAACCATGACTCCAAGAGATGATGCAGAAGGAAGCGGTCAGAGGTAAAAGATTATTTGAAAACTTTTGTGTTACGAATTTGCATTGGAGGCTTAGTAAGATTTTTTTAATTCTTTGACAGGACCTATATCTTATAGAATATCATGCATTTTTCCAATCCTAAAACGAAATGATCCTTGCAACACCCAAGAGTTTCCATCGGGTAAAAACGTTCAACAACACTCCACAAGGCCACTGTATAAGTATCCACAAAAGGTTAGATTTTGTTTGTTACTATTTACCTCTCTCTCTCTCTCTCTCTCTCTCTCTCTCTCTCTCTCTCTCTCTCTCTCTCTCTCTCTCTCTCTCTCTCTCTCTCTCTCTCTCTCTCTCTCTCTCTCTCTCTCTCTCTCTCTCTCTCTCCCCAAAGCCGTCTTAGAGTCTGAAGAAAAAGTACTAACCTCGAGATATAATTGAACATCGATGTCAATTCTCTTCAATAAAATATTTTTCTGATATCTTAATTCTTAAAGCATGTATTTGCTGGAGAATTGTAAAGCGCCCGACCCAATTTGTGTTTCCATTCATTTTAGACAAGAAATTTAAAACAAAAGTTTTTGATAAAATTTTGAGGTTTAAGTACAATGATTAGTTTTCTATAAGCTATTACATTAATACTTAACCAATATACCCAAATCCTACCATCTTTTCCATCCAGTCGCCCTTTGTTTCGCGCATAAGCTTTGCCAGTACGATCATTATAACGTTCTTTACCTATATCTACAAAGGAAAAAGTACTAACCTCGAGATATAATTGAACATCGATGTCAATTCTCTTCAATAAAATATTTTTCTGATATCTTAATTCTTAAAGCATGTATTTGCTGGAGAATTGTAAAGCGCCCGACCCAATTTGTGTTTCCATTCATTTTAGACAAGAAATTTAAAACAAAAGTTTTTGATAAAATTTTGAGGTTTAAGTACAATGATTGAAAAAACTGCATAAGGGTCAATTTTATAGCCCATATGACGTTTTGTTAAGCCAACCTCCCGAAAACCTTTTTGATTGGCCAATCCCGAAACCCACTGCTTCCCCGCAGTTTAACTCATAAGCTGCTCAAATTTGCACTCAGAATCATTCTCGTTCTGTTTCCTAGGACAAATTGGCTCAGTTTTGGCCAGTAACCATTCCCGCCAAAACTGATCAATAACATAATTTGTTTATCCGCGAACTGAGCTCAAGTGACCGATCCAACTGTTCCGCCTGAATCTCGACCAATTATTGTTCGAATCCTGACTAACCTTTTCTGAATCCGACCAACCAGCTCAATGGCCACTGATGCAAAAATCATGGACTGAGCTCATTCAACTCCATTTAGCTCGGCTTTCACATAGTAAGCCTTGCTTTACCAACACCCCCAGTTTTTAATATTCACCATCTTAAAAGGTCATTCTGTGGACCGTTCTAGTTTGGTTGCTGAACGCGGGCGTTAAAACTCTCCCACACTTGGCTTAGACTCGTCCGCAAGTCTTACTCTTCTTCTCCGAATTTTCTTCAAGTTTCTCAAAACACTTGGGATATTCAGCTTTCATTATTGCTTATGGTTCCCAAGTTGTTTCCTCTTCACCACCACAATCCTAAACGACTTGGATAATCTTAACTTTCTTTTTGCCAACTAGCTTGATATTCTCACCCCAAACTCGAACTGGTCTACCTTCCACTGTCATATTTTCCCTTAAGTCCAAAGGTGGTTCATAAACAAAATTGTGCATGTCACTTATGCATTTCGTTAGAATAGAGACATGGAACACATCATGAAAATCATTCATAGCTGAAGGCAACTCTAGTTTGTAAGCCACTTCTCCGGTTCTCTGCAAAATCTTGTATAGTCCCATGTACGTTTGACTTAGCTTTGCATCCTTATAAGTGATTGTCTTGAGATAAACCATATCTCCAACCGCAAACTCCAACTCTTTCCTTCGATTATCAGCATAACGTTTGTGTGTGTCCTGAGCTTCTTCCATCTTAAGCTTCAAAACCCTTATCCTTTCAATCGTTTATGTGAGAGTCAAAACTCACACGATCAATTATCGTAGGGTTTAACTTTTACGGTACATAAGATTCTATGTAAACAACACAAAAAATATTTGGAGAAGTGTGTCTTGCTTGGATCGTCCAAACAGCATGTTCAGTTTGTATCGTCCAACCAGCATCGTGTGATCTTGATGTTTTAACCTTTCGAAAATTCCTCATTCCAAATTACAAATTTCTAGTGTGGGTTTCCATATCCACACCAAATAACATGTAAAAATGTTTGGAGAATAACAAGAAGAAGTTCTTTGAGAAAATCAAATACGTCGATGTTTTTTCAAAAAAAAATATCAATAAAATATAAAATCTAATAAGATATTAAGAATATTGTTTTACAGGAAAATTAGTAAAATCTTGATATTATTGAATATTAATTTATTTATTAAAATAATTATGAGGACAAAATATTAAAAATAATTATAAATAGTCAAATCGAATAATATATTGATTTTACTTATACTAAAGTGCTTTAAAAGAAATTATGGTGTAATTATCGAGTTCTCCCTAAAGTAGAAGAAGGTCCCTGGTGCACAAATTGAGGTAGCAGCCGTCAGCCTTCACGCATTTTCTCCTTCCTCTCCGGCGATCGACGGCTGGTGATATCGCTGCCGAGAGAGGCCCCTTTTTTTCTTCTGGTCTTTTTTCTTCATTTTGTCGATCGTGAGTTTCACCGTTCAGCGGCGTTGTCTTTTCCTGCCATTGCTCGTAAGCAGTGGGTTTGTAATCGTGACCGGTGGTGTTTGGTTGGCCGTGCTCCGTGTGGTCAGTGCTTCTCTGCCTCTGCTTCGTTCGTTTTCTCTCTCGCCGTATGGTGGTTTGTTAGCTGCTAACCTTTGGTCCTTGTGATCGTTTGTCCATGCCGGAAGTGCTGATAGGGGTGGTTTCCGGTGTTATGTCTGGTCGGTAGGTGTGGACCGTGATGCGCTACTATGCTTCTCTTGTTTTCCTGTTGTGCTTTGGTGGTATTGTCCTTGAATTGATTTTTGTGGTTTAGGCGGTTTATTTGGTTTAGTAGATGGTTTAGTATGTTTGTCTTGGTTTGATTTCCAAATCTTCCGAGATGTCAGTTTCGCTAATCAGCAGAAATCTAGTCGGTTTATCTGGCACGTGTGGCTTCTGCATTTCTCTATACCTTTAGACACGTGTCGTGATGTTCTTGAGGGAACAAAAAAGCACCAACGGTCGTATGAACAAGAATATCGCGTATCTTTTGTGACGCGCCGTCGGGTCTTGGGATATGTGCGGGAGCAATGATGATGTTCCCTTGATGTCTGTCAAACGTTTCTGGTATAAGAGTTTCTCGGCTGAGTATTCTTCTCCTCACTTTCGGGTACTGTGTTTTCTTTTTCTCTCGTTCTTTTTCGAAGTTTGTTTATGAGTACTACATCTGATCATTCGTCATTCACTAGTATCAGTGACGATGTTAGCTCGTCCGATTCTTTGAGCACAACTTTGTTTGATCCAAAATCGGCTGATGAGGGGGGCGAATCTCGGGCTGGCGGAAAGGAATCGTTCTCTATGCATCTTCACCTTCGTTTCGATGTCCCAGAATATCAGAATGATGGTTTGAACTTGAATGTAGTTTGTGAATCAGAGGGAACGAAAAAAGCTGTGGTAGCTCGTGAGGTTCAGAAGTCTCTGTGTAAGCAAGCAACTTTAGATAACATAACAAAAGTTCATGCTCATGTCCCTGGTCTCGTTCTCCAACTTCCGACTCCGGACGAGAGGCCATGGTTGGTTCCTGGCGGATCGATTTATCTTTATGGTAGTTGGTTCGTTAGATGCCACCTCTGGTTTCCCCTTCCTACGCTTTTGATTGGTTATTGTGAACAACGCAGGATCGCTCTTTCTCAGCTTTTTCCGGCTGCGGTTCGTAATATGATTGGTGCCTTATTACTTGGTGTTGAGGGATTATTAGATATGACCCTTCGTTTCTTTGAAGAAGCGATGAGGATCTCAAATAACAAAGCGATTATTGGACGCGCTATGTTTCAGCTAGGAATCGATATGAGCTTAAACTTGTTACTGGTGCAGTGAGCAAGATAACAAGTTGGCATGATCATTACTTTTTTGCGAAGATCAGTGGCGCATAGGTTCCTGACGAAAACATGACGTATCAGTCGTCGTGGAATCACGATCATGGTATGATCGCTACTTTCTATTTTTCCTTCGTTTGGGTTTTCTTTGCCTTGACGGTCTTATGCTTCTTTCTCTTAGATCGTCGTACGTTCAGTGCTCCCTACCCAAAAAATTTTCCTTGGGTTTGAAGAAGTTGACTTTGGTTGGTCCTTTATCATGACCTGATGTTCATATTTTTCTGAATCCTTGACGCTGGGGCGGCTTGTTAGGGGCTTAAGTCGAGTGGGCGGAAAGATGGCTTGAGTCAAATTTCTGAAGCGGGCATTATTGATTGGGCAGTTGCCGGTCCTTCTACGGTGGGAGATAAGAATAAAAAGGGAAATCGTCCGGGAGCGTTTCAACTGGTGTTCAGGATGACGAGGACGGTGATGATACCTTGGTGTCAAAAATAAGGAAAAGGAAATTGAGAAGGAGAGCTCGGCTCCTGATTCCATGGCGTAGGATGTGGCCGTCAGCTCGGAGTTTCGTTGATCAAGAGAATCGTGAGTGTAGTAAGACCGAAGCGTCTGACTTCTCCATTCGCTTCGAGTATTCCGAGGCCAATGCGATTGTTAATGATTATGACACATGTGTCCGGTTCCTTCGGTCGGTCAGGGTGAGTCCAACCAAAAAACATTCCACGGTTTTCACCTTGTTCATGCCCGACCTTCATCGAAAAATTGGCTGTGGTCGTGTCCGAGTATGGGTTTTTTCTCTCTTTGTTGATTGTATTAGTGTTCTCGTTTCAAGTCCTTCTTCTTGTGCTTCCTTCTTCTTCTTTTTTTCTTCTGAGTCTTGATTTTGGTCGTTCGTTTTTTGGTGGCAGACTCTTGCAGATGAGAGACGCCTGGTGGATGCTTATAAACATGAAATTAAGATTCTCAGGTTCGAAAAATGGGAGCTAGGGGCGAGACTCCACAAGATAAAAGCGAAGGTTCGCGAGCTTGGGGGAGCTGGTGAGGCCCTTCGTCAGGAGAAGAAAAAGGTTGAGAGTCTTGAGCTTCAAGTGGCTGACTTATTGCGAGAGTGAGATGGTTGTTTATCCAGTGCTTCAGTGGCTCGTGATTCTGCTACGAAATCTAAGGATGCGTTTCTTGTTGCTCAGGCTGTGCATAGATCAGAGTGTGATAAACTGCGAGCGTTTTGTGCTGATGATGTCGCACGATCAAAGACAGAGATTTTTGGCAAGGCCAAGGCTCATTTATCAAAGATCATGAGGCTGGAGAAGAGGACGCATAATCCCAAGGGAAACTTCTGGAGTTGAACCAGTGGTTTCAGTTATGGCGTCGTATCGTCTTCTTGCTGATGGTAGTTTGGAGGTTCCGATGTCAAAAATCGAGCGATTGATTGATGATGAAAAAATCCTGAGGGAGGAGCTCTATTCAATGGATGAAACCAAACTCACTAAAGAGGATTTTCACAAGACTCCTCTGGGTGATCGGATTCATAGACATGGCTCCCCGATATGTCGCATTGTGTGGGGCGTGCATGTTTCGAACGAGGGAATTATCACTGCTGCCGAGTTCGTGAAGCTTCGTGACGAGGGACTCGTTCATTCGGAAACTCGAGCTCCCGTAGGCTCTTAGTTTTGTTTGATTTATGTTTCGTATTTGGTTCTGTTTTTAAGATGTTTTTGCAACATATATTGGTCTTATTTGCAAGTCCATTCCCTTATTTTGTTTGGTTGTACTTGTAATGACCCTGCCGGGAGCTAAGTTCGACCAAAAGGTCAACGACGAGGAAAAGCAGGAAAAATGATTTCAAAACTTCCCTAGAAGAAATAATGAGAGTTTGGGTCGAGATAAAAATCAGAAACGGACGAGTGAATCAGAAGATAGCTCACAAGCACCTCCAAGAAGATCGACGATACAAACGGTCGAAGAAGTTAAAAATTCTGAAAAACCTTGGAACGACCCTGAACTAATGCAAGACTCACAATTGACAATACTATGATATTTGGTCACAAGCAAATCCAGTTGACCTGAGAAGAAACGAAGATTTACCACAACGGCCTTAAAACGGTCCGTACAGCTAAACAACGGGAATCAGTATGGATCGCATCAATGCTCCAGCATATCAGCCACATAAATCTAAGCATCTTGGAAAGAGGATAAGATCATTTTATGACCATGTGCCTCACTCCCATTGGCCACAAGCATTCATCCTTATCCAAAACAAAAATGGGTGATTTTTGTTTACCGATTTTTCTCTCACAAAAACCAAGCTGGTGGAGGAATGGCCTGATCCTATTGGACCAGAACCATGCCGACCTTACATGGACCTGAGTTCCCTCATTTTATTGGCTTAGATTACCAAATATGGAAGATAAATGCCACATTCCCATTGGATCAAAATCTGATCGGTTTCATGTTATCGTCTGATTGGTCGGAAATTCCCAAAGCTGAAGGAGAAGTGTTCCGCCCACATTCCTATCCTTTCTTCTGAGCTCGTAGTGCGTCTTTGTTTACGACGTCGTTACGTGTCCGCCTTTTTCTATATTCCTTTATTGACCTTATCGATTGTCGCTGGTCAAGAGTCCTCCCATAATCATGTTGTTCGGTTGGGCTTGTCTGGCTCCGTCGCCGATGGACGAAACATAGTGGTTTGATGTCTCCGTCTTCATTGGTTCGGCGATGTCGTTCAATGGAAATGGACTCGTAAGGATTGGGCTCGAAGTAGTCAATCTTAGAGGGAATGGGCTCGGAGCAGTCGAGCTCGGAGGGAGTGGGCTCGGAGTACGTTCTGATGCTTTGGAGTTGTCACTGACTGAGAGCGTTTTTGTCATTTCGGCTTCGTCTTTGAGAGGTAGAAAAGTTTCTCTCCCCCACAGACGGAGCCTATTGTTTTTACAGAATTTCGATCTAGTCCAAATAAATCCGGTTACGATTAAAGGGGTCCGAACTATCAAGATGAGAATAATCTTTGAGTGGGACCATAAACTGTTCTTATTAATAATAAGGCCGAAGCCGAACAATGAACGGGATGGACGAGGTGGGTGTCCGTCGTTTTACGTGCTCCCTAAATGTTACTCGGGCTCATAGTTTAATAAATGTAGCTTGGAGCCTTCACAAATTACAAGATGATCTCAAATGAAGAGTGAATGGTCTATTTATAGTGTGAAAGGTCTGACTTCTTTCTAGTTCGTTTGACTCCTTAGCGGGCTCGATTGTTGGGCTGTAATGTTATTGATGAGGTCGCAAGATTTCTAATGGGCTTATGAATAGGTGCTAAACCCATATCCAACATTTAGCTGTTGTGCCTTGGGTTTAGTATGTTTCCGGTGGTGGTGTTGCTTTGCATTGAGAGTGTGCTTTTCTTTTTATTATTTGCATCTTCATAGTTCATGCGGTTTCCTCCTTCTCTTCTGCATCGTGTATTCCACTTCGGGCAAGGGTTCTCCAGCATAATTTTAAGGAATTGAAGCTTCGGCTCTCCTCGCATATAGTCATTGGTTGACGAATGGTAAAGGATAAGGTCCTTCAATATAATGTGTGTCGGTGGGTCAGCTTCAATAATTCCCGGCTTTAGATGTTACACTCCTCTTCTCTCTCGGTGTTTGGAGGTCAATGTGTAACGCTCTTTTCCCATTATCCGCTGACCGCCGAGCTGACAGGTTAACAATCAAACAAGAACATGACCAAGTCGAACCCGAGCAAGTCAAACAGGAAAAGTTCGCCACAAGACGAAGTCAGGACAGATCGGTTTAAGACAAAGGCTCGCACTGACCCGTCATTGACCCCGCTATCCTCACTTCCGTAGTACAAAGCTTCACAACTTGTACCACTTCCGTGAGTTGTGTCGGTTCGGACTAAACCCCATATCAGGGTAGCATATTCATTTCTGAGTAAATCAAACGCTACATAACGTTTAACTATCTTTACAAAAATGTTCGCCAAATAATCAAGAACAACAAAAAAATATCAATACAAAATTGGGGCCAAAGCCGAACCGAAGGGAAACCCAAAATCATTGAATCAAAACCCCGCCACAAGCGATCCCGAAACTACACCGAGGACCTTCCGCGTCTGTCGCTGCTAAACCTAAAAACAAAAAAGAGTCTAATGAGCGATCTAAGATCACCCAGCGAGTCGGCTCCCCACTACGGCTTCTATTCTATCTAACATCTACATATCCCCGCCCAAAAGCCCCAAAATAACAAACAACACAACAATGGCCAATCACGCACTACCACGTCGTGTCAAACCCACAACACACAAGCACTTGCCAAAAGAAAGGGAAAGCGATTAAAAGAAATCGAAAGCACTGCGGCACAGGCTCTCGATTGAGACTCGATCTATCTATCGTGCAATACCGACGATACAAACACAACACTGGGCCCCTACGAACTCGGTAACTTCCAAGGGTTTACATCGTCACCGTTATGGTAACTAACCCACGACTCCTAGACGTAAACACGAAGTCTCACGACCTAGGACACTTTGCTCAGCCCATCGATACGAAGTGACTCGGGCTACCCCACGGTAACCTAAGTTTCCATGCGATTCGGCCCTAGGACATGACCCCATATTCTCCGAATCACACACCTACCGGCGTCACTCAGTAGGTTAACGCCATTACCGGAATCACCACCCGAAGGCCCACGATCCGATTAGGCAACTACCCGAGGATCCAATCGGGCCGGAAGTACCGGAACGTATTCAAAACCTAGATTTGCAAGATCTAACGGACTCTAGAGTCCTAGTGCAGAAATGTAAATACGCAGACTCACTTGGACTCTAACAACGATCACACAATCAATCAATCAACAAAAATCTCAGCACAATGTCCCACAAGCCTACACTCACACACACTAACACCTTCACCCTGACTCGGCACCACACTGAGTCAGCAGCTACGAACTTAACCGGCCCCGTGACCGGGTTAAGTATCCACACAGATCGCTCGGCCCAACACCGAGACGATCTAACATACCTGCACAGAAAGCTCAACCACAACAACCACACCACCATACTGTAGCACAAACACCATCCAAGCAGGCCTATTAGGGTTTCTAAAGTCTTTTAACTCATTCATGTCCGCTACGCTGGATTAGCGGATTGCTAATCCGTAGACGACTCACATCTCATTAACGTCCGCTACCTTGGATTAGCGGATTCCTAATCCGTAGACGGATCACCAATCACAACACTTCCCTTTTTCTTAACCTTTCCTTAGTATCTTTTATCAAATCCCCGATCCGTCGGTTTAGAGCTAGTAGCTTACTAAACTCCCCGACGTCTCATCATTCATTTACTTAATTCATTTCTTTCTCTTCAACCTCTATTAAACCTAATCCCGATATCATTTCATACTCTATTTGTTTGTTAAGTTTAATTCCGTCTTTTCGTTCCGGCCCAATTCCAGTACTTAGGTCTATTCAGTATTGAACTTTTAATACACGTATATATGCATATACGGCCTTAACGACCTAGCGGCACACAAAAGGTGTAATCCGTTTAATCTTACGATCCTAAAATGCGTATCAAACACTAACCGGTTTACCATTAATCAGTCCGCTCAATCAACATTCGATCAACCAATTCAATACATGTATGCAACCTTAAGTCTATGGTTTCTCAATTCCCGATCTATATGCAATGCTAATCTACGGTGTTTGAGCCGACTCACAGTGAATTGGTCGGAATGAACGGCACGAATGCGGATGTGACTCCCCGAGACCCCGAACTAAACCCAAACCTCCCGAACACACGAACACAAATCCCGAAGCTTCCCGAACAACCCTATAACCGGCTAAACTCAGAACCGGCCGGAGTCAACGCGTTGACCGGCGTTGAGCGTTGACTTTGACCGGCCGTTGACTGTTGACTTTGACCCCGGTTAAACTATTGACCACTCCGGTTAACCCACTGAACCACTGAACCACCAAATCAATCTTCAAATTAACCGGTTTAGTTAAACCGGTTTAGGTCAAACCGTTGACCGACGTTGACTGAGACTTAACCGGTTTGACTAAACCGATTCTACTTCCAAACCAAGGCCATTCCAACTCAAATCCATCCCAAAACCATCCATGAAGAACCGGTTGAAGATTCAAGGCTGAAGAAACTTTCTCCGGCGACGTCTTCGGCGTTGACCGGCGGTGGAGAGCGGTTACCAGCGGTGGAAGAGGATTTTCCGGCAGCGGTTGACAAGCTCAGGTGACTAAAAACATCTCTACATCCATCCTGAAGCTACTGGAGAGGAGGAGAAGTCTTGAATCACCATAGGAAGAGAGAGAATCAAGGAAACCCTAGCCACGGCGGCTCTCCGGCTAGTTTCCGGCGAGCTCCGGTGACGACGGCGGTGGGGGATGGCCGGAGATTGTAGAGGAGAGTGAGCGGAGTCTACTGAACTTTGTAGAAGGTGATTTGGGTTTGAAATGAAGAAGTTATGGGATTTCGCGTTCTTCAAGTCATGAAGAACATCAAGAATGTTCTTGAGTTCTTCTTCAAATCTTCAAAGAATTTCTGGGTTTGGATGAATATCTGGAGATATAGGAGAGAGGAGTCGACAGAGAGAGGCTAGTGAGAGTTTCTGATCATCCAAATGCGTTTAGATGCATGAATAGTTGAAAAGATGGGATATTCTTTTGCATGTAACCAAAAACCATGCACCTAATGTGGTCTTTACACCTCAAAAGGAATGGCTGGCGCCATTGGGGTGAGACACCTGTCTCTGGAGCTTAATCCAATCAACAAAAACCAGCCTTAAACCCTTCTAAACCAACCCTTAATCATACTTCCTTTTATTGCTCGGTTTGCTCAGTTTCATGCTTTACTTTTTAATAAATCCTTCCTTGTTCTCATAAATCCCCAAACTTCCAAAAACTGATTCTACTTGATTTTATATGAATTTAGAAAGTTGAATCACCTCATTTGGAGTTTTGTAGCTCCGGTTATGAATTTCCGAAGTTTTCTCGGTTTAATCGGTTTCCATTCCCGACAAGCCGAAAAACCCGTTTTTGTTCCTTTCTTCCAATTATGGTCTTGTAAATGTTCTTTAGGTTGTAAAACTAGAACATTTGGCCCATCTCGGCTTCCGTCTCCAAATTTGGCAGAATTACCATTTTGTCCTTGGGTTTGGTAAAATTACAATTTTGCCCCTGTTGACTTTTCTTCTGCTCGTTGACCATATTTTTGAATACAGGGTATTACAGTCTCTTCAATATCATATATGTTTATTCTCGATGTGATCATGGCTGCTTTTTAGTTGGTGTTAACTTGTTTCAGTTAGCGGTTTCATCTTTTTAGCTAGAGGTCGATGTTGGTTTATTATTTTGTGTATATTGTGTCTTTGAGGATTTTTTTTAGTCCGCCGACTCCTTTTTATGTTTATATTCGAAAAAGATGGCATCGAAATGATAATTTCCATTAAAATAAAAGAGAGGTATTTATCAAATTTTATCGGGAATAAAGCCAAATAAATTAAATCCTGAACTATTCAGAACTAGCCAAAAGAAACACAAGTTACTAAGCTTGCCAATACAAACTCAAACTATCGGTTGACTTTCCGTAAAAAACACTGAAGTTACAGTTGACCTTGCCAATTTAGCACGCCGTTAAATATGTTAACATATCGATTAAATGACGTTAATCAATCCGTTTATTGGTCCGTCAAACATAAACAACATCGTTTTGTCATGATTTTGGTTTAATAAAATTAATCAAAACGACATCGTTTTGGTTTGTTTGGAAAATCAAATCCAGCTTTTAGGCTGAGTTCGAACCTGAGTCTCTAAGTCATGATATAGGTGAGAAACTACTGGGCTAATGTTATTTCGTTGCAAATGTATACAAAAATAACACACCTATATCATGACTTACGAGACTCAGGTTCGAACCAAGTTTAAAGGCTGAATTTGATTTTCCAAACAAACCAAAACGTCATCTAATCAATCTGTTAACTTATTCAACGTCGTTTTGGTTAATTTTATTAAATCAAAATCAATACAAAACGACGTCATTTCTATTTGACGGACCAATAAATGGATTGATTAACGTCATTTAATCGATCTGTTGACTTATTTAACCTCGTGCTAAATTGGCAAAATCAACTGTAACTTCAGTATTTTTACGGAAAGTCAACTGATAGTTTAGATTTGTATTGACAAGCTTAGCAATGTGGATTTGTTTTTAGCCAGTTTTGAATAGTTAAGATTTGTTTGGCATTTTTTTTTTGTTTTCCGTCTAAAATTAAAAGAATAATTTGAACGAAAAACGGAAGGTAAGAAATCATACGAACCGAACCAATTCTATAGATTGTAATTGTATCCATCAATAATTTTCTTTTCCAAAAACAGAATAAAATTTTAAAATATAATTCAGTTCGTAATTTGAAAATAACTTCACCAACTTCTTCTTCCTTTCATCCGTCTTCAAGGTTCAGTTATTGCTTGCTCCATGCTTCATCAATCAGAATCCTGAGCTCTCTTCAAGTTGAAGTCATCAAACCAACACTTTTGAAACTACATTTGCTTAGTTTCGTCTGTTTTGTTTCTTATGAAACTTTATTGCTTCCGCTCAAGAAGCACACTCGCGACATTACAGCAGCTCCGATTTCTACAAACACGTCGTATTGATGCTCGGATTATTAAAACTGGGTTCAATACAGATACTTGTCGCTCCAATTTCATCCTCGATGACTTTCTCCGGAGAGGTCAAGTTTCTGCTGCACGCAAGGTGTATGACGAAATGCCTCACAAGAACACCGTGTCCACAAACACGATGATTTCCGGTTACGTTAAGTCCGGTGACGCTTCGTCCGCTAGAGAGCTATTTGACACGATGGTGGATCGAACCGTGGTCACTTGGACTATCTTGATGGGGTTGTACGCCGGAAACAACAAGTTCGACGAAGCTTTCGAGCTTTTCCGTCAGATGTGCAGGTCTTGTACCTTGCCTGATCATGTCACCTTTGCCACGCTTTTACCAGGCTGCGATGACGCGGTTGCTGTGGCTCAAGTTCATGCCTTTGCCGTCAAGTTAGGTTTCGATAGGAACCCTTTCCTCACTGTTTGCAATGTCTTGGTTAAGTCTTACTGTGAAATAGGGAGACGTGATTTGGCATGTGTGGTGTTTGAGCAGATTACAGAGAAGGACTCTGTCACGTTCAACACGCTTATTACAGGGTATGAGAAGGATGGATTGTACACTGAGGCTGTTCGTCTTTTCGTAGAAATGCAGCACTCAGGTCACAAGCCTTCGGATTTCACATTTGCAGGGGTTCTCAAGGCGGTTGTTGGGCTACATGACTTTGTTATTGGTCAGCAACTCCATGGTTTAGCAGTTGCTACCGGCTTTTCTTGGGATGTGGCAGTTGCGAATCAGATTCTTGATTTCTACTCGAAGCATGATCGTGTTCTTGAAACTAGGAAGCTTTTTGACGAATTGCCTGAGTTGGATTTTGTTTCTTACAATGTGGTCATCTCAAGCTATTCACAGGCTGGGCAATACAAGGAATCTCTGGAACTGTTCAGAGAGATGCAGTGTATGGGGTTTGATCGGAAAAACTTCCCTTTCGCGACGGTGCTGAGCATCGCAGCTAACTTGTCATCGTTGCAGATGGGTCGACAAGTGCACTGCCAAGCCATCATGGCGACGGCTGATTCGATCCCTCATGTCGGAAACTCTTTAGTAGATATGTACGCAAAGTGTGAGATGTTTGAGGAAGCTGAGTTGATATTCGATAGTTTATCACAACAGAACACTGTTTCATGGACTGCTTTGATCTCAGGTTATGTTCAGAAAGGGCTTCATGGAGATGGGCTTAAGCTGTTCACCAAGATGCGAGGAGCGAATCTACGAGCAGACCAATCAACTTTCGCTACTGTACTGAGAGCTTCCGCTAGTTTCGCTTCTTTGTCGCTGGGGAGACAACTCCACGCATTCATAATCAGATCAGGGAACTCGGAGAACGTCTTCTCCGGGTGTGGACTGGTTGATATGTACGCCAAGTGTGGTTCTATCAAAGACGCTGTTCAAGTATTTGAAGAGATGCCTGATAGAAATGGAGTTTCCTGGAATGCTTTGATCTCAGCTTACGCTGATAACGGAGATGGAGAAGCAGCAATTGGTGCATTTACCGATATGATTCATTCAGGTCTCCAGCCAGATTCAGTCAGCGTCTTGAGCGTCTTGACTGCATGTAGTCACTGTGGATTTGTTGAACAAGGAACCAAATACTTGGAGGCAATGTCTCCGATCTACGGGATAAATCCAGGAAGAAAACACTATGCGTGCATGCTGGATTTGCTGTGCAGAAACGGGAGATTTGCAGAAGCAGAGAAGCTGATGGAGGAAATGCCCTTTGAGCCAGATGAAATCATGTGGTCGTCAGTGTTGAACGCATGCCGGATTCACAAGAATCAAGACCTTGCTGAGAGAGCAGCAGAGAAGCTTTTTAGCATGGAGAAGCTCAGGGACGCTGCTGCTTATGTAAGCATGTCCAATATCTATGCAATGGCTGGGGAATGGGAAAGTGTTAGTCTTGTTAAGAAAGCGATGCGTGAACGTGGAATCAAGAAGGTTACTGCTAATAGCTGGGTTGAAGTGAACCACGAGATTCACGTGTTCTCATCGAATGACCGGACACACTCGAGAGGAGATGAGATGGTGAGAAAGATCAATGAATTGACAGATGAGAGTGAAAGACAAGGGTACAAGCCTGACACAAGTTGTGTAGGACAAGACGTAGATGAGAAGATGAAGATGGAATCACTTAAGTTCCACAGTGAACGTTTAGCAGTTGCGTTTGCTCTTATCAGTACAGCAGAAGGGTCTCCGATTGTTGTGATGAAGAACTTGAGAGCGTGCAGGGATTGCCATGCTTGGATAAAACTAATATCGAAGATTGTAAAGAGGGAGATAACTATAAGGGATTCAAGAAGATTCCATCACTTTAGAGATGGGCTCTGTTCTTGTGGGGATTACTGGTGAGAGAATGGTTTGTGGTTAAAGTAGATCACATCGATAGAGAAACTAAAGACTAAGCCTTAACCTTTCAACTGCGTAAATTAGTTGTTGATGGCACGACTAATTAGAAAAATCGCAGTCTCTGATAATCCCTCATCCATTTTCTGAGGCAGATCGAGAAATGTTCATGGGTGCAAAAAAAAGTTAAAAAAGTTTTGACTCAAAAAATGGTAACTGAATCCGCCGTTGCACACTGTTCTATTTCAATCTTCTAATTGTGTTATATAGGCTACGTTGCAATGGTCATCGTATTAACAATTCACATTCTCTAGTTTTATGATTCTAACGCACGTGTAGTGTAAATATACATCAATACCTTCACACCTTCAGGCATTGTGTGAGTTATTATAAACAGAGGAAGATGGAATGTCACAATGCAAACATTTGTGACTACACAAATATCCACACCAAATCAAAAAGAGAGGAAGATCATTTGTTAAAAATAATATAAATAACTAAATAAAACAGTGTTCAAGAAAACGCTAGGCGCTAGTCGGGCGGTGACCCACCGCCTAGCGCCTAGAACGCCTAGTCGGGGCTTAGTCGGCGCCTAGGCGTTATATGTATTTATAAAAGAAAACGATATATATTAGATATATTATATAATATATGTCATATAATTCACATATTCTTATTCTAAAAAATAGATTAAAACTCAAAGTACATCGAAATAACAAAAAGAATATTAGCTAAATTTATCAGCACACGACATTTACTATCAAATCTGTTAAATTTACAATATTTTTTATTGATAACCATTAATTTATGAAGTAAGAACTTATAAATTTAGTTATATGTAATAAAATTTTAAAATTATACCGAAACAAATATGAAAATTAAAAATCAAATGATAATTGGTTAAAGATTGTGTGTAGCCGCCTAGGACCGCCTAGATCCGCCTAGGACCGCCTAGACCCGCCTAGGACCGCATAGGACCGTTTAAATCCGCTTAATAACATAAACGCCTAATTCGAACGCCTAGGAGGAAATCGTCACGGTCAAGGACCGCCTAGCGCCTAGGCCCCGCCTAGGCGGCCGCCTAGACCGATTTTTAGAACACTGAAATAAAATCAATAAAAATAAATGGTCTTGAATCAAAAGTAGTCAAATCTTTGTTAAGACAAAAAGGAGCATAACTCTAGAAGTTGAAAGCTCAGACACCATTACTGGTAAAACCATTATCCTAGAATTTGAGAGCGGGACACCGTTGACCATGTCAATGCCACGATTCAAGATAAATAATTAAGAGACTCATCTTGGCTGGTAAAGAGCTCGATTGATCTTCATGGTAGCCTCCTTGGTATGTGTTCCGAGTTCTCCGATCTTGAACATGAAAGCCGACACAAAAATGCATTGTACTCTATTGTAATCATACAAGTATTTGTCCCGTGACAAGAACCTCCCAAGATCTTCAAGCCCTCGTATCAGAAACTGTTCCATTCCCTTCTCCACCAGATCAGTCGCTGACTTGACAAGAACAGATATAAGATTCTTTATCAAGTCAATTCTCATCATCTCTGAATTATCCAAAAGCTGAATCCCCGTTTTAACAACAGTTCCTAAAGCCAAACTCCAATCTCCGGCTCTGGCTCTTTCTGGCTTAGGGTTAAGCAATACTTGATAGGCTTTCTCTAGAATTTTCTCCATAAACCCGTAGATGAATCTCCCGTAAACTGGCGGCAAATCGATAAAGACATGAAACGCCTTAAGAGGTTCGGTAATAGCGAGCGAGAGGATACAATCATTGAGCTCGTCCCATCCACCGTTGTCTAACTTGACAACATTGTACGCTACAAAAGACACAATTTGTCTGACGATGTTGAAGTCATATCCTTTGTCCTGTCGCATTGTCAAGCATGAAATCAGAAGCGGCTTGATCTCATTGATAGAAACGAGGGAGAGTTCAGATTTGCGATTTCTGAACACGGCCAGATTTTGAGAAAGCAGATAGATCGATCGGAATCGGACGACGTCATCGGAAGAACATCGAAACAGCTTGAGAAGCTTTAGGGTTAAGCAATTTGCATATTTATCGACGCAGAACTCGTACAGAGCCCTCGATGATTTATATTCTTCCGTTTCTGGACGCATGAAGAGTTGATCGATCATAATTGCTAATCCTTCGTGGCTTTGAGTGGCGAGAACATCTCTGGCTTTCAACATGAGAACAATTGAAGATTCCGCCATTGCAGATAGAGGGAATAAGAAACCCTTACAATAAACCCAAACCCTTTTTTGTTTGTTAAGAACTCCCTAAGAGCTAGATGACCGATATATTTATACACATATTCACTTAACCCTAACAATAATATCATGATCCCTATTATCAATACTTATTTTCTTTTTAGATTTTTGTTTTTGTTTTTATATTCCCATTGATAATTATTGAAATAATTATTTTCTGTTTTCTTAATAAAAATAATTCTTTTTAGATTTTTTTTTTCTTTTTCTACACCGCCTATATCCCTAAGCCAAATCCGGGAAAGAAACAGATAAGACCTAAAAAAAGTTTTTATTTGACCAAAAAAAAAAATTTTTGACCAAAAAAAAAAAAACAGATAAGACCTAAAATTCAGTGAAACGAAGATTCTCAAGTATCATATTTATCGCTTAATAAATATCTTCTTCATCTTCATCATCTTGGTCAACAAAACAATCACCAGATCATTTATTCCTCTACTACTCATCTCCAGGATGTATAAAAAAGCACAAATCATAGACAGCTCACAGCTACAACAATTTACATTCTGTCTTAGAGTTGTCATCACCATCTCCATCCTCATTTACAGAACGTGGGAAAATGTGTCAAATGTTAAATAATATCACTCCTCTGTGGAAAGTAAAATTGATAAGACGTGTGTCTTAAGCTTTTGGGACACTTCCTCTATCCAAATTGGGGGAAAACTCAAACTCTTTCTCAAATATTAAGAGATTGGTTATTAACGAATCCACAAACATTTGAATTGCTCATTGGCATTTAAAAATAACCGGAGAAATGTCGACAAGACTGTCTTCTTCAGGCTTCACTGTAAGAAGCTTCCCTTGCTTTAACTTGAGCTCCTAATTGCAATACAACAAGAAAACAAACATGAGTCAAATATCACCTAGCACTAACTACATGTTACTTATGCAACACGAAAAGCATCTACACTAATGCAAAGTTATTACCGTAATCAAATTGAAAATCACCTCGCTTTCGACATGTTCCCATCGATTTACACCGGTCAATGCGTGCTCCCGACTCAGCAACTTAATCGATCAGGTCAAGACCCAGTTTTTTGGGGTTGTGTACTCTTTATTATTTAAGAAAATTGACCTATTTTCTTAAATCATTTTCTTCTCTCTAACAACATTTCCTTTTGAGTTATAAGTGTTTTTATAAGCAAATCTGTGAAGTTTTATTAATCTAAGTCTTGTTTCTTTCATTTTTTCTTAATCTTTTCTTATTTTCTTTCTCTAATCTCTGTGCTTAACATCATCTTCATACATGGTGTTATGGTTATGAAGATTAGTGAGTAGTTACCTTTAAAGCTCTTGGGTTAGGTAGATTTAGGTGAGATTAGGATGTATCTTGGATGTTTTGGAAGTCTTTTTTAATCTTTCTTGTTTGAATGTGTTCAATGCTATATTATCCTTGATCGAGCTTTTCTAGAGCTTATGTGATTTCATGCATGTAATGTGTTTTTAAAAATGCTTGAATGAATTCAAATATGGATTTACTTACTTATATTATGGAAATGATTGTTTAAGAAGTATTTTGGCTTTTGGATCATGTTTTTAATACTCATTAAATACTATTTTCACAAATAGAAATTTGTTCTTGAATTGGTAGTTAGTAAAATGATTAATACATAGGAAAAGGCCTAAGGATTAACACTTTCATGATTGTATTAGCATCCTAGTTCACTTCTAAAACCAACTTAGATCAATAACCTAACGCAGGAGCTTGCTTTCCTTATAATTTCTAGAAATTTGATTTATCTTGCCTTGTTTACTTGTTTTTTCTTAATTCTCTTGTTTGGCTTATGAACTTGAATCCTAATGTTTTTGATTATGAATGTTTGTTACTTGTTTGGTCCTAATTTATTGCTTGATTCAAGTATTACTTAGGATTGTTTAGATTGTGTATCTCAAATTGAATTTGGTTTAGATTAACTTAGATTTGTGCATTCTTTTTAATTGATCTTATTCTAAAATAGATTGACACATCTTAATGTTACAATGATTTAAATGTGTACTTTGAGGAATTGATAAGTTTCGAAACGAAAATCTTTTTATCAATATATTTTATGTACAAAAGTTTGAAAAGAATTAATTTAAAATAGAATTTAAATGTAAAAATAGAGGTGCACTAGAAATATCCTTTATAGATATCTAATAAATGATATATTCACATTCACTTAGTTTGCTTTCATTTAATATATTTAAAAAACAAGTTTATTAATCTATGAAAAAATGGAGCAATTTGATGTCAAGAGGTTTTGGTTGAATAGTCTTATGTATTTAATTAGAACGATCTTAGCTATGTTTGTCCATTATAGCCAGAACAAAAAAAGTCTGTTCACTATAAATATATAAATATTGTGATATATCCATTGTGTATTATCGATCGTAAAAGTCGTTGTGTTTTTCCTGATTCTACATCTATATATATATGTGTCTCTTTCTCTTCCTCTTTATGTTCTTGGAAAAAGTTTTTGTATTTCATATTTTGTTCATAACGTTTTTCTTCTGTTTATTTCTTTCTTTTAGGAAACAAACCCAACCACCATCACGAGCAATGCAATCACAACCAATGCTATCAAACCCTACCTATCCACCTTGCCAAGGAAGCTGTCAAAGAGGAGAAGAGAATTCTGTGTATTGCATTAAGCCTTGAAAGGCGATATATACAAAACGGCAGTTGGTAAAATACGTAAACCCTAACTTCTCTAATCATATAATTACATGATAAACCCCACAGTTATCTATATTTACATAATATCCCATAATACTTCCCCTCAAGTTGGAGCATGAAGGTCTCGAAACTTGAAGCGTAAGTAACTGAACTGTTGTGAGCCCAACGCCTTAGTAAAAATATCCGCTAATTGCTCTGTTGTACGAACATGTGAAGTCTCCAAAACTCCCTTCTGAATCTCGTCGCGTACAAAATGACAATCTACCTCGAAATGCTTTGTTCGTTCGTGAAAAACTGGGTTAGCAGCAATGTGTAAGGCTGCTTTATTGTCGCAAAACAATTTCATCGGTTTATGATGAGGAATCCCAAAACCTTGGAGTAATGTTCTGTCCCATTTCAGCTCTCGTGTCATAAAACCCATCGCTCGGTACTCTGCTTCAGCAGACGAACAAGACATTGTGTCTTGTTTCTTTGTCTTCCATGCCACTGGTGACCCTCCGACCATCACCACGAAACCAGTCAATGAGCGCCTCATGATCGGACAAGAAGCCCAATCTGAATCACAATACCCTTGTACGTGTAGGTCAGTACCCGCAGTCAACATGATTCCTTGCCCTGGACATCCTTTCAAATACTTGACAACTCGAGTGGCCGCCTCCCAATGTTTCTCTCGCGGTTGTTTCATACCGCATACGATAATTCAGGTCGTGTATGTGTGAGGTACACAAGTCGACCCACCAAACGCATATACTTCTCTGGATGAGTACACATCTTTCCTTCTGCTACCGCGAATTTATGATTCTGCTCCAAAGGAGTAGCTACTGGACGACTCCCCAACAAACCACACTCAGATATAATATCCAAAGTATACTTCCTTTGAGAGAGATATATACCTTCAGAAGAGCGCGAAACTTCAATACCCAAAAAATATTTCAAGGTACCTAAATCCTTCATATGAAAGCACTGACTCAGGTAGCTCTTGAACTTCTCAATTGAACGTGCCTCGTTCCCACCAATTAACAAATCATCCACATAAATCAGAACGTAAAGTCTCATATCCCCTCGGCATAGTGTAAATAGTGAATAATCCGAGTAAGACTGTTTGAAACCGTAACCGCGCAAGGCAGTCATCAACTTCGCAAACCAGCATCTTGGAGATTGTTTTAGCCCATACAACGATTTCTTTAAACGACATACCTTATTCGAACCCGCAGATTGGAACCCTGGAGGCAGCTTCATGTAAACCTCTTCTTTCAAATCTCCATGTAAAAATGCATTGTGTAGATCCATCTGATGAACCTCCCACTTCTTCACTGCAGCTATCTTGAGAAATAGTCTAACTGTCGTCATCTTAATGACAGGAGCAAAAGTCTCATCATAATTAAGCCCTTCCTTTTGTCTGTTTCCATACGCCACCAGTCGAGCTTTGTAGCGCTCTAGTTCCCCATTCGATCGGTATTTTATAGTATAAACCCAACGACAACCGATTGCTTTCTTGTGTCGAGGAAGTTCGGTAATTTCCCAAGTGCCATTATCCTCCAATGCCATAATCTCAGACTTCATAGCCTTGCAAAAATTTTCATCACTAACCGCCTCTGCATACGATGAGGGAATGTGACCCGTAGAGACTGCCGCCAAAAACGCTCTATGCGAATCGGAAAATTTTGCACAATTCACATAATTAGAAATCGGGTACGGGACCATACCTTGAGAAGACGGTGCTGGTGAAGGCGAGAGAGAGAGTGGGAGGGGGTCTTGTCTGCATTTGGTTGTGTAAACCAGATAATCCTGAAGATGTTTAGGTTGTGATCGTTGTCGGTGACCACGACCCAACTGAATCTCCTCTACGGAAGTTTCATGTTCTGCGTCCTCCACCGTATCAAGAACCGGTGCACCCATATCTTCAGATACTATATCACTCCCCCTGTCCATTGGCGTCTGATCCAAACAATCATCTCCGTCAAAATCCATAAGTTGAGATGATTGTATTGGGACACTCTTCTGGACCGTCCCAACTTTTGCAAAAGGAAATTCAGTTTCTTGGAAGATGACATCTCTGGATACGAAGAACTCTTTCTTCTCCAGATCGTATACTCGCCATCCTTTTTGACCAAAAGGATATCCCATAAATACACATCTTCTACTTCTCTCACCGAATTTATCTTTGTCTCTAGACTGTTTGTGAGCAAAACACAATGTCCCAAATACTCGTATCTTCGAAAAATCAGGCTTTGTTCCATACAACATTTCGAAAGGAGTCTTACCATCTAGTACACTTGCTGGTGTCATATTGATTAGATGACATGCCGCCAAAACACACTCGCCCCAGAACCTGACTGGAAGATGAGCTTGAAACATCAACGATCGCGCCACGTTGAGGATGTGGCGGTGCTTGCGCTCAACTCTTCCATTCTGTTGAGGCGTATAAACACACGAAGTTTGGTGTATTATACCTTCAGCAGCAAAGAAAGGTTTCATCGTCATGAATTCTCCTCCGTTATCACTTCGAATCACCTTGACTTTCTTCTCAAATTGTCTCTCAACCATCGAGAAGAAGCGCTTCAACGTCTCCCCTACTTCTCGTTTTTCCAACAATAAAAACACCCAAACTGCTCGTGAATAATCATCAACGATCGTAAGAAAATATGCTGCACCAGATGTAGAGAGAGTTCGATATGCACCCCAAATATCACAGTGGATCAAATCAAAAATACCAATCGCTTTATTAGAACTCTCAGGAAAAGAATCATAGGTTTGTTTTGCCCTTACACAAATCTCACAAACTGCATCAGACTGTTTTAACTTATCAAAATCCAAATACGTAGATAAATAAGATAACACTCGTGAAGACGGATGTCCAAGCCGTTGATGCCATAACTCTTGCGAATCTGAACTCACAGCCTTATGTATCTTCGGACCCAACACCCCTCTAAACACGTAGACCCCTCCACTCTCTTCACCCGCACCAATCACCATCTTCCTGGTACGGTCCTGTAAAACACAAATCTCATCAGTGAATGTTATGGATCCTTTGATCGCTTTCAACAATTTAGCAACTGATATCAAAGAACAATTTAAATCTTCAGAGTACAAGACTCCATTTATCCATAAATCTCCGCCAAGGCAAAGTCTCCCCTGTTTCGTAGCTACTGCATCATCACCGTCCGGCAAACCAATCGAACATGGGACAATATCAACTACATCGGACAACAACCTTAAATTCCAAGTCATATGATGGGACGCTCCTATGTCAATAATAAACTCATTCTTCTTACCGTTCAGCCTATCGTTAGGCTCATTTTTTCGAGTAGATAGGAAGCTCAGCAAGGCTGTGAACTGATCATCGCTCAGTTGTGGAAGTGATGCACGGTCATACTCCTTTGACGAAGCACTTGCAGCATTTGCAGTCACACCATGAGCTGCATTCGCTCTCACACCTGAGTTTCCACGACCTCCGCCTCTTCCAAATCTACCGGCTGCTCCTCCTCCTCTTCCAAACCGTGAACGTGATCCACCACGTCCTCCTCTTTCGCTTAAATAACGTCCGCGTTCTCCCCACCATTCCGGGAAGCCAATCAGCTGGTAACACTCTGTTTTTGAGTGTCCAGGCTTCCCACAGTACTCACATACAACGTCTTTATCGCGAGCATGAGACGAAGCTCCACCGTCTCGTTGATTTGCGCGAGCTGAGAATCCTACCACCTCCGCAACTCCTTCACGATTTCGCACCATATTTTGCTGTCTTTCTTCCCGTATTATCCGTTGGTACACTTGGCTAAGTTTAGGAAGTGGATCGATGCTGGTAATAGTCGATCTCATTGTTCCAAAACGTGCCGCATCTAAACCATTCAGGAACGTATTGATACGTTCTTCATCTCTATCTTCTTCGAGTTTTGAGGCCAATTCTCCACACGAGCATGTTCTGAGCGGCTTATAGATTGCCAACTCATCCCACAGCTTCTTCAACCTCCCAAAGTAGATCGCAACAGTATCACCGTTTTGTCTGCAATTGGCGATATCACCCCTTAGTTCACACACGCGTGGTCCGTTCCCAACCGAGAATTGAAGCTGCAAATCGTCCCACAAGATTTTCGCTTCATCCACCATCGAGATCGATGACTTCACTTCATCATCAATAGTATTCATAATCCATGCGACAATCATGGAGTTTACGACTTCCCATTGATCTATTTCCGCTTCCTCCTTTGGTTTCGTAATGGTTCCATCAATGAACCCTAATTTTCTCTTCGTCCGCAAGGCGTTCTGCACATGCTTGGCCCATTCTTCAAAGTTTTCTCCCTTCAGCTTCACGGTAGTTATCAGATAACCTGGTCCCTCTGATGCGTGCAGGTAGTATGGTAACTGCATCACCTTGTCTCTCATCACAAGACTCGTTTCATTTGCCATTGATTCTCCTCTTTGTGATAGCTTTCTTCTTTACTCTTTTATGATCTTTCTTGGCTCTGATACCATGTCAAAGAGGAGAAGAGAATTCTGTGTATTGCATTAAGCCTTGAAAGGCGATATATACAAAACGACAGTTGGTAAAACACGTAAACCCTAACTTCTCTAATCATATAATTACATGATAAACCCCACAGTTATCTATATTTACATAATACCCCATAATAGAAGCAACCCCTTCATCAATATAGCTCCACCTCATCCCAAGAGCAAGGATCTCCTCCATCAGGTCCCATAATGTAACGCCCTCTTCCCATTTTCTGCTGACCAATGAGCCGACCGGCAAACAATCAAACAAGAATATGATCGATCGAACCCGAGCAGCCATACGAGAAGAGTGTCACAATACGAAGCCAAAGACAGTCCGGTTTGAGTCAATGGCTCGAACCAAACTGTCCTTGACTCTGTTTACCTCGTTTCCACGATACAAAGCTTTTCAACCTGTACCGTTTCCACGAAATGTGTTCGGTTCGGATTAAACTGTATATCACGAAATTATTCTGTTTTATTATTTAAAAGTATATATCTTATACATAACAATTTACGGTTTTATACAAATCATTCAGTGGGGTTCCCAAAAAATCCGAAACCGTAAACAAAGTCAAAATGCGTAAACAAACCGATGCCAAATGCCAACCCGAGCCTATTCCGAATGTCCTACGTGTCCGCCGAGCTATTCCAAACCTGAAAAACACAAAAGAGTCTAATGAGCAATATAAGATTACCCAAAGAGACTGCTCCCAACTAAAAGGCTTCTAACAATCTAATAATCCCGCCCAAATCCAAAATAACAATCAAGTATAATAGCTGATCACGTGCTACCAAGACGTAATGAGCTCCACAATACACAAGCATTCAAATAGCAACACATATTATCAACAAAGGGAATCGAGAACACTGCGGCACATACCTTCGATTAGACTCGATCTACACTAAACACATCTCTAACGCAATCTCCACACCATGGGCCCCAAACGTGAACTCGGTAACTTCCACGGGAACACTTAGCTACCCCACGGTAACTAAAACCTCCCACGACTCCTAGACGAAAACACGAAGTCCTACGACTAGGACACCGTTCTCTGTCCATCGATACGTGGTGACCCGCGCTCCTCCAGATAACCAAAGCTTCCATGCAGTCCGGCCCTAGAACGTGACCCCGTATTCTCCGGGCCACACACCTAACAGCGTCACTCAGTAGGTTAATACCATAACTAGAATCACCACCCGAAGGTACGTGAACTGATCAGGTAACTACCCGAGGATCTAATCGGGAAGTACCGGAACGCCATCTCTAGACTTGCGGGATCAAACGCACCCTATAGAGTCCTAATAACAGTAATGTAAACAAGCAGACTCACTGGGAATCAATCCCGCAAGACCGACAAGGTCAACAAAAATACAGTCACAACTCCCAATCTATCCCGCAAGTCCTATCACCAACCTCCACGTCACCCGACCTTATCAGATTTCGTACCGGATTAGGCATCTATCCAAACTTACCCGGTCTCACACCAGAGTAAGTATCTATCAGTACAGTCTACTCGGCCCAACACCGAAGTAGATAAACAATCAAGCAATCAATAGTCTACTCGGCTCAACACCGAAGTAGATACACAATCACATAAACAATAATCTCAACACCACAAAAGTAATTATTTAGGTTTATTAGTCTTTTAATCTTTTCTTAACCTTAACTCATTCAATCCGCTACCTTGGGATTAGTGGATTACTAATCCCGTAGACGACTTAATTCATATTTTATTAATCTTATCCCTTAAATTCTTATTCTTAACCTCTTCGATCCGTCAGCTTGAGATTAGTAAACTTAATAATCTCCTGACTTCACATTATTATTTAATTAATTTATTTAACCCGATAACCCCGACTATTGACTAATTAACCCACCCGTTATATTTTCTAAGTGTGTTATGTGTTTTAGCCATATTTTAATCAACTCATAACTCCCCATATCTAGATTCATTTAGATACGTTCTTAAATATTTATCTATGCATATACGTCATATCATGTCGTTCTATATCTATGCAACATCCAATCAAGCAATCAAGGAAAATATAAATCAATTACCTATATAATCTAACTAGCATTCATCTCTTTAACCTAAAAATTTAATTAGTTAGCCGAGTTATTAATAAACCTAGCTGTCCTAACTAATTCAATCGTCGAGGTATGCAACCTAAATATACAGTTAATGAACCCAAGGTTTATATGTCCTAATCTATATGCAACACACAATTTAGCCAACTCACAGCGATATCGTAACGACGGATGGACGAACTGATGGAACTACGAGACCCGACACGAACCCGACGCTAACCCGAACCTTTTCCAAACCGTTGACTTGCTTTGACTCAAACTTGACCAGAACATCGACCCTGGTAACTGATAGCCTCACTACACCAACCTACGGAACGAACTGTACTATAAGCCGCCTACAACGGAACCGTACCAACCTACGGTACATAGGACGAACGTTGAAAATCTCCGCTTAGGAAATATTTCTCCGCTCCTCCGTCACCATCCCAACTCTTAATCACTCTCTCTCTCTCTCTCCTTCTTCTTCTTTTCTTCCTCCTTCCTTTGGCTTCTTCTTCTTCTTCCCTCCGGCTCCTTTTTCTTCTTCTCCTTCCTTCCTCCTTCTTCTTCTTCTTCCTCCCTTCTTCCTCTTTTACTCTTATGATTTTGGGTGTGAATGAAATGCTTGGGGGTATCTCTCCTTTTATAGTAAAAGTGTGTAGATCTTCACCATGTTGGGGTGTCCCTTAGATTCATTGTATCTAAGATCACAAACATTGGATCTAACTTGTCCAGAAAATTTTGTGGCCCATTATCCATTTTGGGCTTGATTTTAAGGCCCAAAATCACTTTATATCACAGCCCATGCTCCCTTGATCTACCTCCAAGCCCACATACTTTTATTTAAAATTTTTAGCCATTAAATACCTCTTAATGGTCTAAAAATTATGAATTAATCTAGGGATCAAATATTGCTAAATCATTTTAACCATAGATTTGAAATAATTTAGTGGAGTTGTGATCAAAATATCATTGGATCACTTTAGAGGTGTTTCCGTCTTTTTCTCGGTTTTGTCGGTTTCTATTCGTGACAGCCTGTTAAAATATTTAAAACCCTGTAGCCTCGAAAATAAATACTCCAAGATTCTTTTTAAAATATAAGACTCTTTTAGAAGCATTTAAAAATTCGTTTCAACTCAATCGGACACCCGTAGATCCCGTTGTGAATTTTACAAGTTTATCGGCTCTATCGGTTTCCTTTCCTGATAGTCTGTAAAACTCGTTTAAAATCCGTTTTCTCCACATTTTGTCTTCTAATTGATTTCTTTATTTAAAAAGAGAATCATTTGGTCCGTCTTTGCTTCCATCTCGTATTTTGATAAAATTACCAAAATGCCCCTCATCTTCTCAAAATTATGAAATTGCACCGTTTGACTTTTCTGCTGCCCGTTGACCAATTTTGAGAGACATGGTATTACAATCTTCCCCACTTACCCGAATTCTTCGTTACTGACAAACTTCAAATCGGAGTCTGATGCATGTAAATCTCCATCTCTTTCCAACTCTGCTTTGCTGCTTACACGCTGATCCCAAACTAAACTCATACTTCTGATGCCCAACTGACTTCCTGCTACACAATCTTGCACAAAACCCCAACACGTTGTCGTCTTGAACTCTCGACATTGAACTGCTTGATTCCTGATCGCTTCCTGGTTCTCCATCTTGATTGCTTTCACTGAACTTCAACTCTAGTTCCAAAATCTCCAACACTTCAGGCTTCCCCACTTTGTCTTGATTTCCCAAATCAAGAAACATTGCATCGTCCTCCATTCCCCCATACTTGCCTTACCTCCAATGCCTACAGCTCCCAATCAATATTCTGCTCATATCGATCTCCTTCCTTCCATTTAACTTAATTGTCATGCCCAGACACGCCTCGAATCCCTCTATCGCTGAACTCCAAGCTTCATTGTCTCCACAAAGGCTCTTCCCACTAATACCCTTGTACTGAAACCTCTATTGTCACTGATGCCTTTCAAATCCCTTCATCGCACTCATCTGTCTTGAATCTATCTAGTATTGATGCTCACACTCCTAACTAACTCGCTTGCAAGCTCGGATCGAACTGCTTCCTGAAACACCATCTTGTCGCTAGGGTTCGGTTCGGTCTCGTGTTCATGTCAAATCGTCCATCACGTCCTGCACCAACAACCTCAACAATACTTGAATGGTTAGACCTTTATAACTTACTTCTCCATATCACTTCCTTATAGAGATATTTTTAACTAGTCATGTACCCGACGGTCCCGCATGGCTAACTAACAATATCTTATAATTCCATTTTAACACAAAATAAGCTTCCTATAAAAGTGCTTTCTCAATTCCGAGCTTAGTTCTACCTAAAAGGTTCTCTACCTTCCACAAGTCTAATCGATAACTTAACGTTCTAACATAACAATCTACCGGTATAACTATCCGTCAAACATCTATTACCCAAACTGATTAACCTAACGATTCGCTATCTTGAACTCAAAAGCTACCATCTAACATCCTAGCGAATCAAACAGTGCGATGATGCTCAACATTTAACTAACAACCTAACAAGATGATTAATGCAACAAACCTCAATTAACCACCTACCAACCTAGTGATAAAAGAAATGCAATACTAGCAAATTAACAATCCCCGGATGAAATGCTATTCAAATCAACATATCTGCTGAGCAATGTAATGATGCCAATCAAAACACTCTGGCAACCTAATGATCAATCAGACGCAACGATTCAAATTAATGACTAACAAATTAGTGAGCAATCAATGCGTTAATCACATCAAAATTCCAACACCCTAGATAGGCAATCAATCACATACAATCAATAAATAAAGAAAATCGGCGATTGCAGTTGTCTATTAGGGTTCTGATGGAAACCGTCTAATCGGACCATCATTTTTTCACATTGTAACTATATTGCATTCACATTCATCATATGCATGTAACATAACTACTCCGTTACTCAAAACGACAAACCGAAATACTCCACATACACTACGTAAATAATACATCTATACACCACATAGAGTTTAAAATACATAGGTCTGTCGGAGTCTACATAGTAGCGGTTACCAATCCGTCCCAAAAGAAACAACGCTACACACAACCGAATCGTCAGAGACGAACGCAAGCCGAAATACACACATCAAAAATTGAGTTATATCCCTACTTACCTGTGCCTAATCTACTTCATAATATCTCCAACATGAGGGGTATGCCCTGCACTGAATACAATACGCCTCATGTGGATCACGACCAGCAGGTGTGCCAGAAGGATGGAATGCGTGTCGTGGTGGGGGGGGGGGGGGCGACGCGATCTCAATAGAATGGTCCATCATGACGGGAAGGAGCACAATGTTCATCTCGCCCGCAAATGAGAGAAGGCGGGAGCTGAATCGGTGACTGCGGCTGATCTGATAGGACTGGCGCCTGATTGGACTGGTAAGACTTGAACTCCTGAGGCTTGGATAACTTGAGCAAATAGTCCATCATCATGCCTACTGCTGGTCCGAGATAGGCTGCGAATACGTGAACACTCTGCTGGCTGGAAGTATGGACCTGGACTAGTTGGGGTATATCCAACGGACTCAAGATCATCCACGCTAATGTCACTCATCTTGTCGTTGCAACCACACACACACACATTAATCCTCCTAGGATAACTCTGTTGTATGACTGCAACAAAACACCAAATGATTAGCATAGTCCTAATAAATTTTCTAACATACCCATTTCCCTAGTTTGACGTACGCGACTCAAATTCCTAATGGTTGCATTGGCGACATATTTTGACTCGATAAAACATTGAAAACTTTGAAAAACCGGAATTTTTGAACCCATGACGAACCATGCTCTGATACCACCTTTTGTAACGCCCCCTTCCCGTTTTCTGCTGACCGACGAGCTTACCGGACACAATCAAACAAGAACATGCCCATTCGAACCCGAGTAGCCACACGAGAAGAGTTTGTCACAATATGAAGCCAGAGACAGTCCAGTTTGAGTCAATAGCTCAAACCAAACCGTCCTTGACTCCGTTTACCTCGTTTCCACGATACAAAGCTTTTCAACCTGTACCGCTTCCACGAGTTGTGTCCATTTCAGAATAAACCGTATATCATGGAATTATTCCGTTTTATTACTTAAAAATTATAAATCTTATACATAACAATTAAAGTTTTATATAAATCATTTAGCAGGGTCCCCACAAAATCCGAAACCGAAAACAAAGTCAAAATGCATAAACAAACTGATGCCAAATGCCAACCCGAGCCTACTCCGAGTGTCCTACGCGTCCGCCGAGCTATTCCAAACCTAAAAAACACAAGAGTCTAATGAGCAATCTAAGATTACCCAGTGAGACGGCTCACAACTAAAAGACTGCTAACAATCTAATAAACCAGCCCAAATCCAAAATAACAATCAAGTACAATAGCTGATCACCTGCTACCAGGACGTAATGAGCTCCATGATATGCTCATAGTTTAATCCCTAGAGTTACACTGCAAGTGCACATACGTGACTATTAGTATATAGGGGTCGAATCCTCATAGAGTCAAGAATCTTACAATAGATTATAGAGAGTCGAATTAAGCTAGGCAAGCAGTAAGAAAGTAGTAAACAAAACAAACCAGAAAGAAATTAGAACGGTGTAAGTCAATCAAGCAAAACGTTAGGTCAAGAGAGTTCTCAAGAAATCAGGAATATATGCAATCAATCAATCGGGATCTAATTAAGAATCACCCTAGAACTAGAATCACATAAGCATAAGAAACCAACTTTCGTTGCGAGTATTATCTATGTCTAGCAACCTAGCAAACCAACTTTCGTTGCGAGTTCTAGAGATCCTAAACATGCATTAGTCTCAAGTTCTTCCGTTCACAATTTCTCTAAGCCAAATTTCTTTGCGAATAGATCAATTGCTCATATAGGTTCTTTCTAATAAATTAACCAACTGTCACTGCGGAAATCAACCTATCATCAATAATCTAAGTGGCCAATTCAGATTAAGCATTAAGAACAACCTGTTGGGAATGTCCTGAAATCTACCGTACTATCTCTAGAAAGTATGATAAGTGTCGAGATCAGACATAAGTCATAAATACTGGGTGATCATGATGGCTTGCTAGAGTCCGCTCTTGATCTATAAGTTTAAGACTTATTACCAGTATTGTATGATCCCAAAGGGTCACACACCATAGCTAACGGGAAAGTTAAATGGAATTAATACAGTAAGATGCAATGGCATTTATTGTATTGGATCAGAGTTTTGGGCCAGACAAATACAGGCTTTTGTCTGATTTGTATTTTGGGCCCAAAAGATTAATGAGCCATTAGTCTAATGACTTGGGCCCATTAATGAGATATAAGAGAATCAGAAAGCCCTAAAGGAAATGATCCTCCTGCGTTTGTTTTTCCTTCTAGCGTGAAAACTCTCTCTCTCTCTTCATCTCTCTCTGATTCTTCCAGCTCTTTGGTCTAGCAGCCGTCCCTTGCTTGTAAGAGTGTGGATACTCGAGGAGGAGCCGATTCTCATCAGCTCTCATCTGATCTTGTCATTACCACCAATTTCCGCTGCAAAAGTAAATATCAGGTTTGTTTTATGATTCGTTTTGCAAGAACCTAGATCTGTTTAAGGATTTGTGTTAGGTTGCAATTGGGAATTGAACCTTGGAAAAACACCCTTAATCCTTCAGTGGTATCAGAGCTTAGGTCATTAGATTCTTGTAATTTGGATCATTATGATGATACGGATTGGAAAAATGATTATTGAATTTGTTTTGTCTTCTTGTGGATTCGATTGTAAATTAATAATCACACGATCGTATTGTGAATGGCTGCGTTTGTTCTTATTAAAACCCTAAGCTCATATCAAGAGCGTGTGCCGTTTTATAAAACGCATGCGAATTAATTAATTGAATGGCGGCTGATCCATGAGCCAATCATTAAGAAACCCTCATTCGTTGCAAAAAAAAAAAGTGTTGCCCATTCGTTGCTTTAACACATGGCCGAATTGGCATGAGTGTTAATAATTGAATGGAACTTTCGTTGCTAATCCATTCGTTGCTAGTTTAATGTATTTGAACCAGAATGTGGGTTGATTTGAACCGCAATTTTTCTGGTTTAATAATTGAATGTTGAACATTATGTTCGCGTGTTGATAATCGATGTAACCGTATGTTGATCGATAATTAATGATCGCGTGTGATGCTGCGTTGCCGAGATCGATCAATCGATCGTGAGGCCGTGGGACGGATCATGCGTAATGGGCCTAAGGTTAGATCATGGATCTGATCGTTTGGCCCATTAAAATTTTACGTCCCGCGAATAGTCAATCGGTTAAACCGAGCTTCGCGGTTCGTTGCCCTAAACCACACCGATTAAACCGGTCCATTTAATTGGCGGTTAATTGTGTGTTTAAAGCCTTAAACCGCAAGTTAAATAAAATTGGCTAAAACACTAGGTGTTTCTTCCCGGTTTTGGATTTAACTGAACCGATCCAATTTAATTGGTGGTTCAAGCGGTTAACCCAAATCGCGGTTTGCTGGAAATAATTTTATTTCTGGTTAAACCGGATTTAAATTCATAAAATTGAATTTTAACCTAAACCGAAGGCTGGTCTAAGTTTGATTTGGTTGGACCAAATAATTTAGAGCTGGTCTGGTTTAGTAAATAACCGATGGTTTTGATAGTTAATTTGGTCTTGGACCAGAATTAATAAACCGGATCGGTTATGTCAAATTATTGGGCCAGCTGGAATTCTATGGTCTTGGGCCAAGAATTGGGCCTATAATTTGTGACCCAACCCGAAAATATTTATAAAATATTAAATTAGAAATTTCTATTTTTAGTAAGTTACTAAATTTAGAAAGTTTCTAAAATAAGAAAGTTTCCCAAAATAGTAATCTTCTATTTTTGGAAATAAAACTTATAAATCCTTTAAAACAATATCAAGCTTGGATGTCTTGCCCAATCTTGTCAACTACTTAACGCTTATTTGATTACAGATATGGCTTACAGTGTGAGGTGTCTGTTTTCGCGTAAGTAAAGTAGTATATAGTCACTAATTTCATTGGGAGTCCCAGATTTTAGTGATTATTTGGCTGTAAGAGATTGGTTTTCTTGACTGGGCCATCGGGAGTCCCGGGCCTTGAGACATCTGGTGAATTTGGGCCTCGGGTCCAATTCACAACCGAGAGTTATTGGTTATAACTAGCTATGTGTATGCTTACCAAGTAAAGCTAATTCTGGGTGACGGTCAGTGGCCCACTTTGGATTTAGCTGAACATGGGTCTCGGAATCATTGCATTCTAATGAGGTTAAACAAAGAAATTTTGAATGCAATGCGAGTTTTCTTATAAGTTATTAAGATTACTCTTTTAATGAACTTAATAACTAAAACTCTATTTATCTCTACTTTTCAGCTATGACAAGCACAAACAATCAAAACACTTTCTCGATCCGGTATGTCCTTGAGATGGACAAACTGAACGGATCAAATTTCTTGATTTGGTCGCGGAACCTGAGACTAGTTCTCAGGCATGAGAGAAAGGACTATGTCCTTGAGAAAGCTCTCCCCGAGAGGATCGGATCCAAAGCCAGTCATGCAGTATATAATGCTTGGAATAAGCATTATAATGATGCGGTAGATGTGCGTGGTCTGATATTGGCTACCATGGACTCAGATTTGCGGAAGCAATATGAGAACATGGAGTCGCCAATAGAGATGATCGGCAGCCTGAAATTGAAATTTCAGGAGCAGGTAAGAGTGGAGAGATACCAGTTGGTTAAATCTCTCACTAGCTGCAAGCTACCGATGGATCATCCAGTAAGTCCTCATATCAGTAAAATGATGGGTTACATTGATAACCTGAGGAAACTGGATTATCCAGTTAGCCAAGAATTGGCAACTGATATCATTCTGCAGTCACTGCCGTCAAGCTATGATGAGTTCGTAAGGGACTATATCAAGAAAGGCTTAACGAAGACGTTGACTGAACTGCATGACATGCTCAAAACAGTTGAGCCAAACGTGAAGAGCACCCTGAACAATCTCATGAAGGAGAAGGGTAGGTTTACTAAACCTAAAGCTGACAAGGGTGAAGACAAAGTTGTCCAGATTTTGAATCATGGCAAGCGTGTGTCTTCTGAGCCCGAGTCAGATACCTCTTACGTTGGTAAGTGCTACTACTGTAAAGAGACTGGGCATTGGAAGAGAGATTGCATTAAATTCATGGAAGATTATGAGGAGTTGAAGTTGATGTATGAGACTACTCCCTCAGGTATTCATGTTATTACTTCAAGTTATACCTTATAGGTATTGGATACTGGTTGTGGCACTGATATTTGTTATAATATGCAGAGCCTGAGCAACAGTAGAACGTTGAAGGAAGGGCAAGTGGAACTGTGTGTCTGGAAGGAGCTTGGGAAGCTGCCTCAGTCATAGGGTTTTCACTTGTAGATGCCTTTGAGGCTTGGTTTTATTGAGTAATTGCTACAATGTACCTGCTTTAAGCAGAGTTGTCTTTCATTTTCTTGTAAGAATTTGAATGTTTTCATTTCGATAAAAGACTAGTTTTGTTCTTTTGATCTTAATGAAATATTAATTGTAGCACCCTATTCAAGGAATGGGTTTTATGTCTTAAACCAAAGAGTGCCTAAATGAAACATAAATACCGAATTGGTTTAAATCTGATGAATTAAACCTGATTTTTCCTTGGCATAAATGTTTTGGTCACATAGAGTAAGTCAGATTCAGAAACCCCATAGTTATGGAATTTTGGGCTCATTTGAATGGATATCTTATGAGACATGAATTCTGATTACTAGACCAAAAGACAAAAGGGCCCATCTTAGCCGAGCTAGAGAAAGGCCCAAAGGCTTATTGGAGATTGAACATACAGATGTATGTGGTCCGATGAGCAGTAATGCCAGAGAAAAATTACTGTACTTCATTGTCTGTACTGATTACTTCAGTGAGTGTGACTGTGTTCATTTGATGAGACACAAGTCGGGATTCTTTGACATGGTCGAAAGAGTTCCAGAATGAAGTATAGAATTTGAATGACAGAAGTATTAAGACTCTGGATTAGATCACGAGTGAGAATACTTAAGTCATTGATTGTGTGATCATCTGAATGAGTGTGAAGTCGTTTCACAGCTCATTTCTCCTGAAAACCTAGAGGTGTTTCTGAGAGAATGAATCAAATCTTATTAGAAATGATTAAAGATGAGTCACACGAATCTTCCATGATATTCTCTAAGAATGACGCTCTAGAAATATCTAAGTTTACGCTGAAATAGTTCCACCAATATCAGTTGAAAGACACCACATAAATGTGGATTGGAATCGATCCAAATTCGTCTTTACTGAGTATTTGTAGTTGTGCTACTTCGCTGGTTGTCCTAGGGAAACCAAGGCTTGTTACTTTTACGTCCAATCTGTTTTCTAAGAAGGGAAGTTACTTTCGAAGAAGAACAGTGGGAGTAAAAGTATAACTCGAAGAAATTAGAGAAATACAGGAGGCTGCTCAACCTGTTGAGGGAGAGCAACAGATGGATTTACAGATTTCTGTAGAATCTACACCTGTAAAGCCTGAAATTCGCAGATCTGAATGAATCAGTTACTAATCCGAGAGGGATTTCTCGTCATTAGTTGAACCTGATGATCATTGAAAGTTCGCATGATCTGATGATCATTGAAAGCGATGAACCTGCGAATTTCAAAGAAGCGAAAGTGAGCCCGGACTCCGAAAAATTACTGTATGTAAGTTAGCTTCATTGATCCATTTATGGATGGAAGCAAACGTATCGGAGTTGGATCCATCGTTCTGTTGAGGTAGTCAAAGTTTTGACTTGTACAGGAACGAAGTGGAACTGTGCGTATACTAATAGATAAGTGGGAGCGATGTTGCATTTCTCAAAGTGTATGTCAATGACATACTGATTCTCGGAAATAACGTTCCAATGCTGCAGTCGGTAAAGGACTGGCTTGGAAGTTGTTGTATGATTGACATGGGTAAAGCCACGTAGTTCTTGGATTTTGGATCTAAAGATAGAGATCCAAAAGAGCTGGTAGGACAAAGTCAGAATTCTTGAATTGATAAAGTCCTACACGTAATCAGCAATCCAAGAAGGGTTTTATGCCAATGTCACATGGCAATTCATTAAGCAAGATACAGTGTCCTGCGATATCTGCTGAGCTTGAATGCATGGATAGGATTCCATATGCGACGGCAATTGGATCTATCATGTATGCCATGACATGTACTTGTTTTGATGTTGCTTTAATGTTAAGCAAGACAAGTAAAGACCAGTCAAATCCAGCAGAGAATCACTGGATTGCCGTAAAGAATATTCTGAAGTATTTGAGGAATACTTAGGATAAGTTCTTGATTTACGGAAAAAAGTGAGGTGCTACAAGTCGATAGAGTCTGAAAGGCAAGTTTCCAATAGACAAAGATAATTCCTGGTCACAGTCCGGCTATATCTTGTGTCTATCTGGCGGTGCAAGGCACTGTAGCTGACTCCATGACTTAAGCTGAACATTTCGCAGCTTGAGAAGGGCGAAAGAGGTTGTTTGGATAGAAAAAGTTCATCACTGAACTTGATGTGATTCCCAGCGTAGATGAGGCTAGCTGCACATCTGAGATCCAAACACCTTGAGGATAGGTATAACCTATTCCGTGAGATAAATGACAGAGGTGTTAAGTAGATAAGCAAGTTTCATCGAATGAGAACGTTGGTAATCTATTAACGAAGCCACTCCTTATGCCTAAGCACGAGTCGCGGACTGTAGCTGTAGGATGAGTGAAATTAAGATGTAGTCTTAATTTCAGTGGGAGTTTGTAAAGGGCTTTACTTAGTTATTTTGAATGGTTCATGAAAACATAATATTTTATGTTTATGAAATCTAATGATTTCTGGATTATTTTAACTGTGATATAAATAATCGTTCCAAAATGATTCATGTCATTATATATGGGTCATCGAAGTACATGAGTAGACTTGATCTTGAAACCCCATATTTAACGAAGTGACATAAATCATAGTGTCCATAGTCGAAGGTTGTTGAAATTGGAACACCAACAACCTGTTGAGACTAGATTGTGTTGAGACTTATGACCAAGTTTCGAGGGGTCATAGATGCGCGGCATCAAAGTCGACACATAGGTATATGTAGGGGAGCATATGACCGGACATGGCCCGCTAATGAGAACTCTGCAAGATATTAATATCTGTGTCATAAGAAGTTCTCATATACGACTATAGAGTATAGTCCTTAGACCTGAGTTCGCATGCATGTGGCTGCACATGGAGTAATGCGCTTTGATCATTGTCTAACGCTGTTTCGTAACTGGGAGCTATACGGACCTTGGTTGGGTGTATTATGAATTGTGTAGTTCATAGTGATGGAACAAGACGGGATTTATCCCTGCCGTTTAACGGAGGTAATATCTCTAGGCCAATCGGAGATTTGATAGCTGGTAAGAGAATGGCCATTCCCAAACGGACTTGCCCAAGTCGTTTGAATAGTCAGTATCAAATCTGGTCCGATAAACATGGTCTGGCTATATAAGGATGACACGCATCTTGCCTTATGCCAGATCGAGATATTGAGACAAAAGGATTAGGGAATGTAGGATTCCAGTACAATCGGAAGATTGTTGGGAATGTCCTTTGTAGGATTCCAGTACAAGTGGGAGATTGTTGGGAATGTCCTGAAATCTACCGTACTATCTCTAGAAAGTATGATAAGTGTCGAGATCAGACATAAGTCATAAATACTGGGTGATCATGATGGCTTGCTAGAGTCCGCTCTTGATCTATAAGTTTAAGACTTATTACCAGTATTGTATGATCCCAAAGGGTCACACACCATAGCTAACGGGAAAGTTAAATGGAATTAATACAGTAAGATGCAATGGCATTTATTGTATTGGATCAGAGTTTTGGGCCAGACAAATACAGGCTTTTGTCTGATTTGTATTTTGGGCCCAAAAGATTAATGAGCCATTAGTCTAATGACTTGGGCCCATTAATGAGATATAAGAGAATCAGAAAGCCCTAAAGAAAATGATCCTCCTGCGTTTGTTTTTCCTTCTGGCGTGAAAACTCTCTCTCTCTCTTCATCTCTCTCTGATTCTTCCAGCTCTTTGGTCTAGCAGCCGTCCCTTGCTTGTAAGAGTGTGGATACTCGAGGAGGAGCCGATTCTCATCAGCTCTCATCTGATCTTGTCATTACCACCAATTTCCGCTGCAAAGGTAAATATCAGGTTTGTTTTATGATTCGTTTTGCAAGAACCTAGATCTGTTTAAGGATTTGTGTTAGGTTGCAATTGAGAATTGAACCTTGGAAAAACACCCTTAATCCTTCACAACCCTACATGAAGAACTAGAAAGTATGAATCCCTACAGATTGATTATCATAATATTCCATGAAATCCCTAATAAGAATCCTTAAACCTAAAAGGTAAACTACTCAGACATGATCAATGAAATAGAAATCATAATGAATAGAATACTGAATATCATAAAAGAAGTAAAGAAACATGGGTTCGAAATCTCTTCTCTGTCAAGTACAAGACAAGCCCCAAAACCTCTCTAACACTGACAGAATAAAGCTTAAGAAAAGCGTAGCCTAAACAATGGCTTAATACCCTTAATATAATAACTAAACACGTTTTGGGCTTTTTGTAATTATGAGAAACTTCTGGACCAAGCTGCAATTTCTAAAGTCTTCATTAACTCGCGAGAAAACTCTTATGGGCTCTTGTGTCGATCAATTCTGAATGTGTGTCGATTGACACTCTGCTCCAATATCGGCTCTCATTTCTTCTCTCTCACCCGAATGCTCCAAATAGCTCCAGAATGCACCATAATGTCCAAATATGCTTCAAACGTACCTACACCTGTAAAACACATGAAAGGACTCCAAAACACAATAAAAGACTCAATAACAAAGACATATACCATGATCAAAAGCCCTAAACCATGATAAATCAACTCCCCCACACTTAGCCTTTGCTTGCCCTCAAGCAAACAGAAAACCAAGATCAGGAAAAGAAGTTTGAAAATTCAGAAACTCGTTTCATCGTAGGAGCACCACACTCAGATTCCCCTTAGTAAGCCACATGAAAATGAACCTGCAAACATCAAGACCAACATGTACTTCCCCCACACTTAGCAATTGTCCCAAGTAAACTTCACAATCACATTCAGAGCATTCAAATTCACCATACTGACTTCTATAAGCTAATAAGTGCGGTCTCACCTATGGAGTATCGATCAAAGAACACATAGAGTCTTACTCTGTTAGCACATGACCACCATACTATCATTTTCTGGTTCCTTTCTTCTCCTTTTCCTTCCCTAGCACTGATTTTTCCAAACTGGTTGTCATTTTATTTTATTTTTTCTATCAATGCTCTTCCCAGCATTGGGGTGTACTTTGGACACATTCCATTGATACACAGGAGGTAATAGGGGTCTCTACCACTCATTCGACCACTTTGGAGCTACTAGCTCATCCTTAGTTTATATCTCTCTCTCTCTCTTTTTTTTTTATTTTAAGTAAGGGGAGAAGGGAACCATACTTGGACAGGTTTACAAGCTGTGTCAGAACTAACAGAGGAATCCGACTCAAAGTATACCAAGCTCCTAGGTGATAAAAAGTAAGTCAAGTTAGTGCAAAGTCAGTGATGGATTCTCTGAATACCTGAAGTGATGTGGGTGTCCTCAGTAGGTTGATCTGTGTGGGGTTTTCTAATAGTCATAGATCATTTGCAAACTCATCCAATGGTCACTTAGGTTCCTACAAGTGTAGTGATATCCTCAAAAAGTCCTTGTTTCCTACTCAATTTGACTCAGTAAAACAGATTTGACTGACTCTAAGAAAACAGAAAATGGTGCATCAGTAGCTACCTCCCCCATACTTAAACAACACTGTCCGCAATGTTATAAAAGCGTGGGCTCGGTGAGAACAAGTAAATCAGATAGAACAAAGTCTGAAAAGGGTCTAAACACTTACCTGTCGTCGGCTTGTGTCGATTGATGCCACATGTGTGTCGATCGACACTTATCGTATGTGCTCGTTCCGCAGTTTGAAGTGAACCGCTATCTCAACCGCAATTGTTACGGCAAAAGTAAACTGTATATGACCTCTGCGTCGATCGACACTCAGGACCGTGTCGATCGATGCATGGCGTTTTCGACTTGTTCACACGCTATGAACACACCAAAACAAGAAAATCAACGCACACAAAATCAAAACGAAAAATAAAATAAAGAACATACCTACTAGTGGGTTTCCTCCCACTCAACGCTTGTTTTAAGTCATTAGCTTGACTGTGGGAAGGAGATCAGACTTATGGTGGATTCATCAGAGGCTTGGAAGTGCCTCTGTGAATGTCTCCTCATCCAAGGTGGCGTATAAGCAGTCGAATCATGACATCTCCCAAGGAATGAGCGAATGGAACCAGGGTGGGATCGAAGTGTGGGTGGGATACTACATTTTCCTGTATTCACAGCTAATGGATTAGGAGGTTTAAGTTTGGGAAAAATGCCAAAAAATACCTGAACTATTCAGATCTGGCCAAAACAAACCCAGACTAAAGAGCTTTCCAAAACAAACCCAGACTAAACGTTGACTTCCCAAACAATACCTCAACTTTGAGTTGACCTCGCCAAAATGGTGCACCGTTAATTAATTTAACAGATTGTTTAAATGACGTTAACTAAGCCGTTTATTGGTACTGTTAATGTTATACGACGTCGTTTTGACTGTTTAAAACGAAAAATAAAATCAAGCATTAAATTGGGTTCGAACCCGAGATTCAAGAGCCAATGTAGGAGCAGTGTAACCACTGTGCCAATTGTACTTCGTTGTTTATGTTATACATACAATTTTTCTTAAGTTGTCTTGTTTTCCTATTCCTATTAAAAATCCCAAATCAATTTTTTCCAAGCTTTCTTCTTGCTCATTTGGTCTATATATCTTGAGATCATGTCCTGATATCGAACTTTTAATAGGAAAGCTTGGAAAAAGATCGATTTGGGATACTAACCCGCATTTCTCTAGCTAAATAGACATGCCCAAATTTTCCTCTACCAAGCGGCTTCCCTATGTCGAAATCACTTAGAGTCCATCTCTTTTGTGCAGCCTCCTGAGATATAATCCAATTCACTCTCTCAGAAAATGCTTAATAATACCTAATCGCAAGAAATCGATATGTGTGTTGGACAAGTTTTCACAACCAGAAACAAAACAAAGATCTATTCTTTCAATAACATATATCGATAACACCAACGATAGTTTAGATCCCTAACCCTAAACATCGGATTTGTCAACAAAAGTATGTTCGAAATGGAATTGACTCTAAACCCATCATTAAATTGCTCGGATTCTTTCAAAATCTGGACACAGAAAAATTTCGAAGGTTATCTTTCAATTAACTGTTTATCAGATCGAATTAGAAGGAAAAGAGAATCTTCTTTCGGGCTTAAAAGAAAATCGAACGTAACCATAACCAAAGCTTATAAAGGCGAGGGGTTGACGATGATTAAAAGTTAATTGTATGTATAACATAAACAACGAATACAATTGGCACAATGGTTACACTGCTCATACATTGGTTCTTGAGTCTCGGGTTCGAATCCAACTTAATGTTTGGCTTTAATTTTCGTTTTAAACAGTTAAAACGACGTCGTTTAACGTTAACGGTACCAGTAAACGGATTAGTTAACGCCATCTAAACAATCTGTTAAATTAATTAACGGTATACCATTTTGGCGAGGTCAACTCAAAGTTGAGGTATTATTTGGGAAGTCAACGTTTAGTCTGGGTTTGTTTTGGAAAGCTCTTTAGTCTGAGTTTGTTTTGGCCAGTTCTGCATAGTTCATGTATTTTTTTGGCATTTTTCCCGTTTAAGTTTGGAGGAATCATACCTTTTCTTTGATGGAGGTGAGATGTTTGGAGCTTTCTGCTTATGAGCAGTTGCAGGTTCTGAAGATGTTAGAGCAAGTTCATGATGAACTGTCATCTTCTCTTCTCCAATCTTAGGATCCACTTCAACACTGAAGCTTTGTCCACCAATGGTGGATCTTTGCATCTTATCCATTTTGAACTGCAAAGGATTATTCTAAGGTGGAGGTCAATCAGACCACGTCTCACATCAATCACTTCTCCATCAGTATCTAAGAAGGATTTACCAAGCAGCAGAAGATCATCAGATTCAACCGCATACTTCAGCACCACAAAGTCCGGTGGAATCAAGTAGTTTCCAACTCTGGTAGGAATGTCCTCAATAACTCCTTCTGGAAATCTCTTCGATCGATCATCTAGGATAAGAGAGATCCTAGTAGGCTGGAAATCCATCAGTCCCAATCTCACAGCCACGGATTTTGGCATGAGATTCACACCAGATCCTAAATCACACAGAGAACGCTTGAAGTTGTCCTTAAGGATGGAACAGTCTAGCACAAAGACTCCTAGGTGGGGAAGCTTCTCTGGGATCCGAATCAGCTTCTTTTCCATCACTGTCTTGCATTTAGTTTTTTCTAGGTCAATTTTGGACCTCGTAGGATCCGTAGGATAGGGAAAAGAAGGCTTATAGACTCGCTCAGGGACAGTTGCAGGTTTCTGGACTCGTCTGGAGTCAGTGGTGATCTATGCATTAGGAGTGTCGATCGACGCATAGCGATCATAAGTACTTTCATCATTCGTATCGGGTGTGTGTCTATCGACACTCGGGGTACGACGATAAATGCTTGGCGATGATAGAGATAATCCGTCCAGAAATTCAGCTATATGCTTTCCTCCTCATTTGTCAAATCAACTTCATCTCCTACAACATTGACGAATTGCTTCTCCTGAGTTCTCCTAGCTCCATTTTGTCTTTGCGCTGCTCCAGCAGTCTGCTGAACTTGAACATCCAGCTTCTTCACATGAGTGCTCAGAGACTCAATCTTCCCATTTAAATCCAAGTACAAAGCATCTATCTTTCCATTGAAGTCCATTATACTATTTCGCTGACCTTCTAAGAGCTGTACCAACAGACCCATTATCTTATCAGATTGCTCATTTTTTGGAGGAGGAGTCTGATATGACGAAGAACCATAATCTCTGGAGAATGATTTGATTTGCTGAAAGGGGCTCTGAAATGCAGACTTTGGTGTGAACCCAGAAGTCTGTCCCTGTTGATTTCTATATCTCTGACCCTGATAACAAGCTCCAGCTATGTAATTGACGTTCTCAGACTCATCAACATGAACATATAGCTTCTTCCCAAGTAAGATGCTATGAACAGAATCAATCTTGTTCTTCATCTCAACTATCTGTGAGTTATCAGCTTTTCCACCAGATTTCTGTCTCTCCATATCAGCATTCTTGGGGTTATTGCTAGACACAAAGTTCTCAATCAGCTCCTTAGCTTCCTCTAGAGATTTAGTATTGAAATTCCCATTGTTAGTAGCATCTAGAGCCATCTGATACCACAAATCAACTCCTGTGAAGAAAATGCCCATCAGCTGAACCTCAGAGAAACCATGATGAGGGCAATCCCTCTGGTACATCATAAACCTCATCAAAGCTGCTTTCAGGATCTCTGTAGGTCCCTGCTTGAATGTGAAGAGCTTCTGTCTAAGCTAATCAGATATAGCATCATCATAGAAATGCTTCAGAAACTTCCTCTTCACTGCATCCCAAGTAGTCAGAACCCCAAATGGAATTTGCTTCAGCCAATTAGCAGCTTCTCCTCCAAAAAAGTGAGGAAAAAAGCTTACAGTGCAGGAAGTCATAGCTTACTCCATTATGCTTTATCCCAGTGACTAAAGACTCAAAGTTTTTTTATGTGATCCATAGGCTACTCATGTGGGAGTCCATGAAAGAGGTTTTGTCCCACAAACGTACAGTAATAAGTCTTCAGATCGAAGTCATTTCGCGGAAAAACATGAGGTACAATCGTAGACCTATTAGCGTAGAACTCATCAGGCTTGTTATAATCAGCTAGTGTCTCCTAGCGGGAGGCTCTGGTGCTCTAGGTGGCGCTTCAGGTTGTGGAATTCCTTGTCCACCTGCTCCTTTACCTTGAGCTTCTCCATCAGGCTGAACAATTTACCTCAAAGCTTCAGGAATGACATTACCTTCGTCATCCAGCCTCTGTCCATGCTCATTGCAGACATGGTTCTCTCTATCTCTTAGAACACCTTCAACATCTCATATTATAAACATTACTCTTTATTACATCAAACTATAAACATTAATCATAAAAAAGAATTATTATTTCCAAATCTAAAATTTCTAAACCTTAATATAAAACTTTATCTTCCAAACCCTATATCTTAAACCAAAATCATACTATAAACCTTATTCTTAATCATAAACTATTAAATCAAACTATAAACATTAATCATAAAAAGAATTATTATTTCAAAATCTAAAATTTCCAAACCTTAATTTAAGACTTTATCCTCAAACCCTATACCCTAAACCAAAATCATAATATAAACCTTATTCTTAATCATAAACTATTAAATAAAATTATAAAAATTAGTCATAGAAATAATTATTATTTCCAAATCAAAAATTTCCAAACCTTAATTTAAAACTTTATCCTCCAAACCCTATACCCTAAATCATAATCATACTATAAACCTTACTCTCAATAATAAACTATTAAATTAAACATAAACATTAATCATAAAAAGAATTATTATTTCCTAATCTAAAATTTTCAAACCTTAATTTAAACTGTATCCTCCAAACTCTCTACCCTAAACCATAATTATACTTTAAACCTTACTTTAATCATAAAATATTAAATCAAAATATAAACATGATTATAAAAATAATTATCATTTTCAAATATAAAATTTCCAAACCTTAATTTGAAATCTTACTCCCAAACCTTATACGCTAAATCATAATCATACTATAAATCTTACTTATTTTTTTTACAATCTATTAATATTTTAATATTAATAATAAATTAAGTCTTAAACAATAATTTAATTATTATTATATAATCATAACTAAAATTTAAAACTAAAAATAATTAAACTAAAAATCAAAATCAAATTATTATATATATAAACTAAAATATAACCATTATATCCTAAATTATAAAGAAAAATCATTTATAAAATTCAACATTTTTTAAAAAATATTATATCTTATATTTTTAAATTTAATACTAAAATTTTATTTTAACCATTTATATAATTTTTAAATTATTTTTATATTAATATATATTAATTATATCCTAAAATTTTCCTATTGGTTAATAATGTATCACATGGATCACAGTTTTGGACCATTAGATCTTTATATAACTTTAAAACTGAACCACTGATCTATTTTTATCTAATTAACTAATATATTTCTCTCACTCAGATTTCACTTCGTCTCTCACACGCGGATTCTATCCTTCTCCTTTTTTTTGTCTTGAACCCTTTAAGGATCTGAGAAATCCTTCGCCCGTCTCTTCTCCTCACGGTTCACTTATCCTCCTCATCCCTCTCTAGTGCATCTCCAGTGGCGGCACCTTTTATCAGCCATCAAATCTTCCAACTCACATATCCCACATAGTCTACTCGCTCCTCCGCCATCAGCACGATGGGGAGCTTCTCAGAACCCGACGAGGCGACGATTTTCGAGAGGATATGTGCCGTGGTGAAGGCGAGCACGGGTTCGTGGTGGTGATTACGGCACCGGGTGACATCACAGAGAGACATACGACGGCGAATAAAATGGAGTTTGGAGAGAGGAGAAGGACGACATGGCCATAGCTCGGAGAGACAATCGCCGACGGATTCCACCGCATGCCATAGCTCGGAGAAGGTTAGATTCTTACTGGTAGAGGCGTCGATGAAGGTGATACGGCCTCGATGGGCCTGAGAGGATATGAAAGTAGTGACGTCACCGAGCTCGTCACCCTCTTCAGAACCTCGAAGGCTATGGTGGTGGTGGTTAGGGAGACGGAGGTGGCGGCAATTTTATATGGAAACTGATATATATATATATAAACGAACTACAAAAAAATACAAAATACAATATATACATATACATATATATAAATAAAAATATTTAATATTATTAATTTTTGTATTTATTTTTTGTTTCTTTATAAAAAAGCCACGGAAAAAAGTGTGGCTATTCATGGAAATATAGCCATAAAGTATGTTAGTAGTTATTCATGGCTAATAGCCACAAAATTTTCCGTGGCTAATCCGTGGAAGCGTTGCCACGAATTACCACGATTCTGTAATATCCACGAGTCCATAGCCACAAATAATTTTGTGGCTATTCGTGGCTATGATCATTATTGCCACGAATTTTGGTTCATAGCCACGAAACAATTCGTGGCTATTAGACAATTTTCTTGTAGTGGTTGAATTATAACAAATCTAGATGATTTTTGGGAATGATTTCTTGAGTTAGAAATCAATAAAAGTTAAACTTATACTTCAAGCCATCGTAGCCGAATTGTCCCATTCCCTTCTCTACTAGATCACTTGCTAATCTTTTCTGAAAAACAGCTTGAAAATGGTTGGACTTTAGCGGATTACAACATTCAGAACGAGTAAACTCTTCACCTTGTTCTCCGTCTCCGTAGTGGAAGCTTCTGATCAAGAAACTCTGGCGGTCAATGGTCAACTCGAACAGAGAACAAAAGGCAGACTTTTTGGTTCTTTCACTTTGTGAGAATACATTTATACAAATGTAAAAACATAAAGGAATCGTTTTTCTAATGTATGGAATCCAAAGAACAGACTAAATAGTTGAAATTTGAACCTTGATTCCTGGTTTATTTTGTAACGATCTCTCAGAAGCTTTTTTGTAATGGTCTACTTTAATTTGAACATCAGTTTAGACGTCCGTATTGATTTTCCCAAGTGATTGCTCCGTTCGGTAGAGTGATCGGACAAGGAGATAGCTTAGTCACCTCTGTGAGAAGTTGTTTGTTTCCCGTCATGTGATGGGACACACCTGAATCAATAATAATATCGTGTCTCCTGTTGTTTCCAAAATGAGAATTTTTTCTCTGTTACCTTACAGATTTTTAAAACCAATTTGCTTCTGAGTTCAGATATTTTTTTAAGGAGTGTCATTGATCTTGAGTGATTCGAAATCCTCGAAAGTTGATTAGCTGGTTGCGAAATTATATATGTGGTTTGAGTGTTTTATGCTTAAAAACCCGAACCTTTACCACTGCAACCTCTAACACTATTGTGTACTCCATGACCTCGTGATGAACATGTACCTCGTCCGCCTTTTGCTCTTGTTTTTTCAGTCACCAATCCTAGACGTCAATTGATATATCATGGTTTTTACCCATTTTAGACCATGATATAGATGTGTTTTTAGTGTCTTTTGTCTTTGTTTAGAGTCTTTTACAGGTTTAATCAAGTTTGGAGCTAATTGGAGATATTTGGAGCATTTTGGGACTTTTGGGACGTTTTGGCCGAGAAATTAACTCACTGTCCGATTTATTGATCATGCATCGACCGACACACCTTGTGCATCGGTCGACACACTAGCGAGATGGGCCGTACGCGTCGGTTTAACAAGTTATGAAGATTTGCAAAGAGGCCCAGAATAGTTCCAGTATTTACACAGAAGCCCCAGCCGAGATTAGGCCTATATATAGAGGATTTTGGTGTTTATTTTACTTACGCTTTGATACTTATAGCTAAGAGATTTCTAGAGCTTTTGGGGCTGATCTATTTCCTGTATTCACTTATTTTGGAGAAGATTTCGAACCCCTTTATCTATTTAATTTCTTATATGCAATCTATTATTTCTTTGATTATGTTTTCATTAATCATGTCTGAGTAGATCCATAGTTGAGTTTAGGGTTTCTCACATAGGATTTCATGACTTGCTAGACTTGTTCAAATTCAGTTAAGGATTCATAACTATATCTGTTCTTCAATTTAATTGTGCTTAAAGCTAGTTCTAACCTGATCAATTAGAATCTAGATCTTAGGTTGCTAAATACGTCACGGAAGTGGGGTTTAGGAATCTGAACTAATTAAATTGGGCAATTAAACTTTGCGCAAACAGAAGTTTGGTTTAGGATAATTGTGAACATATCAAACTTGGGATTAATGCTAGTTTAATCTGTTAGTTCTCGCAAACGAAAGTTTGGTTTGCTGCACTTAGGCTTAGAGAATTATCGCAAAGGAATTTGGTTAATTCTATATCTGTGTTTTGAGTTCTAGAACTGTGCTTAATTAGATCCTTGCTGAATGAACTGTCTGCTTGTCTGATTTCCTGAGACTACCCTAGGCTTGACGCTTTTAGTTTATTGCTTCACAACCGTTAATCTCTGCTACTGTTTACTTTCTTGCTTCGCAATTTATTTACTTCACCACCTGCTTATTTCTAGTATTAATCTCTACGTTTCTGTTTCTATTGAGACCAAGTGTCCCTGTGGATTCGATAGCCCTATATACTACTTTGACATTGCTGTTCACTTGCAGTTTAGAATAGGGTGAAACTTTGAGCCTATCAAGTTTTTGGCGCCGTTGCCGGGGACTCTTAGAGTCTTCGATAGGACCGAACTTAGGGTTTTTACTAGAAATTTTTCTTTTTGTTTTTGTTCTTTTTCGTTTTTATTTTTTTTGATTTTGCTAACTTTTTCTCTGATTTCTCTCTGTCGCAGGGTACGAATTTCGCCTTGCGTCGATCGTCACTAGGCGATTCTGAGATTGAATCGATCGTTGCACTGATAGCATCGATCGTTGCTGGACGATTACAGACAGTTTATGCCAACGCAGAAAACTCGAAGTAATCCGAACTTGAGCTTGCTTAATCTCGGACTAGAGGAACTTGGACGTCTAGGAAGGACTATCAGAAGAGAAAAGAGAGAGAGAATGGTACGAGAACGTCTGATCTTGATACCAGATGCTGAAGGTACCCTGAGGGACCAAGATAACAACCCATACAATGCTGCTGGGCATCGGGTTGATGCTGAAGGGAATGTCATCCCTGATCCTCCTGAGCAACAGCAACAGGAGCTGAACCGAAACCAGGGTCAAGGACAGGCCCAAGGTAGAGAGATGGTGGTTCATGAGAGGACACTAGCTGATTACAACAGACCTGATGAGTTTCATGCAAACCGAGCAGCTCTAGTGCTTCCTGCTTTTGAGAGGAATGATTTTGAGGTAAAGACCATCTACTACCAGCTGATGAGACAGATTGCTTTTCATGGTCTTCAAGCAGAGCAGCCTATGGATCACATTGACAAGTTTGAAGACATAGTCACTGGCATGAAGTATGAAGGAGTATGCCCAGACTATCTGTTCCTTAAGCTATTTCCGCACAGTCTTGCTGGAGACGCTAGTGCATGGCTGAGACAACTGGCGCTTGGTCAGTATACTACTTGGGCAGCCTTAAAGAGTGAGTTCTTGCGTCACTTTTATGATGATGCGCGCTCGGATCAGTCCAGACAGGACATACTCACCTTTTCCCAAGGAGCTGTGGAGCCCTTGAAGACTGCCTGGATGAGATTTAAGCAGTATCAGCGTGACTGTCCACACCATGGATTCACAGAAGTACAGCTGATTGGTATTTTCTTCAGAGGCATAGATCTCCCTTATCAGACTGCGCTGGATAATTCCAGTAATGCTAATTTCAACACCAGGACTCCTACACAAGCTAAGTAGTTGATTGAGAACCTGATTGGCAGCAACAGTTGCAAGACAATGGATGAAAGGAGGAAGAAATCTGGTGGAACTGTAGAGAATTCTGATATAGCTAATATAAGATCCAGATTGGACACAGTCTACAATCTTCTGACTAGTAAGAAAACTGTCCACTTTGCCCAAGATGTAGAGGTGATTCAGGCTGAGGAGGAAACTCAGGAAGAAGATGTGAATTTCATAGGAGGTTCTGGTTTCCAAGGTAATAGATTTGGTAATCAACAGGGGAACATATTCTCCAATGGTGGACAGACTGGTGGTTTTCAGAAGACCTATGGACAAGGTACTCAGAGAACCTATGGATCTACATCCTATCAGACTCCTCCTGCGCCTACAGGCCATGAGAGCAAAATGGAGGCTATGATGGAACAACTGATTGAGAGTCAGACCAAGATTTCTGTGGACTGCAACAAGAAGTTGGACGCTGTCTATGAAGACCTCAATGGGAAATTTGAGTCTTTGAGCACTCAAATGAAGCAGTTGGATGCTCAGGTAAACCAGATGTCCAGCTCACTGAAGGGAAAAGGAGTGGCAGACACTCATGTTAAGGCCTGGTCTGTGTGCATTAATGATGGATCTCACCTAGGTGAAAGATTTGAGCTAAGTACAGCTGAGTTGGTGACAGAACAGGAATTTTCGGATATTTGTGAAAAACTCTCGGGTGAAATCTGCTGCAGTGCGTCGATCGATGCAACATCGGCGACGATCGATACACCCGTCGGGATAGCAACGATCGACACACCCTTAGTGTCGGTCGTTGCAGGGCGTGAACAGACAGAACCTTCGGATGATAATAGCATAGATGCTGACTTGGAGCTTGATCGCCTATTCAATGGAGCCTCTGAGATTACTCAACAGGAGATCTACGAGCAGATCTTTAGACAACACTCCTCAGTGTCTGAAGTGATTAGGCAAGAGATTGAAGAGCTGAAGAAATTAGAAGGGATTGGTGAAGAATTGGAAGAAATTCCAACTTCTGATGATCCACCTTATCATCCATGTGTGCAAAGGTACCTGAACAAGATGTTGCCCCTGGATGATGATCTGAAAGACTGGGTGATAATAGTCCCTCAGCATATTAGTGATATTCTGCTAACGAAGGTCCCGAAGAAGCTATCTGATCCTGGAGTCTTTGTGCTGGATTGTTCTATCTTTGAGGATAGTTTTAGACGTTCTCTGTGTGATTTAGGAGCTGCTGGAAGTTTGATGCCTTACTCTGTGGCAGAGAAGCTGGGTATGCTGGATTTTACTCCTACTAGGACTTCTCTTGTCCTAGCTGATCAGTCCATACGAGTTCCTGAAGGACTCCTTATGGACATTCCGGTGAGAGTTGGAAACTACTTAGTTCCAACGGACTTCCTTGTGCTGAGATATGACTGTGATCCGGATGAAGCATTATTGCTTGGGAGACCCTTTTTGGCTACAGCAGGAGCGTTGATTGATGTTAGGAACAGCTTGATAGACCTCCATCTGGGAGATGAACCACTGCACTATGAGATGGATAAGCTGCGAAAGCCACTGATAGATGGGCAGACATTCACCATAAGGGACGCAGATTTTGAGCAACCTAATCATACCATGGTTATAGATCCTGGAGCACATTTCACTCCATCTTTTCTTAGCCATGAGCATTCCGCAACAGCCTACTCACCACCTTGGATGAGGAGACTTGAACAGAGACAGAAAAAGTCTCTGTCAGGACCTCCTGGTACTTGAAAATTCCCATCCGTCCGGTCAAGCTATTGACCTTAAACAAGCGCTGGGTGGGAGGCAACCCACCATTAGGTACTGGTGTTTTTCTACTTAATTTTTGGTGTTTTTGTTAGGATTTTACGTTTATTTTTGTTTCTGGTGAGTTTACGTTTGCAGGTCTCGGTTAAATCGCAGTGCAACGATCGACGCACTTCTGTGTCGATCGTCACAACACGAAAGGAATCGCATTGCAGCGATCGTTGCGGTCCTGAGCAACGATCGACTATACACGAAAATCGCCAAGTAACGGTCGATGCACTCAGTGCAACGATCGATGCTCAGCGACAGAGGTAACCCGACAGACATAATTTCACCTTTTCAATTTTTATTTTCTTTTTACGGATCCTTCGCTGGACACTACTGGGGACAGTGTGTCTTAAGTGTGGGGGAGGTGCTACTGACTTTTGTTTTCTGTTTTCTTAAGAGTCAGTCCGTTTTTCAAAAATTTTTGTTTTATTGAGTCAAAATTGTTTAAGTAAGAAACTATGATTTTCTGAGAAGATTTACAAGACTTGCAGGAACTTAAGTAACCATTGGGATGAAGTTGCAGGATCTATCTCTGACTGTTAGAAAACCCCATCACAGATCAACCTACTGGGAACACCCACATCACTTCAGGTATCAGAGGATCCTTTACTGACTTCAAACTTAATACTGACTTAGATTTCTCACCTAAGGGCTTGGTATACTTTGTGTCGGATTCCCTTGTTAGTTCTGACACAGCCTGTAAACCTGTCCTATTTAGTTCCCTTCTCCCCTTCTATAAAGTAAAAAAAAAAAATAATAATAATAAACTGAGGATGAGTTAGTAACTCCGAAGTGGTCATGGGAATAGTAGCAAACACTATTATCTCTCATGTGATCCATGGAATGTGTCCAAAGTACACCCCATAACGGGAAGAACACTGATAAAAAAAATAAAATGATACCCAGTGGGGAAAAATCAGTTGTTAAAGAAGGGAAAGAGAAGAAAGGGACTAGAGAAAGATAGTATGGTGGTCTAGAGCTGATAAGGTAAGAATCCATGTGCCCTTTGATAGATACTCCTTAGGTGAGACCGCACTTAAATACTTGCAGAAGTCAGTAGGGAGAATTTGAATGCTTGAATGTGATTGTGGAGTTTACCTCGGACAGTTGCTAAGTGTGGGGGAAGTACATTGTGGTCTTGATATCCTGTGATTGATTCTTGCAGTGGTTTACTAAGGGGAATCTGAGTATTGTAGCTTCTAGGATGAAATGAGTTTCTGAAGAGTTTTCAAACCTCTTCACCATGTTTTAGTTCTATGTTTTGCTTGAGGGCAAGCAAAGGCTAAGTGTGGGGGAGTTGATATATCATGGTTTTTACCCATTTTAGACCATGATATAGATGTGTTTTTAGTGTCTTTTGTCTTTGTTTAGAGTCTTTTACAGGTTTAATCAAGTTTGGAGCTAATTGGAGATATTTGGAGCATTTTGGAACTTTTGGGACGTTTTGGCCGAGAGATTAACTCACTGTCCGATTTATTGATCATGCATCGACCGACACACCTTGTGCATCGGTCGACACACTAGCGAGATGGGCCGTACGCGTCGGTTTAACAAGTTATGAAGATTTGCAAAGAGGCCCAGAATAGTTCCAGTATTTACACAGAAGCCCCAGCCGAGATTAGGCCTATATATAGAGGATTTTGGTGTTTATTTTACTTACGCTTTGATACTTATAGCTAAGAGATTTCTAGAGCTTTTGGGGCTGATCTATTTCCTGTATTCACTTATTTTGGAGAAGATTTCGAACCCCTTTATCTATTTAATTTCTTATATGCAATCTATTATTTCTTTGATTATGTTTTCATTAATCATGTCTGAGTAGATCCATAGTTGAGTTTAGGGTTTCTCACATAGGATTTCATGACTTGCTAGACTTGTTCAAATTCAGTTAAGGATTCATAACTATATCTGTTCTTCAATTTAATTGTGCTTAAAGCTAGTTCTAACCTGATCAATTAGAATCTAGATCTTAGGTTGCTAAATACGTCACGGAAGTGGGGTTTAGGAATCTGAACTAATTAAATTGGGCAATTAAACTTTGCGCAAACGGAAGTTTGGTTTAGGATAATTGTGAACATATCAAACTTGGGATTAATGCTAGTTTAATCTGTTAGTTCTCGCAAACGAAAGTTTGGTTTGCTGCACTTAGACTTAGAGAATTATCGCAAAGGAATTTGGTTAATTCTATATCTGTGTTTTGAGTTCTAGAACTGTGCTTAATTAGATCCTTGCTGAATGAACTGTCTGCTTGTCTGATTTCCTGAGACTACCCTAGGCTTGACGCTTTTAGTTTATTGCTTCACAACCGTTAATCTCTGCTACTGTTTACTTTCTTGCTTCGCAATTTATTTACTTCACCACCTGCTTATTTCTAGTATTAATCTCTACGTTTCTGTTTCTATTGAGACCAAGTGTCCCTGTGGATTCGATAGCCCTATATACTACTTTGACATTGCTGTTCACTTGCAGTTTAGAATAGGGTAAAACTTTGAGCCTATCACCAATTAATTGAGAGCAATTTGCGCTTTAGGGACCTTGTCTTTTAGAGTGAGAGTAGAGGAGAGAGAGTGAGGTTGTTACATGATCGTTAAACGAACTTTTCTCATTGATTAACTGTAAAATGTACATGTTGCTCTTTATATAGAGCTGTGGTTTAACATCTTTAACCGGAATAAATCTCTTAAACCAATTTACAATTAAACCACATTTGACAATTTCCATGTACACTAACAACCCCTCTCAAGATGGCATTACGATGGAAATCAATGCCCTCTTGCCAATAAGAACATTGACCTGTCCTGGAAAGAGTGTGTGGTGAAAACATCTTCCACTTGATGATATGTACCAAAATGAAGTGTTTTGATCAAGCCTGATTCAATATAGTCCCTGACCTTGTGGCAATCTATTTCCAAGTATTTTGTTCTTTCATGGAAAACATGATTATTTGCAATGTGAATAGCAGCTGTAGAATCACAGAAGAATGCAACCGGTTGATGTTGTGTAATTTCAAACTCAAACAGTATATTAACCATCCATTGAACTTCACGGACTGCAAAACTCATGGCTCTATACTCAGATTCAGCTGATGAAAGTGATACAGTCTCTTATTTCTTTGAATTCCAAGAGATCAAGGATGGACGAAGGAATAAGCAATAACCAGTAGTTATTCTTCTTTTTCCTGACATGAACCAAAATCTGCGCATGTGAATGTTTTCAGGATCAAATCAGAAGTAGATGAGTAGAATAATCCCAAACCGAGTGTTCCTTTGAGATAATGAATGGTTTTGTAGGCTGCTCGGAGATGAGAATTCTTTGGAGCGGATGCAAACTGACAATGTTTGTTCACTGCAAAGGTAATATCTGGTCTGGTGATGTTTAAATACATCATTTTCCCAACCAGTCTCCTATATACCAACGGATCTTCAAGAACTAGTTCTTTACTATCTTGACAGAGTTTGATACTAGGATCCATAGGTATGCTTGATGGTTTGCAAGCCAATATACTAGTATCTTATAGCAGCTCCAAAGTATATTTTCGTTGAGATACATAGATACATGAATCAGATCTTGCTATCTCAAGGCCTAGAAAATACCTCAAATGACGTAGATGTTTGAGTTTGAATGACTTCTTTAGATTGATCTTAAGCTGAGCAACATCTCCAAAATGAGATGTTTTCCTCTGTTACATTACAGATTTTCGAAACCAATTTGCTTCTGAGTTCAGATAATTTGTTAAGGAGTGTTATTGATCTTGAGTGATTCGGAATCCCCGGAAATTGATTAGCTAGTTGCAAAATTATATATGTGGTTTGAGTGTTTTATTCCTGAAAACCCAAACCTTTACCACTGCAACCTCTAGCACTATTGTGTCCTCCGTGACCCCGTGATGAACATGCACCTCGTCCGCTTGATGCTTCTTTTGTCTTGTCACCAATCCTGGAAGCCAATTAATTGAAAGCAATTCATGACTAATTAATCGAGATAACTTGTTGGTTAAAGATGCATGAATCGCCGAAGAACGAGAAGCAGAGTATGGAGAAGATGATGAAAGGTTTGTTGAAAACACCATTTTTGAAATTCTTTCCTCGCTGCTTCTCATCAGGTTAAGAAGTATTTCTTCTTGAATTATTTGATAATACACTATCCAAATTCAAAGCATAACCTCTGCTTAGAAGATTTGAATGCACTGTACCAAATTGGAAGTTGTCCAGACCCATCAAGAACTGGTGTACTCTAATTTTCTCTTGTGTTTCTTCATATCTGACATCGAATAACACGATGAATCACCACAACAACATTTGAATCCTTTCTCCAGATCCGCAAGGTCATTCCCACATTATTTTGAGTTTGCTGAGGTAAGTGTCAACATTATCTCCTTCTTTTTTGTAGGATGCGATGTTGGAGTGTAGGTGATGAATTTAACACATCCCACTTTTCAGCATCATCAAAATCGTGAGGTCTCTTAAGGGTTCTGTCAATGAACCCTAGATTTCTTTTGGATTGAATCGAATTAACCATGAACTTCGCTCATCCACTACAAGAAAATACGCTCATTACGGACGGATTTACCGACGGAAAATATACCATCGAAAATTTCCGACAAAAAACCGACCGATCCTCAACGGTAATATTTCCTTTGGATATTCGTCGGTAATTCATGACGGATTGGCTCTCCGTCGGCTATTTTTCGGTTCATCAATTTAGCCTTTGAGGTATCCGTTGGACCGACCAAAAACCGACGGATTTCAGACAGATAACAACTATTTCCATCGGTTTTCCGTCAGTTAATCTCCAACAAATACCAAACGGTTCCTCTTTTCTCCTAAACACCAATATCTCCCACTCTCTCTCTCTCTCTCTCTCTCTCTCTCTCTCTCTCTCTCTCTCTCTCTCTCTGCACTCTAATATTTTTATTACGAAAAAGGTCTTCTTCTAGTTATTACAGATCATGGATGGACATCCCGATTGTTGATCCAGCGACGAACTTATTGCACACCGAATATGCACTCGGTATTATGGAATTCATGACGGTAGCATGTCGTCAACCACATACACAGAAAATCGGTAAGTTAAAATGTACATGTACTCAGTGTTGGAATGTTACAAATGCTAGGTTGACAACGTGTGGCATCACTTGTATTCTTCAAAGTTTATGGTTGGTTATAAAATTTGGTATATACATGTGGAAACATTGGATTATGGAATTAGTAGTATATAACCTTATGTTAGTACTAGTAGTAGGGAACCTAATGGTAGTTCTAGCGAACCTTATAGTGTGGAAGTAGATTCTGGTGTGGGTACCGTTCAGATGGTTAACGATGCATATCGAAAAAATATTCAAGAAGTAGGTGAATATCAAATTCCTAGGGTAGAGGCACCTAATGTATAAGCTAGGAGATTTTTTGATATGTTAGATGCAGCAAAGCTGTCACTTTATGAAGGTTGCAGAGAGGGTCATTCACCATTATCGTCTGCAACTAGATTAATGAGCATAAAGAAGGACTTCAATTTGGTGGAGGAATGTGTGGATGCGATTTGCGATTTTGTGAAAGATGTTCTTCTTGAAGATAATCTTGCGCTCTGTTCATACTACGAGGTCCAGAAACTTGTTCAAGGGTTTGGGTTGCCGTACAAGATGATAGATGCGTGCATCGACAACTGTATTAACGAGAAGATGAATACCGTCTACAATGTAAATTTTTTGGAAGCTGCGCTGTCAGGACACAAGGGAAAGAGTCAAAGTTCCATTCAAACGTATATGGTATTTTCCGTTAACCGATAGGTTGAAACGATTATACCAATATGAACAAACCGCAGGGGAAATGAGATTGCATTTCGAGCAGAGAAGAGGAAAAGAGATTGCACATCTGTCAGATGCTGAGGCGTGGCGACATTTTTCATAGAGTATATCCACATTTTTCGTATTAGCCATGTAATGTGTACCTCGGATTATGCTCATATGGTTTCAACCCATTTGGGAGGCATGGGAGACAATATCCGTTGTGGCAAACGATTCTAACTCCTTATAACCTACCGCCATCTCTGTACATGCGTCGAGAGTTTCTTTTCCTCTTTGTACTCGTTACCCGATCTGAGCATCCAAAAACATCACTTGACTTATTCTTGCAACCATTGATATATGAGTTGCAGTTGTTTTGGGAGCCCATATTGAAGCTTATGATGTCTCGTGCAAGAAAAATTTTCAGATGCGGGATGTACTAATGTGGACCATTAGCAATTTTTCGGCTTATAGTAGGTTATTTGGATGGACAACTCATGGGATGTTAGCATGTACGTATTGTCAAGAAAAGACTGTTGCATTCCAATTGAAGAACGGACACAAATCATGTTGGTTTGATTGTCATAAAATATTTCTACCGCAGGATCATCCATATCGGAGAAAACACAAAACCTTTTACGAAGAAGATAAAAGTGTTTGATGATCCTCCTCCCAAAGCATCGGTTCAGTTACTTTGGGGCTCTTAGGAACCTTTGGTGCACTAAAAAATCCTGATTGCGGTGTAAATGGGCACGAAAAAATATATGCAGCTGGTTTATCCCACAACTTGTACAAGCAAAGCATTTTCTGGGATTTGCCATATTCGAAGGACCAAATACTAAGGCATAATCTTGATGTCATACACATTGAGAAGAACTTTTTTGATAACATCATGAACACTGTTCTGAATGTGCAAGGGATGGAGAAAGATAATTTGAAGTCTAGACTTAACTTTCCGTAAAAAATTTCTCGGACTAAACTTCAGCTTCAGAAGAACGAGAAATGACCAATTCCAGCATATTGGTTAGACCAGCATTCGAAGGAAGAGTTCTTTGATTGGATGATGCGACGAGTAAAATTCCCTGACGGTTACGCTTCAAACTTGCGTAACTATGTTGACACTTATATATGAAAGTTTATTGAAATGAAGAGCCATGATTATCATATGAAGCAACGACTTCTACCATTTGTGTTTTCTCATCTCCTCCCAAAAGATGTTCATAAAGAAATCGCAGCGGTTGGAGATTTTGGAGATATATGCAAGAGATCACTTATAGTTGACGACATCATAAATTTGGAGGAACACATTCTTAAGATCTTATGCAATCTAGAGAGGATATTTCTACAGTCTTTCTTTGATATTATGGAGCATCTGCCCATTCATCTCTCTGGAGAAGCTAGACTTGGTGGTCCGTTCAATATCGATGGATGTATCTTCGAGCACTATATCTTCCACCTTAAAAAGAAGGTAAAGAACCCCGCTAAAGTGGAGGGTTATCTTCTGTTGTAAATGATTTATTAATATTTCCAAATATTTAATAATTAAAAAAAAATTATAAGTATTTATAAAGGTTTATATTATTTTTCAAATTTTATAAAATTTTAGAAATTTTATAAACTTTTTAAACTTTTAATCCGTTTTATTGTGAATAGGGACGATTTCCTAGATTTTCAGGCTTATCGGGCTTCTCAGACAGCTGCTCAACCAGGTAAGCCACGACTGTCCCGATCGGCTCAGCCAAGACCGTCTCAGCCTTGTCAGCACGCTCCTAGTGAGAGTCATTCTGTGCCGCAGGTGCTGGAGATACATAATGTTCCGACCTCTGTTGCACCAGAGATTAAGGCACTAGTTGATCAGCCGTGATGAGAGATGCCGAAATGTCTTGATCCCCATTACGAGGGCCAACATCAAGTTTATTGGTTAGTTTTTAACTTGAGAAATTCTTTTTTCTCCTTATTTTTTGTATATACGTTTTATGGTTTTGCGTTTTTAGGTTTAGGATGACAGACGCAAATATCACAAAGAGCATCTTGAATATGATGTACAACATGCATGCGATATCACATCCAATATACATGGATATGCCTTTGTCTGATAGGCATAACTGGTTCCACCAGTTTGCGGTACGTATATTAATTCGTTATCTTTCGTATTTTGTATTATTATTAATTATTAATAACAAACGGGTTTTATTGTAGCAATAGTATACTTGGGATAAGAAGTATACTAAACTTATGGAGAAGGAATTCCAAAAGAATGCAAGATCGCATTACACTCACGTCATCAATGAGTGGAAGATGATATCATTGCATTTTGATGCATTTAGACTAGTATTAAGTTCATGTTTTGGTCTCATTTTGCATTTATTCTTGTTCATTTCTTTAAGTTTCTTGCATTTAGAACTTATAAGCATTTAGATTTAAGGATTCTCGCATATTAGGTTGTTCTTGGAGTGTTCTTGTGTCTTTCTAGGTTCTTGGAGTTGTCATGATGGTTTGGAGAGACTTTGGAGCAAGAAGGAGTTGAAATGGTGAAGAAAAGTGATCACAGAGAATCCATCGGCATGCTCCATCGGGCAAATGCACCCGATACTTCCAGCAACATTCCATCGGCCGGCTCCATCGGGCAAATCAGCCCGATACATCTTCTGCAGAAATCCCACGAACTTGACAGAGAATCCATCGGCTTGTTCCATCGGGAAAACGCGCCCGATACTTTTCCCAGGATTCCATGGCTTGCTCCATCGGGCAAACGCGCCCGATACATTTTCCTGCGAAGACCAAAATCAGACCCATTTATTTATGAAAATGCCACTGCGTGGCTCCCAACTATAAATACTCATTTTGAGGGATTAAAAACCCTAAGCTACCTAAGCCTAGTTTTCTCTCCTCTTATGTTTATGGTTTAGGATTTGTAAAATTTTGAGTTTGAGTTTTAATTAAGTACTTATCTTGTTTCTCTTAATCTCTCTTTCTATTTATGATTTCTCATATCTCTCTTATGATTAGGAGTAGAGTTTTTGGGTTTTGTGGATGAGGTTAATTTAGGCGGTTTATGTGATGATTAGTGATGCTTATGACTTATTTATGAATAATCCTTCTCTAATTAGTTGATCTCTATGCTAGGTTGCAAGAAATTTTGAATCTAGATGCTAGGCTTTTTCATGCCCGAAAGGTGTTCGATGAAATGCTTGAATGAACTTTTTAGAGAATTTTCACATCTTAGCCTAAGAGATTAGATGTCTAAGGTGATTATTGGTAATGAGAACTTGAAATTAATTCTTGTTTATCTCTTAATCACAAATGGGAATTTGATCTTGATTAGGGATTAGACAAAGGGATTAGTGTCAAGAGATTGGATTAGTCTAATGATTAGTGTTCTTAGCCTAAGGATTAGCTTTGCTAAAATGTATTTGATGGATATTAATGTATGCTTATCTTGTAATTTGCAAATGAGAATTGAATGATTGCTTGATTAGCATAGGAGTTATGAACATGAGAATGTGATTAGCTTAATTATGATCATTAGCCTTGTTTAGCAATGTTTGATTGATTGAAGCATCATTGATTGTCTCTAGATCACCTAGTCTCCATAGCCTCATCCTAGGACCCTCCTTTTAGCTTGTTTGTCTTCTCGTTTAGTGTCTGCTTAGTGTCTTGTTGCTTTCTTTGCTTTCTTGTTTTGATTTCTGTTTAGGTTGTTAGATAAACCCTTTTTATTGGATTTGCTTAGCTTGAGTAGTATCTTGCATTCTTGATGTGTTGTTCTTCTTGCCTCCCTGGATTGATACCTTAAGTACTATTATGACCCGAGTAGACTTGAGGAATTGAGCTAGAACCTAGAAAAAGTTTATCATCAATTTGGCGCCGTTGCCGGGGAGGTGTAGCAATAGCCATTAGGATTTAAATTCTACTTTAGACTAAGATTTTATTTTGTTTTAGTTTGAGTGGTCACTAATCTCTTTCAAGTGTTTGTTCTTTTTGCAAGGTACAATCACAAAGAAGAGAGCATGGCTTCAGAGATAGCTTCAATGTTGAGGGCTATGCTAGAAGCTCAAGAAAGAGAGATGACTTGGGACCCTACAAGTCATCATGGTTTTGAAAGCACATCCAATTATCAAGGTGATCTTACAAATGAGTACTCTTCTCATGAGTATCAATATGGATATGGTGATGGATACCAATCTTGGAACATGGATCATGAGGATGAATCAACTTACTCCTCCCAATCATGTGATGAAGAGCTTTTCAACTTGGCAAGGATGGCATTGGAAGGACAAGAGAGGTATAATGAGAGCTTAAGGATGATCAACACTGATTTTGCTCATTTGCCTCAAGATGCAAGCATTGTTGAGCCAACACATGAGGAGAATGCTCAAATCCCAGATGATTTCTTGAAAGAAGATGAAGAGACTATCAAGGAATTTTAATTGCTTCTTGGTTACACTCTTGGTGAAGATCTTGTGATACGGTATGAAGAAGAAGATAATGAAGAGACAATCATGGGTCATTCAATCAATAGCAACAATGAAGAAGCACAAGAGGCTTTGAGGGATGAGGAGGATCCTTATGAAGATGAATTGGTTGTTGAGTGCAAGGATATCAAGGAAGAGAGCACACAATATGAGCTCTAAATCATGGAAGAAGTACCAAAGCAATCAAATCTCATGCAAAAGCCAATTGAAGGAAATCCTATGGAGAAACAAGATAGTCCCAATGAAGAATCCTTCAAGGAGGATGAAAAAGATGGATCTCCAATGGCTAAAACCTTTCACAAGCTTCTTGGTATAGTCTCGACCACACTATTGAGCTTTCATGATCCAAGGAAGATCCCTTTCGAGGAGATAAGGATGAAGGAGTTTATGAGGTGGTTCTACGATGAGTATGATCCCGGTGATATAAACTCATTCCACATCCCTAACAAAAAATAGTGAAGGGATAGTCAAGCTTAGTGACTTAAAACAAGCTCACTTGGGAGGAACTCCCATGTCTATCCTTTTGGGGAGCTTTGGGATCAATGCAAAGAAAAAGGGAAAGAGTTTTGGGTGCAAATAAACTTCAATGCCAAATCAGAGGATGATGAATCCTATGCAATGGTTTAAGTTTTGGGGAAATCTCATGCCAAATCACATATGCATCCACCTCCCATTCCTCCTCTCCATCCCACTCTCCAAGTAACACTCTAATTTTGTCTTTTTGATTTTGCATTTTTGATTTAGTCTTTTGTCTCTTTCCCTTGCTTCTTTCACACAAGGGACTGTGTGATTTAAGTGTGGGGGAGGAGACTAGTTGCTAATGATGTGTTTTGTGTTCTTATCTTATTTTCTTGTATCTTGAGTCACATTCATGCATCTAAGGCATAGAAAACCATAAAATTTGAAATTCTTTGAAAATTTTCACAAAAAGAAGCATGCATTAGCTTTAGGATTGAGTCTAGTATATCTTAGGATTGCATTTCATTTTACATAAAGTATTTTGATGAAACTTCCATTTCAATGTCAACTCACGAGCTTGAATTAATGCCCTCTTTAGGAGTTGCAAATGCATTTGAGTGAATTTGAAGTTAATGATGCACCATGTTTGGATCTCACTAGCTTGAAAGTTAGATCTCATTGTTGATACATGTCACCCTTTGTAACACAACTCTAATGAACTTGGACTTAATTTGAACTTTCATTTACTCTCTCTTGGATCTAGGATTGCTCACCAATTGTAACTCTAAAAACAATCATGCTTGCTTATTCCTTTTGACATTCTTACAAGCATTGATTGGCCATTTGCATCACATAATGGTACCCTCACCTTGAACCTTATCCCATTTTTCTTTTCCCATTGTTGATTCTTGAGTGAGGCCTCTTGTTGATAATGCAAACTTGTGAAAAAATTTGACTTGATAGGAGAACGACAAGAATTCACTTCCATGTGCTAATTGAATTGATTGGCTAGATCTAGGATAGGACTTGGGATGGGTTTTGTTTTTCATTTGATGGGGTTTGAGTGTGAGAGATCATTTCTTAAGGTAGTTGAAAAGAAAAGAGTGATTTGGGAGCAAATAAATGTAAAGGGAAAAGCCATGAGGCAAAAGTGTTCAAAGAAAAGGTTGAAGAAGTGGGAAATGAAGTAATAGCTCTAAGTTCATATACATTTGAGTCCTCTAAGAAAATATAAGCAAAGAGAAAAGAAAATGAAAATAAAAGAGGATAGTAAAGAGTTAAAAAGAAAGAGCTAAGTGTTGAAAGAAAAGAATTTCCCAAGTTATAAAAAAGTGAAAAGAGTGGGGTGTGAGTTTAAAGATACAAAAGTGGGTTTGAAATTGGGTTTATTCTTTGGGTTTTGGGATTTAAGCTAAAGAAAGGGTAGAACATGGAAGTGGATGCTTGTATGCATGAATTGTTCTCTTTCTTCCTACTTTTGCATAAAGTCTTGTGTTCCTTTTTATTGAGATAAGCCACTATACACTTGTAACCCTCACCAAAATCCATGCTAAGCCTCTTTGACACCTTGCGCTTTGGTTTGTGGTCCATGTTCCAAGTAGAGAGTCCACCAAACACCTAATTGAATGTTAAAGAGTTGTGTTGCTTTGGTTGCTTGCTATTGCTTTGATGGTTTGATCATTAGAGCGAAATGTTTGATGAGCATGGCTAACTCTTTTGGAGTAGAGATTGTTTGTGCATTTTCAACTGCTTTGAAGGGCAGAATTGAATTCCTTTGTTGACATTCTCGGATTTCATCTCCCATTTTCCAACCTTTTCCCTAACTTGCCTTTGAGTTGTTGATGCTAGCTTGTGGACAAGCGAGGTTTAAGTTTGGGGAAATTGATATCATTGCATTTTGATGCATTTAGGCTAGTATTAAGTTCATGTTTTGGTCTCATTTTGCATTCATTCTTGTTCATTTCTTTAAGTTTCTTGCATTTAGAACTTATATGCATTTAGATTTTAGGATTCTCGCATATTAGGTTGTTCTTGGAGTGTTTCTTGTGTCTTTCTAGGTTCTTGGAGTTGTCATGATGGTTTGGAGAGACTTTGGAGCAAGAAGGAGTTGAAATGGTGGAGAAAAGTGATCACAGAGAATCCATTGGCACGCTCCATCGGGCAAATGCGCCCGATACTTCCAACAACATTCCATCGGTTGCTCCATCGGGCAAATCAGCCCGATACATCTTCTGCAGAAATCCCACGAACTTGACAGAGAATCCATCGGCTTGTTCCATCGGGCAAACGCGCCTGATACTTTTCTCAGGATTCCATCGACTTGCTCCATCGGGAAAACGCGCCCGATACATTTTCCTGCGAAGACCAAAATCAGACCCATTTATTTACGAAAATGCCACTACGTGGCTCCCAACTATAAATACTCATTTTGAGGGATTAAAAACCCTAAGCTACCTAAGCCTAGTTTTCTCTCCTCTTATGTTTATGATTTAGGATTTGTAAAACTTTGATTTTGAGTTTTAATTAAGTACTTATCTTGTTTCTCTTAATCTCTCTTTCTATTTATGATTTCTCATATCTCTCTTATGATTAGGGAGTAGAGTTTTTGGGTTTTGTGGATGAGGTTAATTTAGGTAGTTTATGTGATGATTAATGATGTTTATGACTTATTTATGAATAATCCTTCTCTAATTAGTTGATCTCTATGCTAGGTTGCAAGGAATTGTTGAATCTAGATGCTAGGCTTTTTCATGCCGGAAAGGTGTTCGATGAAATGCTTGAATGAACTTTTTAGAGAATTTTCACATCTTAGCCTAAGAGATTAGATGTCTAAGGTGATTATTGGTAATGAGAACTTGAAATTAATGCTTGTTTATCTCTTAATCACAAATGGGAATTTGATCTTGATTAGGGATTAGACAAAGGGATTAGTGCTAGGAGACTGATTAGTCTAATGATTATTGTTCTTAGCCTAAGGATTAGCTTTGCTAAAAAGAATTTGATGGATATTAATGCATGCTTGTCTTGTAATTTGCAAATGAGAATTGAATGATTGCTTGATTAGCATAGGAGTTATGAACATGAGAATGTGATTAGTTTAATTATGATCATTAGCCTTGTTTAGCAATGTTTGATTGATTGAAGCATCATTGATTGTCTCTAGATCACCTAGTCTCCATAGCCTCATCCTAAGACCCTCCTTTTAGCTTGTTTGTCTTCTTGTTTAGTGTCTGCTTAGTGTCTTGTTGCTTTATTTGCTTTCTTGTTTTGATTTCTGTTTAGGTTGTTAGATAAACCTTTTTTATTGGATTTGCTTAGCTTGAGTAGTATCTTGCATTCTTGATGTGTTGTTCTTCTTGCCTCCCTGGATTGATACCTTAAGTACTATAATGACACGAGTAGACTTGAGGAATTGAGCTAGAACCTAGAAAAAGTTTATCATCAGAAGCAGAAGTGGGCGGTGGAAGATGTACATAAGGGAGTAATCCCGAAAGTCTGGACCGGGTTTGTCCATCATTGGCCTCAACCATCTATGGCAGTGATCTCTTCGACGAACTCGCAGAACCATAAGAGTCAAGAGCGGTGGCGCCGAGATTGCGACCCATAATGCATGAGCGAAGAATACTTTGCAGCGGATGATTGACTTTGTAAGTTTATATGTTAATTTTTCATATTTTAATAGTCTACATTTTAATTAACGATTTTCTTTTTTTTGTAGACCCGGCGAGAAGGACGAGAGCCAACGTATGTTGAGCTGGTCGAGGACGGCCACAGAAATAAAACTACCAGCGTGATCCAGAATCCGATCGCTCGGAGAGTTGTTGAGGCGTCGAAGAGGCGAGTGGCGGAAGTGCTATCCTAGAAATTCAAGGAAGACTCAACTTCGACAACTTTGCTATCGCCGAAAAAGATCAATGAGATCTTTCTCGAGGTAAATGTTTATGTTAATTATAACTTTGTTATTAATTTTAGACTATTTGATTTCTTACTTGTACTTTTAAAATTTTTCACTAGAAACGCCGAAGAGTAAGGGCCGTTTGTACGGTTTAGGAAACATGGCAGAGAGGATTTCGACACCGCTTTCCCGCTTTCATCCCGACATCAACTCTTTCGCTGAAGCGGTGACGGAAGAAAACAAAAAAAATTACAGCGTTGAAGGCGATTCGGACGCGAATGGAAACTCAGATGCTAGCGGAACAACAAGAAACCAACCAGAAGATGCAAGAGATTCAAGCTCAGATGACTTCATTACGTTTAGTACTCTTCCGCCGGGAATGAGACCGGTAGCTCCGGGAGCTGTAACGGGAGCGGCATCGGGAGCGAGAATGGGAGCTTTGGGAATGGGACAAGGAGAGGGGGGATCGGGATCTGCACGGATGGATCCCAAATTTATGTAATTTTAATATCATTGTTAATCTTAATGCATATTTAATTGAAGTATATCTCATAGCACATAAAAACTATCTCTAATATATTGAAGTATATCTCGTAAGATACTATATTATCTCTCACAATTTCATGTGCGTTTAGGATTTAGAAAAGTTTGTAAAATATAAAAAAAAAGTATTTACTAAACCAAAAGTAATTAAAGGCAAATAATTAAATTCTCTCATATAAAGTCAAAACATATTTCAGTATAGAAAAGGAATTGGAAACTAAGCGCGTCTATATAAGAATGAGAATGCGTAAATATTTAGATAATCAACTGTGTTCCAAATATAATTGAGTTGGTGTTGTTAGTGTGCGGACGAGAGAGAGACGAGAATTGTTACACGATCATCTCATGTTGTTTCCCGTAAAAATTGACTTGGTGTTGAACTCGGTTGTTTGGGCCAAAATCCACCACAGTGAATCCAGCTGGACAGCGAATAAAGGCCCGACGCATTCACAAGTCAAAAGCCCAATCCATAAGGAAAGCTCCGACTTCGGAGTATAGCTCGACAGACGAAGAGCCGATCCGTTGGTAACCGACCGCCGAAGAAGGAGGAGCAGTTGAAGCACGCAATCCCGGAAATCTCGCATACTGTTGAAGCCGACTCCGCAAACTGAGGAAAGTAGTTGCGAAGAGAAGGACTATAAGAGAAGGCTTCGGCAGCTGGGAAAGGGATCCGATTTTTGATTATTATTCCAACTTAGCACCAAGACTTTGTAATCGCTCTATAGCTTGAATTCTTGTTGTTCATTCTTCCAATTCAATACAAATCCATTCTTCATCATTGTTAAAGCTTCTTGATTGTGTTTGACCAAGAATCTAACCCATCTACTTTGCAAACCAGCTCATCTAAACACTCCAAAAACTGAGTGTGGGTTTTAGGATCCACATTTTGGCGCCGACTGTGGGGAAGATTCATAGATATTCTTTACACACGAACTCGATCAACAGCCTACTAGCGTGGAGATGGATCCCAACGCAACAGCTCCGGTCGGATCGCCAAGGTCGCAAGACCTTGATCAAACGAACGCAAGCGTTCAGATCGAGAATACCAGATCAGAGTCGACCCAGACTCAAGCAGGATCCGGAACAGGGGACCGCATCCCTATTTCCCAGCCTCTAGGAATTGCGCCCCCAGGCTCAACTTCACAGACAACCGAGAGAACGAACTCTCGAACCTGGATACGATCCGAGGATCGGCCCCAAGGGGACGCGCCAATCCCTCGGACTGTTCCACAAACTCGCCCCGACTCGCCAAGCCTGACGAGATCCGTCACTGATGGCATGGCAGAGCTCCGTAAAATGCTGGCAGTCCTAGTTAACAGATCGCACGATCAAGAAGCCACACAGCGGACTGTACTAGCCCGGCTAGACATGCACGACAGGAGTCTGCTGAACCTCGGGAACAGGCCACGGCCCGACACGAGGACTACGGCAGACGCCGCCGCGAGGAGCCCGTTACCTCGCATGCGTCTGGACTTCGAGGAGGACTATATAACTCCCGAAGCCCCGAGACAGACTTCGGTGGCCGGAAACAGCGGCTACCCAGTGTTTAGTCCGATCTCGGGAAACGCACTTCCCAGTTCAAACACCATGGCCTCAACCTCGACGGGTATTACGGCCCCCGAGGGAGCGCGACTTCCGACGCCCCCACCCATGCCAACGAGCTATGAAGCCAACAGGCATCGGGTGTTGGGGGCATCAGCCTTCGCCTCCAGCACACGTCCTCCAGTAACGGAACCGGGGACTAGCACTGCTCGGCCTCCCCCGAGCGAGATAGCCCAACAAACTGGAACTAGGGGACCAAACAATACGCGTGCGAGGAACACGCAGCTCCCCATGTTCGACCAACGAACGGACGTGGATGACGAAAGCATATACGCCAGGGTCCAGCGTCTGCAAGCTGCGGTCCACTCGGCAACAAGCGCGGCTCCAGACATCGATCAAGTTATCGAGGAGACCCGACGAACCCCGTTCACGGATAGAATCGCTAGCGCAAGGATCCAGAACACCGGGAAAATCAAAATCCCAGAATATGCGGGAAGTACAGACCCGAAAGCCCACGTTAGAGCTTTCAGACTTGCGGTCTCTAGAGCACATCTCACCGATGAAGAAAAGGAAGCAGGATACTGCAGACTTTTCGCTGAAAACCTCACCGGCACCGCACTAGAATGGTTCGCCAGTCTAGAAGGAAACTCGATCGACAACTTCACGCAGCTCGTATCGATCTTTCTAAAGCAATACTCGATCTTCATCGAAGAGAAAACCTCGGAAGCTGACCTCTGGGCTCTGAAACAAGGGCCGGACGAAACCCTCAGAGCCTACATCGCAAGGTTCAGGGAAGTCAAATCACGTATAGCCGACCCGAACGAAACCATAGCGATCGCGGCTCTGGAAAACGGACTCCTGTACACATCAGAGTTCAGGAAGGAACTCGCGGTCCGACCGTGCACGTCCTTGGACGACGCGCTGCACAAAGCTACTTACTACGCAAAGTACGAAGAAACCATAGCTGCGGCAAAAGAAGAGTCAAGCCAGAAGAAAACCAGCAAGAAAGAATCCTCTGGCAAAGGACAACACTGCCTAACGGTGGATGGCAAGCCCCAATGGCGCAAACCTTACGATGCAAACAAGTACTGCAAATACCATGACAAGCAAGGACACTCCTCCGAAGAGTGCCGATCCAAAGATCGCCTGCTGGCAACCAAAAACAACAGCAGCGAGACTCCGGAGCCGGAGGAGAAAGAGCCCGAAAAGAAAGACAAAGGAAAAAGCAAGTCGAAAAACAAAAAGAATTCACAATCTAAGCGCGAGAGGACTCCAGAAAAGGAGGGATCGGACTCCCCAGTCCCCTCTCGAAAACGCATAGATGCGATTTTCGGCTTAGCTCGATGCGGGGGGTCGATGAAATCAGTCATCACACCACCCCCGGCTCCTAAAAAACCAGCCGGCCAGTGCTTGCCTAAGCTTGGACTGTGCAGTTCGAGCCTCCCCAAAACGATAAACTTTATATCCGGAGGCTCAAGGTTTTGTCGGAACTCGGTAAACTCGATCAAAGCTCACCAGAGACGAGTTGCAAATGAACTCAGGGAAATGGTCCCAATCGAAGGACCGGACACTCATATAACATTCTCTGAAAGCGAAACATTCAAACTCGACAAACCACACGACGACGCTTTGGTAATCCAACTCGACGTAGCCGGATTCGAACTCTCCAGAGTCATGATTGACACCGGGAGCTCGGTGGATCTCCTGTTCTACGATGCCTTCAGAAAGATGGGCTTCAAAGACTCAATGCTGACCGGAGGGAAAACCCCATTAACCGGATTCGACGGCGAAACCACCTACTCGATGGGAACTATAAAACTCCCATCCATCGCCGGGGGGCAACAGGAAATCCTGGAGTTTGTAGTAGTGAACAAACCGGCCCCGTACAACGCGATATTGGGTAGACCATGGATCTATACCATGAAGGCAGTGCCCTCTACCTACCACCAGTGTGTGAAGTTCCCGACCCCTTCGGGGATCAAAACAATTTACGGGAATCAAAAAGCTGCAAGATCGTGCTACCTAACTTTCTTCAAGCAGCTAGAGACCCACAACGTATAGCAATTACAGAAAGAGGAAGAGCTCGCTTCCCGGACCGCGAAACGCAGCAACGACCCAACAGTCCGAGGCCCGCGAAAAGATTTAGTCGCCTCAGTCTGTATTGACGACAAAGACCCGGAAAGGCGTGTAAACATCGGATCGGAGCTACTGAGCGCTACCAGGGAAGAACTCATCAAATTCCTCAAAGAAAACGTGGGCACATTCGCATGGTCCACAAAAGACATGAGAGGGATCGATATCGAGGTCACCTCACACGAATTGAACGTCGATCCAACTTTCAAACCCGTGAAACAGAAACGCCGCAAACTCGGCCCAGACCGAGCCAAAGCGGTTAACGACGAAGTCGACAGACTACTAAAGGTCGGGTCAATCAGGGAGGTGAAATACCCCGACTGGTTAGCCAACCCGGTCGTCGTCAAAAAGAAAAACGGGAAGTGGAGAGTCTGCATAGACTTCACGGACCTGAATAAAGCATGCCCAAAAGACAGCTTTCCACTGCCACATATAGACCGTCTGGTGGAAGCCACCGCCGGACACGAACTGCTGTCCTTTATGGACGCTTTCTCTGGGTACAATCAGATCCTCATGAACCCAGAGGATCAAGAGAAAACGGCCTTTATAACCGACCGCGGAACCTACTGCTACAAGGTGATGCCTTTCGGGCTGAAGAATGCCGGAGCTACCTACCAGAGGTTGGTGAACAAAATGTTCGCCAATCAACTCGGAAAGTCAATGGAGGTTTACATTGACGACATGCTCGTAAAATCCTCCAAAGAAAGTGACCACATAGAACAGCTCCGGGAATGCTTCAAAATCCTAAACCAGTACGGGATGAAGCTCAACCCCGCCAAATGCTCTTTCGGAGTACCTTCGGGAGAATTCCTCGGATACCTCGTAACAGAGCGAGGGATCGAAGCTAACCCGAAACAGATAACAACCTTCCTGGAAATGCCTTCCCCGAAGAACAAAAGGGAGGTGCAAAGACTGACCGGACGGATAGCAGCTCTAAATCGCTTCATCTCTCGGTCTACGGACAAATGCTTACCATTCTACAACCTCCTCAAAGGAAATCGGAAGTTCCAATGGGACGAGGACTGTGAAAACGCCCTAAACGAGCTCAAGAAATATCTCACCGAACCTCCGATACTGGCCAAACCAATGGAGGGCGAGCCGTTGTATCTTTACATTGCGACTTCACCCGCCGCAGTTAGCGCAGTCTTGGTCCGCGAAGAACAAAACGAGCAAAAACCCATATACTACGTGAGCAAAACGCTCATAGACGCAGAAACGAGGTATCCAGCGATGGAGAAACTTGCGCTCGCAGTAGTAATGGCGGCAAGAAAGCTAAGGCCGTACTTCCAATCGCACGCCATAGTAGTAATGACCTCACAACCTATCCGAACTATACTCCACAGTCCGAGCCAATCCGGCCGACTGGCCAAATGGGCAATCGAACTGAGCGAATACGATATCGAGTACCGGACTAGAACGAGCGCTAAAGCCCAGGTCCTAGCAGACTTCATTATCGAGCTCCCGCCCATGGCTCCGGAGCTGGAAAATCAAAACGATCATTGGACTCTCCATGTAGACGGAGCCTCGTCCAAACACGGCTCCGGGGTAGGAATCAAACTCGTGACCCCCACAGGAGAGGTAATCGAGCAATCATTCAGACTTGGCTTCAGTGCATCCAACAATGAGGCCGAGTATGAAGCCCTCATAGCTGGACTCCGACTCGCAATCGGAGTCGGAGCACAAGAAGTACACGCCTTTAGTGATTCACAGTTGGTTACGAGCCAGTATCACGGCGAGTACGAAACTAAGGATGAACGCATGGAAGCGTACGTCAAGGTAGCCCACGAGCTAGCAGATCAATTAAAAGATTTCACACTCGAGAGGATACCTCGGGGGGAAAACTCCTCCGCCGACGCCCTGGCAGCTTTAGCCTCGACGTCCGACCCCAAGGTCAAAAGAATAATACCCGTGGAAGGGATAGATAAGCCAAGTATCGACGTGGCACTAAAAGCACAGGCTGCAAATATACTCGCGCCGTCTCAGACGGGTCAGACCGAACTCCCATCCGGGGCATCCGACTCCGGAGCGCCCTCAGAAACGGCCTCGGAATGCCACGAAGTCTACGACATCGGCCTCCGTAGTGGCCGGCAAGTCCCCGAACCTCCCGTTGAGGAGGAGGAATCCGAGCCTGAAAATGAGGAACCGGACGCAGAATTCCTGAACAGGCCGGATTGGAGGGAACCAATCCTAGGCTACATCAGACACGGCCAGGTCCCTGATGACAAGTGGCAAGCCAGGAAGCTTAAAGCCCGAAGCGCCCGATACTGCATAATCCACGATTGCCTATTCAAACGTAGCACCGCAGAACCTTACCTGCGATGTGTGCATGCCACGGAAGCCCTCGCCGTAATGGGCAATACCCATGAAGGCACCTGCGGTAACCACTCCGGAGGAAGGGCCCTAGCCATCCGCATCAAAAAACAAGGATTTTTCTGGCCGACTATGATCGCAGATTGCGAGAACTATACCAGGCAGTGTGATAAATGCCAAAGGCACGCGCCCATTATTCACCAGCCTGCAGAAAAACTGTCCTCAATCTCTGCACCATACCCCTTCATGAGGTGGTCAATGGATATAGTAGGGCCTCTCGTTTCTTCGGGACCAAAACAGCTAAAGTATCTCCTGGTCCTAACAGACTATTTCACCAAGTGGATAGAGGCTAAAGCCTACCAGCAAACCACGGAAATCGAAGTACAACACTTCATCTGGGAGCACATAGTCTGCCGACACGGACTCCCCTACGAAATAGTAACAGATAACGGTTCTCAGTTCATCTCACGGGCTTTCAGAAATTTCTGTAAGACCTGGAAGATACGCCTGACCACATCTACCCCAAGATACCCCCAGGGGAACGGTCAGGCAGAAGCTGCGAACAAGACTTTGTTATATAGCCTCAAAAAGAGACTCGACTCTAAAAAGTCCGCTTGGTCTGAAGAGCTACCAGGAGTCCTGTGGGCCTCCCGCACTACACCTCACAGCGCGACTGGTGAGACTCCGTTTTCATTAGCATACGGGATGGAAGCAGTAGTCCCTGCGGAGATATCGGTCCCAACCATCAGAAGGGAACTGAGCCCGAGACACGAGGGGCTAAACGAACAAATGCTCCGAGACCGTCTAGACATGATCGAGGAACAGCGCGACCAAGCGCTAATCCGAATGCAAAACTATCAGCAAGCAACCTCCCGATACTACAACTCCAGAGTCCGACCTCGGAAGTTTATCGTGGGAGACTTAGTGTTGCGCAAGGTCTACGAAAACACTAGAGAGCCAGGCGCCGGGAAACTCGGGACAAACTGGGAAGGACCCTACAGAGTCGCCGAGATAATCCGGGATGGCGTCTACAAGCTCACGAAACACAAAAACGGAGTACCCGTGAAGAGGCCATGGAACGCCATGAACCTCAAGCTATACCATTCATGAGTACTCACAATAATCGAACTACGTTAGGCTTGATCCCTTGGCAGGGTACGTAGGCAGCTCGAACTTCGAGTGCAGCCACTCCACCCAAAAACCCAAAAATCCTCTCTCTCTTCCTTTTCGTTTTTCGGGGAGGGGTACAGGGTTATCACCCAATACATCAATGTAAACTCCAAAGCATACATTAATGAAATTCTCTTAAACGGTTGACATGTTATTGCAAACTCACCAAGTCTTAAAACCTTGGCAATTACAAGCGTGAAAATTACCAAGAAAACGAAGTCCAAACTTCACACAAGCTTTACTCAGTACAAATTCAACACCACGCGTCGCTCCGAGTCCACACGACAGACTTGGGCCGCGAACATAAACCGCAGATATACTAAGTCTTGAAACCTTAAGTATTCCGCGAACCGAAAAACCCCAAGGAACTCTTCCAGAGTAATCCTCCAAAGCCCAGCATCCGTAAACAAACTCGGAAATAAACCCTAAACGACTTTGCACGGGTCAAACAGGTATTCGAACCACGGTAAACTAAAGGGTTCAAAGTCGCGAAAACGAACTCCCAAACACAAGAAACGTCTGGCCAGACTAAGTAACAAAAGTAGAGAGTTCTACCCAGCGACCCAAAGGTTCAACATGCAAACTTACAGCGCATAACCGAACCTCGATATTTTGCTAAGCTAAAAAATCCAAACTCGAACAAAAACATAAACACAAAAGCGTGCATTAAAAGGCCCACCCGAGCCAAACAGAGTTATGGATAAAAGCCCTCCCGGGCAACCTTAAAAGCAAAATAAAAGAGTTCGACTTTAGCCCAGAAGGAGGCTTTAGGGAATTCCAAAAAAAACAGAAATTAAAATTTTCTAAGGAGCAGCCATCAGCCCTGCTCCTCACCACCAGCCTTCTCGCCTTCACCACCTTGTTGCTCTTGGACTCCGATCTCCGTTGCCTTGGTCACTCCGGTACTCGCAGGTCCCGCCATCATCTCAGCATTCGAGCCAAACTCATTAAAGCCTGTGGAGCGAGCCACGCGCATCACTGAATCCTCGGAGATCTAAGGGATAGCACGAAGCTCGGCACTCAGAGAGAAGTCAGACACCTGCGCGGCCTCAAACTCCTTCGCAAAAGTCTCCCTCTGCTCCAGCAGCTTGGGAAGCTCCTCCTCGATAGTAGTCACCCCGCTTTGCAGAAGATTTATCAGCTCAATATTAGCCTCCACCTCCTGGACCTTCATCTCGCAGTCCGTTTCCTTCTTCTTCCTCTCGAACTTATCCTTGTGAGCTTCGAACATGTCATAATAATGACCGTCCCTTATCCTCATTCCATCATGCCTGGCCGAGCGAATTGCATCATCCGCCTTCTCGAGGAGTTCCTTGACCTTCTGCTCCAGAGTAACAGTCCTCTCCACAGCAATCGAACGCTCAGACTTCACAACGTGAAGCTGAGCATCGATGAGCTTCACCTCCTCTTGCCAACTCTTAAGACTCGCGGTCAGCTGGTGCACGACACTCTGGGCTTGCTCGAGCTCTTCCTGTCGAGGGACACTCCTGAGGCTTTGCTCGTAAAAGGCCGTGAGTTGGTTATCCGCCTCCAGAGCCTGAAATAGAAAATAAGCATCAAAATCCAGAGAGGGAAAGAAGAAGCAAAAACTCGAAGCTACCTTTCCCTTAGCGGTCATTGCTTTGACGTATAGCTCCCGGCCTATCAGGTTTCTTACCGAAGGGAGCGAGCACCCAGCAGCTTTGCAATGGCGGAGCAGATGAGCGAGCCCCTTGGGATCGTCCGTGATCGGAAAATCCTTCGTGTGGTCAAACTTCCAATGAAACGGTTTGGACCCCGGAGCATGTGACGACCCCGACCCGACAGCTGCCTCCTTTTCATATCGAGGCTTCTTGTTCAAAGGTTGCACCGAGGAATCACTCCCGGTGGCCCGCGAACTCAGATGAATCACTTGGTCAGGGCGTACAGCTTCTGCTCCCTTTCCAGACTCCGTGTCCCGACGCGGAGGCGGCGGTGGAACACCTCCAGACCTCCCATCGTTAATGGCCCCAGCCAGAGCATCGCTCAGCTGACCAGCGCGGATGGGTGCGTATCCGCCAGACGACGCCTTCTCGGAAGGCCTCTTGGATGACTCTCGGACAGTGGGACGTCTCCTCATCTTTTTCTTTGTCTGGGTTGTACTTGACGAAGCGGCGTCAGAGGGCGAGTACTCTCGGGAAGCTTCAAATTAAAACCCTTAAGACTCGCACCGAGGTTGTGTATACGGAGAATATGTAAAAGGAAGCGTGCGTACACTCACCAAGAAGTGCCGGGGCAGGACGAATCTCCAGCGGCTCTATCGCCTCCGGAAGCTCGAGCGCGCGCTTGACTCTGTCAACAGTGAACGATGACCAGAGTACGTCTCTGGAGCCTAGAGTCGCCGCTAACTGTCTGACTGCAGGGGTTATTCCAAATCTCTCCGGGATCTCTGCAAACATCAAAAAACAAACGCTCAGACATCCCTAGATAAAGCCAAAATCAACATGCAATAGAAGAAACCCTAGCTAAACACTATCTCTGACCAACGGATTCCGACCACGCGGTCGCGATTCTAGAAGGATCGTAATCCCCAATCGAATGGTGGTCAATCTTGAACCAGAAAGGGCGCTCTCTCCAACGATCCTCCCGGTTCGGCACGGCCACCAGAATCGCTAAACTCCTCCGAGGAGAGAGATAGAAAAGCCCCGTCGCCGAGTTGTGTTTAATCGAACACAAAGCGTGGAGAACCGACAAGTCAAACGGAATCCTCTCTTCTCGAGCCCTAACCAATAGGCCAATGAGATAACGGATGAAATTCGGTGTTAGCTGCGGAAGCGTTATCCCAAGCTCGCCTATCACGTCCAGCAGAAACCGAGGGATTGGGAAAATCAGGTTACACTTCTCGAAGTAAGCCTTGTAGGCACAGCAGTAGCCTGGTTTGACCGATTCCGGCGTCTCTCCGGGATCAAACAGCCTCAACTCCACCGACCTCGGTACGCCGTGCGACGAGTATAGGTTCTCGATGTCCTCCGCCTTTGTAGTCGGGACGGGATACTCGAACTCCTCTTCTTCTGCCACCTGCTTCTCTTTCTTAATCTTGGCCAGGCTCAATTTCGTCATCACTCAAAGCTTCCAAGAACGAGATTTCTTCGTCACGAGAAAAAAGGAAAGAAAAAACTGCGAAGAAAAGAGAGAAAACATCACTATAAAGAGGAGTGGAGAAGTTACCTTGAGTTGACGGTTGAACCTTGGAGAGTGGATGCATGAGGAGGCGGAATATAAAGCAATCATAATTGCACAACCTCGGGACTCCAAAGATTTTTTGAGATCTCCGAGATCTAAACCGTTCGATATCCTCGTTACTCCCCACGCGCCGCAATCACGCGTAGCGTCTCCTCACACTTTCATCCTGACCGTCCGATTTGGCGGGATCTTCATTTGCCCTTCATCTAACGGCACACACCAAAAGACGAAGCGTTCGCGTATCCCGGGTGCAGCTCAAACAAACAAGATTTGGCAATATCCGAAAGAACGCTGTGGGCCTTTCGCGAATATACTCCACCCTTCAAGCTCGGGAACTCGCTTAAAGGGCTGGGGGGCAAATGTTTGGGCCAAAATCCACCACAGTGAATCCAGCTGGACAGCGAATAAAGGCCCGACGCATTCACAAGTAAAAAGCCCAATCCATAAGGAAAGCTCCGACTTCGGAGTATAGCTCGACAGACGAAGAGCCGATCCGTTGGTAACCGACCGCCGAAGAAGGAGGAGCAGTTGAAGCACGCAATCCCGGAAATCTCGCATACTGTTGAAGCCGACTCCGCAAACTGAGGAAAGTAGTTGCGAAGAGAAGGACTATAAGAGAAGGCTTCGGCAGCTGGGAAAGGGATCCGATTTTTGATTATTATTCCAACTTAGCACCAAGACTTTGTAATCGCTCTATAGCTTGAATTCTTGTTGTTCATTCTTCCAATTCAATACAAATCCATTCTTCATCATTGTTAAAGCTTCTTGATTGTGTTTGACCAAGAATCTAACCCATCTACTTTGCAAACCAGCTCATCTAAACACTCCAAAAACTGAGTGTGGGTTTTAGGATCCACATCGGTGGTGAAGATCCAATGTGTTAGACCGATTTCTAACGGTCCTTGTCCACTAATAGTAGCTACAGGCTCAGGTTTATATAACAAACTTTGATTGGTTAAAACCTTGATTTTAGTAGAATAAAACGGTTTCTTATTATCTTATATTTTTGGTGTTGTATATATGTTAATTTTGATATATAATTTTGGAGATTTGATTTAGGGTTTGTGATTTCGGAGAAGAGGATTATTACAAATGCTCATGTGGTGGTTAATCACATATTGTTGGAAGTAACAAAGCATGGCTCACCAAAAAAGTATAAAGCACAAGTTAAAGCGATTGGACGTGAATGTGATTTAGCTATTTTGATGATCCAAAGCGAAGAGTTTTGGGAAGATACGAATCCTTTAGAGTTTGGAGACATACCCCCTCTTGAAGAATATGTAGCTATTATTGGCTATCCAGGAGGTAATTTTAATTTGGACTTTATTTTTATAAATGGAAGCAAGAAGCTAGGGTTTCCTATGATGATGATTTGATAGCTTTTGTTAGGTCTGGCCACTGTGTATTTAGGTATATTTAACTAATCTTAATGCATATTTAATTGCAGGTATCGACCGTATTTCAATTATAAAAGGTGTTGTGTCATCTAGAATTAAGCCAATGAAATCGGTTGGACTTCATGTCACTAAATTGGCTGGTGGTGCAATAGAAATAGATGCATCAGTTAAGCCTGGAAATAGTGGTGGTCCGGTTTGCATAGGAAACATAGTTGTTGGTGTAGTACATGCACGTGGTAGACATTCTAATAATAAAGGGTAAGTTATGGATGATTATTTTTATATTATATATATATATATATATATATATATATATATATATATATATTCGTCTAATAGTTGTAGTTAAAAGGTTTAACCAACAATTTTTGTTTCCATCACCAAAACAGGTACGCAATCCCAACTTCAGAAGTGAAGCATTTTATATCGGCTGTCGAGAAAAAGGAAATTGTATGATAGAGCTTCTTTTATGGACATTTATATTGACCTGTTATTTGTAGGGTTAACTCGTATTTTTTTCTAAAGAGACATGAATATGTGTTATAAAAATCTTGTTGGTTAGGTAAGGCACTGAATAGTGAATATTAACCTTAGTTGTATGAAAACTTCGTTGGATTTTCGTTTTTCGCTTCCCAATCAGAACCTTGTTAGAAGCTAAGGAAAAAAAAAACAACTTTTAAAAATTTGTTGAAAGCTTACCCTTTAATTTTAAAAGTCGAGTGTTTAGGTCTAGGCGTTCAGATATCCGTTCGGTTCAGTTCGAGTCTTTTGAGTTTTCGGTTTTAGGTATATATGACTCATTCAGGTATTTTAGAATTTCAGTTCGGATTCGGTTCGGTTCCATTCGGGTTCGGTTCGGTTCTGGATACCCGAAAAATCATAAAAATAAAAATTGGTTACATTTGAATAAAAATTTGCCAAATTTTGACAATTATAACAAGAACTTTCATATTTTTGTTTATTTTGGATAATTTAATTATTTTGATCAAAAAATAATCAATATATTTAAGTTTATAATCTTAATTTTGGATCATTTTGCTATATTAAGTCAAAATATAATTAATATTTTGGGTATATATTTATAATTCAGATATTTCGAGTATCCATTCGGTTCTTGGTTCGGGTTCGAGTTTGATTTTTTTGGATATAAGAATTTAATATCCATTCGGATATTTTATGGGTTCGGATTCGGATTCAATTCCTCTTTTTCAGTTCGGGGTCGGTTCGGTACTTAGATTCCAGGTTTATTTTATAAGAAAACAAAAGATGATAATAATAATAATATTAATAATAATAATACTAATAATAATAATAAATTCATGTATAAGATCTTGTTAAAACTAATAGTAAAAACTGATATATGTCCACAATAATTTCTAGTTTTTATTTACGAAAATCTTGGTTAGATATATTGTATTAATTATTTATGAGATATTGAAAGTGATTAATTTAATTAGTTAGATAATGTTATTCTTTAAGACTTATTCGTTAACTTTTATAATATATTTGAGATCTTTTATTTGATATCTTTATATTAATTGAGAAGTATTTTTGATTTTATGTTCATTCTTAAAATGTTTTATTATTAATTTATAATTAATAAAATTAGACTAATTATTCTGTTAGCTTTATTTTAAATTAAATATTTTTATTTATTTATTATCTTTCATTTATATTAATAATTTTATTATGGTTAAATATTATTTTAAAGATATACATAACATTGAACAAAAAAAAAACAAGATGAGATAATGAATATGAAAAGTAAAAGAGATGATAAATATGAAATATTTATGAAGATTTTTTAATTTTTATTTTGGTACATAACCGTCGATGGTAAATAAAAAAATAAAGATGATAAATATATAAAAATTTATGAAAATTAATTTTTTTTTTGAAAATCAATTTTTTTTAAAATTAATAAATATGATTGTAAATACTTACATAGTACATCATTAATTGGGAGAATCTCACTCAGCTTCTTATCCATTACTTCTATGCATTCGGCTTCATCAAGCTCTTGTTTAGACTTCATAGCTACCCTGGGGAACAGTATAGGAGGTTTATAAACCTTCTTTTCAGCAACAACACGAGGTTTGGATGAAATTGGCTCTGCCCGACCGTAGTGTCGATCGACGTCGTGTGAGTGTCGACCGACACTGAAGGTAGTGTCCAGAATATCAATGTCGATCTCGGTCAATTTCGGTCCGTCAAAACTCTCGAAATCTGCTTTTTCCGTGAGTGTCGACCGACACTGAGAAGATGTGTCGATCGACACAGAGGTTGTAGCTTCGGATTCATATATGTTTTCAACGATTTCCACAGTCTCAACCTCAAATCCTTCTTCTTGATATACCCTATCTTCAATCTGAAGCGAGATAGCATTGATGTAGGCGTTCTGAACATTCTTCCCTTTGACTGAGCCTGAAATATGGCATACTTGTGCATCCAGTTGCTTCAAATGTGTGCTGAAAGACTCGAACTTCCCATTCAAATCAGTGTAGATGGCATCCATCTTTTTGTTGAAGTCCACAGTAGTCTTTGTCTGCCCCTCAAATATATGTTCTATCATAGCCTCCAGCTTACTCTCATGAGCATTAGCAACAGGTGGTGCTTGGTAAGAAGAAGCTCCATATGTCCTCTAATAGGAGTTGTTCTGCTGAAAAGGTTTCTGGAAAGCAGAATTCTGACCATATCTAGAAGAGTTTTGATTGCTTGTGAAAACACTCTTCTGACCACTACCGGTGTAAAACTTGTTACCTTGCTGATTTTCAAACATGTTTCCCTGAAATCCAGATCCACCAATGTAGTTCACATCCTCTTCTTCACAGCCTTCCTCATCCTCAATCACCTCAGTCTCTTAAGCAAAATGGACAGCCTTCTTCCCAACCAGCAAGCTGTGAACAGTGTCTATCTTCTTGTTCATCTCAGCTATTTGGGAATTGTCAGCTTTACCACCAGAATTCTTCCTCTCCATATCAGCATTTTTGACACTATTGCTAGTCACCAAGTTCTCAATAAGCTCCTTAGCTTCTTCTGGAGATTTAGTGTAGAAGTTTCCATTGCTTGCAGCATTTAAGGTCATCTGATACCACAAATCAACTCTTCTGAAGAAGATACCCAAAAGCTGCACCTTAGAGAAACCATGATGAGGATAATCTCTCTGGTACCTCTTGAATCTCTTGATATACCATGGATTTTAGGGTTTTTAACCATGGTATATGTGTCATTTATCGAGTCTTTTACTATGTTTTAGAGTCTTTTCAGGTGTTTATTAGGTACAAGCACATTTGGAGCATACTTGGTGATTATAGCACTTTCTGGAGCTATTTGGAGTATTTGGCCGAGAGATAGACTTCACTGTCGATATTTCAGAGCTGCATCGATCGACACACTTGTGGCGTCGATCGATGCATATGCGAATGGGCCAAACTCGGCGGTTTAATGAAGAATGCTGATATTGCAGAAAAGCCCAGATATTTACACAGAAGCCCAAAACGTGTTTTAGACTATATATTAGGGTTTTTAGCCACTTGTTTAGGCAACGCTTTTCTTAAGTCTTATTTTATTTCAGAGAGAGTTAGGGGCTGGTCCTGTTCTCGAAAGAGAGAGGATTTTGAACCCCAGATCTTTACTTTGTTTTATGATATTTGGTTTTCTATTTATGATATTTTCTGTCTCAATGAACATGTCTGAGTAGTTTACCTGTTAGGTTGAAGGATTCTCATTAGGAATTTCATGGAACTATAGTTTAAATCAATCTGTAGGGATTCATATCTGCTAGTTCTTTGTTTAGGTTGTTCTTAATGCTTAATCTGAAGTAGCTAATCAGAATTATGATGTTAGGCTGATTAATGCAGCGGAAGTTGGTTAATTTAGCTAGAAAGAACCTAGATGAGCAATTAAACTTCTCGCAAACGAAAGTTTGGTTTAGGATAATTGTGAACATATCAAACTTGGAATTAAGGCTGGTTTAATCTGTTAGTTCTCGCAAACGAAAGTTTGGTTTTCTGCACTTAGACTTAGAGAATTATCGCAAAGGAATTTGGTTAATTCTATATCCGTGTTTGAGTTCTAGAACAGTTATTGATTAGATCTAGATAGATTGATTGCTTGCGTTCCTGATTTCCTGAGAACTCCTGAAACTTAACGCTTCGCTTCCTTGCTTACAAACTTGCCTGCTACTGATTTACTTTTCTGCTTTGCCTTTTAGTGTCTAATCAATTTGCTTTCTCCTAGTTTAATCTTTTCTGTTCTTATCTATCGTTGACCAGAGTCCCTGTGGATTCGATACCCTAAGTACTACAACTACATCACTGTGCACTTGCAGTTAGAATAGGGTTAAAACTACACCTATCAAGTTTTTGGCGCCGTTGCCGGGGACTCTTTTGAGTTCTCGATAGATTTGAACTTAGGGTTTAGACTAGGTTTTTTTTTTCGTTTTTGTTTTTTATCACTAATTTTTTGTTTCTTCTGTTTCTTGCGTTTCAGGTATGCCTGTAATCGCATTGCATCGATCGACATGGTCCTGTGTGTCGATCGTCACATCATCGCGCTTGCATCGATCGACGCTTCCACTGCATCGATCGACACATATCGTAAGAAAGATGTATGATTTCTTTAGTCCAGGGATTGATAATTCACAGATAGCTGGGTTGAAGAGTAAAGTTGACTATCTGCATAGCCTTCTACTTGGAAAGTATGCGCAAGAAGCTATCAACTGCGTTGGAGGGAATGAATTCTACAGTCAGGAATCAGCTTTTCAGGGACCTTTCCAGCAACAGGGCAATGCCTTCTCGAGGAACTATGGTGTTTCTTCTTACAAAGCACTGCCTGCACCTACACATAAGAGCAGATTAGAAGCTATGATGGAACAGTTTCTTGAGAGAGAACAACATATCACTGTGTCCTTCAAATCAAGGATGGATGCATTGCATGAAGATCTGAATGAGAAGTTTGAATACTTGAGCACACATATGAAGAAGCTAGATGTTCGAGTTCAAACAGCTGAAACAATGCAAAGGCATAATGAAGCTAAGAGAGCTGAACGGAAGCTGCACATCAAAGCTGTGACCTTAGGGGATGAGATTGAGTTGCTAGGTGAAGAAGAGAGCATAATCTCGGATTTTCTGGATGAATATTGTCTGCCTGATACATGCATCGATCGACACCCCCTTAGTGTCGATCGACACGCCGTTCTGACGGCAATTTCGAGTTCTTTCGAGAAACAGAATCGCCTTGCATCGATCGACACACATCATGCAACGATCGACACAGAACGCAGACATGACCAGAAACCTGCAACAGTACCAGAACGAGTGTATAAGCCCCCTGTGCCATATCCTAAGGTTCCTAAACCTTCCAAACAAGAGCTAGAAGTGGCTAACTGCATGAAAGTGATAGATAAGAAGGTGAATAAAACACCACCAGTTGAAACTTCGCGAGTTCATACAAAGAAGATGATATCCACTGATGGTCATCTGAAAGAAGAAGTTCAGATTGGTGGAACTACAGTATCTGATAGTGGAAAGAAGAAGATGGCGGTTCCTCTTGAACCTGCTCTAACATCTTCAGTACCTGCAACTGCTCATAAGAAGAAAGCTCCAGACATCAGATATACATCAAAGCCTCATGATCTGAAAGCCTATACACCTCCTTGGATGAAGAGATATTCACAGAGACATTCAAAGTCTCTGTTGAAACCGCCTTGAATCAAATATCTTCCAATAGTCAAGCTAATGACTAAAAACAAGCGCTGAGTGGGAGGCAACCCACTGTTAGGTTCGTTTTTGTTTTTGTTTTTTCGTTTTGATTTGGTATTTTTAATTTTTCTGTTTAAGTGTGTTCAGAGCTGAGGGAAACAGGAATAATCGCATTGCATCGATCGACACACATTGTGCATCGGTCGATGCAGTCGCGATTTACGGTTTAACGACATGATTGCGGTTCAGACATCGGTTATCTACATAACCGCGAGCGATAATCGCCTTGCATCGATCGACACCCTTGGGCATCGATCGACGCAGGGCGACGACAGGTTAGTGTTCTGCAACTTTTCGGATTGTTTCTAAATTTGATTATTATTCTCACCGAGCTCATGCCTTGATTACACTGGGGACAGTGTAGTTTAAGTGTGGGGGAGGAAGCTACTGACGCACGTTTTTGTTTTCTTAGTTTTTCAAAAAAAATTTTTATTGAGTCAAAATTTGTATGAAACTATGATTTTTCGAGGAAACTTTTCGCTTGAACAGGAACTAAGTGACAATTGGACAGACTTGCAGAGCCTCTATGACTATTAGAAAACCCAGACACGGATCAACCTACTGAGGACACCCACATCACTTCAGGTATCAGAGGATCCTTTTATTGACTTCACCTTAATACTGACTTAGATTTCTCACCTAAGGGCTTGGTGTTGGGAATGTCCTGAAATCTACCGTACTATCTCTAGAAAGTATGATAAATGTCGAGATCAGACATAAGTCATAAATACTGGGTGATCATGATGACTTGCTAGAGTCCGCTCTTGATCTATAAGTTTAGGACTTATTACCAGTATTGTATGATCCCAAAGGGTCACACACCATAGCTAACGGGAAAGTTAACATGGAATGAATACGGTAAGATGCAAGGCATTTACTGTATTTGTGCAGAGAGTTGGGCCGTTAGTTTAATCACTTGGGCCCATATCGAGACAAATGACTTGTGTCGATCGACACAAGTGTATGTGTCGGTCGACACAGTTTCGAAACCGAGACATCGGTTTAGGTTTATGACAGAGTCGATATTTATATGAGTCGTCTTATAATTTCGACTTGAACAGTCTGCGACCTAAAACCTGAGCCGTCTCTCTTCTCTCTCTGATCAATCCATTGCTTTGGTCTAGCAACCATCCCGGCTTGTAAGAGTGTGGATACTGAAGGAGGAACAGGCATCTGATCTGTTCTAGCTGATCTCATCATTACCATCCATCAATCCGCTGCAATCTGAAAAGTAATGATCAGGTTTGGTTTTGTGATTCGTTCTGCAAGAACCTAGATATGAGTTATATGTGCTAGGTTGCAATCTGTTAATTGAACCATGAACACACATATAATCCTACAGTGGTATCAGAGCCAGGTTATTGGTTTTTGCTTTATGAATCTGATTTAGGTTGTTCTTACTGTTTAAAATCGAATTTGGTTAAGAAATTTGATCAGAAAACATGAAAACCTAAGAATTAGATCGCATCAATCCGATTGAAAGCCATTGGTGTGCGATCTGGTCGCCCGTGTCGATCGACGAGGGAGCGAGGTATCGGTCGATATCGATCGATCCGATTGACATCTCGCGGTCCTGATGACCCGATTGACCCGAGCTGATACTCGCTAGTATCGATCGACATGAAAGACTCATATCGATCGATACGAAGGCGATGCAGATGATCCGCGAGTAGCCAATCGGTTCAGCCGAGCTTCGTGGTTCATCTTTCCCTAAACCGAGACAATGAACCGATCAATCCGATTGTGGTTCATTGTCTACTTTAGCCAGAACCGCAAGTTAGGTCAAAATTGGCTAAAACACAAGGTGTTTCTTCCCGGTTTTGGACTTAACAGAACCGATCCAATTTAATTGGTGGTTCAAGCGGTTAACCTAAATCGCGGTTTGCTGGAAATAATTTTATTTCTGGTTAAACCGGATTGAAATTCATAAAATTGAATTTTAACCTAAACCGAAGGCTGGTCTAAGTTTGATTTGGTTGGACCAAATAATTTAGAGCTGGTCTGGTTTAGTAAATAACCGATGGTTTTGATAGTTAATTTGGTCTTGGACCAGAATTAATAAACCGGATCGGTTATGTCAAATTATTGGGCCAGCTGGAATTCTATGGTCTTGGGCCAAGAATTGGGCCTATAATTTATGACCCAACCCAAAATATTTAATGAAATATTTAAATTAGAAATTTCTAATTTTAGTAAGTTACTAAATTTAGAAAGTTTCTAAAATAAGAAAGTTTCCCAAAATAGTAATCTTCTATTTTTGGAAATAAAACTTAAAAATCCTCAAAAGCAATATCAAGCTTAGATGTCTTTCCAATCTTGTCAACTACTTAACGCTTATTTGATTACAGATATGGCTTACAGTGTGAGGTGTCTGTTTTCGCGTAAGTAAAGTAGTATATAGTCACTAATTTCATTGGGAGTCCCAGATTTTAGTGATTATTTGACTGTAAGAGATTGGTTTCCTTGACTGGGCCATCGGGAGTCCCGGGCCTTGAGACATCTGGTGAATTTGGGCCTCGGGTCCAATTCACAACCGAGAGTTATTGGTTATAACTAGCTGTGTGTATGAACTTAATAACTAAAACTCTATTTATCTCTAAATTTCAGCTATGACAAGCACAAACAATCAAAACACTTTCTCGATCCGGTCTGTCCTTGAGATGGACAAACTGAACGGATCAAATTTCTTGACTTGGTCACGGAACCTGAGGCTAGTCCTCAGGCATGAGAGAAAGGACTATGTCCTTGAGAAAGCTCTCCCCGAGAGGATCGGATCCAAAGCCAATCATGCAGTATATAATGCTTGGAATAAGCATTATAATGATGCGGTAGATGTGCGTGGTCTGATATTGGCTACCATGGAATCAGATTTGCGGAAGCAATATGAGAACATGGAGTCGCCAATAGAGATGATCAGCAGCCTGAAATTGAAATTTCAGGAGCAGGTAAGAGTGGAGAGATACCAGTTGGTTAAATCTCTCACTAGCTGCAAGCTACCGATGGATCATCCAGTAAGTCTTCATATCAGTAAAATGATGGGTTACATTGATAACCTGAGGAAACTGGATTATCCAGTTAGCCAAGAATTGGCAACTGATATCATTCTGCAGTCACTGCCGTCAAGCTATGATAAGTTCGTAAGGGACTATATCAAGAAAGGCTTAACGAAGACGTTGACTGAACTGCATGATATGCTCAAGACAGTTGAGCCAAACGTGAAGAGTACCCTGTACAATCTCATGAATGAGAAGGGTAGGTTTACTAAACCTAATGCTGACAAGGGTGAAGACAAAGTTGTCCAGATTTTGAATCATGGCAAGCGTGTGTCTTCTGAGCCCGAGTCAGATACCTCTTACGTTGGTAAGTGTTGCTACTGTAATGAGACTGGGCATTGGAAAAGAGATTGCATTAAATTCATGGAAGATTATGAGGAGTTGAAGTCGATGTATGAGACTACTTCCTCAGGTATTCATGTTATTACTTCAAGTTATACCTTAAAGGTATTGGATACTGGTTGTGGCACTGATATTTGTTATAATATGCAGAGCCTGAGCAACAGTAGAACGTTGAAGGAAGGGCAAGTGAAACTGCGTGTCTGGAAGGAGCTTGGGATGCTGCCTCAGCCGTAGGGTTTTCACTTGTAGATGTCTTTGAGGCTTGGTTTTATTAAGTAATTGCTACAATGTACCTGCTTTAAGCAGAGTTGTCTTTCATTTTCTTGTAAGAATTTGAATGTTTTTCGTTTTGATAAAAGACAAGTTTTGTTCTTTTGATCTTAATGAAATGATAATTGTAGCACCCTATTCAAGGAATGGGTTTTATATATTAAACCAAAGAGTGCCTAAATGTAACATAAATACCGAATTGGTTTAAATCTGATGAATTAAACCTGATTTTTCTTGGCATAAATGTTTTGGTCAAAGAGTAAGTCGGATTCAGAAACCCCATAGTTATGGACTTTTGGGCTCATTTGAATGGATATCTTATGAGACTTGAATTCTGCTTACTGGACCAAAAGACAAAGGGCCCATCTTAGCCGAGCTAGAGAAAGGCCCAAAGGCTTATTGGAGATTGAACATACTCATGTATGTGGTCCGATGAGCAGTAATGCCAGAGAAAATTTCCTGTACTTCATTGTCTCTACTGATTACTTCAGTGAGTGTGACTGTGTTCATTTGATGAGACACAAGTCGGAATTCTTTGACATGGTCGAAAGAGTTCCAGAATGAAGTATAGAATCTGAATGACAGAAGTATTAAGACTCTGGATTAGATCACGAGTGAGAATACTTAAGTCATTGATTGTGTGATCATCTGAATGAGTGTGAAGTCGTTTCACAGCTCATTTCTCCTGAAAACCTAGAGGTGTTTCTGTGAGAATGAATCAGATCTTATAAGAAATGATTAAAGATGAGTCACACGAATCTTCCATGATATTCTCTAAAATAGCGCTCAAGAAATATCTAAGTTTACGCTGAAATAGTTCCACCAATATCAGTTGAAAGACACCACGTAAATGTGGATTGGAATCGATCCAAATTCGTCTTTACTGAGTATTTGTAGTTGTGCTACTTCGCTGGTTGTCCTAGGGAAACCAAGGCTTGTTACTTTTACGTCCATTCTGTTTTCTAAGAAGGGAAGTTACTTTCCAAGAAGAACAGTGGGAGTAAAAGTATAACTCGAAGAAATTCGAGAAATACAGGAGACTGCTCTACCTGTTGAGGGAGAACAACGGATGGATTTACAGATTTCTGTAGAATCTACACCTGTAGAGCCTGAAGTTCGCAGATAAAAATGAATCAGTCACTAATCCGAGAGTGATTTCTCGTCATTAGTTGAACCTGATGATCATTGAAAGTTCGCATGATCTGATGATCATTGAAAGCGACGAACCTGCGAAATTCAAAGAAGCGAAAGTAAGCCCGGACTCCGAAAAATTACACTGTGTGTAAGTTAGCTTCATCGATCCATTCATGGATGGAAGCAAACATATCGGAGTTGGAATCTTCGTTCTGTTAAAGTAGTCAAGGTTTTGACTTGAACAGGAACGAAGTGGAACTATGCGTTTACTAAAAGATAAGTGGGAGCAATATTGCATTTCTCATAGTGTATGTCGATGACATACTGATTCTCGAATATAACGTCCCAATGCTGCAGTCGGTAAAGGACTGGTTTGGGAGTTGGTTTTATGGTTGACATGGGTAAAGCCACGTAGTTCTTGGATTTTGGATCTAAAGATAGAGATCCAAAAGAGCTGGTAGGACAAAGTCAGGATTCTTAAATTGACAAAGTCCTACACGTAATCAGCAATCCAAGAAGGGTTTTATGCCAATGTCACATGGCAATTCATTAAGCAAGATACAGTGTCCTGCGATATCTGCTGAGCTTGAATGCATGGATAGGATTCCATATGCGACGGCAATTGGATCTATCATGTATGCCATGATACATACTTGTTTTGATGTTGCTTTAATGCTAAGCAAGACAAGTAAAGACCCGTCAAATCCAGCAAAGAATCACTGGATTGCCGTAAAGAATATTCTGAAGTATTTGAGGAATACTTAGGATAAGTTCTTGATTTACGGAGAAAGTGAGGTGCTACAAGTCGATAGAGTCTGAAAGGCAAGTTTCCAATAGACAAAGATAATTCCTGGTCACAGTCCGGCTATATCTTGTGTCTAACTGGCGGTGCAAGGCACTGTTGCTGACTCCATGACTTAAGCTGAACATTTCGCAGCTTGAGAAGCGGCGAAAGAGGTTGTTTGGATAGAAGAGTTCATCACTGAACTTGATGTGATTCACAGCATAGATGAGGCTAGCTGCACATCAGAGGTCCAAACACCTTGAGGATAGGTATAACCTATTCCTTGAGATAAATGACAGAGGTGTTAAGTAGATAAGCAAGTTTCATCGAATGAGAACGTTGCTAATCTATTAACGAAGCCACTCCTTATGCCTAAGCACGAGTCGCGGACTGTAGCTGTAGGATGAGTGAAATTAAGATGTAGTCTTAATTTCAGTGGGAGTTTGTAAAGGGCTTTACTTAGTTGTTTTGAAAGGTTCATGTAAACATAATATTTTATGTTTATGAAATCTAATGATTTCTGGATTATTTTAACTGTGATATAAATAATCGTTCCAAAATGATTCATGTCATTATATATGGGCCATCGAAGTACATGAGTAGACTTGATCCTGAAACCCCATATTTAACGAAATGACATAAATCATAGTGTCCATAGTCGAAGGTTGTTGAAATTGGAACACCAACAACCACTTGAGACTAGATTGTGTTGAGACTTATGACCAAGTTTCGAGGGGTCATAGATGCGCGGCATCAAAGTCGACACATAGGTATATGTAGGGGAGCATATGACCGGACATGGCCCGCTGATGAGAACTCTACAAGATATTAATATCTGTGTCATGAGAGGTTCTCATATACGACTATAGAGTATAGTCCTTAGACCTGAGTTCGCATGCATGTGGCTGCACATGGAGTAATGCGCTTTGATCATTGTCTAACGCTGTTTCGTAACTGGGAGCTATAAGGACCTTGGTTGGGTGTATTATGAAGTATGTAGTTCATAGTGATGGAACAAGATGGGATTTGTCCCTGCCGTTTAACGGAGGTAATATCTCTAGGCCAATCGGAGATTTGATAGCTGGTAAAAGAATGGCCATTCCCAAACGGACTTGCCCAAGTCGTTTGCATTGTCAGTATCAAATCTGGTCCGATAAACATGGTCTGGCTATATAAGGATGACACGCATCTTGCCTTATGCCAGATCGAGATATTAAGACAAAAGGACTAGGGAATGTAGGATTCCAGTACAATCGGAAGATTGTTGGGAATGTCCTTTGTAGGATTCCAGTACAAGTGGGAGATTGTTGGGAATGTCCTGAAATCTACCGTACTATCTCTAGAAAGTATGATAAATGTCGAGATCAGACATAAGTCATAAATACTGGGTGATCATGATGACTTGCTAGAGTCCGCTCTTGATCTATAAGTTTAGGACTTATTACCAGTATTGTATGATCCCAAAGGGTCACACACCATAGCTAACGGGAAAGTTAACATGGAATGAATACGGTAAGATGCAAGGCATTTACTGTATTTGTGCAGAGAGTTGGGCCGTTAGTTTAATCACTTGGGCCCATATCGAGACAAATGACTTGTGTCGATCGACACAAGTGTATGTGTCGATCGACACAAGTGTATGTGTCGGTCGACACAGTTGCGAAACCGAGACATCGGTTTAGGTTTATGACAGAGTCGATATTTATATGAGTCGTCTTATAATTTCGACTTGAACAGTCTGCGACCTAAAACCTGAGCCGTCTCTCTTCTCTCTCTGATCAATCCATTGCTTTGGTCTAGCAACCATCCCGGCTTGTAAGAGTGTGGATACTGAAGGAGGAACAGGCATCTGATCTGTTCTAGCTGATCTCATCATTACCATCCATCAATCCGCTGCAATCTGAAAGGTAATGATCAGGTTTGGTTTTATGATTCGTTCTGCAAGAACCTAGATATGAGTTATATGTGCTAGGTTGCAATCTGTTAATTGAACCATGAACACACATATAATCCTACACTTGGTATACTTTGTGTCGGATTCCCTTGTTAGTTCTGACACAGCCTGTAAACCTATCCTATTTAGTTCCCTTCTCCCCTTCCAAATAAAAAAAAAAGATAATAAACTGAGGATGAGTTAGTAACTCCGAAGTGGTCACAGGAGTGGTAGAGACCCCTATTATCTCCTGTGCGATCCATGGAATGTGTCCAAAGTACACCCCATAACGGGAAGAACACTGATAAAAAAAATAAAATGATACCCAATGTGGGAAAAATCAGTTGTTAAGGAAGGGAAAGAGAAGAAAGGGACTAGAGAAAGATCGTATGGTGGTCTAGAGCTGATAAGGTAAGAATCCATGTGCCTTTGATCGATACTCCTTAGGTGAGACCGCACTTAAATACTTGTAGAAGTCAGTAGGGTGAATTTGAATGCTTGAATGTGATTGTGGAGTTTACTTAGGACAGTTGCTAAGTGTGGGGGAAGTACATTATGGTCTTGAGTTCTGCAGAAAAGTTTTCAGTGGATTACTAAGTGAATGTGAATGCGAAAGTTCCTAAGACAAAATGAGTTTCTGTGTTTTCAAACTTCTTTTCTTATGCTTTGGTTCTTTACTTGCTTGAGGACAAGCAAGAGCTAAGTGTGGGGGAGTTGATATACCATGGATTTTAGGGTTTTTAATTTATCGAGTCTTTTACTATGTTTTAGAGTCTTTTCAGGTGTTTATTAGGTACAAGCACATTTGGAGCATACTTGGTGATTATAGCACTTTCTGGAGCTATTTGGAGTATTTGGCCGAGAGATAGACTTCACTGTCGATATTTCAGAGTTGCATCGATCGACACACTTGTGGCGTCGATCAATGCATATGCGAATGGGCCAAACTCGGCGGTTTAATGAAGAATGCTGATATTGCAGAAAAGCTCAGATATTTACACAGAGCCCAAAACGTGTTTTAGACTAGGGTTTTTAGCCACTTGTTTAGGCAATGCTTTTCTTAAGTCTTATTTTATTTCAGAGAGAGTTAGGGGCTGGTCCTGTTCTCGAAAGAGAGAGGATTTTGAACCCCAGATCTTTACTTTGTTTTATGATATTTGGTTTTCTATTTATGATATTTTCTGTCTCAATGAACATGTCTGAGTAGTTTACCTGTTAGGTTGAAGGATTCTCATTAGGGATTTCATGGAACTATAGTTTAAATCAATCTGTAGGGATTCATATCTGCTAGTTCTTTGTTTAGGTTGTTCTTAATGCTTAATCTGAAGTAGCTAATCAGAATTATGATGTTAGGCTGATTAATGCAGCGGAAGTTGGTTAATTTAGCTAGAAAGAACCTAGATGAGCAATTAAACTTCTCGCAAACGAAAGTTTGGTTTAGGATAATTGTGAACATATCAAACTTGGAATTAAGGCTGGTTTAATCTGTTAGTTCTCGCAAACGAAAGTTTGGTTTGCTGCACTTAGACTTAGAGAATTATCGCAAAGGAATTTGGTTAATTCTATATCCGTGTTTGAGTTCTAGAACAGTTATTGATTAGATCTAGATAGATTGATTGCTTGCGTTCCTGATTTCCTGAGAACTCCTGAAACCTAACGCTTCGCTTCCTTGCTTACAAACTTGCCTGCTACTGATTTACTTTTCTGCTTTGCCTTTTAGTTTCTAATCAATTTGCTTTCTCCTAGTTTAATCTTTTTTGTTCTTATCTATCGTTGACAAGAGTCCCTGTGGATTCGATACCCTAAGTACTACAACTACATCACTGTGCACTTGCAGTTAGAATAGGGTTAAAACTACACCTATCATCTCTCCCATACTGCCTTAAAAGACTTTGTAGATCCTTGCTTGAAGGTCAAGAGATCCTGTCTAAGCTGATCAGATCGAGCATCATCATAGAAGTGTCGCAAAAACATCTCCTTCACTGCATTCCAAGTAGTCAGAGTCTCAGGTGGAATTTGCTTCAGCCAGTTAGCAGCTTCTCCTCCAAGAGAGTGAGGAAAAAGCTTGAAGTGCAGGTAGTCATAGCTTACTCCATTGTTTTCATCCCAGCGACTAGATATTCAAAGTCTTATATGTGGTCCATATGGTGCTCATGTGGGAGTCCATGAAACAGGTGTTGTCCTACAAGCGTGTAGTAGGAAGTCTTCAACTGAAACTCATTCCTCTCAAAATCAGGAGGTACAATCGCTGACATGTTGGCGTAGAACTCGTCAGGCATGTTGTAGTCAGCTAGTGTCCTCCTAGCAGGTGGGTTAACAATCCATTGCTCAGGTTCATGGATCACATTTCCTTGAGCATCAATTCTTTGTCCCTGAGCATTGTAGGGATTGTTTTGTGAGTTTCTCAGAACACCTTTTGCATCTCTAATCAAGATCAATCGATTCATTGTCCTTGAAGATTTCTGAGCTTTTCTGTTTGTCCTCTCAAGTCTAGCAAGCTCCTCAAGTCGGAGGTTCAAAAGGTTATCGTCCGGGTTGCTTCTAGTGTGACAACTAGGCATACACTGAACTCAAAAACTGGTCTCGAGCTCGATGTCGATCGACACTTGGATGTCGGTCGACACTAAATGTGTCTGTCGATTCATGCAGCAACAAAAACAAGCAAGACAGAGAAGTATCAGTAACCAAAACAAAAGACAAACAACTTAGTCTAAATTCCAGAACAAAATCTATTAGTGAACTCAAAGAATCCCCGACAACGGCGCCAAAAACTTGATAGAGCAAATTTTAATCCCTATTCTAACTGCAAGTGCACAGATATAAAATCGTAGTATAAAGGGTATTGAATCCACAGAGACTCAGTTTCACGCGATAGATTGTATGCAATTGAATTAAGCTAAGCAAGACGGTTGAAAGCAGTAAACAAATCAAGTAAGCAAACAGTGTGTGATCAATAAACGAAGGCACTAGACTTAGGGAAGTTCTCAGAAAATCAGGAACACAGATCAACCAATCAACATGATTCAGATATCGATGTTCTAGATCTAGAATCACAGTCATGTAACAAACCAACTCTCGCTGCGAATGCTAACTATGTCTAACAACCTAGAAGACCAAATCTCTTTGCGAATTCTAGAGTTCTAAACATGCATTTAATTCAGGTTCTTTCGTTCACAAATTTCCTAAGCCAAATCTCTTTGCGAATAGGTAATTTGCTCAGCTAGTTTATTTTCTAATCAATTAACCAGCTCTCGCTGCGCTAATAAATCTGATGTCAATAATCTAAGTAGCTAATTCAGATTATGCATTAAGAACAACCTAGATGAAGAGCTAGATGCTTTGAATCCAATTAATCAATCAATTTATAATTTCATGAAATCCCAAATGAGAATCCCTAAATCTAACAAGAAAACTACTCAGACATGGCAATCATAACAATGGACATAATCAAAGTAGAAATCATATAAATCAATAAAATAAGAAAAGGGGTTCGAAATCTCTTCTCTCTTGAGTACAAGACCAGCCCAAAAATCTCATAATCTTTGATAGAATAAAGCTTAGCCTAAAAATGGCTCAAAACCCTAATTAATAGTCTAAAACACGATTCGGATCTTCTTGTAAATATGGGAAACTTCTGGGTAAATCTTGCAAATCTCCAAAATCTGCATTTCTAACGCGCAAGAATTTCGTCCTTTAGTGGCGTCAACCGACACTAATTTAGGTGTCGGTAGACACTAAGTGCAGACGCACCCAGTGAACTCTGTGAAATCCATGTATGCTGTGAGATAACTTCAAAAGCTCCCAGAATCTCCAGATAAGCTCCAAACGTACCTAAACCTGCAAATGACTCAAAAAATTTCAAATACAAGGTTAAAGACTTAGTATATACACTTATATCATGGTTGAAAACCTAGAAAAACCATGATATATCACCTACAAATCAAAGACACAAGATGCATCGGTGTGATGAGGTTTTGCCGTTTTAGTAAAAATTCCAGAGAGAAAAAGACAAGAACTGAAAACGTACATGTTAAAAGCGACCGTTTGTGCCCGTACATCCAACCGTTGAATGGCTTGTCGTTGGAGGAGGTTACTCAAGTGGCCTTTGGATATATCCTCAACAGATCCTTCTGTGTAAATCTTGACTATGATTCTAGTGAGCTTAGAGCTAGAAAAAAAAATCAAAAGAAGTAGTTTAAAAGCAATAGCTTATTTTAAATGGGCATTGTGATACTTACCGATGACTTCGGTTTCATATATTTCAGTGGCTTTCTTAAACTTTTGTTCTCTCAAACTCAGTTGTTTTACTCCACCACTATAGAACGTAAGTGTTTCCTTCAATCCATTTCTAGCATTTCCTGAAATAATCAATATCATGTGACTGTATACTGCAATTCTTCCATCTCTAGCTTTTAAGTTTTAAACATGAGCTGGACCCATTTCTGCACAATAATAGTTAATAATTTAGGTAAACACAAACAAAACAACAATTAACTTTCAAATCAAAAAGCAATTGCACCAAAAAAAAAAAAAAAAAGAAGCGTGAGAATCTTATTTTTTGAAACATAAAGAAAAATATTATGAGTTTTTGCGTGTGGAAAAATAACAATGAATAAACATGTCATATGTTTATAGAGATGAATATATTTAAAAGTAGTTAGATTAAGCTACACTTTTTCTGCAAATAATATTTGTGATTCAACTTGCAAATCACGATTGTGTAACTATTGCTAACAAATAGATTTTTGTGATTCAATTTTGTATATTTGTTATATATATTATAATTTTGTAACAACTAAATACATATAATATTTAACTAATTCAATTTTGGTAATTAATTAACTCAAAATTTAGAAAATTAGTTCAACAACACGTAAGTTAAAAAACTATAATAAATTTCAAAATACTTATAAGATTCCAAAATTAACTAAAATATAGGATAATATCTTCTATATTTAATGGGTCACGAGATTTTAGGAGAAATTATAAAAACATATTTACCCATAATAAATTTTGGAAACTAACAAAGAAATTCAATGGCATTTAATTAAAGTAAAAAATAATGGTATTTTTTTATTTGTGCTTTTGTTTTAATAGTATAGATGCATGGTTTGAAATCAGAACCACATGTGACTTGCGGATTATTTGGTTCGGTTAAACTAATCAATATAATTGTTTTAAAGAATATTGTTCCATAAATTTATCTTTTCTCGTCTCATAAATTTAGTCATCGCATATATTTGGTTACATATATGTTTTATGTATAAAACATACATCATTAATTAGGATTCAGTTATTCAGTAGAAAATCATAACCTTAATAATAATTCAATTAGCTATTAGTTAATATAATTTTTCTATTAAAAAAGTATTTTATATATAAAAGATAAAGAGGGGGTTCTTTCAAGCTGCCACATCAGCCTTTCTTCATTGGTCCAACTCATTAATTATTTTTTCAAATCATCATTACTCAAATAAATCTTAAATCAACCAATTAAAATCATTTAATTTTAATATAATTAATTAAAATCATTAAAACATAAATATAAATTAATTTTAAAATGAAATTAAATATAAAGTTTCATAAATAAATATTATATATTATAAGATTTAAATACATCTTTTATATTTTATGCAATGAATGAACAAATATAATTAAATCTTAATATAAGTGAAAATATAAAATTATAAAACTAAAAATAAATATAAAATAAGAAAAAAAAATTAAATAAAATTATAACAAAATATTTAATAAATAATAAAATTATTAATTATTAGAAATGTAATGAAAGATGTGATAAAGGAGATAAGATGATAATAGAAACAATGAAATAATTTAAATATACAAATAAGAAATTTAACAAAATTCAATATAATAAATAAAAATTTAAAATATTATTATAATATTACGACTGGGATAACGCAAAATGTATAAACAACAAATACATAAATTTTAAATAACTCATAAAAAATAAAAGCATGATAAAAAGTTGAAGAACATTAAAATTTAAAAAAAAATCATGAAAAATTGATAATAAAAACTTATAAAACATATTAGTATTCACAATAAATATCAAAAATATAATAAATATTTATAATAAAACAAAATTCGCGGATTTGCGCGGATTCTCTCCTAGTATATAATAATTCATTATAACCTGCCCTGTGGACATGGGGAATTATAACTGTAATTTGGTCTAACTAATACATAGAAACTATATACATAATATTCGTTATTATTAATAGGAGAAATGGTTAGTTTAAAGTGAGAAATCTTTTTAATTTGGATATATAATTAATATTTATTTTATTATTTATAAAAAATACATATGCAGAATTATATTTTGATTTCTTAATATTAAATCACATTTACGATATTAATATTTTTAAATATTAATTAATAAGCTTTCTGAAATTTAATACATTTAATTGATATCTTAATTACATTTCGATTGTGTCTTTTAATGTTTTATTTCTATAAAAATTCTTAAATTAAGTCATTGACTAATATCATTAGTCAATTCTGAATTAATTAATTCTGATAATAAATATATTATGCTTAACATTAAATATCTTCAAGATCATAGAATATTTCATATATTTTTTGAATGTGTGGAAGATACATTCTAATTGTCATATCTAATTATGCACTGAAACCCTGATTGCAAATATTAAAAAAGCGGAGAAAATGAAACAGCTAACAGGATTGAAGGTAGCAAGGAAAAGCCCAGCTATCTCGCATTTATTCTTTGCGGATGATAGCATTTTTTTTTTGTAAGGCTACGAAAGAGGAATGCCAGACAATTTTAAAGATCTTAAAAGATTATGAGGGTGTCTCGGGTCAACAGATCAACTTTGAGAAATCCTCATTACAATTTGGGTTTAAGATAGAGGAGACGACACGGGAAGAGATGAAAAACATACTTGGCATAACAACATTGGGCGGAATGGGGACTTATCTGGGGATCCCGGAATGCCTTGGAGGAGCCAAGACACAGATATTCAGCTTTCTTCAGGACAGACTCCATGGAAGAGTGAATGGATGGACAACTAAATACTTAACGCGAGGGGGAAAAGAGGTTGTAATAAAATCAGTGGCCACAGCTTTGCCGAATCATGTAATGTCATGTTTTAGATTACCAAAGACGGTGACGAGGAAATTAACAAGTGTGGTCTCGCAATTTTGGTGGAGTTCGGGAGGAGGAAATAAAGGAATGCATTGGCTTGCGTGGGATAAACTATGTCAGGATAAAGAGAATGGCGGAATCGGTTTCCGAACATTTAACGATATGAACACAACTTTTTTGGCCAAACAACTTTGGAGATTGATTGATAAACCGGATCTCCTTTTCTCAAAAGTTTTTAAGGGTAGATACTTCAGGAAAACGGATCCCCTTGATCCAATACGATCATACTCACCCTCCTATGGATGGCGGAGTATAATCTCAGCTAGATCTCTGGTTAAAAAAGGACTAATTAAAAGGGTGGGTTCAGGTGCATCCATTTCTATATGGAATGACCTGTGGATACCAGCCTATCGCCCGAGACCAGCAACCAATAAACCTTGCTCAATTATTAACGTTGATACGGTTGACCAGCTGATTGATCAACAACGGCGAACATGGAACAAATCACTGATTGAATCGATAATTGTACCAGAGGATGCAAATCTGATTCAGAGTATGCCAATCAGTAAATTTATTAATCCGGACAGATCGGGGTGGCATTTTACCAAATCGGGACGATACTCGGTAAAATCGGAATATCATACAGAGAGAGAATTCCCGGATACAGGGAATCAGGAACAGGCCTTGGGTCCTGATATAAAGAGGTTACAATCCTACTCGTGGAAGCTAAATTGTTCACCAAAGCTGAGGCATTTTATATGACAGATAGTCTCAGGATGCTTGGCAGTGGCCAAGAATCTCAAATCAAGAGGAATTAGGTGTGACTCATACTGTGTTAGGTGTGGTGTAGAGGAGACAATAAACCATGTTCTATTCGAATGTCCGCTTCCCTTCAAACATGGGCCTTGTCAAGAATTCCTACAAACCCGGTATGCTTCCCTACGGAGGCGCTCTTTACGAACATGGATTATCTATTTTGGAGGTTACCACCTCAGGAAACAAATGCTCAGTTTCCTTGGATTCTATAGCACATTTGGAAGAGCCAGAATGATATGGTTTATAATCAGGTAGATCGCGATCCCAATGAGACTTTGAGGCTTGCAGAAACGGAATATCTATCATGGGAAGGAGCCCAAATGAGTGTATCGGACAATGATCAAATGATTGTGGGTAATCAAAGAAATAATTCATACACTGAGATATATAACGGCCAGTGGTGTTTTGTGGATGGAGCATGGAAGGAGGGAGATGGATTCACAGGACAAGGATGGTATAGTTGCTATAACGGAAGTGAAAATGCAATGATGGCTTCAATGAACATTAGACAGAGTCTAACGCCGCTACACGCGGAGTTCGAAGCATTAATATGGGCTATGGAATGTATGGAGTTCTTCAATCAAATACATATCACCTTCGCAACGGATTGTTCAGAAGTGGTGAGAATAGTTTCTGAGCCAGAAAGTGGCCAGCATTCGCAGTCTACATTGAGGAGTACGACAAAAGGAGGACGTTCTTCACATCCTTTGAGCTCAGACATATATCACGCACACAAAATCAGACAGCAGATAGACTAGCACGGAGTGCTCGTCTCAGACAGTCACCAAGCACGCATATCGGGCCGGAACCACCGATATGGATGATAGGAAACTAGTGTTCTATTCTCTTTGCTGTTGTCAACAAACAAAAAAAAATTGTCATATCTAAATTTTGAAAATATAAATGATTTTCGATAAGATCTTGAAAACAAAACAAAAAAATCTTTACTAATTTATGGAGATGAATTTGATAAACATGTAATCAAATTATATAGCTGGTTTGGAAAATTGTTCAACAATCCATCTCGATTACGATATAATAATTGAATATATTAAAATGTAAAGTTACGATCATGTAGTCTAAGATTTTAGTTCAAAAAATTGAATGAAATTACTAACACTGTGATCCGTATGGAAATATTAATTACGTAATCTTATTTAACAATTATTTGGCTGAGAAAACATTTTTTGGTGGGGTAAAATTAAGAGAACATTCGATGTGTGAGAGAAATCGAACATACTGCTGGTTTTTTTTGTTAGCTTTGCTTTTAAACGGTTTTTGTTATCCGTATCCACCATTCGACAGGAACATACCATGCATCATCCAAAGATCTATCTTAGCCCAAATCAAAGGCACAACATGCATCAGTGTAATGAGGTTTTGCCGTTTTAGTAAAAATTCCAGAGAGAAAAAGACAAAAACTGCAAACCTACATGTTTAAAGCGACCATTTGAGCTCGTACATCCTACCGCTGAATGGCTTGTAGTTGGAGGAGGTTACTCAAGTGTCATTTGGATATATCCTCAACGGATCCTTCCGTGTAAATCTAGACTATGATTCTAGTGAGCTTAGAACTAGAAAAAGTAGTTTAAAAGCAATAGCTTATTTTAAATGGGCATTGTGATACTTGTCCCATGACTTCGGCTTCATATATTTCAGTGGCTTTCTTGAACTTTTGTTTTCTCAAACTCAAGCGTCTTACTCCACCACTATAGAACGTAAGTGCTTCCTAATTTAATGGGTCACAAGATTTTACGAAAAATTATAAAAACATATTTACCCATAATAAATTTTGGAAACTAATAAAAAAATTCAATGGCATTTTTTGTAATTAAAGTGAAAACTAATGATATATTTTTTTTTTGTGCTTCTGTTTTAATAGTATAAACTAGGATCCGATCCGTACTGAGCGTGCGGGTTTTTTCTTTTCTTTTTATTGACATTTTAGAATTGTTTGATTTTTTATTTTATGTTATAGGGATCAACCTAAATTTATGTAAATATTGTTATTATTTAGTATGTAATAGGGTTATATCCATTTGTAGGTCTTAATATATGATAATTTGTATTTGTTTTTGGATGAGTTTTAGACCACATTATTGTTTTAATCGTTTTCGTTCACATTGTATTATTGTTTTATTTTTAAAATTCTAAGTTGTCACACTATATTTAGTATTGACATATAGTAGTTAAATACTTATTTGACTGTTTATATTATAGTTCTTATTTTATACATGACTTATTGGTTTAGTATGTGAATCGGTTTTGGACGCAATTTGATATTGTTTTATTTGTTTTTTAGTGATTATAGAATTGATTCAAAATTAATAAATAACTACAAAATCTCTAAAACTCCAACAATAACAGTTAATGTTAACGTTTAAAGTAAAAATACTGTTGAATAATCAAAAGTTGAAAATAAAATATAAAAGATAGGCATCATAGATTGTTAAAAATCTCTTTGAAGACAACATTCATTGTTTTTTTTCTTGAGGTTTACCTTCTTTGTCGACAATCAAAATTTTTAATCCCTTCTTCGAAGTCACCCTAGATACAGCCACATAGAGTCGTCCGTGTGAAAACACAGGTCTTGGTAGATATATCCCAACTTTATTTAAGGATTGTCATTGGCTCTTGTTGATAGTTATAGCAAAAACCACTGACAAAGGCAATTGTCTCCTTTTCATTTTGAATGTAAGTCTTGTATCTGATGGTGTTATCAACAACCTAGGAATGAACACTTTATCTCCAACTCCTTCTCCGGTAATAACTCTTGCTTCCACCATAAAATCGTACAGCTCAGTAATTTGGAGTCTTGTCCCATTCATTAATCCCCCTGTTTTAAGCAATTAGCTGAATATATTAAAAGAATATATGAAGTAACAAAATAGGGTTAGAAGACTATTATTACCTGTAGGATCAATATTACGAAGCAACATCACAGGACAGCCAATCTTCAACCTTATACTATGGTTTGGTAGCCCAGAGACTTTTATACTATTTAGAAAATCAGAACTAAGTGCTTCATTGTTTACATTGCTTTTATCAGACGGGTCTATACTATCTGAACTGTAGTAGATCCGTTCCTCACCTGAAATCAAAAGAAATGTTAGTATATGTTTAAAATTAATTTCAGATAAATTTAAGAAATAATTCCGAACTTACCTTTGAGCCTATCTAACATATGATCATTAATCATATTGACATCCTCGTTTGTTGGACATAGTATAGCTCTTTCTTGGAAAAACTTTGGTTCCTTAACTGCATGAAGCAAAGCAGTTTCTCCATATATTTCCTTGCTTATAGCTTCAATCGGGTCATCTGAATTTGTAATCAGAAACTCTTCTGGGATATCTATTAGAGCCTCACCATCATTAGGTTCAGCAATTTTTCCATCGCCAATAGCTAATATCCAATTCGAGAATTCTTCAAGTTCAATTGCTTCTTCAGGGGTAAGATTATCAGAACATAACCGCATATTCTTCGTAAGTTTGAAAACCTTACAATGTTCCCAAAGATATGATGAATTTAGTGCAGCCAAGACAATTTCATCCCTAGAAGCCCCATTAATAACAGGAAGTACCTGTCTAAAATCACCTCCAAGCACCACAACCTTTCCTCCAAAAGGCTTGTTGCCTTTACACCCAATTATATCATTCAGACTTCTATCTAGTGATTCAAAACAATGCTTGCTCATCATAGGTGCTTCATCCCATATAATTAGAGAAGCTTCCTTGATTAAATTAGTTTGATATGTTCCATGTGCCAAATTGCATGTAGACCACTCGTCTGGATTAATTGGTATTTCAAACCTTGAATAAGCAGTTCTTCCACCTTGTAGCAACAATGAAGCAATTCCGCTAGAGGCAACATTAAGAACATTATCTCCTTTACTTCTAATTGCAGCTGAAAGCAACTTCCAAATAAATGTTTTCCCAGTGCCACCAAATCCTGTAAACAAAAAACAGACCGCCTCAGTCATTTACCACAGCATCAATAATCTCTTCGTATATTTTCCTCTGTTCATCTGTCAACTTTAGAATATCTCTCTCGTGAGTGGCCAACAGTTCTTCACGATCGTAGCTTCTTTCATCAAGTATCAATACATTATCTACCTTCTGATTTAAAGGAGGTGTATAAGGAATTGTTTTAGACCTAACCAGAGTGCTCCCAGACCGTTTCATAACCTTCTGTATCTCTTCCAGAGCGTACTTCTTCTTTTCATCATCACTTAGTCTAAGTTTTACACGTAAAGGTATTCAAGATTAGCATTCCAAATTTAATATATAACAATAATAAGTTGAAAGTTGTTTCCAATACTCATACCTGGCCTATTGTAGTATTTCCTCATACTGTTCTCTATGTCTTCCGATAAAAACTCCCAAGTTTTTTCCCAAACTACTTCTGGTTTAGATAAAGTATCAGAAAGAAGCATAACAACAAAAAGCTGTCTGAGAGACCTTCCACAGGCATAAAAACTACGTCTAATTATATCATCAATATACTCTTGGTCATCATCCAGCAACCCACGAGCATAACACGCATCTTTATATTCCTTGTATAGAACACCGTTAAACGTTTTTAGATGATCATAACCTCTCGGTCCTTGGACAATGTTCAACAATATACCCAAATAATAAGAATCTTCCTGTTTACGGGGAGCAAAATTAATCCTTCCAACACTGAATTGTTTGTTTCGCCTTCTATTTCATTTCTTCTTTGTTTTGCAGAACGTGTAGTGAATTGGAATCTGAGCATAAGTTAGAGTGTTGGCGAATGAATCAGTTTTGTTCAGCTCAAACAGCGCCAAGAACATGGTATTCTCTATGAGCTTACGACTGACCACAGTCTCTATTTTATCATTCCCTCTGAAGAAGACACTTTGTTTTCCTGGTAGATGGAAGTAGAGCCTCTGTACTGTCGTAGATCGATAGTGAAATTGATACTTAAAAATTCTCCATCCAGCTTCGCATGAAGAAACGTATCTACAAAATCCGAACCATAAACGTGAGTCATATAAGTATATGCAATCCAACGTTTCAGTAACTTATCTACAATTTAGAAAATACAAAACATACCGACAATTGAAAAACTCTTTGATCTCATCTCTTTTTTCCTGAACACTGGCTTCACCATGATTCGCGTTGTCTGATCCACTGGTTCCTGGTCCTTCAACAACGATACTCACACGATCAGCTCCTTTGTTAATGTAATTAAATAAGTACTTGATTGCACCAGTTTGGTTGCACCATTCCACATTTATGTGAGCTTGATAACGTAAGGAGAGCTTCTTGTTATATGGAATAACAAATCTGTTGTCACATTTAACACCATTCTTATCAACAAAGCAACATGTTTCTTCACGTCTTCTATAAACAGGGAACCCTTCTCTGTTAATTGTAGTTTTCTCAGCATAAGGCTTAGGAAATAACTTCGAACATTTACCATCTTCCATGCATGGTGAATTCATGCTAGCTGCTCCACAAGGCCCATGAATCATCTTATCTTTTATGACATTATAAAGCTTCGGCTCTTTAATCCTATCTGGTATTTCAGCTGATATTACCTTGTCAATATCATCTGTAGAGACAAATTTAGAAGTAGGATTCATAAAGAGCAGAATGTGAGCATGAGGTAATCCTCTCTTCTGAAACTCTATGGTATACATAGCTGAAATGCGGAAACATAAACGGCTGTTAGTAATATAGATAGTAATTATAAAATAGATAATACAGTTAAGAGATCAAAGGTTTTACTTACCTGAAACGGTCTTTCCTAATAGCTTCTTCTTTGTTAAATCATTCATCAACCGATTAAGTTTCATGTGAAACATCCTGCAAAGAATATCTAGTCTGTCATCAAAGTTCAAATCCTGTTCCGCCAAGAGTCTTGTTATCTCAGGCCATTTTGGATTGCATGTAAACGTGATGAGCAGATCAGGGAAACCAAAATGTTTACAAATGGCCATTGCATCCAGGTAGCAATTCCTCATATATCTAGGACCGCATGTATGAGTCGATGGCAAAAAAAATTCTTGACCTTGTTCACTCATATCCTCCACCCCGGCATCTTCAGACTGTTTGATAGTGTCATAACTGTCAGAACGCAATTTTTTTTGGTTATGCTTCAAATACCTTAACCTGCTAGACTCGATGGTTGTATAAGAATCAACCAAAAACTGCTGGAACAATCTCCTTGATCGAAGTAGAATGTCAGATTCATTTTTTCGATCTTGAATCCGGAATGCATACCACTGTCGCATACTTATCGTTGTGTTTTTAAACTTTTTTGTAGCCTCAGAGTCTCGTTTTTTAATACCAGGTCTAAATCCATCTTCGCCATAAACAAATATAAGCGGATACTGAAGGGCGAGGTATGAAACATGAACCTCGCTGATCCTTTTAAGCCTTCCTGATTGTTTTTCAAGCAGAATATCTCTTTTATTCATTCCCAGTTGAAAATCATTAGGAATCAGTGCAGGAACTTCGGAAGCAGTAGGAACATTATATGCTCTGCCATCCGTTACATGAATACTGATAATCCTCATGGTGAAAGCTTCCTCTAGATTTGTATTAAACCTATCACGAGCTGATCTAAACTTATCAACGTATGGATTTACCTTATTTAATATTTCCATTAATCGCTTGATAATTAGATCCATCAGTCCATCCTTCCTCGATTTCTGACCACTGCTATTTTTGCATTTGCTGTACCACAAACGTAAATATTGGTAAATCAGTACTGTAAGCAGATTAAAAACATATAATTTAATAAACATATACCTCAGCGCATTGACTCTGTTTGGAATCTCATTTTCCGTATCAACAATATAGAGCTGACCAAACTTCGCCTCTTTTCCTTGCAGTGGTCTCAAACTTCCCATTAAATGATAATTTTCCCCATACATCTGAAACATATCAGGTCCTTTCCCTTTCTTAACCGATCGATCAACATTTCCACCAAGGGAAGTAAATGAGAAGGACTTGTTGTAAGGCCTCGTGTTTCTCTGAAAATGTTTGCTGAGCTTATCGTTTCCTTTAAATAGCTTTTCTAGTTCTTCCGGAGGTTTTTTTAGAAAAGGAAGTTGCACTTGCCCTTGCATACAACACAAAGAAAATACAGGTTTAGTAGCTTTTCTGTGTCTACCAATTCGTTCTCCATACCACATCATAGTTCCACAATCATCACAAGAATAAGTTGGATCCCCTTCGTCTATATAATCTATAAACAGCAATGATATTAAAAAAACTACCTATTAGTATAAATAAATAAATGGAAGGAAATCTCACAAATAAAAGAAGAATATAAATCAATTACCATCTTCCTTATTGTTGGGATAGTGTCCTGAAATCACACTTGTACTCACTCCTGATGATAGTTGTGTGTCGAGATCAGACATTCGTATAATACTGGGCGGTTGCAATGTTTTGCTAGAAGCCTCTTGCAGTCTGTAAGTCGTAGACTTACTACCAGTATTATATGATCCTATAGGGTCACACACCTAAGCAAACTGGAAGCGTTAAAATGGGCATGATCATTATAGTAATGATCGTATAGATGTGTATTGGATACACATCAATATTGAGTTTTGGGTGGTGTGTCGATCGACACAGTATGTGTGTCGATCGACATAGGGTCGATTCCGAAACTGAGTTTCGGTTTTATGACTCAAACGAATCTGATTAATCATGGTTTGGTTTTAAGTCATTCCAGGTCTTTATATAGTAATATATTTTCGACCTGGAGCCCTAGCCGTCGAGTTTTTCTCTGACAGAAAAGCAGAAACACCAGAACTCAGTGATCCCACAAAGATCCGGCACTAGCATCCCGGTTTCCAGCTTGTGTGCGTGTGTATCTGGTAGAGGCGAAGCATTTGAGTCGCTGCCGATCTCGTTTCACCATTCATTCCGCTGCCAGTACAAGGTAGGAACGAGGTGGGTAATACAATATAACGAACCCTAGATCCTAGGCTTTCCAACAGTGGTATCAGAGCGTGTTAAGGTTTAGTCTATTGAATCTGAAGCATTTAAATCGAATTCTGATGATTTTGATTAGTCTAATGCTTGTTAAATCGTGTTTTATGGAAATTAATCTCGGATTAAAGTCTCTGTTGAAAACGACGAACTACTGTTGTCGCACTGTGTCGATCGACACTAAGCTTGTGTCGGTCGACACGCCGCGAAACGTATAATAAAATTTTAGGGTTTGTCGCATGGTGTCGATCGACACTAATCTTGTGTCGGTCGACACACCGCGAAAACTCGTAAAATATTTTGAGGTTTGTCGCATAGTGTCGATCGACACTAATCTTGTGTCGGTCGACACACCGCGAAAATGCTCACTCGATCTTGGAGATTGCTCTGTGTCGGTCGATACACTGGGTGTGTCGGTCGACACAGACTATGCGAATGGATAGATCGGTTCAATTGGATTGAACCGGTTAAGGAAATTCGACCCGGTTTGACCGGTTATCGAAGTCCGGTCTAAATTAGGTGGTGTCGACCGATGCAAGTATGCGTCGATCGACACACCACTCGCAGAGATGAAGGTTGGACCTCAAATTTGCAGATACCGGACCAAATTTAATCCTAAAAGTTCTGTACGAACCTAAACTTAATAAAACTGAATGTTTTAATTAAATTAATAACTTCTTGGATGTATATTGGATATACATCAAGATTAAATGGTTCCTTTCCTCAACTAAATATCAAGTGATCTTGATGTCTTGCCCGATCTTGTCTACTGTCAAGACTTGTTTCGTTGTTGGATAGCCTTGGAGTCCCTGGTATCCACAACAACATGAGTAAGGCAGGTGATCATTGATAGACTTGCAGTGCGACTGTCAATGATCACAAGACAGAAAAAGATTGGTTTACTTGACTGGGCTATCAGAAGTTCTGGGCCCAGAGACATCAGAGTGGATTAGATATGGATTGTCTTGTCTGCGACCAAGAGTTGTACAGGGTGCAATTAGCAATGATTTGCTTACCTAGACAACTAAATTTTGGATGATGGCGAGTCGCCCACTCAAATTTTGGTGATCTAAGGATCTTGGTTCATTGTATTCATCTGAGGAAACATATTTTTGAATACAGTGCGAGTTTTCTTATTATGTAAGAATTCTCAATTCCTTGAGCATCATAACTAAAACCTCTACCTCTTTTAATTACAGCTATGTCTGTCTCAACTCACATCAACCCTTTCTCACTGAGATCCGTCCTTGAGAAGGACAAGTTAAATGGATCTAATTTCTTGGAATGGTATCAGAACCTGAGAATAGTTCTCAGGCAGGAGAACAAGGAATATGTCCTTGAAAGAGTTCTCCCCGAGAGGCCACGTTCCAATGCCCCGCAGGCAGATAAGCATTCAGCTGATGTCAAAGACGTTAATTTTCTAATGCTGGTGACTATGAACTCTGAGCTGCAGAAGCAATATGAGAACGTGATGTCACCCATTGAGATGATTAACAGCCTGAAAGCTTTGTTTCAGGAGAAAGCTCGCACAGAGAGATACCAGACAGTTAAATCTCTCATGGATTGCAAGCTGGCTAAGGACAGTCCAGTAAGTCCTCATGTCCTTAAAATGATGGTTTACATTGATAACCTGGGGAAACTGGACTGTGCCATTAGCCAGGAGCTAGCCACTGACATGATTCTGCAGTATTTGCCGTCGTGTTTTGATCAGTTCATCATGAACTACAACATGCAAAACATGACTAAGACATTGACTGAGTTGCACGGTATGCTGAAGACAGCAGAGCCGAATCTCAAGAAGGCAACTCCCAGTGTACTGATGGTACAAGGGGGTAAAAGGTTTAAGAAACCTAAGAAGGATAAGGGAAAGGCCCAAGTTGTCCAGACTGAGAGTCAGGACAAGCCCAAGCCAAAGCCCAAATACGGGCCTTCTCCTGAGGACAAATGCAACTACTGCAAGCAGTTAGGGAATTGGAAGAGAGACTGCAAGAAGTTCATGGAAGATTACAAGAAGCTGAAGAAGACGTATGAGGCGTCTGATTTAGGTATTTATGTTATCGAACTTAATGTTATGTCTTCTAGTTCTACTTCGTGGGTATTGGATACCGGCTGCGGTGCTCATATTTGTACTAATATGCAGGCACTAAGAAACAGTAGAACACTGAAGAAAGGACAAGTGGAGCTACAGGTCGGGAATGGAGCTAAGGTTGCTGCACTGGCCGTAGGCACTTACGATTTGTCTTTACCTTAGGGCATGGTTTTAGCTTTGAATGATTGCTACTTTGTACCTGCGATTAGCAGAAACATAATTTCAGTGTCCGTTTTGGATTTGGAAGGTTTTGATTTTGCTGTTAAGAATAAAGTTTGTTCTTTTAATCGTGATGGTACGTTTTATGGAAGCGCCCCATTAGATAATGGGTTATATGTCTTAAACCAAGAAATGCCTGTCTTTAACATAAATACAAAGCGGTTTAAGTCAAATGACGAAAACCCGACTTTCTTATGGCATTGTCGTTTGTGTCATATCAATGAGAAACACATTCAGAGGCTACATCGAAATGGGATTCTGGGCTCATTTGATTTTGAATCATGTGAGAAATGCGAATCTTGTTTGATGGGCAAAATGGCTAGAGCCCCTTTCAACAAACCGAATGAAAGGGCCAGTGATCTATTGGGCCTTGTTCATAGTGATGTATGTGGGCCGATGAGCACTGTTGCCAGAAGAAATTACAAGAACTTCATCACCTTTACTGATGACTTCAGTAGGTATGGCTACGTCTACTTGATGAGACACAAGTCAGAATTCTTTGATAGATTCAAGGAATTCAAGAATGAAGTACAGAACCAACTTGGCAAAAGTATCAAAGTTCTGCGATCGGATCGCGGAGGAGAATACTTGAGCCAAGAGTTCAGTGACTATATATCTGAGCGAGTGTGGAATTATTTCACAACTCACTCCTCCTGGAACACCTCAATGGAATGGAGTGTCAGAGAGGAGAAATCGAACCTTATTGGATATGGTTCGGTCTATGATGAGTCATTCAAATCTTCCATTATCCTTTTGGGGATACGCTCTAGAAACGTCTGCGTTTACACTAAATAGGGTGCCATCTAAATCAGTGGAAAAGACACCACATGAATTGTGGACTGGGAACATTCTTAGTCTGTCTTTCCTGAAGATTTGGGTTGTGAGGCTTATGTCAAACGTTTAATCTCTGACAAGCTCGCACCCAAATCAGATAAATGCTACTTCGTTGGTTATCCTAGGGAAACCAAGGCATACTACTTTTACAACCAATCTGAGAACAAAGTATTTGTTGCTCGGGACTGTTCTTTTCTTGAGAGGGAGTTTCTTTCTAAGAAAAACAGTGGGAGTAAAGTACGTCTCGAAGAAATTCAAGATGCACAGGAAGCTGCTCAACCTGCTGAGGGAGAGCAGCAGTTGGATCCACAAAGTTCTGTGGAACCGGCGCCTGTGGAGCCTGAAGTTCGCAGATCCGGAAGGATCCATCACGAACCCGAGAGATACTATGGATTTCTCGTGACCAATTCCAATGATCTGATGATTATTGATAGTGACGAACCTGCAGACTTCGCAGAAGCAATGATGGGCCCAGACTCCGAAAAGTGGCTTGGAGCCTCTAAATCCGAAATGGGATCCATGTCAGAAAACCAAGTATGGTCCTTGGTCGATTTACCTAATGGTGCAAAAGCCATTGAGTGTAAATGGATTTTCAAGAAGAAGATTGACGTGGATGGCAATGTGCAAATTTACAAAGCGAGGTTGGTGGCTAAAGGTTTCAAGCAAATTCATGGTATTGACTATGATGAAACCTATTCCCCAGTCGCTATGCTTAAATCCATTCGGATTCTTCTAGCAACTGCCGCTTATTATGATTATGAGATTTGGCAGATGGATATTAAAACCGCATTCCTGAATGGTATTCTGGAAGAGGATGTGTATATGACACAGCCTGAAGGTTTTGTGGATCCTAAGAATGCTAGGAAGGTATGCAAACTTCATAAATCCATTTATGGATTGAAGCAAGCATCACGGAGTTGGAATCTTCGTTTTGATGAAGCAGTAAAACAATTTGGTTTCATCAAGAACGAGGAAGAACCATGTGTATACAAGAAAACTAGTGGGAGCGGATTTGCGTTTCTTGTACTGTATGTTGATGACATACTCCTTCTCGGTTATGACGTTCTGTTGCTTCAGTCTGTTAAGACTTGGCTCGGAAGTTGTTTTTCCATGAAAGACATGGGAGAAGCCGCCTACATCCTTGGAATCAGAATCTACAGAGATAGAGCGAATAGGCTGATTGGATTGTGCCAGGACACTTATATTGATAAGGTGTTGCACAGATTCAAGATGCAAGATTCCAAGAAGGGCTTCATACCGATGTCTCATGGCATTAGTCTCAGCAAGAAGCAGTGTCCGACGACACATGCTGAGCGTGAGCGCATGGATAGGATTCCTTATGCTTCTGCAATAGGATTTATCATGTATGCCATGCTCTGCACTCGTCCAGATGTAGCTTACGCGTTAAGCATGACGAGTAGATACCAATCTGATCCAGTTGAAGTTCACTGGACAGATGTCAAGAATATTCTCAAGTATTTGAGGCATACTAAGGATAAGTTCCTGGTGTATGGAGGAAGTGAAGAACTTGTGGTGAATGGATTCACAGATGCGAGTTTTCAGACGGACAGAGACGATTTCCGATCACAATCTGGATATGTCTTCTGTCTAAATGGCGGTGCAGTGAGCTGGAAGAGCTCTAAGCAGAATACCGTAGCTGATTCCACGACGGAAGCTGAATATGTTGCTGCTTCAGAAGCGGCAAAGGAAGCTATTTGGATCAAGAAGTTCATGACTGAACTTGGTGTGGTTCTGAGTACCTTGGAGCCAGTGGCTTTGTTTTGTGACAACAATGGAGCCATTGCTCAGGCGAAAGAACCCAGATCACACCAGAAGTCCAAACACGTAGAGAGTGGGTATCACCTGATTCGTGATATCGTCAATAGAGGTGATGTGAAGATCAGCCAAGTTCTAACGGACGAGAATGTCGCTGATCCTTTGACTAAGCCACTCCCAAGGCCTAAGCATGAGAGTCATACGACTGCTGTAGGCATTAGAGATCTTAAGATGTAATCTTGATTCTAGTGGGAGTTTTAGTTCTATTTTAGTTATAATAATAAGATGCTCTTGTAAACATACTTTTGGATATGTTTAATGAAATTTGATTTCAACATTATTTATTGTGATCAAAATAATGGTCCCAAAATAAGTTTATGTCATATTATAGGTCATCAAGTTGAGGACTTGATCATGAAACCCTATAAGTTATAGATGACATAAATTATGTTCTGTCCCTGGTCGAGGTTATCAAAATGGGACAATGACAACCACGAGAGACTGGATTGTGAGGTGACTGTTGACTAAGTTTCATGGAGTCAATGATATGAGTATCACAGTCAGTCACATAGATATATGTTGGTGAACATATGATCGGACATGACCCGCTAATGAGAAGTCTACAAGATAGTTATATCTGTGTCATAAGAGATTCTCATTACAACTATAGAGTATAGTCCTTAGACCTGAGTTCATCATGCTTTCTTGCATATGAATTGGTACACTTTGACCTTGTCAAACGTCGACCCGTAACTGGCGACTATAACGGCACTGTTCAGGTATATCATGAAGTGTGCGTTGAAATAGGGATGGAACAAGATGGGATTTTTCCCTCCTGAATAACGGGAGATAAATATCTCAGGGCCTATCGAAGATTTAATACTGAGAAAATGTGTGGCCGCACTCAAACGAACTGTAGTTCAGTTGTTTGTATTGTTCAGTATAAGATCAGGAGTTCGATAAACACGATATTGGCTTAATAAGGATGACACTAATCTTGCCTTATGCCAAATCGAGATATAGAGACAAAAGGATTATAGGAATTGATGATTCCAGTACAAGTGGGAGATTGTTGGGATAGTGTCCTGAAATCACACTTGTACTCACTCCTGATGATAGTTGTGTGTCGAGATCAGACATTCGTATAATACTGGGCGGTTGCAATGTTTTGCTAGAAGCCTCTTGCAGTCTGTAAGTCGTAGACTTACTACCAGTATTATATGATCCTATAGGGTCACACACCTAAGCAAACTGGAAGCGTTAAAATGGGCATGATCATTATAGTAATGATCGTATAGATGTGTATTGGATACACATCAATATTGAGTTTCGGGTGGTGTGTCGATCGACACAGTATGTGTGTCGATCGACACAGGGTCGATTCCAAAACTGAGTTTTGGTTTTATGACTTAAACGAATCTGATTAATCATGGTTTGGTTTTAAGTCATTCCAGGTCTTTATATAGTAATATATTTTCGACCTGGAGCCCTAGCCGTCGAGTTTTTCGCTGACGGAAAAGCAGAATTACCAGAACTCAGTGATCCCACAAAGATCCGGCACTAGCATCCCGGTTTCCAGCTTGTGTGCGTGTGTATCTGGTAGAGGCGAAGCATTTGAGTCGCTGCCGATCTCGTTTCACCATTCATTCCGCTGCCAATACAAGGTAGGAACGAGGTGGGTAATTCAATATAACGAACCCTAGATCCTAGGCTTTCCAACACTTATTACATCTCTGTGTTGGATAAGTAACATTAACACTAAAAACCTTTTTTAGAATAGCTGCCATTGATGTAATTCTGCTTCGCTTTTCAACGGTTTCTCGTTCAGGAGTTTCTATTTCTTCAACGTTTGGTGTATGTTCACTATCAGAACTATCATGACTACTACATTCCCAATTTTGATCACCATGTTGTTCCCCTAGACAGCAAATCGTTTAGGATCATATAAAAGCGATACAAAACAACTTAATATCGAGCCTCCTGAATTTTGATGAACAATAGTATCTTCAGAGGAATTCTCGTATGCAGAACACGAGTCATCATCTTCGCTAATATGTTCATCATCAGGCAATGTGCTATGATTATTATCAGAACAAACGTTAGTTTCATTGCCTTGTGCTGATAGTTTAGCTATATCACCAAAAACAGTTCTTCTTTTTAGACTGGATTGTCCAGCTGAATATTTACTGGTATTTGCTGTAACAATACACATTAAAAACTGAACGTTGAGACTTCTCAGTAAAGTTAACACAAAAACAAAAAAGTTTATAATTAAAATGTTACATGCAAGTATTTTACTCAAAAAATTTGGATATAGCCATCTTATAACTACAAACTTACAAAATTGACTCAAATCATGCTGAAGTTTTTTATTAGATGGCAATTTTCCTCGGCCTGTATATAAGAAAGCAAACCATATAGACAACTTAGATTTCACAATAGTATAATGATAACAAATTAGGGATCTTAATAACCTGAACACAATTTCCTTTTGCTTGGGGGATATTCGAGTGTCACAATATTACTTTCATTGTTTTGTCTTGGCAAATTAGTTATATCAGCAAGAACAGCTTTTCCGCTTCTATTGTATTCTCCTACTGGACCGTTTGGAGAACACAATGTACTTGTGTTTGCTATCCAAAAATTTAACAATTTAAAATTAAAAACATGTCAGTAAAGTATTTTACTCAAAAATTTGGATATATCCATCTTATAACTACAAACTTACAAAATTGACTCAAATCATGCTGAAGTTTTTTATTAGATGGCAATGTTCCTCGGCCTGTATATAAGAAAGAAAACCATATAGACAACTAAGATTTCGCAATAGTATAATGATAATAAATTAGGGATCTAAATAACCTGAACACAATTTTTTTTTGCTTGGGGGATATTCGGGTGTCACAATGTTACTTTCATTGTTTTGTCCTGGCAAATTAGTTATATCACCAAGAACAGTTCTTCCGCTTCTATTGTATTCTCCTACTGAACCGTTTGGAGAACACAATGTACTTGTGTTTGCTATACAAAAATTTAACAATTTAAAATTAAAAAACATGTCATTAAAGTATTTTACTCAAAAAATTTGGATATAGCCATCTTATATCTACAAACTTACAAAATTGACTCAAATCATGCTGAAGTTTTTTTATAGATGGCAATTTTCCTCGGCCTGTATATAAGAAAGCAAACCATATAGACAACATAGATTTCGCAATAGTATAATGATAACAAATTAGGGATCTTAATAACCTGAACACAATTTCCTTTTGCTTGGGGGATATTCGGGTGTCACAATATTACTTTCATTGTTTTGTCTTGGCAAATTAGTTATATCAGCAAGAACAACTTTTCCGCTTCTATTGTATTCTCCTACTGGACCATTTGGAGAACACAATGTACTTGTGTTTGCTATCCAAAAATTTAACAATTTAAAATTAAAAACATGTCAGTAAAGTATTTTACTCAAAAATTTGGATATAACCATCTTATAAATACAAACTTACAAAATTGACTCAAATCATGCTGAAGTTTTTTATTAGATGGCAATTTTCCTCGGCCTGTATATAAGAAAGCAAACCATATAGACAATTTAGATTTCGACATAGTATAATGATAATAAATTAGGGATCTTAATAACCTGAACACAATTTTCTTTTGCTTGGGAGATATTTGGGTGTCACAATGTTACTTTCATTGTTTTGTCATGATAAATTAGTTGATTTACCAACAGGTCTTCCGCTTCTATTGTATTCTCCTACTGAACCGTTTGGAGAACACAATGTACTGGTGTTTGCTATACCCGAAGATGACAATTTAAAAGTAGAAACATGTAAGTAAAGTATTAACAGTTAAAAATTTTGGATATAGCCTTCTTATAACTACAAACTTACAAATTTGACACAAATTATGTTGAAGTTTTTTTCTACCTGGCAATTCTCCTCGGCCTGTATATAAGAATGCAAAACATATAGAAACTTAGATTTCACAATAGTATAATGACAATAAATTAGGGATCTTGATAACCTGAACACAATTTTCTTTTGCTTGGGGGATATTCGGGTGATACAGACTGTTCTTCTACTGATGATACTATCGTTGAACTTCGAGATGCATTTGTTAAATCACGGATTAACCTATTAAAAATAGAGCTTAGTGTAACACATCGTTGGTTATCTTTTACTATTCTTCCACGGTTGAGTTTGAAACATTGGGAATCATCTTTTGTTTTGGTCATTCTACGAATTGCAAAACAATAGAGATTAAAATATGAATAAACACATCTATTAAAAATAGTTGAAGAATATTTGTTACTGGTTACTAATCGATATAATTCTAACCTGATGAAGATGGTTTCCACAACTTCAATGGCATAGATGCATTGGGGCAGCGTTTTGCTGCTCTGATTAACAGAAGGATTAGTAAGTAGATGTTAAAATTTAATTCAAAACATTTCGTGAAATTTGTATATGAGAAGAGGCGCCAAAATACAAACATTTGTATAATTTTCTTTAATTTTTCTAACCAAACGTAAATCTATATTAGTATCTAATACAAAATTGAGATTTCTTAGATATCTTTCATATATTAAGTCGTATGTAAATCAATTAATAGTTAACATGCTTGTTTTGAAATATGGAAATTCGAATATATTGTAGCCTATTTTAGAATCAATCTAATTTTTAAACGCCCTAAATATTAGTTGATTAGATATCGATCTAATCTAGTATAACTGCTAGTATCAATTCAGTATCTTCAATTCCTTAACAACTTGCCGCACTTTGATAAAAAGTAGAGGATTAGTTATGTTAGCATCTTCATTTCCTTCCACGATCAACTTAAAATGGCATTAGGTACACTCGAACTGAGCGTGTAAAACACATGTTAAATTACCAATAATCATTAGATTATCGATATATCAATGCTAACAAATAAGGAACCTCAATATGATTCAATTAACATGCAAGTCTCATTTATATGTTCAAATAAATTGTAAGAGTCAATATAAATATCTTTGACATTAAAGATATTGTACTTTAGCCATTCAAAATTGTTACCAATATAGATTTTCATTCAGACAATTCCTATTAATCATCTTATAATGTTTAACTTTGTAAATAACTTGAAAAAAACGGATTTCAAAATACAACACAAAGCAACAACAAACATTAAGAATTTCATATGCATAAGGTTTAACATCCACATATTAACATCAAAACATAATGGACATAAGGTTTTAAAAAAAACATACAGAGGATACTTATCATCCTCTAACCAAAAAATACATTCTTTGTTTATAGAACCGAGAAACATGATTTAAAATGTAAAATGCGAGACGTAATTTCTTCAGGATACCGAGCAGGAACTGGATTTGGAAAGCTACATAACAGATAGACAATGAATTAATAACTAACATACAATCGTATTGCTCTAATAATAGTCAAAATATTTCTATATTTCAGTAAAACATAAACAACCTGTTGAGGAGTCCATTGTAGTCTGCATTATCAGTTTGATCGTACAAAATCGCTGAAATAGGCTCATGTCCTCTTAGCCAAGTTACATCTATATTATGAACAAAGAAATGTCATGATTCAATCAATAAAAACATCAAAATTTGATAATGCTCAAAAATTGTTATTAAGTAGAAAACATTTCATATCTAATCTTACTGGATTCATGCTTAATGTAGAAGCACCGGAGGATTACAAAGAGATGTCCATCACCATCTTTCCAAAACTTTCTCAGGAGCTCTTCGGCAGCTTTTCCAATTATCAAACACTGAAGACTCCAGAGGCTATTATTCAAAGTTGTTCCAAATTATATTCTTGATACAATCAAATCTATTTGTCAATAATATCCATATATATTTGAATATATCTACTATGAGACTTGTATATTAGCTAACCTTGTGTCACGAATGGTAAAATGCAACTTTGGTCATGCCCAATAAGGTTGCAGCTTTCCAACGTGTGTAACAACACCAAGAACATCTACGCAGAACAATCCAGTAACATAAGAGTAAGATAAGACATGTATATATTAAATCTGATAATAACATATTCAGTACTTTCGCAAAAAAATTAGGCAAACTTGATCATTATGATGATCGGATCAATATCACAAATTTACATATTAATGGTTACCTTTGGGATATTCATCAGCAACTCTCCCATCCAATATATCGGAAATCGATGGATATTCCATAAAATGACCATTAGGGATATTATCGTAAGTCTGGCAAAAAGTTGTGTATTCAACAAAGATGAGTTTGAAGTCGTGAGGAGTCAAGGAACCATATGCAGTTGCTTGTACAACCCGAGCATGCTTAAGCTGGAACCATCGGCTCTCACACCATGTTAGGAACCCAAATTTTGGCACATCAGAGACATGAACAGTAGCCTCTATTTTAACACCCTAAATCCATATAAGAAATTACTAAGATAAACATGCAATAACCTTAAATAGAACAAATGAAAGAGTAAAAAAGAAATTACTTCCTCATCGACCAAGAGCATCTTGATGCACTCTTCTCCCAACTCGTGTGTCAAACACATCCAAACTCGCAAAAGCATTACTTTTAGTTCCCAGATGCGAGGAACCAAGCTGTTGATTTGAGAGATTTTTTGAATAATCTGTGGAGCCATTTTTGGGAATCGGTGAAATTTCAGAGAAATTACCAAGAAAGAAGTTATTGTTCGGTTAAACAGTAAGAAACTGAAGCGTCTAGGGTTCCAAACTTAAACAATTTCCAAAAGTGGCGAGTAAAAGGTGTTATTCACCAAATGAAAACCCTTAGCATAAGTAAAAACGTTTGGGCCATAACCGCTTATGGTTAACTGTCTAAGCCCAAATCGTTTCACGGATCAACCATGAAAATACAAAACAAATGAAAATGCAAAACAATAACTCACATTTCGGCCTTATCTGATTTAATTTATAACTGTTAACAGTCCAAACCTTGATGTTTGAAAGCTAACTATAATCGACCGAAGTTTGCATCTCTTAAATCCAAAAAATTTGAGCAATTTGAAAAATCAATAAAATAGACATCATCTTTTGACCCAAAAAAAAACATAACAAAAAAAAATATCAAAACTTATAGTCTACCCTTAATGTCTGAAAATATACATTAAGGATTGACAATTGCGATATAGAGAAGCTCTATTGCTTTGTTAATCTGGAGGGAACATAGAATCAACTGAACTTTGCATCTCTTAAATCCCCAACATTAGTATAATCCGAAAACCATAACAATAGCCACAGTAAAACCATAAAACAAAACAAAATCAAAAACTAAGAATGTAGAAAAACAAAATCAAAAACAAAGAATGTAGAAACATGAATAAGATTCGTTAATGAAATAATGATGAAACGGATCAAGGATAACTTTTGCCCCCAACAATGTTACGCAACCAAGACTATGAAGCTGTTGGTGGTGGACATCTATATTTATAGATTATTTGTTAGGTCAAAATGTTTAGAATATTATTGGCATATTCGAATGAAAATTTACATCCGAAGTATCTTTAACTGATATCGAATATATTATCGTAACTGATTTTAGAAACATTTTGAATTCGAATGTATTAGCTCGACTTGGGCGATAAGCAAAATATATTTAGATTCCTAATCTGTTATGCAAGATATCGAATGGTTTAATGCGAAATAAATGTTTACAACTTGGACGGTTAGATTCGAATGCTTAAAATGAACGGCCTAGATCCGAAAACGGGTTTCGAGCTATATCGATTTAATATCCTCTAGATTGGACGGCCGGATTAAAACGTTAATAATGAACGGGGTAGATTTAAAAACAGGATCCACGCTATATCCGATTAGGATCCGCGCTATATCCGATTAAGATCCGCACTAAACCCGATTAGGATCCGCGTGCCAAAATGATAAATGAGAAACATTCAACGGACGGTCGGATCAGAACACACGCGAATAGACGGACACGATTAGAAAGAAGGATCCGCGAAAAGAAAAACCTGGTCCGGATCCGCGCGCAGGCGTGACAAAATATCCAAAAATTCCAGATTTTACCCTTAATAAAAAAATACACCCCTAACGACTCTAAGAGCAATTTTCGGAAATACAACCTTTTTGTACCAAAAACGGTTTCCTATTTTTATAGTATAGATACATGGTTTGAAATCAGAACCACACGTGAGTTACGGATTATTGGTTCGGTTAAACTTATCGGTATAATTTGTTTAAAGAATATTGTTCCATAAATTTAGCTTTTCTCATCTCATAAATTTAGTCATCGCATCTATTTAGTTACATATATGTTTTATGTACATCATTAATTAGGATTCTGTTTTCAATAGAAAACCATAACCTTAATAATAACTCAATTTGCTAATAGCTAATATATTTTTATTTATAACACGTCATGTGGAAATGGAGAATTATAAATATAATAATACTTTTATTTGATCTAACTAATACAGATAAACTATATGTATATATATATAATATTTGTTATTATTAATAGGAAAAATGGTTACTTTAAGGTGAGAAATTGTTTAATTTGGATATATAATTAATATTTATTTTATTAATTTAGAATTATATTTTGATTTCTTAATATTAAATCAAATTTGTAATATTAATATTTTATATATTAATTAATTAAAGCTTTCTAAAATTTAATACTTTTAATTGATATCTTAATTACATTTTGATTGTGCCATTTAATGTTTTACTAGTGTGATTTGTTCGCACCATGTGCGAGCACAACCATTAATTTTTTCTCTTAAAATCATCAATTTAATATTAGTTATAATTAAACATAATATAAACATTATTATATTTAATTTCTTACTAAAATTTTTTATAGTTTATATATATATATATATATATATTTAAAATTAATAACATCAAAATAAATTATTAAATTTACTCTATAAACATATTTTATGTTAATTATAATAAATTAAAATTATATATATATATATGTATAAATATTAATATACATATTAATTATTGTTTATATTTATCCAAATTCAAAATGTATATAAATAATACGATTTTATTATATAAAATATTAGGATTATCAGCAATCATATTTATCAAAAACTAAATCTATAATTCAAAAAGTATTTTCGGATTTATCATCTTACTTTTTTTTATTAGATTGTACTTATCTCTAAAATAAAATTAAATAAAATTTTCAATATAAAATAAGGCTAATACAGTAATTAATTTAATTTTATTAATGGCGAATTAGTAATTAACTATTTTAAAAGTGAATATAAGGCCAAAAGCACTTCTCAATTAATATAAAGATTTCTATAACTTTGGTTTTATATATTTCAGTGGCTTTCTTGAACTTTTGTCTCTCAAATTTGGGGAAATTGCTTAAAATGCCCTCAAATTTGATTTTAAATAAAAGTGTACCCCCAAACTTGAATCAAATATAAAATTGGTTTTGCAGCCTTATGAAATTACCGCGCTGTCCTTATGACCAATCAAAAAAACGTCAAACGCAATTACCATTATAACCTTCGACTATTTCAGACTTCTATGGATGTTTGAGACTTCAGACTCTAATAAAAGTCTGACACTGAATTAATTAGTAAATTTAAATTTTAAAATTATAAAAAAATATTTTGTCAAAACTTTTATATACATAAATTATATATAAACAATTTAGTAGTATATAAATTAAAATTTGATAAAATTGAGTCATATTAAACAATGTTAGTTAAGTATGCCATAGAACCCTACTTTGTAATGGAACATAATGGAACATTTACATATAACTTACATATAACCTTAGGGTTAGTTAGACTCATAGTTTAAGAAATTCACATTTGAAAAAATATATTTGCACATGTATGTTATAATGGTGATATAATTAACGAATTTGATGTGTCCTAGGTGTTTTGTTTAAATATTTTTCGATGTTAAGTGATAAATACTAAATTTAGGGTTTATCAGACTTCTATAGAAGTCTGAATTTTGGGGTTTCGTAAATATTTTTAACCAAATATACCTTAAATGAGTACAATTGACTAAATTTTATGTAATTTTAATTTACATATGTCCAAAAGTCTCATGTTTAATTTATGTATCCAAATTTTTCCTCAAAATATTTTTTTAATAATTTTATAATTTAAATTTCCAACTTAATTATCTCTTAGATTTCTCGTAACATTTGGTAAAATTGAGTCAAACTAAACAATATGTAAGTTAGAGTAAGTTCTAAACCTCAAATCATTCTTTGTAATGGAACATTTACATATAACTTACATATAACTTTAGGGTTAGATTCATGGTTTACCAAATTTATATTTGAAATATTAAATTTGTATATATATGTTATAATGTGCATATATTTAGAGAATTTGATGTTTTCTAATTGTTTTGTTTAAATATTTTCACCGATAAGTGATAAATATTAGGTTTAGGGTTTCTCAGACTTCACGACGAAGTCTGAATTTTGTGGTTTCTCAGACTTCTAGAAGTCTGAGACGTATTTAAGTTAAAAATTTAAATTTTAAAAATATGAAAAAATAATTTGATATAAATTTTGATACATAAATTAAGCATAAGCATTTGTTATGTATATAAATTAAAATAACATAAACTTTGATCAAACTTAAGCATTTAAGATATATTTGGTTCAAAACACCATGTAGTTTGATCTATATTTCACATATGAAGGTGAATATCATGTTTTATCTGTAGGGTTAGATTCAGAGTTTGTGAATTTTCATTCATATTGTTCCATTTTAGTTAGTTTGTGACTATTCTAAACGAGTTTGGTGTTTATTATAAGTTTTCTATATAATATGATGGTATTTAAGTAGTAATTATTAGATTTAGGGTTTCTCAGACTTCCAGGAAAATCTGGTTCAAGTATTTAAACTTGTCATGAAGTCTTATTTCAGACTGCATATGAAGTCTGAAATTTCCCGCCTTTTCGAAAATTTTCACACGAAAACTTTTCAAAAAGGCGGGAAATTTCTGCCTGAAAATTTCAGAATTCCCGCTCAATTCAGAAATTCCTTCTCAGACTGCATATGATGTCTGATACCGGATATTTTATAATTTTTAATTATTAAAATTTTGGCGGCAAAGTTTCCCTCCAATTCTCTCCTCTTATCTAAACCTTTTTTTTTACACACATATAACAGCCAGAAAAAAAAACCTTCACATTCTTCTTTTTTTTTACTACCTCTCTTTCTCTCTCTCTCTCTCACTTTTGTAAAACCTCTCTAAAATTTCTCATCCAAAAATGTTCTCAAGCTTATTCTCTCATATGAGTTCTTATGTATGTGATTCATAGTTGATTCTCTTTGAGCTGTGAAATAGGTGAGTGGGTCGGTTCTGATTTAGTGTTTTCAAAGTTTTTTTAACTGAACCAATTAAGACTTTTGACATAGACTTTTGGTTATACATTTTGATTTGTTCAAAAAATCCTTTATTATCCATTTCTTGGAGACTTGTTCGCTAACTAATGCAAGAGCTCTGTGTTTTTGCTTTTTCAGGTGCTTGGTTTAAGGTTGATCCAGATGACTCTCCAAAGAAGCTGGAGTTGGGGTTCATTATGTGCTAATGGCTCATAAAATTTCACTGTTACGAGGAACACGAAGTCTGAGAGTCTAATACCAGACTACAATAGAAGTCTGAGAAACTCTCAGACTTCCAGGTAAATCTGGTTCGAGTATTTAGACTTCTCGAAGTCTTATGTCTGACTGCGTATGACGTCTGAAATTTAAATGTTTTTGAAAATTTTCACACGAAAACTTTTCAAAAAGGCGGGAAATTTTTGCCGAAATTTTCAGAATTCCCGCTCAATTCAGAAGTTCTTTCTCAGACTGCATATGAAGTCTGATACCAGATATTTTACAATTTTTAATTATTAAAAATTTGGCGGCAAAGTTTCCCTCCAATTCTCTCCTCTTATCTAAACCTATTTTTTTACACACATATAACAGACAGAAAAAAAACCTTCACATTCTTCCTTTTTTTACTACCTCTCTTTCTCTCTCTCTCACTTTTGTAAAACCTCTCTAAAATTTCTCATCCAAAAATGTTCTCAAGCTTATTCTCTCATATGAGTTCTTATGTATGTGATTCATAGTTGATTCTCTTTGAGCTGTGAAATAGGTGAGTGGATCGGTTCTGATTTAGTGTTTTCAAAGTTTTTTTAACTGAACCAATTAAGACTTTTAACATAGACTTTTGGTTATACATTTTGATTTGTTCAAAAAATCCTTTATTATCCATTTCTTGGAGACTTGTTCGCTAACTAATGCAAGAGCTCTGTGTTTTTGCTTTTTCAGGTGCTTGGTTTAAGGTTGATCCAGATGACTCTCCAAAGAAGCTGGAGTTGGGGTTTATTATGTGCTAATGGCTCATAAAATTTCACTGTTACGAGGAACACGAAATATGAGAGTCTAATACCATACTACAATAGAAGTCTGAGAGTAAAAATTCAACATGAAGTCTTATATTAGACTACTTTTGAAGTCTGAAGTTTGATACTAAATTAGGTGTTTTCTCATTTTTGTAGATTTTTACTGGTTATTAGACTTCTTGTTGAACACATTGTATTGTATTAGATTATTGGATTATCAAATCAAAGAAAGAAAGTTCTCCTTATGTATTATGCTTGTAGAAAAATACAAAGTTGTATAAATTTCTTTTGTCTACTCAAAATCAACAAGGAATTTTGTTCATTGAAAGTATACAATATCAAGAAATGGGTTAGTTTAACCTTGGAAGAAAACATTACTCTTTGGATTACATATACCAACATATGACAAACTAAAATAACCATAAGTGGTGATGAATTGGTCGTCAGACCTCTACTGCTGTCTGATTCTTATGAGCTAAAAGTTAATAAAATTAACAAGTCCAAATGTCAAGTTCGTTCTCTCATCATCACATTAGCGATCTTACTGAAAAAAGCTTGTAAACGCTCTACATGTGGTTGTGTAGCTAATCTTAATCCCAATCTACTTCTTCATTGATGCTTTGATATGATTTGGTGTAATCAGTTCAATTATATCAAAGCATTCAATAAACAACCAACATATATAATATGGAGTATGACGTTTACGCATAGACATTCGTTCCACCAGCTCGGATGCTACTAGCTACATTGCCAATATTATTCAAAAATTGATTCAAAAAAAATTACCATATATAAAAATGTAAAAATCACACATAAAAAACATAGAAAACTAACACACATTTATAAAAATTAAAATCAACCAAATTAATCGCAAATATTCAATAAAATACATTTTAAAAGTTTTTAATATTTCAGACGTCTATAGATGTCTGATTGTAGTGCAACCAGAATTCTATGGTAGTCTGAAAAAGAGGGTATTTTTGCAATTGATTTTGAAATGTCAGACAGCGGATGCAGTCTGAAATCAATCAGACAGCGTACGCAGTCTGCTTTGAAAAATTTTGAACTTTTTGTCAGACAGCTTATGATGTCTGAGAAAAAAAAGGTAGTTTTGCAATTGAATTTCAATTGTCAGACTTCGGGAGAAGTCTGAAAAAAAGTAGAGGGTAGTTTTGCAATTGATTTTGAAATGTCAGACAGCGGATGTAGTCTGACAAGAATTTCAGACAGCGAGGGAAGTCTGATAAAAACATCGCATTTTTGGTTTTTATCCAGCGTTGACCAAAATTCGATATTTCAGATGTCTATAGTCGTCTGGAAAAAGTTTGGAATTTCAGATGTCTATAGCCGTCTGATATTTTTTTTCCTTATTTTTAGACAGATTTAGAAGTCTGGCGACTTTTTCGCTTATTCTGGTCAACATCTGAAAATTTGGGTCAATTGCAGTTTCTACCCCCCAATATTTTCAGACATCGGATCCCGTCTGACAAAAAGTCAAAAATCGGTCAATTTCTTGCCAGACTACATAAGAAGTCTGACTAAAAAATCAAATTTGAATCAATTGCAAAACTACCCTCTTCTTATTTTGACTTCTTGGTGACGTCAGATAATTTTTTTTTTTCAAAGGAATTTAAGTCTGTCAATTGAAAGTCAATTGCAAAACTACCCTCTCCTTGACCATAATTTTTCATCAGACTTCGTGGAAAGTCTGAAATCGCGAAACAGATCTGAAAATCGGGGGATCTTGTGAAAAATCACATAAATCTGATTTTGAACTAGTTTTTACCTTCCCCAAACACTCAAAACTTTTAGTTACATCAATACCCAACAAACCCAACTATTTTTATGCAAGAATAACCACTATCACAAGAGATCTAAATTTTAATTTTTTTTAAACGTGAAATAAAGAGATTTTTGAATGAAATTGGAGAGAAAATAAGAGAATAGAAGGTTGTGAGTTCTAATATGGAGTTTTGATGGCTCGAAATTGGCTGTGTGAAGTATTATGAGCTCAAAATTGGTTGTTAATGGTGGTTGGGTGAATTGGAGAAGATGACAGTTTCGTAATTAAGTTAAATCTGAAAGGCATTTTTTTTTTTGGTAAAAATATCAGACTTCATATGAAGTCTGGCGATGGTATTATCGTGAATACACAAATTAGTAGGGGGATATATTAGCGAAAAAAGAGGCAGGAGAAGGAAGAGGGTATTTTCAGGGTTGACTTCAATTTTAGGGGTATTTTTGCAAACAGCCCCTCAAATTTAGCCGTCTTACTCCACCATTATAGAACGTAAGTGCTTCCTTCAATCCATTTATAGCATTTTCTGAAACAATTAATATCATGCGACTGTATACTGCAATTTTTTCAACTTTAGCTTTCAAATTTTAAACATGAGTCGGACTCATTTCTGCACAATAATAGTTAATAGTTTAGGTAAACACAAACAAAACAACAATTAACATTTCAAATCAAAAAGCAAACGCAATACGTAGTAAATAATATAAGTACCAAAGAAAAAAGAAGCCTGGAGATCTTATTTTTTGAAACATAAAGAAAAATATTGTGAACTTTTGCGTGTGGAAAAATAAGAATGAATGAGTGTCATATATTTATGGGGAAATTGCTAAAAATACCCTCAAAATTGATTTTAAATAAAAGTGTACCCTCGAAATTGAATCAAATGCAGAACTGCCCTTTCGGCCTTGTGAAATTACCGCGTTGTCCTTACGACCAATCAAAAAAACGTCAAACGCAATTACCCTTATAACCTTCGACTATTTCAGACTTCTATGGATGTCTGAGACGTCAGACTCTAATAGAAGTCTGACACATAATTAATTACTAAATTTAAATTTTACAATTATTAAACAATATTTTGTCAAAACTTTTATATACATAAATTATATATAAATAATTTAGTAGTATAAAAATTAAAATTTGATAAAATTGAGTCATATTAAACATTGTTAGTTAAGTATGCCTTAGAACATACTTTGTAATGGAACATAATGGAACATTTACATATAACTTACATATGACCTTAGGGTTAGTTTGATTCATTGTATTAGGATATTCACCTTTGAAAAATTATATTTGCACATGTATGTTATAATGGTGATATAACTAACGAATTTGATGTGTCCTAAGTGTTTTGTTTAAATATTTTTCAATGTTATGTGATAAATACTATATTTAGGGTTTATCAGACTTCTATAGAAGTCTGAATTTTGGGGTTTCGTAAATACTTTGAACTAACTATACCTTAAATGGTTAAAATTGAATAAAGTTTATGTTGGATAATTAAGTTGGAAATTTAAATTATAAAATTATTAAAAAATATTTTGAGGAAAATTTCGGATACATAAATTAAACATAAGACTTTTGGACATATGTAAATTAAAATTACATAAACTTTATTCAATTTTAACCATTTAAGGTATAGCTAGTTAAAAACACCATGTAGCTTGATCTATGCTTGACATATGAAGTTGGATATCATATTTTCATCTGTAGGGTTAGACTGAGGGTTTGTGAATTTTCATCCATATTGTTACATTTTCATCTACTGGTTAGGTTGTGACTATATTAAACGAGTTTGATGTTTTTTATAAGTTTTCTATATAATATGATGGTGTTTAAATAGTAATTTGTAGATTTAGGGTATATTTAGGGTATATCAGACTTCCATGTTAATCTGATTTATGTACATGATTTTTCAGACTACCGAGGAAGTCTGACTAAACTCGACCAAATACTAAACCCTACTTGAGAATTTACCCCATATATAAACGGAACTTACCGACATTAGTTAGTAAAAGTCATTATCAAACTTCTCTCTCTAAAACGGAAAAACACTCCCTCTCTAAATACTCTCTAAATACCCTCTAATAACTCTCCGAGAACCCTCAGCCGCCACCGCCACCGCCATCGTCATCTTCTTCATTCTTGTAATTATTTCTCCTTTTTCGTCTCTCCTGACCAGTCCATACACCGCCGCCATCATATTCTAAGCTCTTCGTTCTGTAAATGTTTGAGATCTATACGAGAGAAGTCATTTTTTCTTTGATATTTGTCTAGATCTAAACAAAAATTTGGTTTTTATATATTTCTCGTATTAGATCCGTACGGTTTTGAGTTCGAGTCATCCCCTTTTTCATATGTACTTTGTACTTTGTCTAGATCTGTCCCCCAATAAAAAAAGATGGATTTTTATATATTTCTCGTTTTAGATCCATGGGATCCATACGGTTTTGAGACCGAATGGTCCCCTTTTTCACATGTCTTTCGTCTAGATTTGAACAAAAAATTGTTTTTTATATATTTCTCGTTTTAGATCCATAAGGTTTTGAGTCCCAATCATCCTCTTTTTCATATGTCTTTTGTCTAGATCTGAACGAAAATATATAGGTTCTAGGGCCCCTAGGTTCTATGCTTAAGTTAGACTGTATTAGAAGTCTGGAATTGGATTTGTTTTTGTTCAGACTGTTTTAGAAGTCTGACTTTTTACAATTGTTTTATGGTACACAGGATGGGGCGATTCAGTCAGGTTCCAACCTCGAGTAGTAGTAGTTCCTTCTCAACTTCCACATTTCGACAACGATCCGGTTCATGCAATGGATTCCCCAAAAAATGTTTCTGCGGTCTGGACCCTGTCATGCGAACATCCACTACTGCCGATAATCCGGGAAGAAGGTTATTTGGATGTCGTAACTGGGATGTAATTGCCTTTCTCTTCTGTTTTGTATGCCTTTCTCTTCTGTTTTGTAGCCTGTTTTATTTTGTTTTGACTTATTCGAGCTTATATTCGGATTTCGAAGATGATTGCATATTTAAAATGTGGCTGTATAGGATGGTGGCTACCATATAATGAAGTGGTGGGATGAGGCTATGATGGAGGAGTTTCACGAGTTAAAGCTCCGTGTGGACCAAAATGGCGAACAAGTTGATTACATCTTCCTTTGTTATGCTGAAATTGACTGTGTTACCAACTTGCACGATGAGATCAAGAAAGCGCAGGCAGAGATAGCTCAACTAAAGGAGCTCTTGACTGATAAACCATCTAGCCAGACAGTGCGTGGCGCCAAGTATGAGTATCTGATGGTTGCTGGTGCTGTTATTATCGTCCCGATTATCTTGAGGGCATTTGGTTTCCTGTAATATAAGTCCTATGTATCCAAATACAATTTTATGTATTATAAGACGAATTTCATTCATCATCCAATTCAAATATGCGAATTGTCCTCTTTTAAAGCTAAAAAATACTATGTTATCAGACATCATAAGAAGTCTGAGTAATAAATATTTTTCTTCAGACTTCGTATGTAGTCTGAATCTACAATAATTAGTTTAAAGACTTAAATGATTTTCCTCAGACTTCGTATGAAGTCTGAAACTACAATAATCCTCAGACTTCGTATGAAGTCTGAAACTACAATAATTAATTTTCCTCATACTTCGCGTGTACATGACGACATGTGGCCTCTTGCATGCCCGGGAAATTAAATTATTTGTAAATTAAATGCGCGGGAGTTATGTAAAAAGGAGACGAAAAAAGCGCGGCAGTTACGTCTGCAGTAAAACCGTCAGATAGTGGTAAAACCGTCTCGTTTTAACTGCCTCTTATGAGACATATATAAATATGATTTTTTTACCTTTTTTTACAGTTTCGCAGGAAAGATAAAAAAAAAACCTATTCTCTCTCAAAGCCACTCAAACGACATCTTCTACTTTTTCTGGGTATCGTTTCCAGATCTGGTTTCTCTCTGCTCCGCCGCTTACATTCGACGGTGAGATTCATCTAAAACTTCTTCGGGAGAATTCTAAGTAAAACTATTTAGAATCAGACGGCTAATAGTGTCTGATTGTAGATCTCAGACCACATATGGAGTCTGATTACATCCTCAGACTGCATGTGGAGTCTGAATATCTCTCATACTTGCGCTGAGCTTTTTGTTTTTTCTAAATTCCAGATCTTGTTGGGCCCCGATCTTGTTTCACTCTTCTCCTCCGTCGTCTTCCTTCGACAGTAAGATTCCTCGACTCTTCTCCTCATCTATATATTTACATAACTATAGTAGCCATACAGCATAAGATGTCTGACTCTGTAAGGCTGACTGCAAATTGCTTATGGCTAGTAGTATTCAGATTGTATTTTTTGTGTGGCCCTTGTTGTTTCAGGTTTCGTTATGGAAGATGTTGAATTCCCACAAAGGATGTTCACTGCCGGTTATGAACCGGTTCCGGATAAAAGCATACACTACTTTACTGGAAGGAGAGATCTGATAACTGATATTAAATTAGCGCTGTTACCAGATGAATGGCAAGAACTCCTCGATTCAGAACTTGGGGTTTTTTTGAGATTCCATGAACTGAATTTCAAATGGTGTTCAAGGATGGTGCACTATATGCTCTGTCTGCAGTTAGACTGCAAGAAGAAGTATGAGTTGTGGTCTCTTATCGGCGTTCGGCCAGTCAGGTTTTCCTTGAATGAGTTTTATGCCATAACCGGACTCAACTGCGACTATATTGAGAACCTCGAGTATCCTGAAATTCATTATACCGATGAGATGAAAGAAATTTGGACGCTTCTTAGGGTGGATTTCGATTTAGGCCCAAGTTTTACGCAACTAATGGATGCTTGTACAAGATGTTCTGACTGGGACCGGCAACAAAGGATATGGTTGGGCTATCTAGCCATATATGCAACCTTCATTGAGGCTCTACACTAGACAACCTCCACAAGGGGTGACATGGCCAAGAACCTGTTGGTTCCAGGATCGATACAATCTTATCCATGGGGACGATTCACCTTCAAGGTTCTGATAGATTCTGTTAAAGAGGCAAACAAAAAACTCGTGTATGGAAAAAAATATTAGATCGGAGGTTTTGCTGAGGTCCTGAACATCTGGATATACTGGGCATGTCCCGCTATGGCGACAACTTATAGAGAGCCCGTTCCGGATGCCCCAGACCTACCATTGCTGGCGTACCAGGGATCACGGAGTCGAAAGAAAGTCGATGAAACCTTACGCATACATGTATTTCTTATACTTATGAACTCTGTCTTTTTATATAAGACATCAATAGAAGTCTGAAACATAATGTCAGACTTCTTGTTTAGTCTGACATTATGTTCCAGACTTCTTGTGAAGTCTGATACATTTTTCCCAGTCCGTATGATGTCTGACATTTTGATACTACAAATGCTTATATTTGTTTTGCTATGTGACTTGTAATTTGCAGACCCGCGTCAACAGCTTTGTTATCAAGGAATACGATGACATGTTTCCCGAGTGTGACAACCCTGATGAGGAGGACGACAAAGTTGAGAACATTGTGAAAGAAATGTTAGGACAGCTAGGGACAGTGCTGTTGGAATTGTGTCCAGTAATCTCGGTACTGTCTCTAGAAAGTAAGAGTATGTCAATGATCAGACATAAGTCATATAATACTGGGGGTCATGATGGCTTGCTAGAGTCCGCTCATGATCTATAAGTCTTGGACTTATTGCCTTTATTATATGATCCCATATGGGTCACACGCCTAAGCTAACAGGAAAATGTGTAGGAACGGTTTAGCAGAAGTACGGTAAAAGTGCTAGGCATTTACTGTACTTAGAGAGAATAAAACGGTTTAGCTACTCTGTGTCGATCGATACACAAGGTGTGTCGGTCGACACAGTGCGCGAATGCCGTCGAGTTAATTGGTGTTTGGGCCAAATGGCCCAAACGGAACCGGACAAGTTTTATTAGATAAAACTCGAGTTCAGATCAATTAACCCTAACACTCCAGCCGAAAACTCTCTCTCTCTCTCTGCGCCGAGCTCCTTGTGGTCTAGCAGCCGTTTTCTGTGATCGCGTGTGTGAACCTTTGGAGGATTCATCTCTCGGTGTTTCTCTGATCTCAGACATACCATCTCTTTCCGCTGCAAACAGGTATAAGGTGAGATCATCATTTGTTTCTATTCTGAGAAGAACCTAGATCCGCATGTTTAGGTTGATATGAATCTAAGAATTGAATCAGGATCAACTAAACAATCCTTCAGTGGTATCAGAGCATTTGGTTCTGGTTTTTCTTGTTTAGATTCAATGTTTAGGATTGTTTTCTTGTTTAAAAATGTTTTGAATCAACTACTGATAAGAGAAACCACTTAAGCAACAAGAATTGAAACCTAAACACACATAAAATTGCAGAAACCAAACTATATGATTTGGTAGAATGCGATTTCAAGAGGTCTGTATCGACTGCGATCGCATGGATCGATCGATACGATCGCATGGATCGGTCGATACAGTCTATCGGCAAAACCAGTTAACGCGTGAAAGCATCGATCGATGCAGGATCGATGCAGGTTCGATATTGGTGCATCGACCGATGCGGTTGGTGCACATCGATCGACACGGTTAGGGTTTTGGCTCGGTTCCGTGCATGCGTGAGAGCATCGATCGATACAGGATCGATGCACGGTCGATGCAGGATCGATGCTAAGAGCATCGACCGATGCGGTTGATGGATCGATCGACACGGTTGGTTCATCGATCGACATGGTTGGTTTAAGGCTCGGTTTAATATTTTGATTAAAATTAAACGTCACGGTTTAATAAACAGATTTAATAATTTTATTAAGTCTGGTTAAACCGGGACAAGAAATCCAATGTCGAAAGAATTATTGGATTTAGTGCCTAAACCAGGATTTTCTAATTTGATTTGGTTGGACCAAATAAATTGAGAAAATCCGGTTTAGTAAATAACAGGTTGACAATTGTGGTCATCGTAGTAATTAAAATTTGGTTAGGCCAATTTTAATGAACCAGACCGGTTATGTCATTTAATTGGACAATTGGGTCATGTCTTGGACATGGACCAATTCTTGGGCCTCGGGCCAAGAAGTTAAAACAATTGGGCCAATTATTTGAGTCTTTCTTCAGATTAATTTAAAATTTATTTTATAAAATTATAAAGTCGATTTTAAATTAAAGTTTCCGATATTTTGAAATTAGAAAGTTTCTTAATTTATAGAAGTTTCTAGATTTGCATGATTCGGATTTTAAGAAATTTCTAAAGTTAGAAAGTTTCCAATTTTAGAAAGTTTCCAAAATAGTAGGTTTCCAAAAATGGAAAGTTTCCGAAATAGTAATCTTCTATTTTGGGAATGAATTTTTTAAATAAACCTACGAACCTCAAATAATATCAAGCGTTGGATGTCTTGTCCATTCTATGTCAGCTGTCGAAGCCCATTCAATTGTATTCATGGCCTTACAGTGTGAGGGTGTCTACTTTTGCGTGGATAAGACGGTTTGTGATTCATAAATGTCATTGGGAGTCCCAGACATTAATGATTACATGACTGTATAGTCTGGTTTTCTTGACTAGGCCATCGGGAGTCCCGGGCCTTGAGACATCAGAGTGGATTGGGCCTCGGGCCCAGATTCACAACCAAGAGTTATATCACGGATATAATTAGCCGATATAGGGCTTACCGATATAAGCTAAGGTTTGGTGACGGCCAGTGGCCCACTTTAATCTTAGTTATATGTGGATCTTGGAATCATTATATTCTATTGAGGGTAACTTAAGTTATTGAATATAATGCGTGATTAATCATATTAAATTTAATACGAGATTAATCATATTGAACATATTAACTAAAATCCTTTTATCTTAATTTTCAGTTATGACTAGCACAAACAATCAAAACACTTTCTCGATCCGGTCTGTCCTTAAAATGGACAAGCTGAACGGATCAAATTTCTTGACTTGGTCGCGGAACCTGAGGCTAGTCCTCAGACAGGAGAGAAAGGACTATGTCCTTGAGAGAGCTCTCCCCGTGAGGATCGGGTCCAATGCTTCTCATGCAGTATATGATGCTTGGAATAAGCATTATAATGATGCGGTAGATGTGCGTGGTCTGATATTGGCTAGCATGGAATCATACTTGCGGAAGCAATATGAGAACATGGAGTCGCCAATAGAGATGATCAGCAGCCTGAAATTGAAATTTCAGGAGCAGATAAGGGTGGAGAGATACCAGTTGGTTAAGTCTCTCACTAGCTGCAAGCTACCAAATGATCATCCAGTGAGTCCTCATGTCAGTAAAATGATGGGTTACATTGATAACCTGAGGAAACTGGATTATCCAGTTAGCCAAGAGTTGGCAACTGAGATCATTCTGCAGTCACTGCCGTCAAGCTATGATAAGTTCAGTAGGAACTATATCAAGAAAGGCTTAACGAAGACGCTGACTGAACTGCATGATATGCTCAAGACAGTTGAGCCAAACGTGAAGAGTACCCTGTACAATCTCATAAATGAGAAGGGTAGGTTTACTAAACCTAATGCTGACAAGGGTGAAGACAAAGTTGTCCAGATTTTGAATCATGGCAAGCGTGTATCTTCTGAGCCCGAGTCAGATACCTCTTGCGTTGGTAAGTGCTGCTACTGTAAGGAGACAGGGCATTGGAAGAGAAATTGCATTAAATTCATGGAAGATGATGAGGAATTGAAGTTGATGTATGAGACTACTTCCTCAGGTATTCATGTTATTACTTCAAGTTCTACCTTAAAGGTATTGAATTCTGGTTGTGGCACTGATATTTGTGATAATATGCAGAGCCTAAGCAACAGTAGAATGTCCTTAAAGGTATTGGATACTGGTTGTGGCACTGATATTTGTGATAATATGCAGAGCCTAAGCAACAGTAGAACGTTGAAGAAAGGGAAAGTGAAACTACATGTCTGGAAGGAGCTTGGGATGCTGCCTCAGCTGTAGGGTTTTCACTTATAGATCCCTTTTAGGCTTGGTTTTGTATTAAGTAATTGCTACAATGTACCTGCTTTAAGCAGAATTGTCTTTCATTTTCTTGTAAGAATTTGAATGTTTTTCATTTTGATAAAAGACAAGTTTTGTTCTTTTGATCTTAATGAAATATTAATTGTAGCACCCTATTCATGGAATGGGTTTTATATCTTAAACCAAAGAGTGCCTAAATGTAACATAAATACCGAATTGGTTTAAATCTAATGAATTAAACCTGATTTTTCTTGGCATAAAAGTCTTGGTCACATAGAGTAAGTCGGATTCAGAAATCCCATAGTTATAGACTATTGGGCTCATTTGATAAGATATCTTATGAGACTTGAATTCTGTTTACTGGACCAAAAGGAAAAAAAGCCTATCTTAGCCAAGCTAGAGAAAGGCCCAAAGGCTTATTGGACCTGGAACATACTGATGTATGTGGCCCAATGAGCAGTAATGCCAGAGAAAATTTCCTGTACTTCATTGTCTCTACTGATTACTTCAGTGAGTGTGACTGTGTTCATTTGATGAGACACAAGTCGGAATTCTTTGACATGGTCGAAAGAGTTCCAGAATGAAGTATAGGATCTGAGTGACAAAAGTATTAAGACTCTGGATTAAATCACGAGTGAGAATACTTAAGTCATTGATTGTGTGATCATCTTAATGAGTGTGAAATCGTTTCACAGCTCATTTCTCCTGAAAACCTGAAGGTGTTTCTGTGAGAAAGAATCAGATCTTATTAGAAATGATTAAAGATGAGTCACACGAATCTTCCATGATATTATTTAAGAATAACGCTCTAAAATATCTAAGTTTACGCTGAAATAGTTCCACAAATATCAGTTGAAAGACACCACGTTAATGTGGATTGGAATCGATCCAAATTTGTCTTTACTGAGTATTTGTAGTTGTGCTACTTCGCTGGTTGTCCTAGAGAAACTAAGGCTTGTTACTTTTACGTCCAATCTGTTTTCTAAGAAGGGAAGTTATTTTCCAAGAAGAACAGTGGGAGTAAAAGCATAACTCGAAGTTCTCTTAGGGAAACCAAGGCTCGGTACTTTTACGACCATTCTGTTTTCTAAGAAGGGAAATTACTTTCCAAGAAGAACAGTGGGAGTAAAAAGTAATTTTACGACCATTCTGTTTTCTAAGAAGGGAAGTTACTTTCCAAGAAGAACAGTGGGAGTAAAAGTACAACTCGAAGAAATTCGAGAAATACAGGAGGCTGCTTAACCTATTGAGGGAGAGCAGCGGAAGGATTTACAGATTTCTGTAGAATCTACACCTGTGGAGCCTGAAGTTCGCAGATATGAAAGAATCAGTCACTAATCCGAGAGTGAATTCTCGTCATTAGTTCAGCCTGATGATCATTGAATGTTCGCATGATCTGATGATCATTGAAAGCGACGAATCTGCGAAATCCTAGGAAGCGAAAGTGAGCCCAGACTCCGAAGAATTACACTTTGTGTAAGTTGGCTTCATCGATCCATTCATGGATGGAAGCAAACATATCGGAGTTGGAATCTTCGTTCTGTTGAAGTAGTCAAGGTTTTGACTTGAACAGGAACGAAGCGGAACTGTGTGTTTGCTAATAGATTAGTGGGAGCGATATTGCATTTCTCAAAGTGTATGTCGATGACATACTGATTCTCGGATATAACGTCCCAACGCTGTAGTCGGTAAAGGACTAGCTTGGGAGTTGGTTTAATGATTGACATGGGTAAAGCCACGTAGTTCTTGGATTTTGGATCTAAAGATAGAGATCCAAAAGAGCTGGTAGGACAAAGTCAGGATTCTTAAATTGACAAAGTCCTACACATTTTGAGCAATCCAAGAAGGGTTTTATGCCAATGTCACATGGCATTAAGTTAAGCAAGATACAGTATCCTACGATAACTGCTGAGCTTAAATGCATGGATAAGATTCCATATGCGTCGGCAATTGGATCTATCATGTATGCCATGAAACGTACTTGTTTGATGTTGCTTTAATGTTAAGCAAGACAAGTAAAGACCAGTCAAATCCAGCAAAGAAACACTGGATTGCCGTAAAGAATATCCTAAAGTATTTGAGGAATACTAAGGATAAATTCTTGAGTTACGGAGAAAGTGAGGTGCTACGAGTCGATAGAGTCTGAAAGGCAAGTTTCCAATAGACAAAGATGATTTCCGATCACAGTCCGGTTATATCTTGTGTCTATCTGGCGGTGCAAGGCACTGTTGCTGACTCCATGACTTAAGCTGAACATTTCGCTACTTGGGAAGTGGCGAAAGAGGTTGTTTGGAAAGAAGAGTTCGTCACTGAACTTGATGTGATTTCCAGCATAGATGAGACTAGCTGCACATCAGATGTCCAAACACCTTGAGGATAGGTATAACCTATTCCGTAAGATAAATGACAGAGATGTTAAGTAGATCAGCAAGTTTCAACGAATGAGAACGTTGCTAATCTATTAACGAAGCCACTCCTTAGGCCTAAGCGCGAGTCGCGGACTGTTGCTGTAGGATAAGTGAAATTAAGATAAAGTCTCAATTTTAGTGGGAGTTATTAAAGGGCTTTATTTAGTTATTGGATATGTTCTTGAAATAACATTTAAGATGTTTAATGAAATTATTATTTCAAGATTATTTTAACTGTGATGAAATAATCGTTCCAAAGTGATATAAACCATTTTATAGGTCATCGAAGTAAATGACTTGATCTTGAGTCATCGAAGTCATTTAGCTTGATCATGAGACCCTATATTTGATAAATGTTTTATATCATCCTGTCCCTAGTCAAAGGTTGTTGAAATTGGAACACCAACAACCGTGTGAGACTGGATTGGTACGTGACTTATGACAAAGTCTCAGTGTGTCATAGATGCGCGGCATCAAAGTCAGTACATAGGTGTATGTTTGGGAACATACGACCGGACAAGACCCGCTTATAAGAACTCTTCAGGATATTTACATCTGTGTCATAAGAGATTCTTATTACGACTATAGAGTATAGTCCTTAGACCTGAGTTCGCATGCATGTGACTGCACATGGACTGATGTACTTTGATCATTGTCTAACGCTATCGTTCTGCGATAGTTATAAGGACCTTGTTTGGGTACATTGTGAAATGAGTAGTTTACAGTGATGGAACAAGACGGGATTTGTCCCTCCAATATAAATGGAGTGAATATCTCTAGGCCAATCGGAGATTTGAATACTGGAAAATGCATGGCCATGCTCAAACGGACTGTCCCGAGTCGTTTGGATTGTCAGTATCGAATCAGAGTCCGATGAACAAGATTAGGCTTTATAAGGATGACACCAATCTTGCCTTATGACTAATCGAGATATTGTGACAAAAGGATTATGAATACAGAGATTCCAGTACAAGTGGGAGATTGTTGGAATTGTGTCCAGTAATCTCGGTACTGTCTCTAGAAAGTAAGAGTATGTCAATGATCAGACATAAGTCATATAATACTGGGGGTCATGATGGCTTGCTAGAGTCCGCTCATGATCTATAAGTCTTGGACTTATTGCCTTTATTATATGATCCCATATGGGTCACACGCCTAAGCTAACAGGAAAATGTGTAGGAACGGTTTAGCAGAAGTACGGTAAAAGTGCTAGGCATTTACTGTACTTAGAGAGAATAAAACGGTTTAGCTACTCTGTGTCGATCGATACACAAGGTGTGTCGGTCGACACAGTGCGCGAATGCCGTCGAGTTAATTGGTGTTTGGGCCAAATGGCCCAAACGGAACCGGACAAGTTTTATTAGATAAAACTCGAGTTCAGATCAATTAACCCTAACACTCCAGCCGAAAACTCTCTCTCTCTCTGCGCCGAGCTCCTTGTGGTCTAGCAGCCGTTTTCTGTGATCGCGTGTGTGAACCTTTGGAGGATTCATCTCTCGGTGTTTCTCTGATCTCAGACATACCATCTCTTTCCGCTGCAAACAGGTATAAGGTGAGATCATCATTTGTTTCTATTCTGAGAAGAACCTAGATCCGCATGTTTAGGTTGATATGAATCTAAGAATTGAATCAGGATCAACTAAACAATCCTTCAAGTGCAATGGAGGTGGGGTTCTAAACACTGGAAGAGTGAAGGTGTGTTCAAGACCAAAGCTGGAGGTCCTGTTAAGCTTGAGATTAAGTCTGAGAAAGTTGCTGATGAGACTGAAGTCTGGTTCTTGTGTGAATTTTAGATCAAACATTATGTTTAACATGGGTTTTTAAATTGTCTATGCAGGCTAAACCCGAGAACACAGATCCGAGTGTCTTGATCGTTGCGGTCGGCTACGGGCATAGACTTCGATTCTACGCGGATGTTTAAACAGGACACTAAGCAGGCAGCAGCTGAAGCTTACATGCAAGCAAAGGCAACCCAGCTTAAACAGAACGAGAAGGTGAAGACTCCAGTTAAACCTGTTGTCCAAGCACAGGTTACACCGAGATATAACCCTTGTGCTGCTCTCACCAGGATGCAAGTGAAGGCACTTAATGATTACAACAAAAAACAGCCGTATGTGTTGACACTCAACTTAGATTGTAAGTATGTAGACCTAATCTCTTAACTCGATGTCTAACAAGCGTATTGTTCCTGATAGGGGTTATCCGCATAGGAAAGTGAACACATCACTACAATGGTATTACAATCTTCGCAACTCCAAAGGAATGGCTGCATGACACGGTCAGTATCACTCCAATGGTTATTAATTAAGAATTCCATTCCAATATGGTTGTATATTCAGACTTCTTAACATTCAGACTTTCAAAGAAGTCTGGTTGTACATCCAGACTTCCATAGAAGTCTGGTTGTATATCCAGACTTCTATAGCTGCCTGGTTGTGTTTTATTTTTTTTTATATTAACACATGCTTGGCTTGATGCAGCAAATTGGTGTGGGGATTGATCTGTTGAGGCTTCGCCAACACAACCATCCAGAATGGTTCAGGACCGAGAGGCTGTATTTCATTGGCACAATCCTTCAAGCCTTGTGGCGTCAACACTATCCAGATTTTATTAAGAGTAGTGCAGGAGATGATGCCTCAGCCTCATCTAGAATGCTTCCTGCTGGTTGATAGGTCTAAAGTTTTACCTTAATCTAACTGCAAGTGCACAGTATATCAATGTAGTATTTAGGGATCGAATTCACGAGGACTCTGGGCAACGATAGGATTAGAACTAAAGAGATTAAACTAGGAGAAAGCAATTTGTATTGAATTAACTAAAAGCAAGCGAGAAATTAAATCAGTAGCAAGTTGTTGTTGTTGGCAATAAACTAAGGGCTCTAAGTCTGGGGCATTCTCAGGAAATCAGACAAGCAGATAAACCATTCAGTCGGGATCTAACTAAGCTCAGTTCTAGAACTAAAACACAGATATAGAATTAACTAAATTCCTTTGCGAGAATTCTCTAAGTCTAAGTGCAGCAGTCCAAATTCCTTTGCAATTACTAACAGATTAAACCAGCTTTAATTCCAACTTTGATATGTTCACAATCTTATTAAACCAAATTCCTTTGCGAGTAATTAAATTGCTCAACCTAAATAGTTCAGATTCTAAACCACACAGTCGTGTCAATTTAGCAACCTAGGATCTAGATTCTAAGTGATCAGGTTAGAACTAGCATTAAACACAATTTAGTTTGAAGAACATCTATTGATGTGAATCCCTAACTGAATTAATTATATCTAACAAGTCATGAAATCCCTATGAGAAACCCTAAACCTAACTATGAAACTACTCAGACATAGATGATGTAAACATAATCAATGAATTAATAGAAATCATAAAAGAGATTAGAATATAAAAGGGGTTCAAAAACTTCTCCAAAACGAATGTAGTACAGGATCAGATCAGCCCCAAAAGCTCTAAAAACTCTCTGCTCTAAGTTATGATAGCGTTCTTAAAACTGAAGTTAAAAACCTAATTATATAGCTAAAACACGACTTTGGGCTTCTGTGTAAATATCTGGAACTTCTGGGCATCCTTGCAATATCAGTATTCTTCATTAACCGCCGAGGTCTGGCCCATTCGCGTTGTGCATCGACCGATGCAGGTGTGCATCGATCGACGCAGTCATCAAGTCTGGACAGTGAGCACAAGCTCTCGGGTCAAATCTCCAAAGTGCTCCAATAAGCTCCATAATCTCCAAATCTGCTCCAAACGTGTGTGTACCTAATAAAACCTGTAAAAGACTCTAAAAGAACACTAAAAGACTCTAAAACATACTTATATCATGGCATAAAACCGGTAAAAACCATGATATATCAACTCCCCCACACTTAGCCTTTGCTTGTCCTCAAGCAAAACAAAGAACTAGACATGGTGAAGAGGTTTGAAAACTTTCAGAAACTCTTATCATCTTTGAAGCAACAACACTCAGATTCCCCTTAGTAATCCACTGAAAGATTTCACCTGCAGACATCAAGACCAACATATACTTCCCCCACACTTAGCAACTGTCCTAAGTAAACTCCACAATCACATTCACGCATTCAAATTCTCCCTACTGACTTCTGCAAGTATTTAAGTGCGGTCTCACCCAAGGAGTATCGATCAAAGGGCACATGGACTCTTACCTTGCCAACTCTAGACCACCATAATGTCTTTCTCTGGTCCCTTTCTTCTCTTTTCCCTTCCTTAACAACTGATTTTTCCCCACTGGGTATCATTTTTTTTTTATCAGTGTTCTTCCCGTTTTGGGGTATACTTTGGACACATTCCATGGATCGCACAGGAGGTAATAGTTGTATCTACTACTCCTGTGACCACTTCGGAGTTACTAGCTCATCCTCAGTTTATTATTCTCTTTTTTTTTTTACTTTATGGAAGGGGAGAAGGGAACCAAATAGGACAGGTTTACAGGCTGTGTCAGAACTAACAAAGGAATCCGACTCAAGGTATTCCAAGCCCTTAGGTGAGAAAATTAAGTCAGTATTAATGGTGAAGTCAGTAAAAGGATCCTCTGATACCTGAAGTGATATGGGTGTTCTCAGTAGGCTGATCAGCGTTGGGTTTTCTAACAGTCATAGAGGCTCTGCAAGTCTGTCCAATGGTCACTTAGTTCCTGTTCAAGCGAAAAAATTCCTCGAAAAATCACAGTTTCATACTGATTTTGACTCAATAAAACAATTTTGAAAAACAAAAGAACTGACTCTAAGAAAACAAAAGCGTGCGTCAGTAGCTACCTCCCCCACACTTAAACTACATTGTCCCCAGTGTAATCAAGCTCAGGTTCGGTGAGAAAAATAATCAAATCTGAAGAACAGTCCGAAAAGTTTTGGATTACTTACCTGTCGTTGTCCTGCGTCGATCGATGCCACAAGGGTGTCGATCGATGCAAGGCGAATATGCCCGCGGTTATAGAATAACCGATGTCTGAACCGCAATCGAATCGGTTAACCATACATCGCAACTGCATCGACCGATGCACTATGTGTGTCGATCAATGCAGTGCGATTCTGCCTGTTTCTCTCGGCTCTGAACATACTTAAACAGAAAAATCAAAATAGCAAAACCAAAACGAAAAATGAAAACAAAATCGAACCTAACAGTGGGTTGCCTCCCACTCAGCGCTTGTTTAAAGTCATTAGCTTGACTATGGGAAGGAGATCGGACTTATGGCAGTTTCAACAGAGACTTTGAGTGTCTCTGTGAATATCTCTTCATCCAAGGAGGTGTATAAGCTGTCGGATCATGAGGTCCGTGCTTTGGTGGATGCAAGAGATCAGGAGCTTTCTGCTTAAGAGCAGTTGCAGGCACTGAAGATGTTAGAGCAGGTTCAAGAGGAACCGCCATCTTCTTCTCTCCAATTGGAACCTCTGGTTCCACCTCAACACTGAAGCTCTGTCCATCAATGGTGGCTTTCTGCTTCTTATCCATCAATTCCATGCAGTTAGCCACTTCTAGATCATGTTTAGACAGTTTAGGAACCTTAGGATATGGCACAGAGGGCTTATAGACTCGTAATGGGACTATTACAGGTCTCTAGTCACGTCTGCGTTCTGTGTCGACCGATGCATGAGATGTGTCAATCGACACATGGCGATTTTTTTCAGATCCATCAGACGTATCGGGGATGCATCGATCGACATCGAGAGTGTGTCGATCGACGCATGTGTCAGACAGACAATATTCATCCAGAAAATCCGAGATTATGCTCTCTTCTTCTCCCAGCAAGTTAATCCCATCTCTTATGGTCACAACATTGATGTGCAGCTTCTGTTCAGCTTTCCCAACTTCATCTTGCCTTTGTATTGCTTCAGCTGTTTGTTGAACTCGGACATCTAGCTTCTTCACATGTGTGCTCAAAGATTCAAACTTTCCATTCAGATCTTCATGCAATGCATCTATCTTTGAGTTGAAGTTTACAGATGTCCTAGTCTGATCCTCTAGCAACTGCCCCATCATGGATTCCATCTTGCTCTTATAAGCATTAGCAGCAGGATGATCCATAGGTTTTCTGATAAGAATTACGTTGCTGATGACCAAACCTGTTTCCTTGGAATCCAAAGCCACTGATGCAGTTCAAATCCTCTTCCTGCTTCTCCAATAACCGCTCCATCATGCTTATCAGCTTATCAGATTTTTTGTTTTGAGGAGGAAAAGGCTGATATGATGGAGATTCATAATCTCTGGTGAATGAATAGGAACCATAGCCTCTGCAGAATGAGTTATTCTGCTGATTTTCCAACATCCGTTCCATCATTCCCATCATCTTACGCGCTGTGTCGATCGATGCAGAGTAGTGTCGATCGATGCAAGCTCGAAGATGTGTCGATCGACACACAGGACCGTGTCGATCGATGCAAGGCGATTACAGGCGTACCTGAAACGCAAGAACAGAGAAAAAAAATTAATAAAAAAAACAAAAACGAAAAACCTAGTCTAAACCCTAAGTTCAAATCTATCGAAGACTCCTAAGAGTCCCCCGGCAACGGCGCCAAAAACTTGATAGGTCTAAAGTTTTACCCTAATCTAACTGCAAGTGCACAGTATATCAATGTAGTATTTAGGGATCGAATCCACGAGGACTCTGGGCAACGATAGGATTAGAACTAAAGAGATTAAACTAGGAGAAAGCAATTTGTATTGAATTAACTAAAAGCAAGCGAGAAAGTAAATCAGTAGCAAGTTGTTGTTGTTGGCAATAAACTAAGGGCGCTAAGTCTAGGGCGTTCTCAGGAAATCAGACAAGCAGATAAACCATTCAGTCGGGATCTAACTAAGCTCAGTTCTAGAACTCAAATACAGATATAGAATTAACCAAATTCCTTTGCGAGAATTCTCTAAGTCTAAGTGCAGCAATCCAAATTCCTTTGCAATTACTAACAGATTAAACCAGCTTTAATTCCAACTTTGATATGTTCACAATCTAATTAAACCAAATTTCTTTGCAAGTAATTAAATTGCTCAACCTAAATAGTTCAGATTCTTAACCACACTGTCGTGTCAATTTAGCAACCTAGGATCTAGATTCTAAGTGATCAGGTTAGAACTAGCATTAAACACAATTTAGTTTGAAGAACATCTATTGATGTGAATCCCTAACTGAATTAATTATATCTAACAAGTCATGAAATCCCTATGAGAAACCCTAAACCTAACTATGAAACTACTCAGACATAGATGATGTAAACATAATCAATGAATTAATAGAAATCATAAAAGAGATTAGAATATAAAAGGGGTTCGAAAACTTCTCCAAAACGAATGTAGTACAGGATCAGATCAGCCCCAAAAGCTCTAAAAACTCTCTGCTCTAAGTTATGATAGCGTTCTTAAAACTGAAGTTAAAAACCTAATTATATAGCTAAACACGACTTGGGGCTTCTGTGTAAATATCTGGAACTTCTGGGCATCCTTGCAATATCAGTATTCTTCATTAACCGCCGAAGTCTGGCCCATTCGCGATGTGCATCGACCGATGCAGGTGTGCATCGATCGACGCAGTCATCAAGTCTGGACAGTGAGCACAAGCTCTCGGGTCAAATCTCCAAAGTGCTCCAATAAGCTCCATAATCTCCAAATCCTCTCCAAACGTGTGTGTACCTAATAAAACCTGTAAAAGACTCTAAAAGAACACTAAAAGACTAAAACATACTTATATCATGGCATAAAACCGGTAAAAACCATGATATATCACTGGTTGTTTTGATTACTTCACTGGTGACCTACCCATATTCTGCAAATCACCGAAGGCTTGGGCGGTGGAAATTGATTATATTTACACCGCACTGCACATTGGTGGAACTCATTGGGTAGCAATTATGATTTTTATCCTGGATAGGCACGTAACAGTATGGGATAGCATCATTAATCCGAGGACTGATGAGTTGGTCGGAGCGGCAGTGGCACCAATCTGTGAGATGTTTCCTTATGCGATCCACATCTTGAAAATACCTGATGCTAATGGGTGGCCATACCCAATCGAACGTTACACCCACTCGATTGTTAGGAGCGACGATCTTCCTCAAAACCACCAAACAGGTGACTGTGGAGTGTTCTGCTTGAAGTTCATCGAGTTTCATTCACTTGGAATGGAGTTTCCAAAGTATCTTTGTGATAAGAACATCAAGTCAATTAGGGACAAGCTAGCTTATGACATAATGACTGAACTCAGGCGAACAGGTGAAAAGCAACGTACCGAGTATGCTTTGCTAGACACCTACGCTGATAAATAGACCGCCTCTATCTTTTGGATTCCTAAATTATGGATTTCTTGCATATGAAATATCTATCTATTATGGTTGTAAAAAAATACATGCATCTTTTGGCCTACTTTTGTGCTTGTTTTTAGTTATGTAACAAACTTAAGCACTAATCCTAGTTATGTTTATTACTACGCTAATTGAAACAGAACCCAAAAAATTGAGACAAGTTTAAATATCAGACTTCTTGAATACACGTCAGACTTCAGTGAACCCTAAAAAATATCAGACTTCTGCAAACCCTAAAACTTATCAGACTTCACTGAACACAAACATAATATCAGACTTCACAAAACCCTAAATCATATCAGATTTCAACCATTCCTAGTCAGCCACAGGTTGTGGACAATTAGGTTGTTTGTGGCCTAGTTGTTTGCAATTCGAACAACCATATTGCTTGTGTAGTTTCCGCGGTTTACTGCTCTTCTTCTTGGTGATTTCTAGCATAGATTGCCACCTCGACTTCTTTTGTCTTCCAGGCTTCCGCCTCTCTTCCGGTGGAAAGACACTCACGGTGTCATCATTAGCTTTGCCAGTAACATTCTTTGGTAAGATGTTGCGCGAGTATGCAGCGTACAAGTAGTCCGTTCTATAAGATGGACATACAAGGGTAGAAATGTGTATCTCAAGTTCCGGTGCGCATATGGCATGTGAGCAAGGTATCTTTTCGTAATCCCAAATACCACATTCACACTTCTGATGTTCCAAATCGACAACACAATCCCTATGTCCTCCCTTAACAACGAACTTATACGTATCTACGCGTTCTGCCGTCATCATATCTGCATAATATTCACGAATAGCCAGCAAATATTCAACTCCTCGGCTAAATGTTGTTGAGAGGCTCATTGCATCTAGCCGCCTTTTACAAAACCACGTCCCTAGTTTCTCTTGTATAAACTCTAAAAGGAAAGATATGGGATATCCTTTTGCCTTCTTAACTGCGGAGTTTATAGACTCAGCAATGTTGCTCGTCTTTATGTTGTACATGTATCCACCAATTTGAAAGAGGTTAACCAAAGTAAGAATTAGAAAGTATAAAAAAAACATTATGCTTTCAGACTTCTCCAGTCGTCTGGAAAAATATTCAGACAGCACAGGAGGTCTCAGAATTTTATCAGACATCACTAGAAGTCTGATAACTATTGTCAGACCGACAAGTACCTGTCTCTGTTGAAATGCACGTGTGACCATAGACTCACATCCGCCTCCTCCAAGTAATCAGCAAGCTCAAGATTTACCGCTCGTAAGGAAGCCATGTTTCGGTCAAAATCGTAAATCATATAAGCGTAAGCCGCGTTTTTCACCAAGTACAGAAGATGTTTTCCCCTGAACTTGGTAACTATGTTATTTTGTAGATGGTAATAGCATATCCCTCGCTGTGCCCAAGGGAAAACTGCTTCACACGCATTCTTGATCGACTCACATCTATCCGAGACTATGACCAAAGGATATTGGTCTGAAATGCATTCTTTCAGTTTGGTGAAAAACCATTCCCACGATTCATCATTCTCAGAGTCTACAATTCCGAAAGCCAACGGAAATATTTGAAAATTTTCGTCTTGTGCGGCCGCCACTAGCATAACACCACCATACTTTCCATTAAGTTGAGTACCATCCACCACAATGACTCTTCTAACAAACGTAAACTCATGTATGGAAGCTCCAAATGCTATAAATAGATACTTAAATCTATTCTTCTCATCTAGCTCAAGAGCAGTTACTGATCTCGGGTTGGTTTCCCTGATTCCATGCAAAAAAGAAGGCAGTCTCTCGTACCCATCTTCCGCTGTTCCTCTCACAATCCTTTGAGCATATAACAATGCTCTGTATGCGGTTGTGTAGCTCATCTTAATCCCAAACTGCTTCTTCATTTACACTTTGACATGCTTTGGTGTTATCCCCTCAATCATAACAAAAGATTCAGTAAACAACCAACCAATATAAACTGGAGTATAACGTTTGCGCGTAGACATCCGGTCCGCCATCGAACATGAATGTGTTTGGGAATAGATCATCACCCAGTACTTGTTTGGTTCGTTCTTCACAGACGCTCGAAGCATCCACTTGCATCCTTCCACACGACATTTAGCAACAAAACGTGTCTTGTCAGACTTCTCTATCCTAAATGCGAATTTCTTCATTATCGCCGTCAAACGTAGCTCTGATATTAAGTTTTTCTTGCTATCAAAACACTTATTGAGAATGATACCCTCAGATAAGTCCATTTTGCGAACACTCTGATTACTCATACCCTCCAACTCATATTTCTTATAATCTTCATTTTCTTCCACATCTACATCTTTATGTTTCACTTTCCCATATAGGGTATAATCAGCATCGTCATGGTAAGCCTCAGCGTGTTTCATGAAAACATTCTCAGGCACATCCAAGTTACCAACATCATCATTACCAACAGCACCACAAACAGAATCCTCCGAGACTGAGTCCACATCTTCCTCATTCCAGTCTTCTTCTTTGTCATCTTCGTCTACATCTTCAGCTTCATATTTGTCATCATGATTCACAGAATCTTCATCATCCTTACCGGATCGGCTCGATACACATAGACGGATTAAATGCGTATTAGCTAACTCAACCATGCTCCTTACTTGCCTATCATTTGTGACATAAACCGGAGGGCTATCCGGATCCATTTGTTTCAAGAGTGCTTCCGGCAATGGATATGATAACTCCACCAGCTCGGTTTTCTTGTCCAGCATATAATCATCTTGTACCATCTCAACAAGTTCTTGATGAGTAGAACCATCACGTAGAGTGATAAACCGCCCTCCTTTCAGCTTATCAACCACAAAATGCCAAAACTGGTCTCTCACAACCCATTCACCAAAATTAACAGGTAACTGAACCATTATCTGTATAAACAAACACGTATAAACAACATTAGAGATCTTTTGGGAAAAGCCAGACTTCTTTGTGAAGTCTAATGGGGGCTATTAGCTACATTGCCAATATTATTCAGAAATTTAGTTAAAAATAATTAACATATATAAGAATGTAAAACTCACTCAGAAGGAACCTAGAACACTAACACACATTTATAAAAATTAAAGTCAACGAAATTAATCACAAATATACAATAAAAATGCATTTGAAAAGTTTGAAATATTTCAGACGTCTATATAGGTCTGATATTAATGAAACCAGACGTCTATGGTAGTCTGAAAAAGAGGATATTTTTGCAATTGATTTTGAAATGCCAGACAGCGGATACATTCTGAAACCAATCAGACAGCTAAAGCAGTCTGCTTTGGAATTGTTTAAAAATTTTGTCAGACAGCTCAGGAAGTCTGAAAAAAGGGTTAGTTTTGCAATTGATTTTCAAATGTCAGACTTCTCGCAGCCGAAGTCTGAAAAAAAGTAGAGGGTAGTTTTGCAATTGATTTTGAAACGTCAGACTTCTTCTGAAGTCTGATATCACTCAAACATCTTATGTTGTCTGACAATTGTTTCAGACAGCGATTGAAATCTAATAAAAAACATCGCATTTTCGAGCGTTGGCCAAAATTCAAATCTTCAGTTATCTATTGTCTGGCAAAATTTTGGAATTTCAGTTGTCTATAGCCGTCTGAAATTATTTTCCTTATTTTCAGACAGATTTAGATGTTTGACAATTTTTTCGCTTATTCTGGTCAACATCTGAAAATTTGGGTCAATTGCAGTTTCTACCCCCCATAATTTTCAGACAACGGATTCCGTCTGACAAAAAGTCAAGAATTGTTCAATTTCTTGTCAGACAACATCAGAAGTCTGACAAAAAAAAAAAATTGAATCAATTGCAAAACTACCCTCCCTTCTCATTTGGACTTAGCCCGACTTCTTAACGATGTCTTTTTTTTCAAAGGAATTTAACAGACTTATATGGAGATCTGGCAATTGAAAGTCAATTGCAAAACTACCCTCTCGTTGACCATATTGAAGCTTACGAAAAAATGCAGACTACAATTCGGATCTGAAAATCGACGATATGAAAATGTTCTTACCAATGTCTGATTTCCGTTTGTTTTTAGCCGCGTCGATTTCCCAGAACTTCTAATATCACCGAAAACCCCAAATCCGAGACGTGGTTTGCTGTTTTTATAAGGTGATAAACGATTTCGCTACTTTTGAATCGAAAAATATTTAAAAATCACTGAAAATCAAAGGGGAAAGGAGAAATCGGTGAGGAGAATGTCCGAGCTCAAATTCTTGAGCTTTAATTGAGCTTTAATGGTGAAAAAACGAGCTGGAATACACATTAACTCGTCGGCGATGGTGGGTGTCGTGGTTGTTGAGCATTCATGGCGATGACATTTTCGTGAATATCCAAAATAATTTTGGGTCCTTTTGTCTTTTGATTAAAATATCAGACTTCATTAGAAGTCTGACGATGGCATTCATGTGAATACCCAGATTAATAAGGGGAGATATATTAAAGATAGAGAGGAAGGAGAAGGCCGAGGGTATAATCAGGGTTGACTTCAATTTCGAGGGCATTTTTGCAAACAGCCCTATATTTATAAAGATGAATATATTTAAAAGTAGTTAGGTTAAACCACACCTTTTCTGCAAACATACTATTTATGATTCAACATGCAAATCATGATTGTGTAACCATTGCTAACGAATAGATTTTTTTGTGATTCAATTTTGTATATTTGTTATATATATATATATATATATATATATATATATATATATATATATATATATATATATATATATATATATTACAGTTTGTAACAATTAAATACCTATAATATTTAAACTCTTCAATATTGGTAATTAACTAATTTAAAATTTAGAAAATAGTTCAACAACACGTAAGTAAAAAAAAAACTATAATAAGACTCTTTTTTCCACATCGCTGAAGCTATTTTTATAAAGTGTTTTCATAGGTCTCTTCATTCCCTTGAGTTTGAAACATAAGTCAGCCAAGAAGTTAGCTTGAGTTGGAACTAATAGCCAAGCCTCTTTAACCACATCGATGAAAGTCTCATGCTTGATGAGGAGATTGAAAAACTTAAACGGTTTCGTACCATATTTTGGAGCATCCGACTTTAGCTTGATGGTACATGGCGTGTGGTCTGAAAACTGGGGAGCTGAGAATAGTCCATGACTGAATGGAAATTTCAGAATCCATGGGCCATTAACCAAGCATATGTTCAGTTTCTTGCCAAGCGGATCCGAGGGCCTGTTATTGGTCCAAGTAAAACGGGGGCCACTCGAAGAGAGGTCAAACAGACCAAGGTTTGCAATACAGTCTCCAAACAACCTCATTGCTCTAGTGGTTCGAACTATAGCCTGATTTGAAGTTTCCCGGGGATGAAGAATTTCGTTAAAATCACCACAAACGATCCACGGTCTAGTCGCTAAGGCAAAAGAAGCTTCTGTATCTCGCAAAGAAATCCAGAGGTCCTTCCTTAACTCCTCCTCATTAGCAGCGTACACAGCAGTAAAAACCAAGTCAGTTCCATCTTCAAGCGTTACCTCACAAGTTATTGATTGCAAATCCCTAAAAAGAACCTGAACTTTAGTCGGAGCCTTGTAAATTAACCAAATTTCCCCAAGTCTGATATTTTACAATGGGAACAGATTAATGCTCTTAATGATCCTACTGAAATCAACATCCAGCGTGAAATTGGGGCCAGAGTCAATTGGACTCGTTTAAGTGCAGCAGAGCAGGATTTTTTCAAACAAAGATCCAGAATTCGATGGCTGGGAGAAGGTGACAGTAACACTCCTTTTTATCTCAGGGTAACAACAGCTAGGAATTCGGGGAATGCTGTAAAATACTTAGTAAAAGCGGATGGGTCTCTTACAACATTTTACAAGAGGTTCATGAACTCGCGGTGCTCACTTCCAGCAGATTCTCTGCACTGTTAAAGGCTCTTTTTGCCCTGCTTTGCCTGATTTTTTTGACTCTTTAATCTCTGCTAAGTGCTCTCAGTTGGACCAGGTTTCCATGTGTCACCAATTCACTCCAGAATCTGTTCATCTTTGTCTTCACCAGATGCCAACCAATAAAACCCCGGGGCCAGACGGCTTTCCGGCTGAATTCTTTAAGGCCTCTTGGACTATTATAGGAGCAGAAACCATTAGCTCTTGTCTAAACTTCTTTATCCATAGTTTCATGCCAAAAGTGTTGAACTCGACATCTCTGGTTCTGCTGCCAAAGCGTCCGGGAGCAGACAAAATCTCGGAATTTAGACCAGTAGCTTGTCTCAATACTCAATACAAAATCATATCCAAGCTACTGGCTAACCGGATTAAAGAGCTTCTGCCGGTACTGACCCGCTATCTCCAATTCTCTTTGTTCTTATCATGAATATCCTTTCTTTGATGCTGAATAAGGTAGCGGAAAATGGTACTTTTGCTTATCACCCAGGATGCGATCAAATGAAACTAACTCATTTATGTTTCGCAGACGATCTTCTAATCTTTTCGGAAGGGTCTGAAGAATCGATTGCAGGGGTTTTATCTGTTTTGGCAGAATTCGAGAGGATATCAGGGCTTGCAGTTAACATAATAAAAACTTCAATGTTTAGCTCGGGAATCTCTGCTGATCTTCACGCTAGGCTGGCAGCTAGGTTCAAGCTCACGAGATGCACGCTTCCTGTTCGTTATTTGGGGCTACCCTTATGTTCGAAGAAGCTATCTTTTCGAGACTGTGACCCTCTATTTGTTCAGCTCAAAAAGAAGTTCACATCGTGGACTGTTAGATCCTTGACAATGGCTGGGAGGCTAACACTTCTTGGCTCTGTCATTACTGAAATTCTGAATTTTTGGACTTCTGCCTTTTTCCTCCCCAAAAAAGTGATAAGCAAAGTGAATGGATTATGTAGCTCGTTCCTCTGGCATGGTACTATTGGCATTACAACAGGTGCGAAAGTTTCTTGGAAAGATCTATGTACTCCAAAGAAAGAAGGCGGTTTAGGCTTGCGAAACATTGAATCTTGGAGTGACGCTTGTTGGTTAAAACTTATTTGGATGCTATTCTTTCGAGCAGGTTCGATCTGGGTTGCATGGGTAAGAAATAAGTACTTATCCTCTTCTCCTCTCTGGGCTCTAAATGAAAAAAATTACTCATACTCATGGCTATTTAGGAAGTTGCTAAAGCTTAGAAATAAGGCTCTGGAATTCCTGCGAATAAAGGTGCAAAGGGGGGATTCCACGTTCTTTTGGTGGGATCCTTGGACTCCCTTTGGATCTTTGTATCCTTATTTGGGACAGGATGGACCTTCTCGTCTCGGAATTCCTCTATTCGCAACGGTATCAGACATTCGAAATGGAGACATCTGGTTGTTACCGCCGGCGAGAACCGAGAAGCAAGTTCATCTTCAGGTCTACATTTCGTCTCTTACTGCCTCGAATGCAAATGACTACCCTTGCTGGCTGATAAATGATAAACCGCAGACGAGCTTCTGTTCTAAGCTGGTTTGGAACAAGATCCATGAGGTGAAAATGGTAAAGGAATGGCACGTTCTGTTATGGCACAGAGCGGCGATCCCAAGACATATTACCACAGCTTGGCTTTTTATTTTGAATCGCAATCCCACCCTTGACAGGCTTACGGCTTGGTCTCTTGATGTGGAGAAGACATGTCTTCTATGTGATAAAGAAGAAGAATCAAGAAATCATCTTTTCTTCCAATGTTCCTTCTCTGCTGAAGTTTGGCGCCTTACGACTGAGAAATTGCAGATTCATTCAGTCAATCACCAGTGGCAGGCAATGATTCAGTGGCTCCTTCATGCCCAGTTAGACGACATCAAAAAGCTTGCTCTGTGGCAAGGCTGGCAAGCACCCATTTATCTCATTTGGCAAGAACGTAACACTAGATATCATGTGGGTGTAACTCAATCTCCTCTGCATCTCTTCAAGCGGCTTCATTACATGTTAAGAACAAAATGTTATGCTATGTTCCTCTTAGGTTCAACATGTGGACCTGAGTTGATCCGAATTTGGAATCCCACATAGGGGATGCTTCTGTTTCTTTTTCCAGATTACTCCAACTATCTTTTTCTTTTTCTTTGGTCTTAGTCGCTATTTGCTTCCTTGTAATGTTCTTTTTATTAATGAAAACCCTTTGACAAAAAAAAAACTATAATAAATTTAGAAATTCTTAAATAATTCAGAATTAACTATAATATAAGATATATCTTCTATATTTAATAGGTCATTAGGTCATAAGATTTTAGAAGAAATTATAAAAACATATTTATTCATGATAAGTTTTGGAAACTAATAAAGTAATTTAATGGCATTTCTTGTAATTAAAGTGAAAACTAATGGTATTTTTTTATTTGTGCTTCTATTTTAATAGTATAGATAGATGGATGGTTTGAAATCAGAACCACACGTGACTTGCGGATTATTTGGTCCGGTTAAACTAATCGGTATAATTTGTTTTGCCACCATTCGCAGGGTCAATTGAACTGAGTACATATTTTAATCTTTTTATAATAATTTTGTACATTTCTAAAAGTCTTTACATTTATGTATCTTTTTTGTAGGATCCACGTGCAAAAAAATAATTTTATCCTTCATATTTTGTTTTTGAATGTTTTGCATCCACGAATAACTATCCATTTTTTTTTCCCTTTTCATTCTCTTTCTTACTTTTATATTTATTTCATCTCACATGTTTTGAACGGTGAGGTTTCCGGTCATATAGACCGTTGGAATGGAGTTAGAACCGGTCGATTTACCGGAATTCAAAAAAAAAATTCAGACTTAATACAGAAATAGCGAATGAATAGTTGAGGCTTATATCCATCCGTGTGGATACTACAATGATTATATCACATGCAAGATGCTTACTATGGGTAGGAAGTAGCCAATCAAAATGTTATTTTGAATGGATAGTGGTCTACACCTACTCTGTGTCCACAAATTCACAATCATGTGAACTCTTAACGAACTTTTGTCCGTCAAACCCGTATTTTGTGTCCACGGATCACAATAATAGATTTTGAAAGCATCTTGTTGGCCACTTTCTACCCATGGTGCATGAGATATGATCGTGGTAGTATCCACGTTGACTAATATTGTGGACAGCTACTCTAAACTATCCATTCGCAATTTCCGTATTAAGTCCGAATTTTTTTTTTTTGAATTCTGGTATTCAGCCTATTTTATCTCCATTCTGGCGGTATATATTGTCGGAATCATAACCTCCTCTATCCTATCCACCATCAAAAAAATGAGGGGGAAAAAATAAAAAAGAAAGAATATAAGAAAAAAAAAGAATTAAAAATGATAAAATCGGATAGATAGATTAAATTATGTAGATAATTTGTGTGATTAACTATCTATCATAAAAAAACAAAAATTAAAACCAAAATAGTCTTTATATAATATTAAAAGACAAAACAAAAAAAATACATAATTACGATAAGATTTTGAAAGAAACCAGATTTTCCACTTATCAGGTTATGGCTTATGAGTGTGAATAGTAGACGAGTTGAGTTTTCCTGCGAGCTTAGATAGAGAGAGGAGAATGATGGAGACGGTGAAGAAGACGAAAGAAGGGTCGACGAATCTGTTTGACTCACCGACGTTCGCTGATCTTGGAAACGGAAGGCTCAGATGCGTCGAGACTGGTCACGAGGTTGTCGCCGGAGACGAAGAATCATATGCTCGTAACAAACGGTGTCGTTTGGGACTCATCGATCACGCTTTATCTCAGGGGAAATCTCCTCTCAACATGTTTTTGCAGTGCCCATTTTCTCGGTTAGCCAAAGTTTTCGTTTTTAATTTTTGTTTTCTGGTCAAATCCAAATTTACATTAAAATTAGAGATTTTAATTGAGGTTTAGGGTTTACAAGAATGAAAGATGGAACCATCCACCGATTCAAAGATCAAAGTAGTTGTGAGGCTATCAAAATTTGTCGAATTCATTAATTGTTGGAACCAAGTATTTCATGTCGTTGGGTTCCTCTAGAGTTTCGGATTGAATCAGCCTAAGTTTCATTTATTTCATAGTCAAAGTTACTGCTACTTGAAATTTGGTTCATAGAGGACCATTGGTTGTGCGAAGGCATCCAATGTTTAAAAGTCCTAAGAAGCTTTCTTCTGGTTTCGGCTAAAGTTGTATGCTTTCTTTGGCTTTGTTTCTCAGTTCAAAACTCGTGTGCAAGCTTACTGGGGATACTGTGAACAAGAATGAGGAACATATCTGGAAACACATGAACGGGAGAAGGTTTCTTCACAAATTAGGTCAATTAACATGATATCAGTCAAATTCGTTGACATCATCTTGTGATGAATCTTCGTCTGGTAATTTAATGTTTTGGTGCTGTTAAATTTGATAGAGCAAGTGGAAAGAGGAACTGGATCAAGCGAGAAAACACTATTAACCAAACCAAGACGCGTTAAGGAAGAATCTGATTCCGATGGATCAGATTTTTGGATGCTTAAGTCAAGTTCTGGTTCAGAGTCAGAGCAAGAGAGTGATGAAGAAAACTGCAAAGGTTACCCTCTTTTTTTTATTTGTTTGTTGTTGGTTCTACTTTAGTTAGATTTGCATTTGATTTTGGTACAGGTTCTCATTGTGATGCCAAAGAATCTGATGAGCTCTCAGAAAGGTAATGTATACAATTGCTCTTCTTCTGATTGGTTTGATTCGGTTTGGATGATCACCTCTAGTTGCTTTTTTGTTTTTGGTGTTTTTCTACAGAACAAAGAGAATGTCAATAGAGATTGGACCAAGTAGCTTTGCTTCCAGGAAGAAAAAGATTAAGAATAGTAATGAGTTGTGTTAAGAAGAGATTGTTGCAATAACAAATACAGTTTTGTTTATAAAAGAAAAAAGAATCCTTTCTCGAATGGTTTGATAGTTTCATAAATGCTAAAATTGCAAAATCAAATCATCCACATTCACAAGTTCAAGCAAAATATTTAAAAATGCAACTACAACAATGAAGAAACAGTGCATACAAGAGAGATCTATTCCTCCATAGCTTCACCAGCCACTTCTACTACAACTCTCTCCGATAATGGTGTGATTTTGGTGACTAAAACCTCTGTTTTCATGGACAAAGAAAACAGTAAGAAGAAGATTATGATCGAATTAACCTTTGAGAACTCATCAATTTCTGAAGATTGAAAACAGAAACAATCAAGTAGTAGTCTCTTACCTGTTTTCTTGGTGAATGAATAGCCTTTGCTGCTAACATAGGTTCTTGGGTCTGGCTCCATGTAGTTCCTTAGGTATTCTTTGTGCCCCTGTTCCCAAAATTATCTCAAACAGTAAGTTTCAAAGCAATGTGTTGGTTCTGTGGCAAATCATCTCAAACAATATCTGCCAGGTTCAACCAATTGCATGAAAGTAACAAGCTTTGTGTGAGAGAAAAATGAAGAATGACAAACCTTTGTGATCACACAGATATCCACATTGCTACCACTTCCCAAGTCGTTGAATATACCAGAGCATATGGCTTCAGCAACCAACTTGATTCCTTCATCTCTCTGAAGGATTTGTGTCAAGAATCAAATAGACAAACAAACAGAAAAGATCTGAAATATATGAACTGGCTCTGCTTTACTTACAGTTAGACCTTCTTTATACTTTGCCTCAAACACTGACATGGCAGCAAGAGAACCAGAGCCCATTTTAGCAAATGGTAGCGTGTCAGTTGAACCGTGAGGGTATGTTACGTACTCATGATGTAAGATAACATTATGTTAGGGAACATTTTGTAGGAGTATCATGATGGAGGGAATAAAGAAAAGTGACCACATGATAAAAGTGTGAATGATGAAAGTGTGAATGATTATGTTTGTGGGGTGTGTGTGCATATGGGTGAGTTGTATCTCATCTGAAGTGATTTACGAGAGTGAAATGTGAGTATAAATAGAGTGTGTTGGTTTGTGAGGAGATGATCAATTGGTTTGATCTTATGTTCAAGGGGAGAAAGAGAGTTCCATACCCATTCTCTTTGTCACTTTGTAATCAGTGTTCTTATCAATATAAACTTATTTTCTTGTGTGATTCATTTTGCTCAAATACACGTAACAATCTAGTATTAGAGCCCAATTTTTTTCTTCTTATCTCTTGATTAAAAAAAGAAACTATGGCTCCAAAAAAAAACTTTGAGCAGACTGTAAAACTTACGGTGGGGAAAGTAACTGCAATGGAGAAGACCACTGAAGAAATCCAATGACAGATGGGCAAGCTTAGCATCCTTGATCGTACGGAGCAATGGATGCATGACGAAGCAGAGGTGAGACGCCTTTTGTTAGAAAAGAACATCGGAAAGATGCCACAGAGCGAAGGACCAATCCCCAATGATCAGATCGGTGGTAAAGCTACATCTTCTATTGCGATCGGAAGCCCTCAAGCCACATCAATATCGGCGACGAACTCAGAAGGAGCAGTGGGAACACATGTTGTGTTACAAACGCAGGTCCATTCTTACGAGATCCAACCTCGAAGTTGAAGAATCAGTCGTGGACACGACGGTTGGAGCTTCCTCTATTCAATGGTGAAAATGCCAATAATTGGATTTTACGGGTAGAGCAATATTTCGAACTCAGTAACTATTCAGAGGAAGAGAAGTTGCAAGCTGTCCGAGTTTGTTTTGAAGACGAGGCTTTGTTGTGGTATCGATTATCGAAACCCCTTTTCAAATTGGACCCAAATGAAGCACCGTATTTTGGAGCAATTTCGATGATCCACGACACTACCGCATGAGAATGGCTGTTAACGCTCCAGCAAGAATACACAGTCAAAGAATACTGCAAAGATTTTATCTCATTAGCAACAAACGCACCAGAGTTGACTGAGAACGTGTTAGAGATCGCGTTTATGATCGGATTAAAACCCAAAATCCGAGCTGGTGTGAAGCCGATGGAATCTAAGACCCTAAAGGAAATAATGAGCGTCACAAAGATGGTGGAGGAGTGGTCGGGGCATGATGAGGTGGGGCTGGAGAACTTGACGGAACAACAGTCCCCAAGAGTTGGTGTTAACAAACCAGTGGTTACGTCCTCACAAACGGGCCAGCATTTTGAAAACAGGTTAAACATGATAAAAACCAATGCCGCATTCACCTGAGCGTAAAAGTATCGGTCCTGCCAATCATCAACCTTCGACGGTTTCGCAATAGAAACCTTGAGATCAAAGCGGGACTTCATGCTCACATAGCGAGTCCCGAGAGTCATCCCATTCGAGGAGATCGACGAAATCTCTTCGAAAAACCGAAGACTCATATTCACGCCACATTCGGCAGCTAGAATGGTACAACTGACCAAATTCTGAACGGCCGAAGGGCTAAGCTGGGACAACGCGATCCTCCTCTCCTCGCAATAAGCAACGAGCAACTTCGGGAGAGGAAACCTCAAATGGATGTGCCTAAACCAAAAATCGTACAGACACACCCACCCCTTCGGACAATGCCAGAGTCTCTGGTTTGTTTCGGGTTTACGCAGCTCGAGCCGACCAGCATCACCACTAGAACAATTCTCAATAAGCCACTTCAAATCATCATCAGTAGACTTAGTCGGAAGAACCGAACGAAGGGGACGAGTCTTCTTCGTCTTCTCGGAGTCACCCGAGGCTTGTTGACTCATCCTTTTCTGGATCTACTCCGAACAGGAGAAAGTGTACCGAGCAACGCTTGATCAACCAGATAAACGTCTTCTTCTTTCAAAGGAAGGACAGTAGGCGGTAGCCAAGGCCTCGCCCCGTCGTCGTCTGAATCAAGGAGATGTGAAATCTGAAAGCTCGAGCCACCGAACGCAGCAGGGAACGAGCAAGCCTGATCACCTCACGGACTTGATTCGATGATTTCTGTTCGCTCCGAGCTTGCCAAAGAGCCTGACTGTGCAACAGACGAACTAGACCGAGCAGAATTCCCCGGAGACAACCGTACCAAATGCAAGTCGTTATGGTCGGACGACGACTGAGAACAAGAATTGCTCATACTTACAAATAATAAAACAACAACAACCTAGAGCGAGAAAATTCTAGAGAGAAGGGAGAGCGAAATACCTTCGGAAAGAGAGAAATGAAAATGAGAAGAAGCGGAGCAGGGTATTTATAGGGAAGCGAGAAGTTTTCAAGGGAAGCGCAATTATTACACCTACGCGACCCTTCAGTTTCCAGGAGTCATAGGCATCATCATCACGTCGACACGACTCTTCAGTATCCAGCAGATTCCCAAGAAACCTGTTGAGATTCCTGAGACAGAAACAACAGAATGAGCAGACTAAAACGAGCCGACCATGTCCACGCCGAACATATATTAACCCAACTAAACACACGACAAATCCGTCGACTTCAAACATCATGAAGACCGATGAACTGGGGGGGGGCTTACTGTTATATATGGGTTTAGCACCCCATCTAATTAGCAGGGCCCAATACCTGTTTTCAGTGGATAAGTCGGCCCAACAGAAATAAACTCGGCCCAGTAAGCGAAGGCCTGAAGATAAGCGCCCGAACCGTTGAAAGCCTGAAGATAAGCGCCAAGGCGTTAAGGCTTGAGATGAGATACCTGTTGGGGGAAAAGCAGAAAAGGGTTCTGAGCTTGTTCCAATTGCTAAAGAAATTGGAAGAGCTTGAGATGTCTGTCAGCTTTGCAAGAGGTGATTTGCCCCAAACTTCCCTAGCGAAATCACACTGAAAGAGAAGATGAGATATTGATTCAATATGTCCGCATCTTTTGCATTTGGGGTCAACTTGAATTTAACGAGCAATCAACTGCTCTCCAACTGGCAAAGCATTAGAGGCAGTCTTCCAAAGAAAAAGCTTGATTTTTGGGGCTACTTTCACAGACCAGATAGCAGCAGTCCATTGCGAGGTAAAAGCTTGTGCCTCTACAGAATCATTAAGGTCTGACTCTTGAGCAGTATAATCACCTGACTTTGTGGTATAAGTACCGGATGCATGTTTTAACCATATTACTTCATCTGAGTCTTGCTTCTTGCTTGGTTGAACTCTTAGGACTTCCTTCTCATGATGAGGGATAATTTGTCTTATGGTTTCCAGATTCCAGGTGGTGGTATTGGGCACAAAAGATCTGAGACCTTTAGATGGACTGAGGATAAGGGAGCAGGGCCAATAGGATAGGCTTTTGATCTAGTTGATAACCAGGGATCAGACCAGATACTTACTGACTCACCATTACCAATGGCTCATCCCATATGCTTACGGATGAGATCCCTGCCAATGAGGATGCCTCTCCATCCATGGAAGGCTGAATCTCTGATTTGGCAAGTTAGAAAACTTGAGTCCTTGCAATATTTGCTTAGCAGGATTCTTGCTAACAGGCTCTCTGGATTTTTGAGAATACGCCAACTTGATTTGGCTAACAGAGCATCATTGAAGCATTGTAAGTCCCTGAAACCCAATCCTCCTTATTGTTTGGATTTATCAAGCTTATCCCAGGTAACCCATCAGATCTTTCGTTTTTCAGGATTGGCATTTGAGTCCCACCAGAACCTGGTCAAGACAGCTTGGATGCGCTTACAAAGAGAGTTAGGTAACTTGAAGCAGGTCATGGCATAGGTAGGCATAGTAGCTAGTGATATCTCATGGTTTTTACTAGTTTTAGACCATGATATAAGTGTGTTTTAGAGTCTATTAGTGTTTCTTTAGAGTCTTTTGCAGGTCTTATTAGGTACACGCACGTTTGGAGCAGAAGTGGAGATTATGGAGCTTATTGATGAATTTTGGAGATCTGACCCGAGAGGTGAAGTTCACTGTCCAAATTTGAGGACTGCGTCGATCGTTGCACACCTGCATCGATCGATGCACAGCGCGAATGGGCCAGACTCGCGAGAGTTATGAAGTTATGAGATATTGCAGAAGTGCCCAGAAGTTCCAGATATTTACACAGAAGCCCCAAGACGTGATTAGGTTATATTAATTAGGTTTTAGACTTTGTTATTCATGAAGCCTTCATACTTTGAGCTGAGATTTAGAGAGAGATTTTGGGGCTGATCTGAACCTGTACTTCATCTGTTTTTGGAGAAGATTTTGAACCCTTTTCTTATTTTTAATCTATTATATGCAATCTATTATTTCATTGATTATGTTTACATCATCTATGTCTGAGTAGATTCCTAGTTAGGTTTAGGGTTTCTCACATAGGATTCCATGACTTGCTAGATACAATTAATTCAGTTAAGGATTCATAACTATAGTAGTTCTTCGATCTAAATTGTGTTTAATGCTAGTTCTAACCTGATCACTTAGAATCTAGATCTTAGGTTGCTAAATACGACACGACAGTGTGGTTTAGAATCTGAACTATTTAGGTTGAGCAATTAAATTACTCGCAAAGGAATTTGGTTTAGTTTAATTGTGAACATATCAAACTTGGGATTAATGCTAGTTTAATCGGTTAGTAATTGCAAAGGAATTTGGATTACTGCACTTAGACTTAGAGAATTCTCGCAACGACAGTTGGTTAATTCTATATCCGTGTTTTGAGTTTTAGAACTGAATTAGATCCTGACTGATTGATTTATCTGCTTGTCTGATTTCCTGAGAACGCCCTAGACTTAGTGCTTTAAGTTAACTGTTTTCACAACCAATATCGCTACTGATTTACTTTCCTGCTTGCTTTTTAGTTACTTCACATTGCTTTCATCTTAGTTTAATCTCGACTGTTCTAATATCTATCGTTGACCGGAGTCTCTGTGGATTCGATACCTAAGTACTACATCTGCATAACTGTGCACTTGCAGTAGTATATGATTAAAACTTCTAGACCCTTTCAAGTTTTCGGCGCCGTTTCCGGGGACTCTTTTGAGTCCTCGATAGATTGGAACCTAGGGTTTAGACTAGGATTTTTATTTTTGTTTTTGGTTACTAATATTTTTTTCTTTGTTTTCTCTCTGTCGCGGGTACTGATTTCGCATAGCATCGATCGTTGCACTACTTGCGTCGATCGTTACTAGGCGATTGGGGTTGAATCGATCGTTGCACTGATAGCATCGATTGTTGCTTGACGATTACAGACGGTTTATGCAGACGCGTGATACCAGAAGTAATCCGAACTCGAATCTCGTTAACCTCCAACTTGAAGAACTTGCAGGACTAGAGAGAACCAACAGGAAAGTACAAAGAGAAAGGATGGTACATGGACGACTGATTATAATGCCTGATGCTCAAGGTGTCCTGAGGGACCGAGATAACAATCCGTACAATGCTGTTGGAGAACGAATTGATGCTGAAGGGAATGTTATCCCCGATTCTCCTGTGCCAGTGCAACAGGGGCAGAACCAAGGCCAAGGACAGGCCCAAGGTAGACAGATGGTTGTTCATGAGAGGACTTTAGCTGACTACAACCGTCCAGATGAGTTTCATGTTAACCGGTCAGCTCTTGTACCTCCTGAAATGAGAGGAATGATTTTGAAATCAAGACCATCTACTACTCTCTGATGAGGCAGATGGTCTTCCATGGTTTCCTGACGGAGCAGCCTATGGATCACCTGGAACGTTTGATACTTGGGCTGCTTTAAAGAGTGAGTTTTTGCGACATTTCTATGATGATGCTCGCTCTGATCAGTCCAGAAGGACATTCTCACTTTCTCCCAAGGTCCTACAGAGCCTCTTAAGACTGCCTGGATGAGATTTAAGAAGTACCAACGTGACTGCCCGCATCATGGATTCACTGAGGTAACATTGCTGGGTATCTTCTTTAGAGGAATAGATCTTCCATATCAGACTGCTTTGGACAACTCTAGCAATGCCAACTTTAACACTAGGACTCCTGCTCAATCCAAGCAGTTGATAGATAATTTAGTAAGCAGTAATAGCTTCAAGACTACGGATGAGAGAAGGAAGAAGTCCGGTGGAAAGATGGAGAATTCTGAGATAGCTGATATTAGATCTAAGTTGGACACTGTTTGCAATCTTCTAGCTGGGAAGAAAGCTGTCCATTTTGCTCAGGATGTTGAGGTATTTGGAGCTGAGGAAGAGAACCAAGAAGAAGATGTGAACTACATCGGAGGATCTAGATTCCAAGGAAATAGGTTTGGAAATCAGTCTGGTAATAGGTTCTTCAATGGAGGACAGAAGAGTGCTTTCAACAGCAACAAAAATCTTCTGGATTTGGACAGACTAGTGGTTTTCAGAAACCTTTCCAGCAGAGTAATCAAAGGACTTATGGATCTTCTTCATACCAGACACCTCCTGATGCTAGTACTCACGAGATCAAGATGGAGAGTATGATGGAAAAATTGATGGAAGGACAGACTAAGCTTGCTGTGGACTGCAACAAGAAGTTGGATGCTGTCTATGAGGATCTCAATGGGAAGTTTGAGTCTCTAAGTACGCATGTGAAGCAATTAGACACTCAGGTGAGCCAAATTTCAAACTCGGTTAAAGGAAAAGGTGTTTTAGACACCCATATTAAGGCCTGGTCAGTGTACATTGATGATGGATCACATCTAGGTGAAAGATTTGAGCTAAGTACAGCTGAACTGGTAGAAGAGGCTGAAATTTCTGATTTTGAGGAAAATCTCTCGGGTGGAATCTGTGAAAACTTGACTGCATCGATCGATGCACCCTTGGCGTCGATCGTTGCATGGCGTGGACAGACAGACTTACAGGATTCTTATGGCATTGATGCAGAGGCAGATTCAGAGCTTGATCGCTTATTCCCTGGAGTATCTGAGATAACTCAATAGGAGATCTATGCACAATCCATTCGATTGTATCCTAAAGTGTATGAGGCAATCCAACAAGAGATTGATGAGCTTAAAGAGCTAGAAAAGGTTGGTGAAGAGTTGGAAGAAATTCCACCATCTGATGATCCACCTTATCATCCATGTGTGCAAAGATACTTGGGTAAGATGTTGCCTTTGGATGAAGAGCTGAAAGACTGGGTAATAGTTGTTCCTCAACATATCAGTGAGGTGTTGCTGACTAAGGTCCCAAAGAAGCTAGCTGATCCTGGAGTCTTTGTGCTGAGTTGCTCTATCTTTGAGGATAGCTTTAGACGTTCTCTGTGTGATTTAGGAGCTGCCGGAAGTCTTATGCCATACTCTGTGGCAGTGAAGCTGGGAATGACAAATTTTCCACCTACTAGGACCTCTCTTGTCCTAGCTGATCAGTTGATAAGGATTCTGAAAGGACTCCTTGAGGACGTCCCAGTGAGAGTTGGAAACTACTTGGTTCCGACAGACTTTTTGGTGCTGAAGTACGACAGTGATCCTGATGATGCCTTGATACTTGGGAGGCCATTTTTAGCTACAGCTGGCGCAGTAATAGATGTGAGGCATGGCCTGATTGACCTCCACCTGGGAGATGAGCTGCTGCACTTTGAGATGGATAAGCTGCGCAAGCCACTGATAGATGGGCAGACCTTCACCATTATGGATGGAGATGAAGAGCAGTCAAGTCACACTACGGTTTTGGATCGTGGTGATCATCACATTCCACCTTTTCTTGGACAAGTTCATTCTGATATAGCTTATTCTCCGCCTTGGATGAGGAGACTTGCACAGAGGCAATCATAATCTCTGTCAGGATCTCACGGTGCCTGATCCTTGTTCGTCCGGTCAAGTTAATGACCTTAAACAAGCGCTGAGTGGGAAGCAACCCACTGTTAGGTTTTAGTGTTTTTTCTTTTTGATTTTTGGTGTTTTTCTTAGGAACTTACGTTTTGATTTGTTTTTGCTAAGTTTGTAGATACAGAACCTGTCTGGAGATGTGTAACGATCGATGCACTTGTGCACCAGTTTTTGCAGGGAGATTTGACGAAGAGATGAGATCGCATTGTGACGATCGTTGCGGTCCTGTGCAACGGTCGTTGCAATTGGTTTAAATTGCAAATTAAGGTATGCGCGCTAAACCGAAATCAATTCAGTTCACGAGTAACGATCGTTGCTCATCTGCAACGGTCGTTGCACCCACGATCGAGGTAAGTGCCTTAAACCCTTTTCTCCTCTCTTCTTCTCCACTTCACCGTCCGTACAACCGAGACTCCACAACTCTAAATCTCTCGTTTCTTCATCATTTTCTGTGATTCAAAGCTTGATTCTACTTGTTTTCACATCCCCTATCTATTTCTCTAACCCATTTGCAGAGATTCCAAGGTAAGAACCCTCATTTTCTAGATTTTCGGATTCGGCTCTAGGGCTTAGAAATTAAGGATTTTAGGCTTGAAATTGATGATTCATGTACTGATTAAACTTGATTAGGGTTCATTGGTGATGGTATTAGGCTGTTTGTGAGATTGTGGAACAAATTTAGAAGCGATTTTGAGGATTACTTGGCGGCTGTGAATTCGCCTTGCAACGATCGTCGCACTTGTGCAACGGTCGTTGCCCTGCGAATTCACAGGGAGATTTCCGAGACTTATATGCTTTATTACTTAATCGCAGATGCCTCCTCGACAAGCTCGCAAACGTAGAGCCACGACAGCAGCTCCAGCTGCAGGCCATCCGCCACCAGAGTGGTTCCCACGCGACTCGGATCCACCTGAGGATTATGTGATAGATGGTCAGGCCATAGCACCGCCTTGGCCCAGAGCAGATAAGACAGAGATCCCGACAGATAGAGTGTGGGGTAATGATATAGCTGAGTTCCTTAAGACCGATGAGTTCACAGAGAGACCGTTGCTTGATCACTGGGACGAGTATGACACACTGCTCTACAATGGGTGGTGTCACGTGACGATCAAACCGACCAAGTTCGCAGACTATTGACTTGTAGAGGTCTAGGGATTGACGAGCAGGTTCTGACTCTATGCAAGAACATTGGTCTAGGGACAATGCCTATGCAGTATTATGAGCTGTATCCCGATCTAGTCAGACAGCTGCTGGCTACATGCAGAGTGATCTATCCTAACCCGGAGAACACCAGAGTTTCAGGAGGTATCTTTACCTTCATGTGTTTGGGAGTCAGGTATAAGATCCCGCTTCTCGATATCTGCAGGATATATGGATTTAGCATAGAGCCTACACGTACTGCTATTGCTCTTGATTGGGAAGTGTCAGAGGCCCATTTTTTCTGGGAACACATTGGTAACGGCAGATATGACTCACAGACTACGCCAGTGAAGCAGGTTAGACATCCTGTTATGAGATATGTTCTGCGCATTTTAGGACGTACTCTGTAATGCAAGGCTGAAACCAACAAGATGCGCAAGAACGAGCTGGAGATGCTTTACCGTGGACTGGGAGTGCAGTTCAATGACATTGAGTTGAGGGATCCCACCGACGGACTCAACTTAGGAACTGTATTTGCCTATCACTTGTGCTCTCTGCAGAAGAAGGCATATGACGGGAAGGATTCTGAGTCAGTAGGGAGTCTGCTTACTCCCATTTTCAGGCATTGCAGAATCCCACTAGAGGGTACGGAGTGTGATGACAGCAGAGAGTTCCTTGACTTCACTCACCTGCAGAGTGCTACTTGGCTGAAGGAGGGACGCATATGGGTTTACTATGACACCAGTGCTGGGAAGCATGGTGTAGATCTTCCTTCTGCTGGTCTGACCAAGATCGATACGCTGGCTGCTTTGAGATTCCTGCCTCCTACACGCGTTCAGCGCAGCGTCCCTACGATGGCTCATCCGCTGGGAGAGCCTTCTACACGAGCTTCTACTTCATCTGCGCCTGCACCTGCTGCCCCTGTTGATGATATTGGCCCTTATCCCGGGCCCTCGATGTCCTTCGGTGATATGACTAAAGCAGAGTGGAGAGAGCGTGAGGATGGTATTCTACAAAGCATCTGGAACTTCATGCGTACCTGCACCTGCAGGAGACAGCCGCAGATTCACTAGCCCGGACTTTCACATAGACGTAGACAGCGCTCTCCGACTCCTGTTTCTTCGAGTGGCACTGATCGCATTGATGAGGACGAGTGAGAGTTGCGAGCATTTTCAGACTACAGTTCTCTGTTTCTATTTTTCATTTTCTTTTGCATTTTCTTTTGATTTTCCTAGGATTCCTTATGTTTGGATGATGTTTTCATGTTTAGACTATCAATTGCTTTGATTTTGCCTGTTTTCAGTGTTTTTCAGCTTGCAGGTTCGAAAATACGGATTTTCTTACGAACTAACCTGCTAACTTGTTGACTGATCCGAAAATCGCAGTGCGTCGATCGACACACCTTGTGTCGATCGTCACAACACGAAAGAAACCGCATTGCAGCGATCGTTGCGGTCCTGAGCAACGATCGACACACGACAAAAAATCGCCTAGCAACGGTCGATACATTCATGTAACGATCGATGCATGTGCGACAGAGGTAAAAATCAGACAGAACTCAACACATCCATTAACTAATTTTTCTTTCTTTTTACCAATCCTTCGCTTGACACTACTGGGGACAGTGTGTCTTAAGTGTGGGAGAGGTGCTATTGACTTTATCTTTCTGTTTTCTTAGAGTCAGTCTGTTTTTCAAATTTTTGTTTAATTGAGTCAAAAATGGTTTAAGTAAGAAACAATGAATTTTTGAGAAGATTAACAGCACTTGCAGGAACTTAAGTAACCATTGGGATGAAGTTGCAGAACAATTTATGACTATTAGAAAACCCAGACACGGATCAGCCTACTGAGAACACCCACATCACTTCAGGTATCAGGGGATCCTTATACTGATTTCATCTTAATACTGACTTAATTTTCTCACCTAAGGGCTTGGTATACTTTGTGTCGGATTCCTTTGTTAGTTCGGACACAGCCTGTGAACCTGTCCTATTTGGTTCCCTTCTCCCCTTCTATAAAGTAAAAAAAAATAATAATAAACTGAGGATGAGCTAGTAGCTCCGAAGTGGTCACGGGAGTGGTAGCTACCACTATTACCTTCCGTGCGATCCATGGAATGTGTCCAAAGTACACCCCAAAACAGGAAGAACACTGATAAAAAGAATAAAATGATATCCAGTGGGGAAAAATCAGTTGTTAAGGAAGGGAAAAGAGAAGAAAGGGACCAGAGAAAGACAGTATGGTGGTCTAGAGCTGGCAAGGTAAGAGTCCATGTGCCCTTTGATCGATACTCCTTAGGTGAGACCGCACTTAAATACTTGCAGAAGTCAGTAGGGTGAATTTGAATGCGTGAATGTGATTGTGGAGTTTACTTAGGACAGTTGCTAAGTGTGGGGGAAGTATATGTTGGTCTTAATGTCTGCAGGTGAAATCTTTCATGTGGATTACTAAGGGGAATCTGAGTGTTGTTACATCAAAGAGGAAAAGAGTTTCTGAAAGTTTTCAAACCTCTTCACCATGTCTAGTTCTTTGTTTTGCTTGAGGACAAGCAAAGGCTAAGTGTGGGGGAGTTGATATATCATGGTTTTTACTAGTTTTAGACCATGATATAAGTGTGTTTTAGAGTCTATTAGTGTTTCTTTAGAGTCTTTTGCAGGTCTTATTAGGTACACGCACGTTTGGAGCAGAAGTGGAGATTATGGAGCTTATTGATGCATTTTGGAGATCTGACCCGAGAGGTGAAGTTCACTGTCCAGATTTGAGGACTGCGTCGATCGTTGCACACCTGCATCGATCGATGCACAGCACGAATGGGCCAGACTCGCGAGAGTTATGAAGTTATGAGATATTGCAGAAGTGCCCAGAAGTTCCAGATATTTACACAGAAGCCCTAAGACGTGATTAGGTTATATTAATTAGGTTTTAGACTTTGTTATTCATGAAGCATTCATACTTTGAGCTGAGAGTTAGAGAGAGATTTTGGGGCTGATCTGAACCTGTACTTCATCTGTTTTTGGAGAAGATTTCGAACCCCTTTCTTATTTTTAATCTCTTATATGCAATCTATTATTTCATTGATTATGTTTACATCATCTATGTCTGAGTAGATTCCTAGTTAGGTTTAGGGTTTCTCACATAGGATTTCATGACTTGCTATATACAATTAATTCAGTTAAAGATTCATAACTATAGTAGTTCTTCGATCTAAATTGTGTTTAATGCTAGTTCTAACCTGATCACTTAGAATCTAGATCTTAGGTTGCTAAATACGACACGACAGTGTGGTTTAGAATCTGAACTATTTAGGTTGAGCAATTAAATTACTCGCAAAGGAATTTGGTTTAGTTTAATTGTGAACATATCGAACTTGGGATTAATGCTAGTTTAATCTGTTAGTAATTGCAAAGGAATTTGGATTACTGCACTTAGACTTAGAGAATTCTCGCAACGACAGTTGGTTAATTCTATATCCGTGTTTTGAGTTCTAGAACTGTGCTTAATTAGATCCTGACTGATTGATTTATCTGCTTGTCTGATTTCCTGAGAACGCCCTAGACTTAGCGCTTTAAGTTAACTGTTTTCACAACCAATCTCGCTACTGATTTACTTCCCTGCTTGCTTTTTAGTTACTTCACATTGCTTTCATCTTAGTTTAATCTCGACTGTTCTAATATCTATCGTTGACCGGAGTCTCTGTGGATTCGATACCTAAGTACTACATCTGCATAACTGTGCACTTGCAGTAGTATAGGATTAAAACTTCTAGACCCTATCAGCTAGCACACTCTTGAGCATGATGAGTTTACTCGCCTGAGAGAGGAATCTAGAAGACCAGCTAGAAGCCTTCTGAGAGATACGGTCCACTATAGATGAGAATAAGTCCTTTTTGCTCCTTCCAAAGTCCTCAGGGAGTCCAAGGTATTTTCCTATACCTCCATCTTTATCAATTTGTAATCTTCTCTTAACTTTATCTTTAAGATGGCCAGGAGCTTTCCTTGAGAAAGTAATTGAAGATTTCTGGAAATTTATGCACTGACCCGAGGCAGCTTTGTATTGATTCATGATTTGGATGATAGCCTCAATACTTTGATCATTGGTCCTGCAGAAGATCATTGTATCATGTGCAAACAATAAATGATTCAGTTGGAGTCCATATTTTGAGACTTTAATTCCCTAGAGACAGCCAGCTTCTTGCGCCTGATTGAAGAGTCCAGATAGGACTTCACTGCACATTATAAACCGATGGGTGACAGAGAATCACATTGTTTGATGCCTCTTTGAGGTATGACTCTTCCTTTAGGTTCACCATTGATGATAAAGGAGAAATGAATTGTTGTAATGCATTGCATTATCCAGTTTATCCAAGTAGAATGAAAACCAAACTTCTGCATTACTAACTCAATGAAATTCCATTCCAACCTATCATATGCCTTGCTCATGTCCATTTTGACTGCCATAGAACAATGCTTATTAGCTTCAGAAGATTTGAGATAGTGGAGAACCTCATGAGTTATTAGGACATTGTCAGAAATAGATCTTCTTGGGACATAAGCAGATTGGTTTTCTGAGATGATGTTTGGCAGAAACTTCTTTATTCTTCTAGTTAAGATCTTTCCAATGATCTTATTAGTACACATTACATAGAGCAATGGGTCTATAGTCACTGACTTGCTTTGGACTGGTTACCTTAGGAATGAGTCTGATGTGAGTTTCATTAATATTCTGTGGCAGGATACCAGAGCTGAAGAACTCCTTGATCTCTTCCACGATGGCAGGGCCAACAGAGGACCAATTTGCTTGAAAGAAACTGGCTGAGAATCCATCTGGGCCTGGTGCCTTGTCTGCATGGATGGAGAATGTGGCTTGTTTGATCTCATCCGCAGAAGGGGCAGCTATGAGTGATTGATTCTGTTGGTCAGTGATTTTTGGTTTAAGAGCTTGAGCCACAATTTCTGGATGAGATTCTCCATTGGCAGTGAATAGGTTGCAAAAGTACTTCTCAATCACCTTGGTAATTTGCTCTTCTTTAAAAACTGCATTCCCATTTTCATTCTCAATCATTGAGAAACGATTTACTGTTGTTCTTTCTCTAGATATGGCATGGAAATAAGAAGAGTTTATGTCGCCTTGCTGGAGCCAAATGATTCTGCTTCTTTGTCTCCAGAAGATCTCCTCAGCTTTGAAAGCTTCCGCCAGTTTTGAATTGATAGAGTACAGGAGCTCCGGATTAGATATGGGCGATGTCATTGCTCCTTCCAGCTGTGCTTTGAGCTCTTCTATGATTTCTAAAGAGTTCTTCAGTTTTTGCTTGCTCCACTTGACTATAACATGTCTTACAAGGCTGATTCTCTTCTCAACAGCAAGGTCAGGGACTGAATTCCATGTATCATCAATTATTTCTTTGACTTCAGCATTATCCTTTAGTCTCCTGTCAAATCTGAACATGGCCTTCTTCTTTTTCTTTTCCTGCTGCACATATGTGATGACAGGTTTATGGTCTGATCCCAGAAAGCGAAGATATTGAGACCTACTCATAGGGAATAGTTCAGACAATTGACTATTAGCCATGGAACGATCAAGTCGACAACAGACAACATCAGAACTTCTTACTCCTCTCCATGAGAGGAAATCCCCAGAATGAGGAAGATCATACAGATCCCCTTCAGAGATAAATGTGCGAAAGTCAGAGTAAGAAGATTCTGGTCTCTTTGTTCCTCCTTGCTTTTCATTATCATTTATGATATCATTGAAATCTCCAGTGCAGAACCAGGGGGCATCTCTGATTCTTGCTTCATCTACTATTTTACTCCAACCTTCCCTTCTTTTTGGTTTATCTGTGTCAGCATAAATGAAGGAACCAAAGAAGGTTTTGTCTGCGATTTCAATCTTGGTGTCAATCAAGTTTGGGGAAACTGACACAATTTGCAGCTTGATATCATCTTTCCAAAGGAGTATTAAGCCTCCTGCTGCAGTACTGGTTGGTGAGACTATCTGGCAGTGAGCATAGCTCATCCATTTCAGCTTATCGAAGACTACTTGATCAGGATTTTTGATCTCTGAGATAAACATGATGTCTGGGAAGATTCGTAATCAAATTTCCCTTATACGCTGGATTGTCAACGGTTTTCCCAGCCCTTGGCAATTCCAGCTACATATTTTTAAGGAAGCAGGGAAGATGGATTCTGAAAATCCATCGACCTCTTAGCAATGGCTGGGATGATCTTTATGCTTGGATGGACTGCCGGATTGCTTGGTCCTGCATTTTTATCAGCACCACGTGATGAGGATTGAAGGGGTTTCCTTTTTGGAGAAGCTCTGAGAAGGACAGTGCGCTTCTTTCTTGCATTAGCACCTGATGGAACTCCAAAGGAAGCTTTTGGACTTGCTTGGGTCATTTTATTTCCAGAAAGACGTCCTGATTTCCTCTTGGTTTTCTCTGGAATTGGGTCAGGGATAGCTGTTCCCAGCCTTAACGATACAGGGATTCTTTCCTGCTCTTCAGAGAAAGGAGCAGGATGATGTGTGTCAGACTGCTTGGCTAAGGAATTTCTTGCCATAACAGCTGCAGTTTCCTCCAGTTGTCCATTGAGCTCAGCATGTCTGTATCTTTCTTTGCGGGCAGAACTCTCCGAGAGGTCAGCACAACTAGTGTACTGGACCATAACCTCTTTGAGGTCACCAATGGATGCATCATAAGCTTGTGATAACTGGATAGCAGGGATTTGTGGGGAGCTATTCTTTGAGGCAGACAAGGTCCTTTGTGAAGAGTGGAGGTTGTCTCTTCTAGGGGAAGCATCCAAAGGAGAGATAGATTTCCTTTTTTCTTGTCAACGCATTGTCTGGTGTCTAGCCTCATAGGGTATGGTGAGCTTTCTATGAGAGTTAAGATGATCATCTCTAGAGCGTCTTTGGTCTTGTAACCGACTTTCTCTTATTGGGTAGTGGCTGTTTGAGTGGAGATTCTTGTAGTATCTATCATTCTGTCTATGGTCATAGCTCCTATGAGCAGAATGGGAACGATGATCCATAGATGAGTTTGGGATGCGGTGGGAAGCTGGACGAGAGAGTCTGCTTCTTAGGTCTGCATTATGTTCCCTATTATGAGCTGGAGATCGATGATGATTGCCTCTTATCCTTTCCACTAACTGATAGGGGTGTAAGTTTTAATCATATTCTATTGCAAGTGCACAGTCAATGCAATTATAGTATATAGGGTATCGAATCCACAAAGACTCTAGGCAACGATAGATTTAGAACGGTCAAGTTAAACTATGTGAAAATAGTGAGAAACTAAAAAGCAAAGCAGAAAAGTAAATCGGGTAGCAAGATTGGTTTGTAAGCAGTTAACTAAAAGCGCTAAGTCTAGGGAGTTCTCAGAAAATCAGACAAGCAGATCAGATAATCAGTCATGATCAAATTAAGTACGGTTCTAGAACTCAAACACGGATATAGAATTAACCAACTTTCGTTGTGAGAATTCTCTAAGCCTAATAGCAGAAATCCAAATTTCTTTGTATTTCCTAACATATTAAACTAGCTTTAAGATTAAGTTCGATATGTTCACAATTCAATTAAACCAATCTTTGCGAGTAATTCAATTGCTCAACCTAAATAGTTCAGATTCTAAACCACACTTTCGTGTCAATTTAACAACCTAAGGTCTAGATTCTAAGTGATCAAGTTAGAAACTAGTATTAAGCAAAATTTAGATTGAAGAACAATTATGATATGAATCCTTAACTGAAATAAATAAATCTAGCAAGTCATGAAATCCCTAATGAGAATTCCTAAACCTAACTATGAATCTACTCAGACATAGATAATGAAAACACAATGAATTAATAGATTTGCATAAATAAAGAGTAAAGATTAAAGGGGTTCGAAATCTTCTCCAAAAGCAGGAAGCAATACAGGATTAGATCAGCCCCAAAAGCTCTAAAAATCTCTATGCTCAAAGTATGAAAGCGTAAGTAAAGCCTCTGTAAAAACCTAATTATAAAGGCCTAATCACGTCTTGGGGCTTCTTTGTAAATATCATGAACTTCTGGGCCAAAGTGCAATATCCAAACTTCATTAAACCGCCGAAGATAAGCCTATCTCGCTCGTGTGTCGATCGATGCACAATGTGTGTCAATCGATGCAGATCTCTGTTTTGGATAGTGAACTCTATCTCTCGGGTCAAATCACCAAAATGCTCCAAAAAGCTCCATCATCTCCAATTCCGCTCCAAACGTGCATGTACCTAATAACACATGTAAATGACTCTAAACAAACACCAAAAGACTCTAAAACATACTTATATCATGGTCTAAAACCGGTAAAAACCATGATATATCAACTCCCCCACACTTAGCTTTTGCTTGCCCTCAAGCAAAACAGAGAACTAGAACATGGTGAAGAGGTTTGAAAACTTTTAGAAACTCTTTTCATCCTAGAAGCAACAACACTCAGATTCCCCTTAGTAAGCCACATGAAAGATTTCACCTGCAAAACATCAAGACCAACATATACTTCCCCCACACTTAGCAACTGTCCTAAGTAAACTCCACAATCATATTCAAGCATTCAAATTCACCCTACAGACTTCTTAAGTATATTAAGTGCGGTCTCACCTAAGGATTATCGATCAAAGGGCACATGGATTCTTACTCTGTTAGCTCTAGACCACCATACTATCTTTTTCTGGTTCATTTCTTCTTTTTTCCCTTCCTTAGCAACTGATTTTTCCCATTGGGTATCATTTTTTTTTTAATCAGTGCTCTTCCCGTTATGGGGTGTACTTTGGACATGTTTCCATGGATGCACAGGAGGTAATAGGGGTCCCTACCACTCCCGCGACCACTTCGCAGCTACTAGCTCATCCTCAGTTTATTATTCTCTTTTTTTTTTACTTTACTTTAGAGAAGGGGAGAAGGGAACCTTACTCGGACAGGTTTACAAGCTATGTCAGAACTAAAAAAGGAGTCGGACTCAAGATATACCAAGCCCTTAGGTGAGAAAATTTAGTCAAGATTAATGGTGAAGTCAGTAAAAGATCCTCTGATACCTGAAGTGATGTGGGTGTTCTTAGTAGGTTGATCCGTGTTGGGTTTTCTAATAGTCATAGATGCATCTGCAAGCTCATCCCAATGGTTACTTAAGTTCCTGCAAGTGGCTGTTAACTTCTCAAAAATTCACTGTTTCTTACTTAAACCATTTTGACTCAATAAAACAAATTTTAAAAATAGGATTGACTCTAAGAAAACAGAAAGATAAAAGTCAGTAGCTACCTCCCCCACACTTGAAACACACTGTCCTCAGTAGTGTCAAGCTAAGGGTCGGTAAAAGAAAGCAAAAATGTTAAGGGATGAGTTAAGTTCTGTCTGATTTTTACCTGTCTCGCACATGCATCGATCGTTACGCATAAATGCGACGATCGTTGCAAGGCGATTGCGATATGGGTCGATCGTTGCTCAGGTCCGCAACGATCGCTGCAATGCGATTTTCGTGTTGTGACGATCGACACACAGGACCGTGTCGATCGTTGCATTGCGATTCGTCGGATCCTACAGACAAAACTCACCAAAACCAAAAACAAAACGTAAAATCCTAACAAAAACACCAAAAATAACATATATAAACCTAACAGTGGGTTGCCTCCCACTCAACGCTTTTTTAAGGTCATTAGCTTGACCGGACGAACAAGATTAAGTTCCCGGAGATCTCGACAGAGACTGTGATTGCCTCTGCGCAAGTCTCCTCATCCAAGGTGGAGAGTAAGCATCGTCAGTGTGGGCTCGTCCAAGAAAAGAAGGAATGAAATGTTCTCTAGGATCTAAAACGAAAGTGTCACTCGTCTGCTCTTCATATCCATCCTCAATAGTGAAGGTCTGCCCATGAATATGTGGCTTGCGCAGCATATCCATCTCAAAGTGTAGAGGCTCATCTCCCAGATGGAGATCAATCAAATTGTGCCTCACATCAATCACTGCTCCAGCTGTGGCTAAGAATGATCTTCCCAGTATCAAAGCATCATCCGGCTCACTGTCGTACTTAAGTACCAAGAAGTCTGTCGGGACCAAGTAGTTTCCAACTCTCACTGGGACGTCCTCAAGAACTACTTCCGGAATCCTTATTGACTGATCAATTAGGACAAGAGAGGTCCTAGTGGGTGAAAAATCTGTCATCCCCAGTTTCTCTGCCACAGAGTATGGCATGAGACTTCCAGCAGCTCCTAAGTCAAACAAAGAGCGCTTGAATCCATCCTCAAAAATAGAACAACTTAGCACAAATATCCCAGGATCAGGTAGCTTCTTAGGAATCTGAGTTAGCAGCACATCACTGCTCTGTCTATGGACCACTATTACCCAATCATTCAGCATCTCGTCCATTGGCAGCATCTTATCCAAGTATCTCTGCACACAAGGGTGATATGGTGGATCATCAGAATGTGGCTCTTCTTTAAACTTCTCATCCGTCTCTCCCAGCTGTCTGACCTCATTAATCTCCTGTTGAGTTATCTCAGACACTCCAGGGAATAGTCTAATAAGCTCTTGATCCGTTTCTTCATCAATGCCATGAGAAATAAGTGAATCTGTCTGTCCACGAATTGCAACGATCGTCGCACATGGAGCATCGATCGATGCATCAAAATTTTCACAGATTCCACCCGAGAGATTTTCTTCAGTTTCGAAATTTTCAGCTTCTTCCACCAGTTCAGCTGTATTTAGCTCAAATGTTTCTCCTTGGTATGATCCATAGACTGACCAAGCCTTGATGTGGGTTTCCATTACACATTTTCCTTTAACTGAGCTAGATATTTGGCTCACTTGTGTGTCCAATTGCCTCACATGTGTGCTTAAGGACTCAAACTTCCCATTAAGATCTTCATACAGAGCATCTAACTTCTTGTTGAAGTCCACAACATTCTTAGTCTGACCTTCCATCAATTGTTCCATCATAGCTTCCATCTTGCTCTCATGAGCACTAGCAGCAGGAGGCGTCTGATAAGAAGATGATCCATAAGTCTTCTGATTACCTTGCTGAAAAGGCTTCTGAAAACCAGCATTCTGTCCAAATCCAGAAGAGTTTTGGTTGCTTGTGAAAGCACTCTTCTGTCCACCATTGAAGAACCTATTACCTTGCTGATTACCAAACTTGTTCCCTTGGAATCCAGAGCCACCAGTGTAGTTAACATCCTCTTCCTGATTGTCTTCTTCAGCTCCAAACACTTCAACTTCCTGAGCAAAGTGGACAATTTTCTTCCCAGCTAGCAAATTACAGACAGTGTCCAACTTGCTCCTAATATCAGCTATCTCCTGATTATCTATCTTCCCACCAGACTCTTTCCTTCTCTTATCAGCAGTCTTGCAGCTATTACTGCTTACCAAGTTATCTATCAATGTCTTAGCTTGCTCAGGAGTCCTTGTGTTGAAATTTCCATTGCTGGAATTATCCAACGCAATCTGGTAAGGGAGATCTATACCTCTAAAGAAAATGCCCAGCAATGTCACTTCAATGAATCCATGATGCGGACAGTCACGTTGGTACTTCTTAAACCTCATCCAGGCAGTCTTAAGAGGCTCTATAGGACCTTGGGAGAAAGTGAGAATGTCCTGTCTCGACTGATCAGAGCGAGCATCATCATAGAAATGCCTCATAAACTCACTCCTCACAGCATCCCAAGTAGTAAACTTCCCAGGTGGAAGTTGTTTCAGCCAGGCAGCATCATCTCCAGCGAGAGAGTAGGGGAAGAGTTTGAGAAACAGATAGTCATAGTTCACTCCATCATACTTCATCCCAGTGACTATGTCCTCAAACTCATCAATATGATCCATAAGCTGCTCATTTGGGAAACCATGGAAGGCATTCTACCTCAGAATAGAGTAGTAGATGGTCTTGATCTCGAAGTCATTCCTCTCAAAACCAGAAGGTACAATTGCTGACCGGTTAGCATGAAACTCATCCGGACGCTTATAGTCAGCAAGGCTCCTCTCATGAATAACCATTTGCCTCTGACCTTGACATTGGCCTTGTCCTTGTTCTTGTCGCGGTTCAGGCTCAGGTTCAGAGATTACATTCCCTTCAGCATCAATCCTATGCCCAACAGCATTGTACGAATTGTTTTGTCGGTCTCTTAGGACACCTTGAGCAACGGGTATAAAAATCAAGCGTTCTTTCACCATCCTTGCTCGTTCATTTTTCCTGTTAGTTCTCTCTAGTCTAGCAAGTTCGGATTACTTATGGTATCACGCGTCTGCATAAACCGTCTGTAATCGCAGTACAACGATCGATGCTAAGAGGCAACGATCGATTCAACTCCAGTCGCCAAGTAACGATCGACACAAAAGATGCAACGATCGATGCTAAGCGAATATCAGACATGCGACATAGAAAAACAGAGAAATTAGTAACCAAAAACAAAAAATAAAAATCCAAGCCTAAACCCTAAGTTCAAATCTATCGGAGACTCAAAAGAGTCCCCGGCAACGGCGCCAAAAACTTGATAGGGGTGTAAGTTTTAATCCTATTCTACTACAAGTGCACAGTCAATGCAATTATAGTATATAGGGTATCAAATCCACAGAGACTCTAGGCAACGATAGATTTAGAACGTTCAAGTTAAACTAGGTGAAAGTAGTGAGAAACTAAAAAGCAAAGCAGAAAAGTAAACCAGGTAGCAAGATTGGTTTGTAAGCAGTTAACTAAAAGCGTTAAGTCTAGGTAGTTCTCAGGAAATCAGACAAGCAGATCAGATAATCAGTCATGATCAAATTAAGTACGGTTCTAGAACTCAAACACGGATATAGAATTAACCAACTTTCGTCGTGAGAATTCTCTAAGCCTAATAGCAGAAATCCAAATTTCTTTGCAATTCCTAACAGATTAAACTAGCTTTAAGATTAAGTTCGATATGTTCACAATTCAATTAAACCAAATTTCTTTGCGAGTAATTCAATTGCTAAACCTAAATAGTTCAGATTCTAAACCACACTTTCGTGTCAATTTAACAACCTAAGGTCTAGATTCTAAGCGATCAAGTTAGAAACTAGTATTAAGCACAATTTAGATTGAAGAACAATTATGATATGAATTCTTAACTGAAATAAATAAATCTAGCAAGTCATGAAATCCCTAATGAGAATCCCTAAACCTAACTATGAATCTACTCAGACATAGATAATGAAAACATGATCAATGAATTAATAGATTGCATAAATAAAGAGTAAAGATTAAAGGGGTTCGAAATCTTCTCCAAAAGCAGGAAGCGGTACAGGATTAGATCAGCCCTAAAAGCTATAAAAATCTCTATGCTCAAAGTATGAAAGCGTAAGTAAAGCCTCTGTAAAAACCTAATTATAAAGGCCTAATCACGTCTTGGGGCTTTTTTGTAAATATCAAGAACTTCTGGGCCAAAGTGCAATATCCAAACTTCATTAAACCGCCGAAGATAAGCCCATCTCGCTCGTGTGTCGATCGATGCACAATGTGTGTCGATCGATGCAGATCTCTGTTTTGGACAGTGAACTCTATCTCTCGGGTCAAATCACCAAAATGCTCCATAATCTCCAATTTCGCTCCAAACGTGCATGTACCTAATAACACCTGTAAAAGGCTCTAAAGAAACGCTAAAAGACTCTAAAACATACTTATATCATGGTCTAAAACCGGTAAAAACCATGATATATCACTGACTCAGTATTGCAGTTCTCTACTTCATGATTAAGCATGAAACATCGGGAGCAGTGTTTGCCTTGCTTTTCATAGATCAAATGAGCAGTGGCTTCTTCTCCAGTGTAAAATTCCACAGTAGTTTCTTTAATCAATGGAAGCAAACCATCTATTGTAACTTTCATTCTTGCTGCTACTGGGGAGATGTCGCAGGCTTCAACGTGTCCAATGTTGTGACCAATAGAGTGGAGAATATCCTCTGACCAAATGTGAAGAGGAATACCCTGAACTCTTATCCAGAAGGGAATCTGCGAGGGAAAGTTTCTGTCTGTTGAGGGCTTCCATCTTTGCAAGATTACCATCCATTTTGCAAAATGGTATGGTTGATTGGCTAAAACAAGTTGGAGATCTTCCTCAGAGGCAAACTGGAACTGGAAGAGACCATTTCCAAGATCAGCTCCTATTGCTCGTGATGATGTTTTCCAGTGCTCCGAGAGAAAAGGGATTAAAGACCAGATTCGTTGAACTTTGACATTTGTTACTCGCCCTATGATAATGAGAGCATGTTTCTCATGAGAGCTGAGGTATCAAAAGGCGGGACAGAGATTCTTGGAGGCTGATGGGGCGAGGCTATGGCTTTGCCTTTTTCAGCATATGAGATTCTTTTGCTCATTGTGTAGAAGTTTCACAAGAGAGCAATGAAATAGTAGTAAGAAACAGAGGAGGTAAGAGATCTTCACCAAAACCAGTGAGAAAGTTTAGCTTGAGAGAGCAGGAAGAGATATTTGCTACCAAAATGGTCTTTCAAGCTGGAACTCGGATTGCAAGAAGACTAGGGCTCCTGATTTGCCGAGAGACTTGAGATTTGAAGAAGAAAAGCGCTAAGACCAAGTGGAGATGAAGGAGATTGAGATGGAAAGCTTGAGATCCGGCGAGATGGAAAAGGTCTTTTGCCCATTGGATCAGTGAGTGCAGGAGGATGTCACCATTTTGGTTTTTAAAATTTTAAAAAAATTTCCATTTTGGTGATACTCCATAGCCGTTGAGGTGTGACAGACTTAGTGATAGCTAATTGCAGTGTCCATTTTTAGCTAAAAAACGAACTGCCAGCAAGCTTTCTCGGTTAGATCCAGCACAAATGTCAACTCCTTGGAGAACATGCCTGGGAGCAAACCTCTCTCTAACCTCTCTCTACTTTCGATTTTTAGCATGTTAGATAGATTCCATATTTTAGGTTTGTCAAGGCCCATTTTTATGAACCAGTTTTCTTGATTTACAATCTAAATCTGAAACAAAAATGGTCATAATATACAGAAAATCTGCGAGTGATTTTCGGTTTTAATTCAAAGAGAATAAATTCTCAGAAAAAGGAAACTCAAAATTTGGCAAAAATAATTCGCAGGATACGAAATTGCGTGATTCATTCATAGAAGATTTTTCACTCCTGTATAAATTCGAATTGCGATTCATTTCAACACTCGCAATAATTTCGTCTCATTCTTTCTTTTTCTATTTCTTTTCTGATTGGTTCATATTCGGTTATCTCGGGGAATCTCGGTTTGTGTTTACTTTACCAATGTCTCAGATTGGAGGAAACAATGTGAAACCGTTGAGAAAAATTCGAGTTCCAGGGTTTGATAATTCGGATTTGATCAGAAGTTTGAACAAAACTCTGATCGGTAAGATTACGAATCCTCAGGTTCAGAATGTTGGATCACTAGTTTCCATGATGCCCAAAATCTGGAAACTAGACGATGATCGTGTAACCGGTTCGGATATGGGTTTGGGATTATTCCGGTTTGATTTCAAGAGAGAAGAAGATATTCTTGAAGTGCTCAAAACAGAGCCTTTCAATTTCAATCAATGGATGGTTTCGATTGTAAGATGGGAACCGATTGTACACAAAAACTACCCATCGGAGATAACATTTTGGGTCAGAATCGTAGGTGTTCCTACGCATCTATGGGAAGATCGGGTTTTGCGGAGAATCGGGGACGAGCTTGGCACGGTTCGAGAAGTCGATGAAGCCAATGCGATGGTTAAAGTGACTATCGACAGTACTAAGCCATTGTGTTTCGAAATATCGGTTCTATTCGAAACCGGTGGTGAGGAGGTGGTTGTGATTGTGAAGATGGAGTATGAGAAGCTTTACGGTTACTGTCCTACTTGTTTTCGTCTTTCCCATGACAAAGATTCTTGCCCGGAACGCGACTTGCGCAATCAAGTAGAGGACGAGAAAGATTTGAACTAAAGATGGTTTCACATGGAAGGATTGGACCAAACCGGCTCATTAAACCGAACCGGAAATAATTTGGATTAAGTAATCGCTATTTTGTTTTAATTGTTAGTTTTTTTTTTTTTGTCGTCTTTCTCTGATTTTATTTTGTTTTATTAACGAGAGAATTGGTCACGGGCCTGTTCGGCGAGCTATCACTGAGACCACTTTTTCTATCGTCAAAACTAACGGAAAAAATGGTGGAAAATTGATAAAGTAATTGTTGGTTTCCTTCCTATTGGAGGAAATAAATAAATATATTTATATATGTATTATAAGGAGAAAAACCAGAGTTCGTCAGTCTGCTTGAGGGCGTCGATCGGGCAACCAAAACTGTTCTGATTTTGATGAAATTTTGGGGAAAGCTTCATGACTCAGTGATCTTCAGATTCAACGGTGGGTTTTGTATTTCAACGGTTGGTTTGTTGTGAATCGGAGTTTTAGTGGAGCTGTTCTGTTTTGAAGCGACTGAGACCAGTCTTCAGTGTTTGGAAGATCCAACGGTGAGATCTTCTCTTCTTGAGCTGAAATTTTGCAGAAGTGTTCTTGACTTGTTTATCTAGGATTTGTACGGTGGAGATTGGATTTAGTGGCCGGAATCCTAGTGAACGTGAGGTCGTTTGAGGCTGCATATTTCTGAGCTTTGTATAGCTCTCTTGTTGATTCTTTGTTGTGTTGGAGATTACTCTTGTTAAGCCTTACTCTCTGGTGTTGTTCTTTGGAACAGAGAGGACGTGGTTGTACTCACTCTATTTGTTATAGTGGATTTGGAGTGGACTACGGTCCCGTGGTTTTTCCTTCTCACATCGAGGAGGTTTTCCACGTAAAAATTGTCGGTGTCGTCTCATTTCGTTTTTGCGATTGTTTCTGCCATCATTCATATATTTTTCTCACAGACACACACAAGTGCGGGAAACCATATTCCGCTGCGCCGCTGTCGCGTTTCCGTGTTTCCCCAACAGAGTGGTATCAGAGCTTGAGGTTGTGAGCTTTGGATTTCAGTAACTTTGGTTATTGGTTTTGCTTGTGTGAGTGATGGAAAATATGAACAGAATGATCAGTTTGAATGGTGCTAATTATCATACATGGAAAGGCAAGATGGAAGATTTGCTTTTCGTGAAGCAATTCCATGTACCGGTTTTTCAGGAGAAGAAACCTGATGAGAAAACGGATGATCAATGGAAGTTGCTGCATCGACAAGTCTGTGGTTCGATAAGGCAGTGGATAGATGATAATGTTCTGCATCATGTTGAAACAGAGACTAATGCTCGTTCTTTGTGGTTGAAGCTGGAGCAGTTGTATGCTCGGAAGACCGGGAATAATAAGATGTTCATGATCAAGAAGTTGATTGAGTTAAGGTATCAGGATGGTACTCCGATGACGGATCACTTGAATGCGTTTCAGGGACTAATCAACAAGCTTTCGGACATGGGTATTCATTTTGAAGATGAGATTCACGGTTTGTGGCTTCTTGGTACATTACCGGATTCTTGGGAAGTGTTCACGATGTCTCTTTGTAACTCCGCAGCAAATGGTGCTATTTCGATGGACTTAGTGAAGAACAGTGTCTTGAATGAGGAAACGAGAAGGCAGTCAAATCCTAGTTCCTCACGTTCAGATGCCATGGTTACTGAGTCAAGGGGGAGGAGTTCATTTCGTGAGACCAAGAAGGAGAAGAACAGGAGCAGAAGCAAATCTAATAGATTTGCGAATTTGGAGTGCCACTACTGTCATAAGAAAGGGCACTTGAAGAAAGATTGCTGGAATTTGAAAAAGGACAGCAAGCAAGGAAATCGTCAAGGAGATGGTGAAGATCGGGTGACTGTCACCGAGGATCAGTTTCTTATTCTTGACGAGGGTGATGCCATTAATGTTGCATGCCAGGACACCAGTTGGGTTGTTGATAGTGGAGCTACTACTCATGCTACATCGCAGCGGGATTTGTTCACTACCTATACTCCATGTAGTTATGGTTCAGTTAAGATGGGTAATGATGGTTTGGCTCAGGTTGTTGGCATTGGTGATATTTGTTTAGAGACGAGTCTTGGTACAAGACTTCTGCTTAAGGGAGTTAAGCATGTCCCAGATGTTCGGTTGAATCTGATTTCTACAGGAAGACTTGATGATGAGGGTTTCTACAGTTTATTCGGTGGTGGTAAATGGAAGCTCTCACGTGGTTCTATGGTTATGGCTCGAGGTAATAAGTCTTCATCTTTCTATTGGATGCAGGCTAAGGTCTCCAAAGACATTGTTAATGCAGTGGAGAATGATGATGCCATGGAGTTGTGGCATAAGAGACTCGGTCATATTAGTGAGAAGGGATTGTCTGTGTTGTCAAAGAAGGAGGCTATTCCAGGGATCTCCGGTATGCACTTACAGAAGTGTGAGCATTGTTTTGCTGGGAAACAACACAGAGTTTCGTTTAAGTCTTCTGCACCTTCGAGGAAACCCGAGATACTTGATTTGGTACATTCAGATGTATGTGGTCCAATGAAGACAAAATGTCTTGGTGGTGCATCATATTTTGTCACTTTCATTGATGATCATTCGAGGAAGTTGTGGGTTTTCACTATGAAGACGAAAGAAGTTGAAGTGTATCCACAGTGATAATGGTGGTGAGTATTCTGGACCATTTGATGCTTATTGCAGGGAACATGGTATTAGGCATCAGTTCACGCCGCCTAAGACTCCACAGTTGAATGGGATGGCTGAGAGGATGAACAGAACGATTGTCGAGAGGATGAGATGTTTGATTTCGCAGTCAGGCTTACCGATGACTTTCTGGGGTGAAGCTTTGAGCTCGGTTGTTCACGTGTTGAATTTGTCACCAAGTGCTCCATTGGATGGTGACATTCCAGAGATAGTTTGGACCGGTAAGGATGTTTCTTACGGTCATTTAAGGGTCTTTGGGTGCAAGGCTTTCGTGCACATTCCTAAAGACGAAAGGTCGAAGCTTGAGATGAAGTCGCGACAATGTGTGTTCATTGGTTATGGTCAGGATGAGTTTGGATACAGGTTTTATGATCCCGTTGAGAAGAAGCTCATAAGGAGCAGAGATGTTGTGTTCATGGAAGATCAAACGATTAAGGACATTGAAAAGTCCGAAAACCAGCTCAGAGAAATGAAGGTTTGATTGATTCAGCGGTTTTTCCTTCTACATCAGTCCACGGTCAGAATGAGGGTCAGGTTCATGTTGATACACCTGGTGCAGATGATGCTCCCGCACATGATGATGACGGTATTGGTGATCATGGTGACGATCATGGTGAGACACCAACTACCGAGAACCTACCTGCTGTTAGAAGATCCGAGAGAGGTCCAATGCCGTCGACGAGGTATAAGCCTAGTGAGTATGTGTTACTTACTGATGGGGGAGAACCAGAAAGCTTTGGTGAAGCTTTGGAGGATGAACACAAAGAGAAATGGTTAGAAGCCATGGGAGAGGAGATGGGTTCTTTTGATGAGAACGACACATATGAGTTGGTGAAGTTGCCTAAGGGTAAAAAGGCGTTGCTTAATAAGTGGGTGTATAGGATTAAGCATGAAGATACCAGTTTGCTACCTCGATACAAGGCTAGATTGGTTGTGAAAGGATTCAGCCAAAAGAAGGGGATTGATTATGATGAAATCTTTTCTCCTGTTGTGAAGATGTCATCCATTCGGGTTGTACTTGGATTGGCAGCGAGTCTTGATCTAGAGGTTGAGCAGATGGATGTAAAGACTGCTTTCCTTCATGGTGATTTGAAGGAGGAGATTTACATGGTACAACCAGAAGTCTTTGTGAAAAAGGACAAAGAGGAGTTAGTTTGTCGCTTGAAGAAAAGCCTTTACGGATTGAAGCAAGCACCGAGGCAGTGGTACATGAAGTTTAAGTCGGTTATGGGGGAGCATGGTTATAAGGAGACTACTTCAGATCATTGTGTATTTGTGCAGGTGTTTGGTCATGATGATTTTATCATCTTGTTGTTGTATGTTGACGACATGTTGATTGTGGGCAGGAACTTGAGCAGAATTCAAGAATTGAAGAAGCAACTGAGCAAGTCCTTTGCCATGAAAGATTTGGGTCCAGCGAAGCAGATTCTTGGTATAAGAATTGTTCGAGATAGAGGTGAGAAGATGATTCACTTGTCTCAGGAGAATTACATTGAGAAGGTACTTCAAAGGTTTCACATGGACAAGTCTAAAGTTGTAAGCACTCCCCTTGCTACACACTTTAGATTAACCAGTCAACAGAGTCCGAAAACAAATGCAGAGAAGGAAGATATGGCGAGGGTTCCATATGCTTCTGCAGTTGGTAGCTTGATGTATGCTATGGTTTGTACACGACCAGATATAGCTCATGCAGTTGGAACAGTTAGTCGTTTTCTTTCGAAACCAGGGAGAGAACATTGGAATGCTGTGAAGTGGATTTTGAGATATCATCGAGGGACTTCTAGTTTGAGGCTTACCTTTGGAGGTGATAAGCCATTGCTTGTGTGTTACACAGATGCTGATATGGCTGGGGATGTTGATTCCAGTAAGTCTACTTCGGGTTACTTGGTAACATTTGCAGGAGGAGCTGTGGCATGGCAGTCAAGGTTACAAAAGTGTGTTGCACTTTCTACCACTGAAGCTGAGTTTATAGCCGCAACGGAAGCTTGTAAAGAGTTGTTGTGGATGAAGAATTTTCTTGATGAGATCGGTTTCAATCAAGAGAAGCACGAGCTGCTTTGTGATAGCCAAAGCGCAATTTGTCTCGGAAAGAACTCGACATTTCATTCGCGTTCGAAACACATCAACAAGAGGTATCATTTGATACGTGATGTGGTTGCTTCTAAGGAAGTGGAACGTGTGAAAGTTCATACGGATGATAATGGAGCTGATATGATGACCAAGTCATTGCCGAGATGGAAGCTTAAAGTTTGCCGAGAGATAGCCGGTATGGCCGTTTTCTCCAACTAGTCGGAGGGGGAGTTTGTTGGTTTCCTTCCTATTGGAGGAAATAAATAAATATATTTATATATGTATTATAAGGCTGATTGGGGGCTTTTAGTGTTTAGAGTTGTCGGCAGAAAGAAAAAAAAAAGAAGAAGAGAGAGAGAGAAGAGAAGGAGAAGAGAAGGAGAAAAACCAGAGTTCGTCAGTCTGCTTGAGGGCGTCGATCGGACAACCAAAACTGTCCTGATCTTGATGAAATTTTGGGGAAAGCTTCATGACTCAGTGATCTTCAGATTCAACGGTGGGTTTTGTATTTCAACGGTTGGTTTGTTGTGAATCAGAGTTTTAGTGGAGCTGTTCTGTTTTGAAGCGACTGAGACCAGTCTTCAGTGTTTGGAAGATCCAACGGTGAGATCTTCTCTTCTTGAGCTGAAATTTTGTAGAAGTGTTCTTGACTTGTTTATCTAGGATTTGTACGGTGGAGATTGGATTTAGTGGCCGGAATCCTAGTGAACGTGAGGTCGTTTGAGGCTGCATATTTCTGAGCTTTGTATAGCTCTCTTGTTGATTCTTTGTTGTGTTGGAGATTGCTCTTGTTAAGCCTTACTCTCTGGTGTTGTTCTTTGGAACAGAGAGGACGTGGTTGTACTCACTCTATTTGTTATAGTGGATTTGGAGTGGACTACTGATAGATTCCCGGATAAGATTGACTCTTTGATGGATCGATTGATAAACTGATCACGGATCAGTGGTGGATCGAAGGAGACCGTCAAAGGTTGCGGATGGCCTTTGGTATTCCCCAACTTCAAAGAGAATCGAAGAAGTAACCCTTGACTACGATCTCTAGGAAGGTTTGTTGCTTTGGAAGTAACCCTTGCCAAAGAAACGAAAATGTTCAACAAGAACAAAGAGATGAACTCTCAAATAAAAGAAGAAAAATCGATGTGTTGAATTGATCAAAAGAGTTGGGTATTTATACAACTCTAGAATTCAAAGAGACTAGAAAATAAACTACTTAGGAAATGTAAAAACAATAACTAAGAAGACTTTGACCAAAGACTAAATTAATTGGAGTCAAGAACTCTTCGGATTCAGCAAAGTCCTTAGAATGACCCTTCGGCCGCCTTTCCTTCCTTGGTGCGGTCATGGTACGGCCCGGATCATGCACACGGACGTTTCCTTGGACATCTCGTGATCGGGTCGGACCATTTGTGAAAGATCACGACCAATCTTCTTCCTTAGTCCTCTGGCACGTTCCCTTGAAGTTTGGTCGGAAGAAAAGTCGAATGGGTCGAGAGAATTTGAAGTTGGTTCGTCCGGGGACTCGTCTCGGACCAAAAAGGTAGCGTCTCGAACCACAGGTGATTCGGCTCGGACCAATCCAATTCTGTCTCGACCATTAGTCTTAAAATAAGATTTGGGTCGGGAAAGAGATCGTCTGGGTCGTAAGATTCGGTCGTCTGGTCGTGGTTCCAAGCGTAGCTCCAATTCGGGTCGCGTCGGGTCGAGGCGGTACACGGCTGTTCGGTCACTGCGGACGGTTGGACGTTCCTCACGGATGGTTGGACGAACCTCGGTTCCTCCTTGTTCCAGCTGCGTTCCAAGCGGTTCCTCATCATCTGAGCTATCCTGATCTGACGTCCTAGCTCGGAATCCATCATTCCCCTCCTCTTGAAAAGGATTTGTCCACAAATCTGGAGTATCTGCATGAAAAGGAGATAGATCAGCAATGTTGAAACTAGAAGATATGTCATACTTACCTTGAAGATCGAGTTGGTAGGCATTGTCATGGATCCTCTTGACAACCGTGAATGGACCATCCTTCCGGGGCATAAGTTTTGACTTCCGTTCCTCGGGAAACCGTTCCTTCCTAAGATGAATCCAAACAAGATCGCCCGGCTCAAAGATCATTTGTTTGCGGCCCTTGTTAGCATACTTCTCGTACTGCTTTGTCTTGGCCTCGATGTTGGCACGGACCTTCTCATGTACCTGCTTGACAATTTTGGCTTTCTTTTTCCCATCCAAACTTATCCTTTCATTCACGGGCAAAGGCATTAGATCAAGTGGAGATAAAGGATTAAAGCCATAGACAATTTCAAACGGTGAGTACTTAGTAGCAGAATGCATGGAATGGTTATAAGCAAACTCAACATGTGGTAAATTCTCTTCCCAAGTCCTAAGATTCTTCTTAACAAGTGATCTAAGCAAGGCTGAAAGTGTCCTATTTACTACTTCCGTTTGTCCATCAGTTTGAGGGTGACAAGTAGTTGAAAACAAAAGTTTTGTACCAAGCTTAGTCCACAATGTTTTCCAGAAATAACTTAAGAACTTAGCATCACGATCAGAAACAATGGTCTTAGGCATGCCATGAAGTCTAACTATCTCCTTAAAGAACAAGTCGGCAATGTGAGATGCATCATTGGTTTTCAAACAAGGAATGAAATGAGCCATTTTCGAAAACCTATCTACAACCACAAAGATCGAATCCTTACCAGTCCTAGACTTAGGCAAACCAAGAACAAAGTCCATAGATAAATCAGTCCAAGGATGAGATGGAATAGGAAGAGGAGAGTACAAACCCTGAGAAGTGTTTTTGGACTTAGATTCCTTGCAAATGATACACCGGCTGCAAATCCTTTCCACATCCTTCTTTAGGCTCGGCCAATAGAAGTGATCCTCAAGCACTTTCAGTGTCTTAGCCGCCCCAAAATGTCCCATCAAACCTCCTCCGTGAGCTTCCCTGGTAAACAATTCCCTCAAAGAACAGTGAGGTACACACAACCGATTATCAAAGAAAAGGAAATCTTCTAAGATAAAGTACTTGCCGTGGCCATGCTTTTGACAAGCCAAGAATGGTTCCCTAAAGTCAGAATCGGTTTCATACAAGCCTTTTATAAATTCAAATCCCAAGAGTTTGGTTCCAAGAGTGGATAGGAGTACATACCTTCGTGATAGTGCATCGGCCACTATGTTCTCCTTACCTTGTTTGTACTTAATGACATATGGGAAGGTTTCTATGAATTCCACCCAAAGTGCATGTCTTTTGTTCAGCTTTTGTTGTCCCTTGAGATGTCGAAGAGATTGGTGATCAGTGTGAATGACGAACTCCTTAGGCCAAAGGTAATGCTGCCACGTTTGAAGTGCCCGCACCAATGCATAAAGCTCCTTGTCATAGGTGGGATAGTTGAGAGTAGCACCACCTAACTTTTCACTGAAGAATGCAATGGGCTTTCCTTCCTGCATAAGAACATCACCAATACCCACACCTGAGGCATCACATTCAATCTCAAAGGTTTTAAGAAAATCAGGAAGAACAAGTAATGGAGCTTGAGTTAACTTCCCTTTTAGAGTCTGAAATGCGTCCTCCTGAGCTTGCTCCCATTTGAACCCAACGTTCTTCTTGATAACTTCAGTGAGAGGAGCAGCAATGGTACTAAAGTCCCGGACAAAGCGTCTGTAGAAGCCGGCCAAACCGTGAAAGCTTCTGACCTCTCCAACGGTTTTGGGACTTGGCCAATCTCGGATTGCCTTGACCTTCTCCTCATCAACTCGGATGCCATCTGCTCCTACAACAAAACCCAAGAAAACTAGGTGATCCGTTCCAAAGGTGCATTTCTTAGCATTGGCATACAAGCTTTCTTTTCTAAGTACTTCCAAGACTTTCTCTAGATGTCTAACATGTTCATTCAAACTCTTACTATAGACAAGAATGTCATCAAAGTACACAACAACAAATTCACCAATATAAGCTCTAAGAACATGATTCATTAATCTCATGAAAGTACTTGGTGCATTTGTCAACCCAAACGGCATAACTAACCATTCATACAACCCATGTTTAGTTTTAAAGGCCATTTTCCACTCATCCCCTTCTTTCATACGAATTTGATGGTATCCACTCTTAAGATCTATCTTAGAAAAGACTTTGGAACCATGCAATTCATCAAGCATATCATCAAGACGAGGAATAGGATGGCGGTACTTAACTGTTATGTTGTTGATGGCTCGGCAGTCCACGCACATTCTCCAAGTGCCATCTTTCTTTGGGACAAGTAAGACCGGTACAGCACACGGGCTTAGACTCTCTCGGATGTATCCTTTCTCCATCAGGTCGTTCACTTGTCTCTGTAGTTCCTTGGTTTCAACCGGATTGGTTCGATAAGCAGGACGGTTTGGAAGAGACGCTCCCGGCACAAGGTCGATTTGATGCTCAATCCCACGGATGGGTGGCAAACCGCTAGGAGTCTCTTCAGGGAACACGTCACTGAACCTGTTCATCAAAGCTTGAAGTTCACTCGGAATCTCCGGTGCTAGGTTAGAAGTCATTAGTGTTTCTTTAAACACAAGTAAGACAAAAGATTGTTGAGAAAACAGATTTTTCCTTACTTGACTTGGCTTGATGTAGAAGTTGGATTTCCGGACCGGTTCCTTGGGTGTTTCATGTTGCTTATCCTGCTCTCGGTTCTTCTTGAGTTGGAGCTGATCTTGATGTACTTCAGCAGGAGACAAAGGAACAAGAGTTATCTTCTTTCCTTTGTGATCAAAAGTGTGGCGGTTTGTGTGGCCATCATGAATGGCTTTCTTGTCGAACTGCCAAGGTCGTCCCAAAAGGATATGGCTCGCGTCCATGGGCAACACATTGCATAGGACCTCATCTTCATATCGGCCAATGGTAATGGGAACCGTGACTTGCTCCTTGACATGTAGTTCTCCTTTCTCGTTTAGCCATTCCAACTTGAATGGTCGAGGATGCGGCCTCACTTCCAGTCCAAGTTTCCTAACAAGTACATCACTAGCCACGTTAGTGCAACTTCCACCATCAATAATCAATGAACAAACTTTATCTTTAACAAAACAACGAGAATGAAAGAGATTCTCCCGTTGTTCAAGGTCGGCTTGTTTGGTCTGGACGCTAAGTGATCTGCGGGTCACGAGAAGTTGGCCTTGAGCCGGATAGTCATATGGTTCAGGTTCCTCATCAAAGATCGGCCCTGTATCCTCTGGTTCCTCCTTTTCTTCCTCGGACTCATACTCTCCATTCTCCAACAAGATCATGATCTTTTGGTTTGGGCATTTGTTGGCATAGTGTCCTAAGCCTTGACATTTAAAGCACCTGATGTCTCTAGCTCTGCTCTTGGATTCCACGGCTTTGCCTTTGTCCAAACTAGAAGGAGCGTTAGTCTTAAAACCAGAATTTGTTTGAGGAAGAGTCTTACCTTTGTCTTGGTAGCTAGGTTTTGGAGTGTAGGCCGGTTTAGAGAATCCCCTCCTCTTGACTTGTTGCTCAATCAAGATCGCTTTATGGAGCATGTCCTCGACACTGTCAAAGTCCTGAAGCTCCATTCGGTCTTGTATCTCCCGGTTTAAGCCTGCAAGAAACCGAGCCAAGATAGCATCCAATTCTTCTTCAACGTCCACCTTAAGCATAAGGGTCTCCATCTCCTGGAAATAGTCTTCCACACTCTTGGTTCCTTGGACCAACCGTCTCAGCTTATGGTGAAGATCCCTGTGATAATGTCTAGGCACAAATCTCTTTCTCATAAGAGTGGTTAGTTCATCCCAAGAAGCAATTGGTCTTTCACCCGTTCTCCTCTTAAGAGTCACAACATTATCATACCAATTGATAGCATAACCACTAAATTCAGAAGCGGCCAATCTTACTTTCTTAAGTTCGGAAAGGTTTTGACAATCAAAGACAAGTTCAGTTTTTCTTTCCCATTCCAAATAAGCATCAGGATCGTTCTTACCTTGAAAGGATGGGATTTTGAGTTTAAGATTGCCAAGGCCGTCACTTGGTCTCCTACCAAATGGGTTCTCATCCTCTTGGTTACCGCGGCCTCTCCTTGATCGGACAATGGACCGGTCCTCCTCATACTCCTCTTCATCCTGGTCGTCGGCTGACCGGATGGTCCTTCTCTCGGTCCGGTTCCTTCGTGCGGATCGTTGAGGACGTCCTTGTTGATCCTCCTGGATTCTATCAAGCCGGACGTGTAGTTCCTCCATACGGTCAGTCACTAGCCTCGCCATTTGGTCGCTAAGAGCTTTCATTTGGGCGCGATTCAATCCGCTCCTAGGACTCTCATCCCGTTCTTCTTCACTGCTCACCATGGTTCCCTGAAAACACTTTGAAACAAACGAATCAAAGAAAACACTCTCACTCTCAAGTGTTTAAACTCGCCCACACAAGTGTTTGGTCACTCCGAGTAATCTCTCAATGTTCTTGGCAAACAAACTCAAGCCAATTCCACAAGTACTCCAAGCAACAAGGGGGAAAAGAAGAAGAAGATAGAAAGTTGAAAGATTTTTGGTGGGATTTGCCTTAACCAATTCAAGGCTGGATTTCTCCTCAGCCGGCTGGATTTCTCCTCAGCCTTATGAACTTAAGAACACTCTTTTTTTTTTTTTTTTTTTTTAAACGTTCAAACTCTTTTTTTTTTTTTTTTTTTTTTTTTTAAAGAATTGGCCCAAATCCCAGATTACAAGATAGAAAGAAAAGAAGTGTAGATGAAAATGAAATGAGAATTGAGAAGATGAATTTAGAAAGATGATACCAATCAAAGAGTGGCTCTGATACCACTTGATAGATTCCCGGATAGGATTGACTCTTTGATGGATCGATTGATAAACTGATCACGGATCAGTGGTGGATCGAAGGAGACCGTCAAAGGTTGCGGATGGCCTTTGGTATTCCCCAACTTCAAAGAGAATCGAAGAAGTAACCCTTGACTACGATCTCTAGGAAGGTTTGTTGCTTTGGAAGTAACCCTTGCCAAAGAAACGAAAATGTTCAACAAGAACAAAGAGATGAACTCTCAAATAAAAGAAGAAAAATCGATGTGTTGAATTGATCAAAAGAGTTGGGTATTTATACAACTCTAGAATTCAAAGAGACTAGAAAATAAACTACTTAGGAAATGTAAAAACAATAACTAAGAAGACTTTGACCAAAGACTAAATTAATTGGAGTCAAGAACTCTTCGGATTCAGCAAAGTCCTTAGAATGACCCTTCGGCCGCCTTTCCTTCCTTGGTGCGGTCATGGTACGGCCCGGATCATGCACACGGGCGTTTCCTTGGACATCTCGTGATCGGGTTGGACCATTTTTGAAAGATCACGACCAATCTTCTTCCTTAGTCCTCTGGCACGTTCCCTTGAAGTTTGGTCGGAAGAAAAGTCGAATGGGTCGAGAGAATTTGAAGTTGGTTCGTCCGGGGACTCGTCTCGGACCAAAAAGGTAGCGTCTCGAACCACAGGTGATTCGGCTCGGACCAATCCAATTCTGTCTCGACCATTAGTCTTAAAATAAGATTTGGGTCGGGAAAGAGATCGTCTGGGTCGTAAGATTCGGTCGTCTGGTCGTGGTTCCAAGCGTAGCTCCAATTCGGGTCGTGTCGGGTCGAGGCGGTACACGGCTGTTCGGTCACTGCGGACGGTTGGACGTTCCTCACGGACTGTTGGACGAACCTCGGTTCCTCCTTGTTCCAGCTGCGTTCCAAGCGGTTCCTCATCATCTGAGCTATCCTGATCTGACGTCCTAGCTCGGAATCCATCAACTACGGTCCCGTGGTTTTTCCTTCTCACATCGAGGAGGTTTTCCACGTAAAAATTGTCGGTGTCGTCTCATTTCGTTTTTGCAATTGTTTCTGCCATCATTCATATATTTTTCTCACAGACACACACAAGTGCGGGAAACCATATTCCGCTGCGCCGCTGTCGCGTTTCCGTGTTTCCCCAACAGTAATCGCAGCGACTAATTTGTTAGATGTTTGTCTGTGAGCTTGGTGTAGCTGGAAAAAACAGCGATTGACTTAACAGTATTACAACGATTGACTTAACAGTATTACAGTGATTGTTGGAATGAAGTTGTAATTCATACACAAGTAAGAAGTAACTTGTATTTTCCATCGCCGATCGCTATCGCAGCGATTTGAAAAAGAACAGGCCCCATCTCTCCGTTTTTTTCTATTTCCTTTGCTTGTAGGAATTACGATTCCATTTTCCCTTTATTCATTTGTATTGTTTCCTAATAAATTGAAATGGAAACCAAAAAGAAAAGCAGTCTTATTACATTTGAAACTAAAGATTTTAGAAAACTGAAGTTTCATTATCAATTTGGCGTTACTACATACTTTCTCCCAGCAATGAGTTTCCATAACCACCGGTTAACAAAAAACAGTTCGGTGGGTTGTCAAATCGTATGTTCAAGTTCAAACCAACTCTAAACCAGCTAATTATTATTTATATATATTAGCCGTGGACACTTTGATTTAGGGCCTGTTCTTTTAAGAGAGACTGTGACTAAAAAATAAACCTAAATGAAGTTGTTAGAATCACAGCTTTTTTTAAAACAGAGCTGCATTTACTATTGCAAGAGTCACAACAACCATCACTTGAAATTCCGGCTACAGTTTTCCAAATCTGTGATTCACTTTATCTCTTTTACGACATTTTAGTCCATCATTTTACCTGTGTTTTTTTTTGTCGTTTTGCTTTGTTTCTTGTCGTCATCGTTGCCATTTTGGTCCGTCGCGGAGACGGTGGCGGAGACTGTTAAAAGAACATACCCTTAATTATGGGTAAGGTTTGGGTTTGATTAGGTTCTGTTAGTTTAGGTAATAAATTTTTTATCCAAACTCAACCAAACTAAATTTTATTTGATTTGTGTTCAGTTTGAATTTAATTTGATTCATTTTAATCCGGTTTGGAGTTTAAATTTAATTTAGTTATAAAATATTTGATCAGCAAAATTTTTAACTAAATAATTATTAGCAACTTTTTTTTCTTTTCCTTTTGCGGTGTTGGTTGTTTCCGTTCGAGGGCAGTGAGGAGCCATTGGCGGTTCCAAGATGGGTCTTTAGAGTTCAGAGTTGTGGCTTCTCTCTACTTGGATGTGGGTTTGCGCCGTTTGTAGAGGCGTTTCCGGTGACGGTGGCGACTGATTTTAGGAGATGGCGGTTCTTTTAGGGTTTCCTCTATGTCGGAATCTGTGGTTGCTAAGACTGGATCAAAGTTTGAGGTTGTGAACGGAGGTGGAGAGGCGAGCGACTGTGAGGTATCAGAGCGAGTATGGGACGGCGGATTTGGAGGTTGGTTGTATGTGCAATCGGCGTGTCGTGGCCGTGGGATGCCTCTGAGAGGTGGATATATCCGGATTTCTTGCCGTGGGCAGATCTGGTGGCTGGATGAGGGACAATCCGGTTTTTCGAGATGCACATGTGGGGTTGATGGTGGCTCCTTCTTATGTCCTTCGGAGGGTGAGGCTTTTGGGTCTCACGAGTCTTTTCACCCACTTCCATCTCTTGATTGTCATGCTCTCGCTATGTATAATGCTTTGTTTAGTTTTTCTCTTTTGTGTCGTCGTAATTTTATCTCGGTAAACTGTTTGATGTAACCTTGATTATACCCAATCTGATTGGAATTTTTTACTTTTAGTATAATATATTTTAATTAAAAAACCCCAAACTACTATAAAATAATCATTAGTAATTTAGCATCCACTTTTTACTTTTAATAAGCAAGGAACATAGTAAAAAATAAAACTTTAGACGCTTACGTTCAAAAAAATTAATTTATTTTTAAATTATATATTATATCATAATACATTATTAGAAAATTAAATCTTAACAAAGAATAAGGGTGTAACTGAAATACCATTTTTTTGAATGGAATTATCTGGAATGGTTAATTCCATAATTATTTTATCATTCACCTTGAATTGATTTTTTGGAATGAAATGGAATGGAATAGACATTCTATCAATTCCACACAAAAATTCAAAAGAAATCATTCTTCTACAAATTCGATAAGGAATGAATGGGATCAATCTATTCCATTTTTATTTAGATTCCATTCATCTTATTCCATTTTTTTTTTTTTTGAATCGAATGTAAAATTGTATTCAAACCCAAAAAAATCGTTTTCTTTTACAAGGAATGTAAACTGTAACTTTGAAAGTGATAATTGAGTGTCTGATTTAACAGACTTTTAGAACTTGCATCTTCTAAGTTGACGCTGAGTATTCAAACCACTTGGCCATTCCTTCTTTGTAGCGTTCGACTCCCATCCGACTCAGTGATGTGAGCTGATTTCTGACTTGTTTGTCGATTGCTCTAGCCATAGCTTCAGCTGGAATTGGGTTTTCTCCATTTCTGCGTCTATTTCTTTCCACATTATGTGAACCATTTACAGCCTAAGTGCTTAAATTCCACGAATATCAATAGTTTAGAACATTATTTATTAATAAATAATTAGTACATTGATAAATCAAACCGAACCAAATTATTTGGATTGAACAAAACATTAAACAATTTGGTTATGTGTATATAATGAATCGTTTGATCGGGTTAAATTCGGTTTTTTAGTCTACCTTTCATATATATATAACAGAAATCAAACAACTGATAATTCTTTTATTTGATATGACAATTACAAAGGAAAAAAAAACTTACATGTAAGCTTGGCAACAACAACAATAAATAAGGGAAAGAGCAAATAAGAAGTAGAATAAAAGAAGTAAAGAGAATATGAAGAATCCAAAGTTCCATTCATTTTCTTAGAATTAGATCGCACCGATAGCTGCCTTGTTCGCTTTTTTTCCCAAACAAAGCACTCTGCATGGCCAAATGAATCTCGATCTGCATCTTCTCCATCTCTCTTTGAGCTTCTAACATTGCACCTAACTCTGAATTCGCCGAGCTTTTGCTTCCTTCTCCTCCTCCTTTATTTTCATCTTCTTCTTCTTCTTCTTCTTTCTTACATGAGTGCAAATGTGTACCATAATCACAATCCTTACAGTAATACAACCATAGATTATCCGGTACAGTTTCTTCACAAACATCACATTTGAAAACTAAACCGGCTTGCTTATAAGGAAAACCGTACAGAAGAGTGAGTGGATGTGCGTGATCTTCACGCTTCACGGTTTCAGGCATTGAAACACATCCGACATGTACATCGTACTGACAGATCGAACAGTTGTAAGTGAAACTTGATCTGTACGATCCGCACGCATGACACGTATATGTTGACTTTGGGGAATACAGTAAAGTCAAACTGTGGGTTGGGTGAGATTTGTGGTTGGTTTCACGTGGAAGGTCAAAACATGACTTGTGCAAAAAGTAATCGCAATCTGATGATGACTTTGTGCATTTGAAAGCTGCACCAATCAAATCTAGATCGCAGCCTGAGCAGATGATTTCGTCTTTTGATTCACATTTGTGACTGCGCAACGGATGGTTGTGACCCGGGTGCCTCACAGATTGTCGAGAAGACATTATACAATTTGATGTTCTTGATCTGTTATTTGAGATGTTTTGTTATTGTAATTGTAATTAGCTTAGGCTGTCAAACTATTTATAGTGAAAGAGAGAAGACTTGGTGATTATGAGTCTTGGTTTTGGATTTGACTATTAAACCACGTTGTAGTTTATAAAGATTTTAACTAGATAATTGGGAGAATAAGATCACGTTCTAAGTTATATATGTAAGTAAAGATTGTTCATGTTGGGTTATGACTTAATGTCATTGGGCTCAGCTGATTTCGCGTATGGGCCAGAGGGAGTCGGTTATGGCCGAAAAGGAGAACGACCTAGAAGCGACGTCGTAATGAGCAAGTCGAGTCTTAGCTGAGCTGACTCGGTTCAAAGGGTTGTTGAAGACCGTTGGAGATTGAGTTGAGTAGATTGGCTTGAGGGTTGTTGCGAAACGTTAGATAGGTATATATCATTCTTTGGGTGATTCTATTGTTGTATCTTTGTCAATCAATTTCTAGAGAGAGAGTGTTGATTGTGAGACAGAGAGAGAGAGAGAGAAGTTTTACTTTCGGAGTTCTCTTCTTCGTCGGAGTTAGTGGATTTTCCGGGGGCGGTCCCGGCGTGAGTAGGCTGCAACCATTCCGGTTGTGGAGGCTGAACACGTTAACAGATTGTGTGTTCTTTACTTTTCGCATCTTTCATTTCTTGTTCAAACCAATTACAAACAATCAACGAGTGTTCGTGAGCTTAATCCGATTAGGAGATTTGGTCTAGATCGTTTCTAGACGGTGAGTTACCAACAAGTGGTATCAGAGCCTCGTTAGAGGAACATGCGATTAAACTCGATGGGGTCATCTAAGCACGATATTGAGAAGTTCAACGGAACTGGCGATTACGTTATGTTGAAGGAGAAGCTTCTTGCTCACCTTGATCTCTTGAATCTTTCATGCGCTCTGGAAGAGGAGAAGGTTGCTGATGACGCAAAGACGGACCAAGATGACAAATCTGACAAGAAAGAGGATCGCGTGGAAAAGGAAAGAAAGGCTAGAAGCACGATCATTCTGAGTCTGACGAACATTAGGCTAGAAGAACGATCATTCTGAGTCTGACGAACAATGTTCTGAGGAAAGTGATCAAAGAGAAAACCGCACTTGGTATGCTTAATGCTCTTGATGAACTGTTTAGTCCTCACACCTTGTGATGCAAGATGTAAGCGTGTTTGACGTAGAACAGGGATTGAAGTCTCTCTATTCTAGATCGTGGGTGAAGTTGTGGTGAGATGGATTCAACCCTCGGGTCTCTAGACTCCATAGGATGAACGTTGAGATGATTGAATGGATAGAGGATGGATTGAATGTCGCCACACAAGAGATGAAGGATCTTGTGATAAGACTGAATCTAAGGTCGCTTGATACGACTCACAAGAAAGCTTAGAATCGAGGTGTTTTCTCTCAAAGAAGAAGAACTGTGTTATTGTATTGATACTTGGTAAATGATACACGGCTGCTAAGGATCCTTATAAAGGGGATCGTGCAGCTGTTGCCTTCTAGGGCAGAAAACCTAATTACAACGGCTACTAAAATACTAAATATCCTATGGTCCGAATTTAAAGTAATACAGGGAAACATGACTCACTCAGCGACTAATACAGACTTTGACTCTGACAACTAATGTAATACTTGGACCTGCAAAATGAACAAACACAATATATGAATTGAAACCATACCTTATTGAGCGTGTGTGGTCGTCCATGATTGGGCCTAAGTGGGCTGAATTGAGAATATCATCCTTAAGTCTTCAATTGTCTTCTTTTGAGCCTCTAAACGCTCCACTTGATAATCTTGAGCTAGGAGACTCTGAATGGACGTGTTGAACAGTGCTCTGAGTCTTCTAGTTCCTGATCTTGTCCTTGGAGGATCTCTCATGGTTGTAACGTCTTGAACAACAGGTACTTCTTCTAGGTCTTCTTGACGTATCTCTATGCTTGAGTCAATGTCCTCATCATTCCCTCCCTCTTGAGAAGATTCTGACCTCAGAATTCCATCATCTGCATTATAAGGAAGCAAGTCATCAACATTGAACACTGGCGAAATGGTCAACTCACCTGGCAGATCCAGCTTGTAGGCATTGTTGTTGACTCTCTCCAGCACTCGAAATGGTCCAGCTCCTCTTGGTGCTAGCTTGGATTTCCTCTGATTTGGGAACCTCTCCGTGTGTATGTGAACCCACACCCAATCTCCTGGATTGAAGATGAGCTCCTTTCTCCCTTTGTCAGCAGCCTTCTTATACTTGGCCGTTTTCTCCTCTATGTTGGTTTTCACCTTCTGATGCAGCTTCTTGATCATCTCAGCCTTGGACTCTCCATCCTGATTAGTGACATCTAAGGGCGGCAAAGGAACAAGATCTAAAGGGGTTTCTGGCTGAAATCCATAGACAATCTCAAAAGGTGACAACTTAGTAGTAGAATGGTTAGCATGATTATAAGCAAACTCAACATATGGAATACAATCTAACCAGTTCCGTAAGTTCTTACCAACCGTGGCTCTTAAGAGAGTAGATAGAGTTCTGTTTACAACCTCAGTTTGTCCATCAGTTTGTGGATGACAGGTTGTTGAGAAGAGTAGCTTGGTTCCTAGCTTCCTCCAAAGAACTCTCCAGAAGTGACTCAGAAACTTCGTGTCTCGGTCAGAAACAATAGTTCTTGGAATCCCATGTAAGCGTACTACTTCTTTAAAGAATAGCTCAGCAGTTTGAGTGGCATCATTAGTCTTGGTACAGGGAATGAAATGTGCCATCTTTGAGAACCTGTCCACTACAACAAAAATAGAATCCTTTCCTCGGATTTTGGGTAAGCCTAAAACAAAGTCCATTGATATATCAACCCAAGGCATACTAGGAATAGGAAGTGGCATATATAAACCATGTGGATGTGACCTGGATTTGGCTTTGAGACAAGTTACACACTTGGAACATAATCGTTCCACATCCTTCTTGAGGTGAGGCCAAAAGAAGTATTCTACCAAAACGCTCAGAGTCTTATCCACTCCAAAATGTCCCATGAGTCCACCACCATGTACTTCCTTGATCAACAAGTCTCGCATAGAACCCTGTGGAACACACAAACATTTTTCCCTAAACAAATAGCCATTATGTAAGTAGAAGGAACCTGTTGGGGCAATGGTACAATCTTGATAGACTGAACCGAAGTCTGGGTCATCCTTATATGCATCCTTGAGGTGCTCAAACCCTAAGACCTTAGCCTACATAGTTGTGATCAGCATGTGTCTCCTTGATAATGCGTCATCTACAACATTCTCCTTGCCCTTCTTGTACTTTATCACATATGGAAATGCTTCTACAAACTCCATCCACTTAGCATGTCTTATCTTCAGTGTTGTGTGTCCTCTAAGGTGCTTCAAAGTCTCATGATCAGTATGTACGACAAACTCCTTGGACAGAAGATAGTGTTGCCATGTTTCCAACGACCTCACTAGCGCATAGAGTTCCTTGTCGTATGTTGGGTAGTTCAAGCTGGCTCCACTTAGTTTCTCACTGAAGTAGGCTACTGGACGTCCTCCTTGAGTTAGCACAGCTCCAATACCTAAGCCTGAAGCATTACATTCAATCTCAAAGGTTTTGTTAAAATCAGGTAACACCAAAACCGGTGCATGCGTCAGACGATCCTTGAGTCTGTTGAACGCGTCTTCTTGAGCTGATCCCCACTGAAATGCCACGTCCTTCTTGATCACAGCAGTAAGAGGGGCGGCTAAAGTACTGAAATCTTTGACAAAACGCCTATAGAAGCTTGCCAACCCGTGGAAACTCCTGACTTGTCCTATGTTGTTTGGTCTCGGCCATTCTTGGATGGCTTTGATCTTCTCTTGATCTACCTGTAAACCTTTGGAACTGACAACAAAACCTAGGAAAACAACTTCATTAGTACAAAAGGAGCACTTCTTAAGATTCCCATATAGGCTTTCTTTTCGAAGTGTGTCAAGGACTAACTCAAGATGTTTCTTGTGATCCTCAAACGATTTGCTATAAACCAATATATCATCAAAATAAACTACTACAAATTTACTGATGTAAGCTCTTAGAACCTGGTTCATTAGCCTCATGAAGGTGCTGGGTGCATTGGTCAGGACAAATGGCATGACTAACCACTCATAGAGCCCCTGCTTAGGCTTGAAAGCAGTCTTCCATTCGTCACCTTCTTTCATTCTTACTTGATGGTATCCACTCCTAAGATCAATCTTTGAAAACACATTAGATCCAGATAGTTCATCAAGCATATCATCTAACCTTGGAATTGGATGTCGATATTTTATGGTGATGTTGTTGATTGCTCTGCAGTCTTGATAGGTTCTAAGTTTTACCCTATTCTAAACTGCAAGTGCACAGTATCGTCAAAGTAGTATATAGGGTTATCGAATCCACATGGACACTTGGTCTCAATAGAATCAGAAACGTAGAGATTAATACTAGAAATAAGCAGATGGTGAAGTAAATAAATTGCGAAGCAAGAAAGTAAACAGTAGCAAGTTGGTTGTGAAAGCAATAAACTAAAAGCGTCAAGCCTAGGGTATTCTCAGGAAATCAGACAAGCATACAAGTTAATCAGTCAGGATCAAATTAAACTCAGTTCTAGAACTCAAATCACGGAAATAGAATTAACCAAATCTCTTTGCGAAAACTCTCTAAGTCTAAGTGCAGAAACCCAAATCTCTTTGCAATTACTAACAGATTAAACTAGCATTAAGTTCAAGTTCGATATGTTCACAATTAAACTAAACCAAATCTCTTTGCGAATAATTTAATTGCTCAACCTAAATAGTTCAGATTCTAAAACACACTCTCGTGTCGAATTTAGCAACCTAAGATCTAGATTCTAATTGATCAGGTTAGAACTAGCATTAAGCACAATTTAGTTTGAAGAACATTCTAATCATATGAATCCTTAACTGAATTAAACAAGTCTAGCAAGTCATCAAACCCTAATGAGAAACCCTAAACTTAACTATGGATCTACTCAGACATGATTGATGAAAACATAATCATAGAAATAATAGATTGCATATAAGAGAATAAAATATCAAAGGGGTTCGAAATCTTCTCCAAAATAAGTGAATACAGGAAATAGATCAGCCCCAAAAGCTCTAAAAATCTCTTAGCTCTAAGTATGAAAAACGTAAGTAAATTAAACACCAAAATCCTCTATATATAGGCATAATCTCGGCTGGGGCTTCTGTGTAAACACTGGAACTATTCTGGGCCTCTTTGCAAATCTTCATAACTTGTTAAACCGACGCGTACGGCTCATCTCGCTAGTGTGTCGACCGATGCACAAGGTGTGTCGGTCGAAGCTTGATCAATAAATCAGACAGTGAGTTAAGCTCTCGGCCAAAACGTCCCAAAAGTCCCACAATGCTCCAAATATCTCCAATTAGCTCCAAACCTGATTAAACCTGTAAAAGACTCTAAACGAACACAAAAGACACTAAAAACACATCTATTTCATGGTATAAAATGGGTAAAAACCATGATATATCAACTCCCCCACACTTAGCCTTTGCTTGCCCTCAAGCAAAACAGAGAACTAAAATGCGGTGAAGAGGTTTGAAAACTCTTCAGAAACTCATTTTGTCGTAGAAGCAGCAGCATTCAGATTCCCCTTAGTAATCCACATGAAAGAATCAATCCACAGACATCAAGACCAACATATACTTCCCCCACACTTAGCAATTGTCCTAAGTAAACGCCACAATCACATTCACGCATTCAAATTCTCCCTACTGACTTCTGCATATATTTAAGTGCGGTCTCACCTAAGGGGTATCGATCTAAAGGCACATGGATTCTTACCTTGCCAGCTCTAGACCACCAAACTGTCTTTCTTTAGTCCCTTTCTTCTCTTTCCCTTCCTTAACAACTGATTTTTCCCCACTGGGTATCATTTTTTTTTTTTTTATCAGTGTTCTTCCCGTTTTGGGGTGTACTTTGGACACATTCCATGGATCACATGAGAGAAAATAGTGTTTGCTACCATTCCCATGACCACTTCGGAGTTACCAACTCATCCGCAGTTTATTATCTTTTTTTTTTTTTTTACTTTATGGAAGGGGAGAAGGGAACCAAATAGGACAGGTTTACAGGCTGTGTCAGAACCAACAAGGGAGTCTGACATAAAGTATACCAAGCCCTTAGGTGAGAAATCTAAAGTCAGGATTAAATTGAAGTCAGTAAAAGATCCTCTGATACCTGAAGCGATGTGGGTGTTCTCAGTAGGTTTATCTGTGATGGGGTTTTCTAATAGTCATAGATAATCTGCAGCTTCATCCCAATGGTTACTTAAGTTCCTGCAAATGCTGCTAATCTTCTCAAAAAATCATTGTTTCCTACTTAAACAAATTTTGACTAAAAAAAACAAATTTTTAAAATTTAACTGACTCTAAGAAAACAGAAAACAAAAGAAAGTAATTAGTAGAACCTCCCCCACACTTAAGACACACTGTCCCCAGTAGTGTCAAGCAAGGATTGGTTAAAAGAAAGAAAATAAAAATTTGTTAATGGAATGGTTAGTTCTCTCGGGTTTTTACCTCTGTCGCAGTCAGGCATCGATCGTTGCACTAGGTGCACCGACCGTTGCTGTGCGATTTCCATTGTAACGATCGACACAATGGTGTGTCGATCGACGCACTGCGATTTCACGAACAGTCAGCAAGTTAGCAGGTTAATCCGTCGGTTTTTGTCAGTTTCGAATCCTGCAAGCTGAAAACACTAGAAACAGAGTAAAACCCATGCAACAAATGTATCTAATCAAGCATAAACCATCCAAACATAGTAGCAAACTAATAAAAAGAGAAAGTGCAAGAATAAAAAGAAAAACAGAGTACAAAACCGATAATCCAGAGATGACAGCTACGCTCACTCGCTATCATCAATCCCTCCATAGCGCTCAGTGTCACTGACGTCCGTAGGAGAACGCTGTCTACGTCGTGAGGCAGGGACGGGCTGATGAACTGGTGGCTGTCTCCTGCAAGTGCAGCCACGCATCCACTCCCAAACGGTCCTCCAGATCCCATCACTACGCTCTCTCCACTCAGCCTCGGACATATCTCCATAGGGAACTGACATCTCAGGATAAGGGCCAAGGTCAACCGGAGCAGCAGCAGGCGCAGGGGCAGCAGAAGTCGAAGCTCGTGTGGAAGGCTCTCCCAGCGGATGAGCCATAGTCGGAATCCCACGCTGCTCAGTCTCTGGAGGCTGAAATCTCAGAGCCTCCAATGTATCAATCCGTGTCCACCTAGCAGCAAGAAGCTCTATACCACACATCCCAGTATCCGGGTCCTGATAAACCCAAATGCGCCCCTCCTTGAGCCAGGTAGCGCTCTGCAAATGACTGAAGTCTAGGAACTCCTGGGCTCTATCACGCTCCGTGCCATGTAGAGGAATCCCGCAATGCATAAAAATGGGAGTAAGCAAGATCCCTACTGTCTCTGTACTAGCTCCATCAAAAGGCTTCGTCTGCAGATCACATAAATGTAAAGCAAAGACAGCTCCCAAGTTGAGACACGTAGTAGGATCTCTCACGCCAGAACCTCTAAACTGATCTCTCAACCCCATAAACAGCATCTCCATCTCATACTTGCGCATCTTTTTGGCCTCAAACTAGCATAGCAAGCTCCAACACAAGATACGCGAGACATATCTAAGCACAGGATGCCTCATCATCTTCACCGGTGTGATCCTGGAGTTGTATCGACCGCTGCCAATACTCTCCCAGAATGTGCGAGCCTCAACTGGATCCCACTCAAGTGCCATAGCAATGCGTCTCGGCTCAGTACTGAACCCGTAGATCCTGCAAAGATCAAGTAGAGGAATCCGATACCTGACTCCCCAACTCATGAAGGTAAAGATACCTCCTGTAGCGCTCCTCCTATCGGGATCTGGGTAAACCACTCTGCAAGTGGCTAGCAACTGTCTGACCAGCTCAGGATAGAGATCATAAGGGTGCATTGGCATTGTCCCTAGACCAATGCCTCTGCACACATCAAGTACCTGCTCATCAATCCCCAGACTCATGCAGGTAGAGTAGTCAGCGAACTTGGTTGGCTTGATGGTCATCCCACACCAACCACTGTAGAGAAGTGAATCAAACTCATCCCACTGGTCAAGCAGTGGTCGCTCTGTGAAGTCTGCAGTCTTTAAGAACGTGCGAATGTCCCTTGGCCACTGTCTGGCTGTCGGGATCTCTGTAGCGTCTTCTCGGGGCCAAGGCAAAGTGACTGGCAGTCCATCTCTTACATATGGCGCAGGTGGGTCAGAGTGTCTGTGAAACCACTCTGGAGGTGGAATGTACTGTCTTGCGGCCGTTGATGCTGTTGCTTGCTTCTTGCGGGGCTGTCTACGAGATGCCATCTGCAAAAGAAATAAAATTTAAACAATATAAGTCTTGGCAACTCTCTGTGAAATCGCGAAGCATCGACCGTTGCATCTAAGGCATCGATCGTTGCAAGGCGATTTCACTTTATCGAACATTTCCCAAAATCGCAAAGCAACGACCGTTGCTCGAGAGCAACGACCGTTGCAAGGCGATTTCGCCGCAAACAATCAGCAAACTTTCAGTTCAAATCAATGCCACATTGCCTCGAATCAGTTCAAAATCATAATCCATCACCCTAAATCAGTCTAATTACGCATGCATCATCAATTTTCAGTTCAAAAATCTAAAACCCTAAAACCCTAAAATCCAATCCGAAAATTTGAGAAATAGAAGTTCTTTACCTTGGATTCGTGAGATATGAGCTAAAGACAAGGGTTTAGAGTGTGAAATAGGAAGTATTAGCAATTGAAACAAAGAAAACTGATGAGAAATGGCGATTTTCGGGTGTGAGCTCACGGTTGTACGGATGATCGGAAATGAGAAAGAAAAGAGAAGAGAAAAGGGTTTAAGGCACTTACCTGGTCGTGGGTGCAACGATCGTTGCTTTAGGGGCAACGACCGTTGCTGGTCAAATCATAATTGATTTTCCGGTTTAGCGCATACCTTAATTTTGCAATTGAACCAATTGCAACGACCGTTGCTTAGGAGCAACGATCGTCACAATGCGATTACCCCTCTTCGTCAAATCTCCTTGCAACGACCGGTTCACAAGTGCATCGATCGTCACACCTCTCCAGATTCGAGTTCTGCATCTGAAACTTAGCAAAAACAAAAACAAAAACGTGAAATCCTAAGAAAAACACCAAAAATAAGAAAGAAAAACAACTAAACCTAACAGTGGGTTGCCTCCCACTCAGCGCTTGTTTAAGGTCATTAGCTTGACCGGACGCACAAGATCTTTCAGGCACCAAGAGAACCTGACAGAGACTTTTTCTGTCTCTGTTCAAGTCTCCTCATCCAAGGTGGAGAATAGGCTGTTGCAGAATGCTCATGTCCAAGAAAAGATGGAATAAAATGTGCTCCAGGATCTAGAATCACAGTGTCGTTCGGCTGCTCATCATCTGCATCCATGATTATGAATGTCTGCCCATCTATCAGTGGCTTTCGCAGCTTCTCCATCTCATATCGCAGCGGCTCGTCTCCCAGGTGGAGGTCTATTAGACTCTGTCTAACATCAATCACAGCTCCTGCTGTAGCCAAGAATGGTCTTCCAAGCAGCAATGCTTCATCAGGATCGCAGTCATACTTCAGCACAAGGAAGTCTGTCGGAACTAAGTAGTTTCCAACTCTCACTGGAATGTCCTTTAAGAGTCCTTCCGGAACTCGTATAGACTGATCAGCTAGGACAAGAGAGGTCCTAGTAGGAGAAAAATCCAGCATCCCCAGCTTCTCTGCCACAGAATAAGGCATCATACTTCCAGCAGCTCCTAAATCACAAAGAGAGCGTCTGAAACTGTCCTCGAAGATAGAGCAATCAAGCACAAAGACTCCAGGATCAGGCAGCTTCTTCGGGATCTTGTTCAGTAGCACCTCACTAACGTGTTGGGGAACTATAATCACCCAGTCTCTCAGCTCTTCATCTAAAGGCAGCATCCTGTTTAAGTACCTCTGCACACAGGGATGATAAGGTGGATCATCAGTAGTTGGAATTTCTTCCAATTCTTCACCAATCTCCGCTAGCTTCTTAAGCTCGTCAATTTCCTGCCTAATCACTTCAGACACTGAGGAGTGTTGTCTAACAATCTGCGCATAAATCTCCTGTTGAGAGATCTCAGAGACTCCAGAGAATAAGTTATCGAGGTCCAACTCAGCATCTATGCCATTATCATCCGACAGTTCTGTGTGTTCACGCCCTGCAACGACCGACACTAAGGGTGTGTCGATCGTTGCAACACTGTGTTCACAACTTTCACCCGAGAGTTTTTCTCCAAAATCCGAAAATTCTTCCTCCTCTGCCAATTCAGCTGTACTTAGCTCGAATTTTTCACCTTGGTGAGACCCATCATTAATGTACACAGACCAAACCTTAATGTGAGTGTCTGCAACTCCTTTTCCTTTCATAGAACTGGAAATCTGATTCACCTGAGTGTCCAGCTGCTTCACATGAGTGCTCAGGGTCTCAAACTTCCCATTGAGATTCTCATAAACTGCATCCAACTTCTTGTTACTGTCCACAGAAATCTTGTTCTGGCTCTCCAGTACCTGTTCCAACATTGTTTCCATCCTAGTCTCAAAAGCAGTGGCTGCAGGAGGAGTCTGATAAGATGAAGATCCGTAGGTTCTCTGAGCACTTTGTCCATAAGGCTTCTGAAAATCACTAGTCTGTCCAAAGCTTGAAGAGTTCTGATTGCCTGTGAAGGCACCCTTCTGTCCTCCACCGGAAAATCTGTTCCCAGATTGATATCCAAATCTGTTTCCTTGGAAACCAGATCCTCCGATGTAATTCACATCTTCTTCCTGAGTGTCCTCCTCAGTCTGAATTACTTTTACTTCTTGAGCAAAGTGGACAGCTTTCTTTTCACCTAGAAGATTGCAGATTTTGTCCATCCTTGATCTCAATTCAGCCATCTTTGAGTTATCAACACTTCCACCAGATTTCTTCCTCCTCTCATCCATAGTCTTGCAACTGTTGCTGCTTACTAAGTTCTCAATCAACTGCTTAGCTTGTGCAGGAGTCCTGGTGTTGAAGTTTGCATTACTGGAGTTATCCAGCGCAGACTGATATGGCAGATCAATGCCTCTGAAGAAAATACCTAGCAATGTGACTTCTTTGAATCCATGGTGTGGGCAGTCACGCTGATACTTCCTAAATCTCATCCAAGCAGCTTTTAAAGGCTCCACAGCTCCTTGGGAAAATGTGAGAATTGATGGGAATGTCCTGAAATCTATTGTACTTGCTCTAAGTGATAGTTGTATTGTCGAGATGAGACAATCATATAATACTAGGTAGTCATAATGCTTTGCTAGAAGCAACTTATGATCAATGAGTTTAGAACTCATTGCTAGTGTTATATGATCCTACAGGGTCACACACCTAAGCAAACTGGACGTTAAAGACGAGGTTGATCATTAATGTAATGATCTAGTGAATGCATATTTGATATGCATTCGATATCAATGTTCTGGGACTGCATCGATCGATGCATATAGTGCAACGATCGATGCACTCGCGGATTAATCAGATTAATTCGGTTAATCGTTGGTTAATTCCGTCATGGTTTAAGTCGACATATATAAGATATATGGTCGACCTAAACTGATCCCTAACCTAATTTACAGCCACCAGAACACAGATAGAAACCTCTCTGGAGATTAGATCTCTATAGGCACTAGCATCCCTGCTGTTCAGTTTGTGTGCGTGTGGATACCAGTAGAGGCGCAGCATTTGAGGCGCTCTAGATCTCGATTATCTGCAAATCTTCCGCTGCTAATCACCAGGTAATTCTGAGATCCCAATGATTCAATTACATGAACCCTAGATTCTAGACTTGGAATTCAGACCAGGATTGCCTAATTGGATTAGGATCTGCTAGAAATTCCTTCAGTGGTATCAGAGCTTTAGGGTTCCATTGAATCTGTAGCATGTTGATTAGATTAGTTGAATCTGAATCTGTGTATGGTTGATACAAACTTGCTAAAATTCATTTTCATGAAAAACCTAGTTTAGGGTTTGTTCGAAAAACGTCTTAGGGTTTTTCGCATAGTGTCGATCGTTGCCAATCCGGCATCGATCGACACAGGGCAAAAACCCGAATAAAATTTAGGGTTTTTCGCATGGTGTCGATCGATGCCAATCCGGCATCGATCGATGCAGGGCAAAAACCCGAATAAACCTTAGTTTTCGCCTAGTGTCGATCGACACAAGCGTTGCATCGATCTACACAAACCTCGCGAGATAGATGAATTGGTTCAATTGGATTGGACCGGTTATCGAGCTTGGTTAAAGATGGTCGAACGCTAAGAATGGTTTATTGCGATTGGGTTGGTATCGACCGATGCTAATGTAGCATCGATCGACACTGACCGGTACTCAAAACCGGGTCAATTAGATTGATCGGTTATCGCGGATTGCTCTTGGTTACTATGCACCGATCGACACTATAGTAGTGTCGGTCGACATCAGATTTGATGATTTAGGTTATGGAACCTGAAATCACAGAACCAAAGCAAGATAAATCAATTAATTATAAGAATTAAAACATAATAAAACTGAACGTTTTAAATGATTCCGTTCCTCAATCAAATATCAAGTGATACTTGGTGTCTTTCCAATCTTGTCAACTGTCAAGACCCATTTAATTGTGTGATAGACTTGCAGTGCAAGATGTTCACAATTACATGAGTAAGACAGAGGTAATCGTGTTGATGGATTTGCAGTGCAAGACATCGACAATTACATGACTGAAGAGATTGGTTTACTTGACTGGTCCATCAAAATCGTTTTGGGCTCAGAGACATCAGGTGGATTGGACATGAGATGTCAATCCACAACCAAGAGTTATATTGGATATAACTAGCAAGTTAGTTGCTTACCTAGATAGCTAAATTTGAGTGATAGCCAGTGGCTCACTCAAGTTTAGTGAAGTATGGGTCTTGGATCATTATATTCATTTGAGGAAATATTGTTTGAATATAATGCGAGTTTTCTTAATTGTTAAGACTTCTCATTTCTTGAACATCATAACTAAAACCTCCTTGTTTTCCAGCTATGTCTAGCACAAACCATCGTAACAATTTCTCCCTGCGATCCGTCCTTGAGAAGGACAAGTTAAATGGATCCAACTTTCTTGAATGGTATCGGAACTTGAGAATCGTTCTCAAACAAGAGAAAAAGGACTATGTCCTTGAGAAAGTTCTCCCCAAGAAGTACCGAGCCAATGCCTGGCAGTCAGATAAGGATGCTTGGGATAAGCATTCTAATGATGCGGTGGATGTGAGTTGTCTCATGTTGGCTACCATGAACTCGGAATTGCAGAAGCAATATGAGTACGTGGAGTCGCCGAAAGAGATAATCACTGGCCTGAAAAGTATGTTTCAGGAGCAGGCACGAACTCAGAGATACCAGACGGTTAGGTCTCTGATTGAGTGCAAGCTACCAAAGGGCGAACCAGTTAGTCCTCATGTCATTAAGATGATGGGTTATATTGATAACCTGGGGAAACTGGATTGTCCCATTAGTCAAGAGTTGGCTACTGACATCATTTTGCAGTCACTGCCGTCAAGCTATGATCAATTTGTTATGAGCTATAACATGAACAACTTGACGAAGACGTTGACTGAATTGCATGGGATGCTTAAGACTGCTGAACCTAACATCAAGAAGGACACCCCAAATGTCCTTATGGTACAAAAGGGTAAAAAGTTTAAGAAACTTGGTAAGAACAAAGGTGATGGCAAGACGAGCTTGATTGTGAATCCAAGCGTGTCTGGCCATGTTCCTAAGGTTAAAACCAGTCCTTCTGAAGATGTTAAGTGCCGTTATTGTAATGGTTATGGGCATTTGAAAAGAAACTGCAATAAATTCTTGGAAGATTATGAGAAGCTGAAGAAGACGTACGAGACTTCTTCTTCAGGTATTATGTTATAGAAGTAAAAGTTACTTCTAATAGTCCTACTTATTGGGTATTTGATACCAGCTGTGGTACTCATATTTTGTGAAAATGTGCAGGGCCTGAGCAAAAGTAGGACTATGGAGAAAGGACAAGTGGATATACGCTTGGGAAATGGAGCAAGAGTTGCTGCATTAGCCGTGGGAGTATTTCATTTGTTTTCTTTTATGGCATGTTTTGAACTTAAAACTGCTATTATGTACCTGCTATGAGCAGAAAGATTATTTCTATTCCTTGTTCGGATATGGAAGGATATCAGTTTTCAAATTAAAAATAAGTGTTATTCATTTGATTACAATGATATATTTTATAGTAGCAATCCATTAGAGAATGGACTTTATGTTCTAAACAAGAATGTGCTTAACTATAACATTAATACCAAGAGATTCAAGTCAAATGATACGAATCAAATCTTTTCCCTGGCATTGTCGTTTGGGCAACATAAATGAGAAACAGATTCAGAAGCTCCATAGTGATGGGCTTTTGGGCTCATTTGATTATGAATCATAATGAGTATAGTGAATCTTGTTTATTGGAAAACGACAGAGGCCCCTTTCAACAAAGGTAGTGTCGATCGATGCATGCATGGAACGATCGATACATGTTGCGAACGAACGGATAAAATGAAAGGGCCAGAGGATTATTGGGCTTTATACATACGGATGTACATGGCCCGATAAGCGCAAATGCTAGAGAAAATTTTCAGTACTTCATTACCTTTACTGATATTTTCAGAAGGTACGGTTATGCCTTATTTATAAGGCATAAGTCAGAATCTTTGAAAAGTTCAAAGAGTCCCAAAATGAAGTACAGAATCAATTTGGCAAGGGTATTAAACCTCTACGATGAGATCATGGAGGTGAATACTTAGGTCAAGAATTTAGTGATCATCTGAGAGATTGTGAAAGTGTTTCATAATTCACTCCTCCTGTATCGGACTTTGTTAGATATGGTCGATCAATGATGAGTCACTCAGATCTTCCATTATCTTTCTAAGAATACGCTCTAAAATGTCTGAGTTTACTTTAAATAGAATTCCATCAAAAATCAGTTACAGAGATACCACATGAGATGTGGAATGTAAATGTTTCTGATTTATCTATCATGGAGATTTGGAGTTGCGAGACTTATATAAAACGTTTAATCTCTGATAAGCTCACACCCAAATCTGATAAGTGCTACTTCATTGGTTGTCCTAACAAAACCAAGGCATGTTACTTTTACAACCAGTTCGAGAACAAATTGTTTGTTGCTCGGAACTATGTTTTCTTGAGAAAGACTTTCTTTCCAAGAAGAACAGTGGGAGTAAAAGTATAACTCGAAGAAATTCGAAAATCACAGGAGACTGCTCAACCTGATGAGGTAGAGCAGCAGTTGGATCTACAAAGAGTTGTAGAACCTGCACCTGTGGTGCCTAGAGTTTAAAAGGATCTGGTGAATGTATATTCGATATACATTTAAATGGCGAGTTTCTGAAGAAGTGTCGATCGACACAAAAGTTGCATCGATCGACACAGATCGCGAACCAAATGTTGATTTTGGTTTATGACTTAATTAACTACGGTTCAAATCTTGGTTAATTAGGTCGTGGTAAAAGTATACATATGAGATATGTGTGCGCGACTTTTACAGAAAACTGAAGCTCGCAGATCCGAAAGGATCCGTCACCAACCCGAGAAATATGGATTTCTCGTAACCAATTGCCGTGATCTACTGATCATTGAAAGTGACGGGCCTGCGAATTTTGAAGAAGCAATGATGGGCCTTGACTCCGAAAATGGCTGAAAGCCGCTGAATCCGAAAATGGTTATATTCAGATATACAAAGCTAGGTTGGTGGCAAAAGGTTTCAAGTAAATTCATGGTATTGACTGTGAAGAAACCTAATCCCAGGCACCGTGCTTATGTCCATTCAGATTCTCCTAGCAACCGCCACTCATAATGGTTATGAGATATGGCAGATGGATGTGAAAACAGTTTTTCTTAATGGAATTCTGGAAAGGGATGTGTACATGACACAACCTGAAGTTTTCATTGATCCTAATAAAGCTAGGAAGATATGCAAGCTTCACCGATCCATTTATGGATTGAAGCAAGCATCTCGGAGTTGGAATCTTCGTTTTGATAAAGTAATCAAAAGGTTTGATTTTATCAGAAATGAAGAGGAACCGAATGTTTACAAGAGGACTAGTGGGAGCGCAATTGCATTTCTAGTATTGTATGTTGATAACATACTAGTTCTCGGAAATGAAGTTCCATTGTTTCAGTCTGTTAAGACTTGATTCGAAAGTCGTTTTTCGATGAAAATATGGGAGAAACTGTATACATTCTTGGAATAAGAATCTATGGAGATAGATTGGATAAGCCAATTGGATTGTGTCAAGATACTTATGGTGATAAGGTCTTGCACAGGTCCAATATGCAGGATTCCAAGAAGGGCCTCGTGCAAATGACTCTTGGTATTATTCTTAAAAAGACGCAGTGTCTTTCAACACATGCTGAGCAAGAGCGAATGAGGATTAGACTACTGCTGAAGGCATTAAATGTCTTAAGATGTGATCTTAATTTTAGTGGGAGTTGTTGTTGTTAATTTTAGTTATGATATGATGTTCGTATAAACATAATTTGATTATGTTATTGAAATCTGACATCTGTATTATTTAATAATGGTTATTAAATAATAGTCCCAAAGTAATTTATGACATTTTATAGGTCATCAAGTAAGTGACTTGATCATGAAACCCTATAGATAATGAATGACATAAATTATGTTGGTCCCTGGTCAAGGTTGTTAAAGTGAGACATTAACAACCGCGTGAGACTAGTATGTGAGGTGACTGATGACTAAGTTTCATGGAGTCATTAATAAGAGTATTAAAGTCAATCACATAGATATGTGTTGGAGAACACAGGATCGGACATGACCCACTGATGAGAACTCTACGAGATAGTTATATAAGTGTCATGAGAGTTTTCATTACGAATATAGAGTATAGTCCTTAGACCTGAGTTCATCATGTTTTCTTACATATGAATTGGTCCGCTTTAACCCTGTCAAACGTCAGCCGTAACTAGTGACTATAAAGGCATTGATTGGGCGTATCATGAAGTGTGTGAAGAAACAGGGATGGAACAAGATGGGATTTGTCCCTCCTATATAACAGGAGATAAATATCTCAGGGCCCATCGAAGATTTGATACTGAGAAATGTGTGGCCACACTCAAACGAGGTGATTGTCAGTCGTTTGTCTTGTCAGTATAAATCGGAGTTCGATGAACATGATCTTGGCTCAATAAGGATGACACAGTTCTTGCCTTATGCTAGATCGAGATATAGTGACGAAGGGATTATCGGAATAGATGATTCCAGTACAAGTGGGAGATTGTTGGGAATGTCCTGAAATCTATTGTACTTGCTCTAAGTGATAGTTGTATTGTCGAGATGAGACAATCATATAATACTAGGTAGTCATAATGCTTTGCTAGAAGCCACTTATGATCAATGAGTTTAGAACTCATTGCTAGTGTTATATGATCCTACAGGGTCACACACCTAAGCAAACTGGACGTTAAAGACGAGGTTGATCATTAATGTAATGATCTAGTGAATGCATATTTGATATGCATTCGATATCAATGTTCTGGGACTGCATCGATCGATGCATATAGTGCAACGATCGATGCACTCGCGGATTAATCAGATTAATTCGGTTAATCGTTGGTTAATTCCGTCATGGTTTAAGTCGACATATATAAGATATATGGTCGACCTAAACTGATCCCTAACATAATTTACAGCCACCAGAACACAGATAGAAACCTCTCTGGAGATTAGATCTCTATAGGCACTAGCATCCCTGCTGTTCAGTTTGTGTGCGTGTGGATACCAGTAGAGGCGCAGCATTTGAGGCGCTCTAGATCTCGATTATCAGCAAATCTTCCGCTGCTAATCACCAGGTAATTCTGAGATCCCAATGATTCAATTACATGAACCCTAGATCCTAGGCTTGGAATTCAGACCAGGATTGCCTAATTGGATTAGGATCTGCTAGAAATTCCTTCAAGAATATCCTGTCTGGACTGGTCTGAACGCGCATCATCGTAGAAATGTCTCAGGAACTCACTTTTCAGTGCTGCCCAAGTGGTAAACTGACCAGGTGCCAGTTGCTTCAGCCATGCACTAGCGTCTCCAGCGAGACTGTAAGGAAAGAGCTTAAGGAACAGATAATCCTGGCAAACTCCATCATACTTCATGCCATTGATTATGTCTTCAAACGAATCAATGTGGTCCATAGGCTGCTCTGTTGGATGTTCATGGAAAGCATTCTGTCTCATCAGCAAGTAGTAGATGGTCTTGATCTCAAAATCCTCCCTCTCGAAACCAGGAAGTACTAAGGCTGTTCGGTTTCTATGAAACTCATCTGGTCTGTTGTAGTAAGCCAAAGTCCTTTCATGGACAACCATCTGTCTACCTTGAGCTTGACCTTGGGCTTGCGCATGCGGTTGTGGCTCAGGTGGGTCAGGGATCACGTTCCCTTCAGCATCAACCCGATGCCCAGCAGCATTGTACGGGTTGTTATCTTGGTCCCTCAGGATACCTTCAGCATCTGGTATCAAGATCAGACGTTCTCGTACCATTCTCTCTCTCTTTTCCCTTCTGATAGTTGTTTCTAGACGTCCAAGTTCCTCTAATCCGAGATTAACTAAGCTCGAGTTCGGATTACTTCGAGTTTTCTGCGTTGGCATAAACTGTCTGTAATTGTCCAGCAACGATCGATGCTGTCAGTGCAACGATCGATTCAATCTCAAATCGCCTAGTGACGATCCACGCAAGGGATGCAACGATCGACGCAAGGCGAAAGTCGTACCTGCGACAGAAAGAAAAAGAGAAAAAGTTAGCAAATTATGAAAATAAAACGAAAAAGCAAAAACAAAAAGAAAAATTTCTAGTAAAAACCCTAAGTTCGGTCCTATCGAAGACTCTAAGAGTCCCCGGCAACGGCGCCAAAAACTTGATAGGTTCTAAGTTTTACCCTATTCTAAACTGCAAGTGCACAGTATCGTCAAAGTAGTATATAGGGTTATCGAATCCACATGGACACTTGGTCTCAATAGAATCAGAAACGTAGAGATTAATACTAGAAATAAGCAGATGGTGAAGTAAATAAATTGCGAAGCAAGAAAGTAAACAGTAGCAAGTTGGTTGTGAAAGCAATAAACTAAAAGCGTCAAGCCTAGGGTATTCTCAGGAAATCAGACTAGCAGACAAGTTAATCAGTCAGGATCAAATTAAACTCAGTTCTAGAACTCAAATCACGGAAATAGAATTAACCAAATCTCTTTGCGAAAACTCTCTAAGTCTAAGTGCAGTAACCCAAATCTCTTTGCAATTACTAACAGATTAAACTAGCATTAAGTTCAAGTTCGATATGTTCACAATTAAACTAAACCAAATCTCTTTGCGAATAATTTAATTGCTCAACCTAAATAGTTCAGATTCTAAAACACACTCTCGTGTCGAATTTAGCAACCTAAGATCTAGATTCTAATTGATCAGGTTAGAACTAGCATTAAGCACAATTTAGTTTGAAGAACATTCTAATCATATGAATCCTTAACTGAATTAAACAAGTCTAGCAAGTCATCAAACCCTAATGAGAAACCCTAAACTTAACTATGGATCTACTCAGACATGATTGATGAAAACATAATCATAGAAATAATAGATTGCATATAAGAGAATAAAATATCAAAGGGGTTCGAAATCTTCTCCAAAATAAATGAATACAGGAAATAGATCAGCCCCAAAAGCTCTAAAAATCTCTTAGCTCTAAGTATGAAAAACGTAAGTAAATTAAACACCAAAATCCTCTATATATAGGCCTAATCTCGGCTGGGGCTTCTGTGTAAATACTGGAACTATTCTGGGCCTCTTTGCAAATCTTCATAACTTGTTAAACCGACGCGTACGGCCCATCTCGCTAGTGTGTCGACCGATGCACAAGGTGTGTCGGTCGACGCTTGATCAATAAATCAGACAGTGAGTTAAGCTCTCGGCCAAAACGTCCCAAAAGTCCCACAATGCTCCAAATATCTCCAATTAGCTCCAAACCTGATTAAACCTGTAAAAGACTCTAAACAAACACAAAAGACACTAAAAACACATCTATATCATGGTATAAAATGGGTAAAAACCATGATATATCAAGTCTACACACATCCTCCAAGTTCCATCTTTCTTTGGCACTAAGAGAACTGGTACAGCACACGGACTCAAGCTTTCTCTAATGTAACCTTTCTCCATTAAGTCTTGAATCTGCTTCTCCAACTCCTTAGTTTATGTTGGGTTCATACGGTAAGCTGGACGGTTGGGTAATGGTACACCGGGAACTAGATCAATCTGATGCTCTATTCCTCTAATAGGTGATAATCCAGCGGGTATCTCTTCAGGGAACACATCCTTGTATCGGTCAAGCAGTGATACAATTTCTGGTACAAGCACATTGTCCTGTGAACCTGTAGTCAACACATCTCTAAACACCATTAGTAGCACCGTTTCTTTACGCTCTAAAGCCTTATAGACAGTACTAGAAGTGATGTAAAGGTTAGTTTTACTTACCTTAGGCTCGGCAGCAAATTTGGATTGCATCTCATGTACCTCTTGAGGCGATAAGGGAGCAAGCTGGAATTTGCGCTTGTCATGCGTAAAGGAATGAGTGTTGGTGCGTCCATTGTGTATGACCTCTCGATCAAATTGCCATGGTCGGCCTAGGAGCATATGGCATACTTGCATTGGGACAACATCGCACAAAACTTCATCCTCATACTTCCCTATCTTGAACTGAATCAGGACTTGCTCATGTATCCTGATCTCTGTGCTTGAATCTAACCATCTCAGGCGGTATGGCCTCGGATGTTGGGATGTCTTCAAACCTAGCTTTGAAGGAATTTCTAGCAGATCCTAATCTTATTAGGCAGCCCTAGTCTGAATTCCAAGCCTAGGATCTAGGGTTCATATAATTGAATCATTGGGATCTCAGAATTACCTGGTGATTAGCAGCGGAAGATTTGCAGATAATCGAGATCTAAAAGCACCTCAAGTGCTGCGCCTCTACTGGTATCCACACGCACACAAACTGGATCGGATCGGGATGCTAGTGCCGTTGAGATCAAATCTCAAAATAAACGAACAATTCGTTTCCTATATTAATTGAGTTTTGCGGCTGGATGTATATGTTATATCAAACGTCATACGCCTTTTTATATATGTCCCTCAACGCTAATCTCATTAGGTTTTGGTATATAGAATTGTTAGTGGGCTGCTAAGCCCAATGATAACAACCCTCGTACACATATTTATATGATGTATATATATATATCCATATATCATATATATAGCGTATATATATATAACAATATTATTATTACATTAATAATAAAACCCAATATAATAACTGATCCGGTTTGCTTAGGTGTGTGACCCTGTAGGATCATATAACACTAGCAATGAGTTCTAAACTCATTGATCATAAGTGGCTTCTAGCAAAGCATTATGACTGCCCAGTGTCATATGATTGTCTCGTCTCGACAATACGACTTTTCACTTAGAGCAAGTACAATGGATTTCAGGACATTCCCAACAATCTCCCACTTGTACTGGAATCATCTATTTCTATAATCCCTTGTCTCTATATCTCGACCTGGCATAAGGAAAGATCCGTGTCATCCTTATTAAGCTAAAATCATTTTCATCGAACTCCGATTTATACTGACAAGACAAACGACTGACAATCACCTCGTTTGAGTGTGGCCACACATTTCTCAGTATTAAATCTTCGATGGGCCCTGAGATATTTATCTCCTGTTATATAGGAGGGACAAGTCCCATCTTGTTCCATCCCTGTTTCTTCACGCACTTCATGATACGCTCAATCAATGCCTTTATAGTCACTAGTTACGGCTGACGTTTGACAAGGTTAAAGCGGACCAATTCATATGTAAGAAAACATGATGAACTCAGGTCTAAGGACTATACTCTATAGTCGTAATGAAAACTCTCATGACAATTATATAACTATCCCGTAGAGTTCTCATCAGTGGGTCATGTCCGATCATGTGTTCTCTAACACATATCTATGTGATTGACTTTAATACTCTTATTAATGACTCCATGAAACTTAGTCATCAGTCACCTCACATTCTAGTCTCACGCGGTTGTTAATGTCCCACTTTAACAACCTTGACCAGGGACCAACTTAATTTATGTCATTTATCACTTATAGGGTTTCATGATCAAGTCACATACTTGATGACCTATAGAATGTCATAAATTACTTTGGGACTATTATTTAATAACCATTATTAAATAATACAGATGTCAGATTTCAATAACATAATCAAATTATGTTTATACGAACATCATATCATAACTAAAATTAACAATAACGACTCCCACTAAAATTAAGATCATATCTTAAGACATCTAATGCCTTTAGCAGTAGCCTGACCCTCATTCGCCCTTGCTCAGAGTAATACCAAGAGTCATTTGCACAAAGCCCTTCTTGGAATCATGCATACTGGACCTGTGTAAGACCTTATCACCATAAGTATCTTGACACAATCCAATTAGCTTGTCTAATCTATCTCCATAGATTCTTATTCCAAGAATGTATATGGTTTCTCCCATATTTCTCATCGAAAAACAACTTTCGAGTCAAGTCTTAACAGATTGAAACAATGGAACTTTATTTCCGAGAAGTAGTATGTTATCAACATACAATACTAGAAATGCAACTGCGCTCCCACTAGTCCTCTTGTAAACACACGGTTCCTCTTCATTCATGACGAAGTCAAACCTTTTGACTGCTTTATCAAAACGAAGATTTCAACTCCGAGATGCTTGCTTCAATCCATAAATGGTTTGATGAAGCTTGCATATCTTCCTAGCTTCATTAGGATCAATGAAAAACTTCAGGTTGTGTCATGTACACATCCTTTTTTCCAGAATTCCATTAAGGAAAACTGTTTTCACATCCATCTGCCAGATCTCATAACCATTATGAGTGGCGGTTGCTAGGAGAATCTGAATGGACATTAGCACGATGTCTGGGATTAGGTTTCTTCATAGTCAATACCATGAATTTACTTGAAACCTTTTTGCCACCAACCTAGCTTTGTACATCTGAATATAACCATCCATGTCATCTTTTCTTCTTGGAAATCCATTTACTAACAATGGCTTCTACACCATCGGGTAAATCAACCCAAGTCATACTTGGTTCTGTGACATGGATCCCATTTCGGATTCTGCGGCTTTCAGCCATTTTCGGAGTTAAGGCCCATCATTGCTTCTTCAAAATTCGCAGGCCCGTCACTTTCAATGATCAGTAGATCACGGCAATTGGTTACGAGAAATCCATATTTCTCGGGTTCGTGACGGATCCTTTCGGATCTGCGAGCTTCAATTTTCTGTAAAAGTCGCGCACACATCTCATATGTATACTTTTACCACGACCTAATTAACCAAGATTTAAACCGTAGTTATTTAAGTCATAAACCAAAATCAATATTTGGTCCGCGATCTGTGTCGATCGATGCAACTTTTGTGTCGATCGACACTTCTTCAGAAACTCGCCATTTAAATGTATATCGAATATACATTCACCAGATCCTTTATAAACTCTAGGCACCACAGGTGCAGGTTCTACAACTCTTTGTAGATCCAACTGCTGCTCTTCCTCATCAGGTTGAGCAGTCTCCTGTGATTTTCGAATTTCTTCGAGTTGTACTTTTACTCCCACTGTTCTTCTTGGAAAGAAAGTCTTTCTCAAGAAAACATAGTTCTGAGCAACAAACAATTTGTTCTCGAACTGGTTGTAAAAGTAACATGCCTTGGTTTTGTTAGGACAACCAATGAAGTAGCACTTATCAGATTTGGGTGTGAGCTTATCAGAGATTAAACGTTTTATATAAGTCTCGCAACTCCAAATCTCCATGATGGATAAATCAGAAACATTTCCATTCCACATCTCATGTGGTGTCTATGTAACTGATTTTGATGGAACTCTATTTAATGTAAACTCAGACATTTCTAGAGCGTATTCTTAGAAGGATAATGGAAGATCTAAGTGACTCATCATTGATCGAACCATATCTAATAAAGTCTGATTCAGGAGGAGTGAATTGTGAAACACTTTCACAATCTCTCAGATGATCACTAAATTCTTGACTTAAGTATTCACCTCCATGATCTCATCGTAGAGTTTTAATACCTTTGCCAAATTGATTCTGTACTTCATTTTGGAACTCCTTGAACTTTTCAAAGATTCTGACTTATGCCTTATAAATAAAGCATAACCATACCTTCTGAAAATATCAGTAAAGGTAATGAAGTACTGAAATTTTCCTCTAGCACTAGTGCTAATCGGCCCATATACATCCGTATGTATAAAGCCCAATAAGCCTCTGGCCCTTTCATTTTGTTCGTTCGCAACTTGTATCGACCGACACACCGTTTGTGTCGATCGACACTTCTTTTGTTGAAAGGAGCCTTTGTCGTTTAACCCTATAAACAAGATTCACTATTCTCATTATGATTCATAATCAAATGAGCCCAAAAGCCCATCACTATGGAGCTTCTGAATCTGTTTCTCATTTATGTTGCCCAAACGACAATGCCAGAGAAAATATTTGATTCGTATCATTAGACTTGAATCTCTTGGTATTAATGTTATAGTTAGGCACGTTTTGTTTTAGAACATTAAGTCCATTCTCTAATGGATTGCTACTATAAAATATATCATTGTAATCAAATGAATAACACTTATTTTTAATTTGAAAACTGATATCCTTCCATATCCGAACAAGGAATAGAAATAATCTTTCTGCTCATAGCAGGTACATAATAGCAGTTTTAAGTTCAAAACATGCCATAAAAGAAAACAAATGAAATACTCCCACGGCTAATGCAGCAACTCTTGCTCCATTTCCCAAGCGTATATCCACTTGTCCTTTCTCCATAGTCCTACTTTTGCTCAGGCCCTGCACATTTTCACAAAATATGAGTACCACAGCTGGTATCAAATACCCAATAAGTAGAACTATAAGAAGCAACATTTACTTCTATAACATAAATACCTGAAGAAGAAGTCTCGTACGTCTTCTTTAGCTTCTCATAATCTTCCATGAATTTATTGCAGTTTCTTTTCAAATGCCCATAACCATTACAATAACGGCACTTAACATCTTCAGAAGGACTGGTTTTAACCTTAGGAGCATGGCCAGACTCGCTTGGATTCACAATCGAGCTCGTCTTGCCATCACCTTTGTTCTTACAAAGTTTCTTAAACTTTTTACCCTTTTGTACCATAAGGACATTTGGGGTGTCCTTCTTGATGTTAGGTTCAGCAGTCTTAAGCATCTTATGCAATTCAGTCAACGTCTTCGTCAAGTTGTTCATGTTATAGTTCATAACAAATTGATCATAGCTTGACGGCAGTGACTGCAGAATGATGTCAGTAGCCAACTCTTGGCTAATGGGACAATCCAGTTTCCCCAGGTTATCAATATAACCCATAATCTTAATGACATGAGGACTAACTGGTTCGCCCTTTGGTAGCTTGCACTCAATCAGAGACCTAACCGTCTGGTATCTCTGAGTTCGTGCCTGCTCCTGAAACATACTTTTCAGGCCAGTGATCATCTCTTTTGGCGACTCCACGTACTCATATTGCTTCTGCAATTCCGAGTTCATGGTAGCCAACATGAGACAACTCACATCCACCGCATCATTAGAATGCTTATCCCAAGCATCCTTATCTGACTGCCAGGCATTGGCTCGGTACTTCTTGGGGAGAACTTTCTCAAGGACATAGTCCTTTTTCTCATGTTTGAGAACAATTCTCAAGTTCCGATACCATTCAAGAAAGTTGGATCCATTTAACTTGTCCTTCTCAAGGACGGATCGCAGGGAGAAATTGTTACGATGGTTTGTGCTAGACATAGCTGAAAAACAAGGGAGGTTTTAGTTATGATGTTCAAGAAATGAGAAGTCTTAACTATTAAGAAAACTCGCATTATATTCAAACAATGTTTCCTCAGATGAATATAATGATCCAAGACCCATACTTCACTAAACTTGAGCGAGCCACTGGCTATCACCCAAATTTTAGCTATCTAGGTAAGCAACAACTTTGCTAGTTATATCCAATATAACTCTTGGTTGTGGATTGACATCTTATGTCCAATCCACCTGATGTCTCTGAGCCCAAAACGATTTTGATGACCCAGTCAAGTAAACCAATCTCTTAAGTCATGTAATTGTCGATGTCTTGCACTGAAAATCCATCAACACGATTACCTCTGTCTTACTCATGAAATTGTGGACATCTTGCACTGCAAGTCTATCACACAATTAAATGGGTCTTGACAGTTGACAAGATTGGAAAGACATCAAGTATCACTTGATATTTGGTTGAGGAACAGAACTATTTAAAACGTTCAGTTTTATTATGTTTTAATTCTTCTAATTAAAATGGTTCATTTTTGTTTGGTTCTGTGATTTCAGATTCAATAACCTAAACCATCGGACCTTGTGTCGACCGACACTACTTTAGTGTCGATCGATGCAGGTTAATCAAAACCAATTTGCGATAACCGATCAATCCAATTGATCCGGTTTTATGATAACCAGTCAGTGTCAATCGACACTACATTAGTGTCGGTCGATGCTAACCTAATCAAACCAATCGCAATAAACTGTTCTTAACGTTTAACCATTATTAACCAAGCTCGATAACCGGTCCAATCCAATTGAACCGATTTATCAATTTCGCGAGGTTTGTGTCGACCGACACAACGCTTGTGTCGACCGACACAACGCTTGTGTCGATCGACACTAGGCGAAACCTAAGTTTTATTCGGGTTTTCGCCCTGTGTCGATCGACGCCGGATTGGCATCGATCGACACCATGCGAAAACCCCTAAAACGTTTTCGAACAAAAACCCTAAACTAGGTTACTTTGATCAAAACGAGTTTTAGCATGCTTGTATCAATTATACAGAGATCTAGATTCAACTAATCTAATCATCATGCTACTGATTCAATAGAACCCTAAGGCTCTGATACCACTGAAGGAATTTCTAGCAGATCATAATCTTATTAGGCAGCCCTAGTCTGAATTCCAAGCCTAGGATCTAGGGTTCATATAATTGAATCATTGGGATCTCAGAATTACCTGGTGATTAGCAGCGGAAGATTTGCAGATAATCGAGATCTAAAAGCGCCTCAAGTGCTGCGCCTCTACTGGTATCCACACGCACACAAACTGGATCGGATCGGGATGCTAGTGCCGTTGAGATCAAATCTCAAAATAAACGAACAATTCGTTTCCTATATTAATTGAGTTTTGCGGCTGGATGTATATGTTATATCAAACGTCATACGCCTTTTTATATATGTGCCTCAACGCTAATCTCATTAGGTTTTGGTATATAGAATTGTTAGTGGGCTGCTAACCCCAATGATAACAACCCTCGTACACATATTTATATGATGTATATATATATCCATATATCATATATATAGCGTATATATATAACAATATTATTATTACATTAATAATAAAACCCAATATAATAACTGATCCGGTTTGCTTAGGTGTGTGACCCTGTAGGATCATATAACACTAGCAATGAGTTCTAAACTCATTGATCATAAGTGGCTTCTAGCAAAGCATTATGACTGCCCAGTGTCATATGATTGTCTCGTCTCGACAATACGACTTTCACTTAGAGCAAGTACAATGGATTTCAGGACATTCCCAACAAGCTTTTCCACCATAATCTTGCTAGCAGCATTAGTACAAGATCCACCATCAATGATAAGACTACATCCCTTGTTCTGAACTGAACATCGAGTGAAAAACAAGTTTTCTCGTTGGATGGTGTCTGGATCACTCAAGGCGCTCAACGCCCTGCATACAACTAACATCTCTCCTGTCTCGGGAAATGCTACCTCTTCTTCTGAATCCGCAGCTTCAAGGTGTTCCTCTTCATCTTGAGACTCATATCCTCCATCAGGTGTTAAGATCATAACTCGCTGATTTGGACAATCTCGTTCATAGTGACCTTTACCCTGACACTTGAAACAAGTTATGTCTCGAGCTCTTGTATTAGTGGTTGAAGACTTACCTGAGTCAGTACGGTTGTTCCTTGGCGCTTCATAAGCTGGCCTCTTATCTTGGGAACCTGAGGCAACAGTCTTGCCTTTGTCAAGGTTCTTAGCTTGCGGTGCACTCCATTGACTCTTAGCCGGAGGTGCGTTCCATGAGTTAGGTCTTGAGCAACTCGATGCCGCTGTCTTTCTCTTGATTCCTTGTTCAGCCTGCACGGCTGCATGCAACAAATCATTAAGATCATGACAAGGTTGACGTTCTACCTTTCTGGCAATCCGGTCATTGAGTCCATCAATGAAATGTCCCATGAGAACTTCTTCACTCTCGTCCAACGCCATCTGGTTCTTGAGTTGCTCAAACTCCTCATAGTATTCCTCAACACTCTTGTTCTTCTGTGACAGCTGCCTGAACTGCTTTTGCATATCTCTGTGGTAATGAGGTGGCACAAATCGCCTCCTGAAGTTGTACTTCATGGCTGCCCAGGTTGTGATCCGCTCAAAGTTGTTTCGCCTACGGTCTTGGACTTCTCTGTCCCACCAAGTTAAGGCATGGTCCGTGAGTTGAGCCGAAGCTAGAGATATCTTCTTCTGATCATTGTACTCGTAGTAATCAAAGATGTACTCCATACACCTCTCCCAATCAAGGTATGCTTCCGGATTAACCCTACCTGCAAAAGTTGGCACAGTTAGTTTCAAATCTTTCGCAAAGTTACGGTTTACCTCTTGTTGCGGTTGGCGTTCACGGCGGTGGTGTTGATGATCTCGGTCTCTTCCTCTTGCTCCTGCATTCAGGGTATGCTCACTCTCCTCATCATCCGACTGCTCGTCATTCCTTGGAAGTTCTAGTCGTCCAACCCTCTGGTCAATCCGTCCGATCTGAGCCGACAAATCGTTCCTCAAGGCTTGGAGCGCTTCTAGCAGAGTTGCATTAGGGTCGACTTGTTCTCCTGCCATTGGTTTCCTGTTCCTACACACACTAGAGCAAGCGATCAAGTGACTATGGAACAAAAGGCACAAAATAAGAAGAAAGATCCTAAGCAAACCTATGATAACTTGTGATACAAGCGATGCGTCAAGGACTGACACAAGAGAAAGCTCGGATGCAAATAAGAATCACGCTCGGTTTGATAAAAGAAGTTTTGGGAAAGTTGAAATCGATTTATGAAGATATGGAAGATCTTTATGAAGTTTGAAAAGATTTAGAAATTTTTTTTTTTTTTTTTTTGAAAACGAGATTTAGCCAAAAAATTAGGAACTAGAATATCTTAAGATATGGAAATATTTCGAAATCTTTTGGGAAAAGGAAAGAAACACTTTGAACCAAAAATTCTGATGAAAAATCGGATCAAAAGGTTAAACTTCTTCTTCTTCGTTAAATCTTTTTTTTTTTGAATGCCAAAAAAATAAGAACTAAAACAAAGAACACAAAGCAAACTTTTTTTTTTTTGAAAGTTGAAAACGAGTGCAGGAAAAGAAAAGCTTTGATTCTAAAACCCTAAGATTGACAAGAGAATTTCGCTTATTGGCTCAAGCACAAAGAAGCGATTTCTAAATTGAATCAAGGATGTAGATCAACAATGAAACTAGATGAAACAAAAGACTTTTTATGGTTTTTTTGTTTGAATGTAGAAATCGAAAGCTATAAACTAGATGCAAGGAAAACCGAAAGGAAAAGGGATATATACACCTGATCTAGGAACCTTTCGGCTCTGATACCAGATGATGCAAGATGGAAGCGTGTTTGACGTAGAACAGGGACTGAAGTCTCTCTATTCTAGATCGTGGGTGAAGTTGTGGTGAGATGGATTCAACCCTCGGGTCTCTAGACTCCTTAGGATGAACGTTGAGATGATTGAATGGATAGAGGATGGATTGAATGTCGCCACACAAGAGATGAAGGATCTTGTGATAAGACTGAATCTAAGGTCACTTGATACGACTCACAAGAAAGCTTAGAATCGAGGTGTTTTCTCTCAAAGAAGAAGAACTGCGTTATTGTATTGATACTTGGTAAATGATACACGGCTGCTAAGGATCCTTATAAAGGGGATCGTGCAGCTGTTGCCTTCTAGGGCATAAAACCTAATTACAACGGCTACTAAAATACTAAATATCCTATGGTCCGAATTTAAAGTAATACAGGGAAACTTGACTCACTCAGCGACTAATACAGACTTTGACTCAGACAACTAATGTAATACTTGGACCTGCAAAATGAACAAACACAATATATGAATTGAAACCATACCTTATTGAGCGTGTGTGGTCGTCCATGATTGGGCCTAAGTGGGATGAATTTAGAATATCATCCTTAAGTCTTCAATTATCTTCTTTTGAGCCTCTAAACGCTCCACTTGATAATCTTGAGCTAGGAGACTCTGAATGGACGTGTTGAACAGTGCTCTGAGTCTTCTAGTTCCTGATCTTGTCCTTGGAGGATCTCTCATGGTTGTAACGTCTTGAACAGCAGGTACTTCTTCTAGGTCTTCTTGACGTATCTCTATGCTTGAGTCAATATCCTCATCACCTTGACAAGTAGGATTCATCTAAAACAAAAGTTATTCGGTTTTAGTATGAAGTCTAATATGTCTGTTGGGAAGAACGTTGATGAGTTTCTGAAGTTGATTGCGGATCTTGAGAATGCTGAAGTGATTGTTTCTGATGAGGATCAAGCAGTTATGCTCCTGATGTCATTACCTTTACAATATGCTGGTCTCAAGGATACACTGAGATATAGCAAAACATGTTTGACTATGAAGGATGTGATCTCAGGAATCAAGTCAAAAGAACTTGAGCTTGGACTAAATGGAAAGGATCAAAAGTCAGTGGCTGAAATTCTCTATGTGAGAGATAAGGCGTCTCAGTATCAGTCAAAGTCAGAAGGGAAAACTCAGTCTACTGGTTCAAAGAAACAGAAAGGTAAAGATAAAGAGAAGGATAAGTCCAAGAAATCTTGCTGGCTGTGTGGAGAGAAAGGACACTTCAAAATGCAGTGCCCAAAGAAGAATGATCAGAACTACAAAGGGAGACAATCACATGGGGAAACGTCTTTTGTTGAAAATGGTGAAGATGGTGATGTGGATGTCTTGTGTGTTGATGAAGTTCTGAGTATAACTGACACAGACTTAAGGTCTAGGTGGGTTATTGATACTGGTTGCTCTTTCCACATGTCCTGGAGAAAGGACTGGTTCATGGATTTGGATGAGAAGAAGTTTGGATCTGTGAGGATGGCAAATGACACAATGTCAGAGATAAAAGGTGTTGGCTCGGTAAGAATCACAAATGAAGATGGTTCAGAGGTTATTCTGACTAATGTCAGGTTCATACCAGGGATGAAAAGGAACCTCATCTCACTGGGTATACTGAAAGAACAAGGCTGTAACTACTCGTCAGAAGATGGTCTTTTAAAGATAAATAGGAACGGAAAAGTGATTCTACAAGGTAGAAGAAATCAGTCTCTATACTTCCTGTGTGAGAAACGTTTTGAGAACACAGAGATGGTCTGCTCTAGTGTAGTGAAAGGTGATGACACAAGGCTATGGCACAGTAAGCTGGGACACATGAGTCAAAAGGGCATGGATCTTCTAGTGAAAAGAGGTCTACTGGATGGTAAACGGGTCACTCAGTTGGGTTTCTGTGAAGATTGCGTTTTTGGAAAAGCTCATAGGCTAAAGTTTAAGACAGGCAAGCACACATCAAGTGGGATCCTTGATTACATACATTCAGATTTATGGGGCTCTTCATATGTCCCAAAGTCTCTTGGTGGATGTCAGTATTTTCTAAGCATCATAGATGATTACAGCAGAAGAGTCTGGATAAGGTTTCTAAAGTCTAAAGATGAGGCTTACACCAAATTCAATGATTGGAGAATCATGGTGGAGAATCAAACATGAAAGAAAATCAAGAAGTTAAGGACTGATAATGGTCTTGAATTCTGTAACTTCCAGTTTGATTCTATGTGTAAGGAACAGGGAATTTCCAGGCATAAGACTGTGGCTTATACCCCTCAGCAAAATGGGGTAGCAGAGAGAATGAACAGGACAATAATGGACAAAGTAAGAAGCATGTTGAGTGAGTCTGGTTTATCAAAATCTTTTTGGGCAGAAGCAGCATCAACTGCAGTTCATTTGATTAACAAGTCTCCTTCAACAGCCATTGGTTTCAAGCTACTTGATGAGGTATGGTATGATAAAGATGGTCTGGATTATTCTTACTTGAGACGTTTTGGTAGCATTGTCTATGTACATTTTGATGATGGAAAACTTAATCCAAGAGCCAAAAAAGGAGTGTTTGTAAGTTATCCAGACGGTGTAAAAGGTTACAAGGTGTGGCTGCTAAATGAGAAGAAGTGCGTTGTAAGAAGGAATGTCATATTCAAAGAAGACCAGTTGTATAAGGATAGTAAGGCAACATGATCTCAGTCTTGCAAAGTTCGAAGAAATGAAGATCTGGTAGAGCTAGAAGTGAGTGATAGACAAGTCACTGACACTGAAGCATCAGAAAACAATGAGGATTCTGTTGATATTCTGGAAACTGAGGGAGAGTCTCAAGAAAACAATCAGCATGATCTGCAAGATCAGGAGGCTCAGGATCATGATCAGCAGGATCAGGGATATCAGGAACAGGATCATCAGGATCAGGGATATCAGGAACAAGATTATCAGGATCAGGATTTTCAGGAGCAGGAACTACAAGACCAAGAGATGTATGAGCAGGAACTACAAGATCAAGAAACGTATGATCAGGAATTGCAGGATCAAGAGTTAGAAGAAGACACTGGTATGGGTTCCTATCTTCTTACCATGGATAGAGTCAGGAGGGAAATACGACTGCCAAAGAGATATAGAGATAATCATATGGTGGAGTACGTATTCTTGACTACAGAGGAAGGAGATAAGCTGGAACCAGAGGGTTACTTAGAAGCTACTAGAGATGCAGACTGGAGTTCTTGGAAGGAAGCTATGGATGAAGAAATAGAGTCTCTATCTAAGAATAAGACTTGGGATCTGGTGGAGCTTCCTAAAGGTGCTAGAGTAATAGGCTGCAAATGGGTTTACAAAAGGAAAGAAGGAGTTCCTGGAGTTGAAAAACCACGTGTTAAAGCCAGGCTCGTAGCTAAGAGATTTTCTCAGAGAGAGGGCATATATTACAATGAAATCTTTGCTCCTGTGGTCAAGCATGTGTCAATAAGAGTTCTTCTGGAGATTGTGGCGTATGAGAATATGGAACTTGAACAACTTGATGTTAAGACATCGTTCTTGCACGAAGAGCTAGATGAAACCATATACATGTCTCAGCCACAGGGTTATGTTGAAAAAGGAAAATCTGAGCATGTTTGTATGCTAAAGAAGTCATTGTATGGCTTGAAGCAGAGTCCAAGACTATGGAATCAGAAGTTCAATGAATTCATGATGAAGCAAAACTTCACTAGAAGCAATCTGGACAGTTGTGTTTATGCTAAGAAGCTTGATGATGGAGCATATATCTACTTGCTATTATATGTAGATGATATGCTTGTGGCTTCTAAAAACAAGTCAGAGATTAAATTCTTAAAAGGGAAGCTTGGTGAAGTGTTTGAAATGAAGGATTTGGGTAATGCTAAGAAGATTTTGGGCATGGAGATAAGCAGGAACAGAATTGAGCACAGGTTGGAGTTATCTCAAAAGAGCTACATTGAGAAAGTCTTGAAGCTGTTTCAACTTGATCAAGCCAAGCCGGTTAAAACTTCTTTGGGTATTCATTTCAAATTGAGAGCTGCAACGGATAAGGAACTGGTGGAGCAAGGTGAGTATATGAGCTCAATTCCATATGCAAGCGCCGTTGGGAGCATTATGTACTATATGATAGGTACTCGACCTGATATAGCTTATCATGTTGGTGTGGTGAGTCGATTTATGGCAAAACCTTTGAAAGATCATTGGCTAACTGTGAAATGGGTTCTGAAATGTTGGAATTGTGTCCAGTAATCTCGGTACTGTCTCTAGAAAGTAAGAGTATGTCAATGATCAGACATAAGTCATATAATACTGGGGGTCATGATGGCTTGCTAGAGTCCGCTCATGATCTATAAGTCTTGGACTTATTGCCTTTATTGTATGATCCCATATGGGTCACACGCCTAAGCTAACAGGAAAATGTGTAGGAACGGCTTAGCAGAAGTACGGTAAAAGTGCCAGGCATTTGTCGTACTTAGAGAGAGATAAATGGGTCTGATTAAATCCAAGGGATTTAATCAGATTGGTATTTGGGCCCAAAAGCCCAAAAGGGAAAGAGAAGGGTTTTATAAACTAAAACCCAAATCTCTTTCTCTCTAACCCTAGCCTCCCTGCGCCAACTCTCTCTCTGTCTGCGCCTCCTCTTCCTCGGTCTAGCAGCCTCTCTTCCTGCTTGGTGTGCCTGTGTGAACCTCTGGAGGAGTTATCACTCGGTGGCTCTCTGATCTCTGACCTGTTCCATCTTTCCGCTGCATAAACAGGTAAAAGGTGAGATCTATCATTGTTTCTATTCAAGAAGAACCTAGATCAGCATGTTTAGGATAATCTGAATCTGAGAATTGAATCAGGATTAACCAAAACATCCTTCAGTGGTATCAGAGCTATTGGTTCTGGTTTTTCTTGTTTAGATTCATGTTTAGGATTGTTTTCTTGTTTTAAAAGTGTTTTGAATCAACTACTGATAAGAGAAATCACTTAAGTAACAAGGAATTGAAACCTAAACACATTTGAAATCGCAAAAACCAAGCTATATGACTCGGTTTTGCGATCGGCCGAGAGTTGGCTCGGGTGGACGGCTGGTCGATCGATCGACCGGATCGGTTTTGACGCACGGACGGATCAAGGATCACGTCGCGTGGTCGATCCGATCAGCCGAGGATCGTACGATCGATCACGATCGGATCGTCGCGCCTCGTCCCGTCCGTCCCGATCGCGTCTCGGCCAAGCATCGTCCCGATCGCTCAGCATCGTCCCGCGTATCGATCGCTCGGCGATCGCATGACGCACGACCCGGCTGTCCCGACCACTCGACGTCCGTCCAGTCCCGTCCCATCCCGTCCTTCGCGCCGTCTTGATCTCGGATCGAGCGTGCGGCTTGACGGCTGACATGATCGCGTGAAACTTACGATTAGGTCGTAATCGGTTCACGTGATCAATCGGTTCGGTTCGGTTAATGGTTCGGTTTTAAAACTTGATTAAAATCAATCGTCACGGTTTAATAAACAGATTTAATAATTTTATTAAAGTCTGGTTAAACCGGGATAAGAAATCCAATGTCGAAATAATTATTGGATTTTGTGCCTAAACCAGGATTTTCTAATTTGATTTGGTTGGTACAAATAAATTGAGAAAATCCGGTTTAGTAAATAACTGGTTGACAATTGTGGTCATCGTAGTAATTAAAATTTGGTTAGACCAATTTTAATGAACCAGACCGGTTATGTCATTTAATTGGACAATTGGGTCATGTCTTGGACATGGACCAATTCTTGGGCCTCGGGCCAAGAAGTTAAAACAATTGGGCCAATTTTTGAGTCTTTTCTTCAGATTAATTTAAAATTTATTTTATAAAATTATAAAGTCGATTTTAAATTAAAGTTTCCGAAATTTTATAATTAGAAAGTTTCTTAAAATAGAAGTTTCTAGATTTGCGGGTTTTGGATTTTAAGAAATTTCTAAAGTTAGAAAGTTTCCGGTTTTAGAAAGTTTCCAATTTTAGAAAGTTTCCAAAAATAGTAGGTTTCCAAAAATAGAAAGTTTCCCGAAATAGTAATCTTCTATTTTGGGAATGAAATTTTAATAAACCTACGAACCTCAAATAATATCAAGCGTTGGATGTCTTGTCCAGGCTATGTCAGCTGTCGAAGCCCATTCAATTGTATTCATGGCCTTACAGTGTGAGGGTGTCTACTTTTGCGTGGATAAGACGGTTTGTGATTCATAAATGTCATTGGGAGTCCCAGACATTAATGATTACATGACTGTATAGTCTGGTTTTCTTGACTGGGCCATCGGGAGTCCCGGGCCTTGAGACATCAGAGTGGATTGGGCCTCGGGCCCAGATTCACAACCAAGAGTTATATCACGGATATAATTAGCCGATATAGGGCTTACCGATATAAGCTAAGGTTGGGTGACGGCCAGTGGCCCACTTTAATCTTAGTTATATGTGGATCTTGGAATCATTATATTCCATTGAGGGTAACTTATGTTATTGAATATAATGCATGATTAATCATATTAAATAATACGAGATTAATCATATTGAACATATTAACTAATAACCTTTTTATATTATATTTCAGCTATGACTACTACAAGCACTCAAAACACATTCTCAATCCGGTCTGTTCTCGAGAAGGAGAAGCTGACTGGAACGAACTTCCTGACGTGGTCAAGGAACTTGAGGCTGGTCCTCAAGCAGGAGAAGAAGGATTATGTCCTTCGTGATCCTCTCCCCGAGAGGCCTGCTAACAATGCCGCCAGGACTCTGCATAATGCTTGGGAAAAGCATTCGTCAGATGAAAATGATGTGTATTGCCTTATGTTGGCGACAATGACTGCTGAGCTGCAAATGCAGTTCGAGAGTGTGTTGTCACCAATTGAGATAATGGCAAGCCTGAAATCGCTTTTTCAGGAGCAAGCCAGGACTGAGAGGTTTCAGACGGTTAAGAACCTCTTAGACTGTAAGTTGGCTGCAAATGCGGCAGTGAGTCCTCATGTCTTGAAGATGATGGGTTATCTCGATCATCTTCAGAAACTCGACTGCCCTATCAGCCAGGAACTTGCTTGCGACATCATTCTGCAGTCATTACCTGCAAGCTATGATCAGTTCATTCTGAACTTTAACATGCATGGCTTGAGTAAGACATTGCCTGAGCTTCACGGAATGCTCAAAACTGCAGAGCCCAACTTGAGGAAAACCGCCAAGGACCCCAATGTGCTTATGGTGCAAAAGGGCAAGGGGTTTAAGAAATCCTCTGCTAAGGATAAGGGAAAGGCCAAGGCTGTCCAAGTCGCGGACAAGGACACGCCAAAGCCCAAGCCCAAATCCAAGGCTGGGCCAACTGACATATGCAGGTTCTGTAAAGAACCAGGGCATTGGAGGAGAGAATGTAAGAAATTCCAAGAAGGTCTAAAGGAATTGAAGAAGAAGACTCTCGAGACTTCTTCGACAGGTATTTTTGTTATAGAAGTTAATACAACTACTTCTGATAATACCTCATGGGTTATGGATACTGGTTGTGGGGCTCATATTTGTACTAATATGCAGGCACTCAGCAACAGTAGAAGGCTGAAGCAAGGACAAGTGGAGCTACGAGTTGGGAATGGAGCGAAAGTTCCAGCACTAGCTGTAGGCACATACTTGTTGTCTTTACCTTCGGGATTGGTTTTAGAACTCAATAATTGTTATTTTGTACCTGCTATAAGCAGGAATATTATTTCAATTTCTTTGTTGGATTTGGAAGGTTATGATTTTTCAGTTAAGAATAAATTATGTTCCTTCAATCGCAACAATTTGTTCTATGGTTGTGCCCCTCTTACGAATGGGCTTTACATACTCGATCAATCCGCGCCAATTTATAACATTAATACTAAACGGTTCAAACCTAATGAGGAGAACCGAACGTTTCTATGGCATTGTCGTTTAGGGCACATCAGCGAGAAACGCATCAAGAGGCTCCATTCGAATGGACTTCTTGGCTCATTTGACTTTGAGTCATGTGAGAAATGCGAATCCTGCATGATGGGCAAAATGACACGGGCCCCCTTTAATAAACCTAACGAGAGGGCCAGTGACTTATTGGGCCTGATACACACTGATGTGTGTGGCCCAATGTCCACAAATGCAAGAGGAAACTATCAGTACTTCATTACCTTTACTGATGATTTCAGTAGGTATGGATATGTTTATTTGATGAAACATAAGTCTGAATCTTTTGAGAAATTCAGAGAATTCCAAAATGAAGTACAAAACCAACTTGGCAAAAGCATTAAGGCTCTTCGGTCCGACCGAGGAGGAGAATACTTAAGCCAAGAATTCAGTGATCATCTAAGAGAGTGTGGGATCGTATCCCAACTCACTCCTCCCGGAACACCTCAATGGAATGGTGTGTCTGAGAGGAGAAATCGGACCTTATTGGATATGGTTCGATCTATGATGAGTCACACAGACCTTCCAATATCCCTTTGGGGATATGCTCTGCTAACAGCAGTGTTCACTCTAAATAGAGCGCCATCGAAAGCAGTAGCAAAGACACCATATGAATTATGGACTGGAGTTGCTCCAGTGCTGTCTTATCTAAGAATTTGGGGTTGTGAAGCCTATGTCAAGAGATTAATCTCAGACAAACTTACACCAAAGTCTGATAAATGCTACTTCATTGGTTATCCGAAGGAAACCAAGGCTTATTACTTCTATCTACGTTCCGAGAACAAGATCTTTGTTGCCCGGGATTGTAACTTTCTTGAGAGGGAGTTTCTCTCTAAGAAAGACAGTGGGAGTAAGGTACTGCTTGAAGAAATTCAAGATGAACAGGATACTGCTCAACCTAATGAGGAAGAGCAGCAGGAGGACCTACAAGAAATTGTAGAGCCTGAACCTGTAGTACCTGAAGTTCGAAGATCCGGGAGGATCCGTCACGAACCCGAGAGATATCAAGGATTCCTCGTGACTGACTGTCATGATCTTTTGATCATTGATGGTGATGAACCATCGAACTTCTATCAAGCCATGATGGGCCCAGATTCCTCTAAGTGGCGCAAGGCCACTGATTCCGAAATGGACTCCATGTCGGTCAACCAAGTGTTTTCGTTGGTTGACTTACCCGCTGGTGTAAAAGCCATCGAGTGCAAATGGATCTTCAAGAAGAAGATTGACGTGGATGGAAATGTCCAGATTTATAAAGCCAGGTTGGTGGCAAAAGGTTTCAGACAAGTTCACGGTGTGGATTACGATGAAACCTATTCACCAGTGGCTATGATGAAATCTATTCGGATTCTACTAGCAACTGCAGCTTTTCATGATTCTGAAATTTGGCAGATGGACGTGAAAACCGCCTTCCTGAATGGTATTCTGGAAGAGGATGTGTATATGACGCAACCTGACGGTTACATAGATCCAAAGAATGCTGGGAAAGTATGCAAGCTTCATAAATCCATTTATGGATTGAAGCAAGCATCGAGGAGCTGGAATCTTCGTTTTGATGAAGCGATCAAGCAATTTGACTTCATCAGAAACGAAGAAGAACAATGCGTGTATAAGAAAACTAGTGGGAGCAAGATAGTATTTCTTATTCTGTATGTCGATGACATACTGCTTCTCGGAAACGACGTTCCAATGCTAAAGTCGGTAAAGGACTGGCTTGGAAGTTGTTTTTCCATGAAAGACATGGGTGAAGCCGCATACGTTCTTGGAATCAGGATCTACCGGGATAGATCTAGAAGGCTGATAGGCTTGTGTCAAGATTCATACATTGTCAAAGTCCTACAAAGATTCAGCATGAAAGATTCCAAGAAGGGCTTCACGCCAATGGTACATGGCACAACGCTAAGCAAGAAGCAGAGCCCTACGACGGCTGCTGAGCTTGAGCGCATGAAGAATATTCCTTATGCATCTGCAATAGGATCTGTCATGTATGCCATGATCTGTACTCGTCCTGATGTTGCTTATGCATTGAGCATGACGAATAGATACCAGTCAAATCCAGGTGAAAACCATTGGATTGCCGTAAAGAATATCTTGAAGTATCTAAGACATACTAAGGATAAGTTCTTAGTGTACGGTGGAAGTGATGTGCTTAAAGTCAGTGGATTCACGGACGCAAGTTTCCAGACAGACCAAGATGATTTCCGATCACAGTCCGGTTATATCTTTTGTCTGAATGGCGGTGCAATCAGTTGGAGAAGCTCCAAGCAAGACACCGTTGCTGATTCCACTACAGAAGCTGAATATATCGCCGCCTCAGAAGCAGCGAAGGAAGCTGTTTGGATACGAAAGTTCATTATTGAACTAGGTGTGATACCAGATGCGGCTGAGCCTCTGGCACTATTTTGTGATAACAATGGTGCTATTGCTCAGGCAAAGGAACCAAGATCACACCAGAAATCCAAGCATGTTCTAAGAAGATTTCACTTGATACGTGACATCATTAATAGAAAGGAAGTCAAGATCAGCCGAGTTCAGACAGATGATAACGTCGCTGATCCGTTGACAAAGCCACTCCCAAGGCCTAAGCTCGAGTTTCTGACTGAAGCTGTAGGCATTAGAGACATTGAAATGTAATCTAAATTTGAGTGGGAGTTTGAGGGCTTTATTTAGTTATTTGATGTGTTCTTGTAAAAACATTTGATGTTTAATGAAATTATTATTTCAAGATTATTTTAACTGTGATGAAATAATCGTTCCAAAGTGATATAAACCATTTTATAGGTCATCGAAGTAAGTGACTTGATCTTGAGTCATCAAAGTCATTTAGCTTGATCATGAAACCCTATATTTGATAGATGGATTATATCATCCTGTCCCTAGTCGAAGGTTGTTGAAATTGGAACACCAACAACCGTGTGAGACTGGATTGGTATGTGACTTATGACAAAGTCTCAGTGTGTCATAGATGCGCGGCATCAAAGTCAATACATAGGTGTATGTTGGGAACATACGACCGGACAAGACCCGATTATGAGAACTCTTCAGGATATTTATATCTGTGTCATAAGAGATTCTCACTACGACTATAGAGTATAGTCCTTAGACCTGAGTTCGCATGCATGTGACTGCACATGGACTAATGCACTTTGATCATTGTCTAACGCTATCGTTCTGCGATAGTTATAAGGACCTTGTTTGGGTACATTATGAAATGAGTAGTTTACAGTGATGGAACAAGACGGGATTTGTCCCTCCAATATAAATGGAGTGAATATCTCTAGGCCAATCGGAGATTTGAATACTGGAAAATGCATGGCCATGCTCAAACGGACTGTCCCGAGTCGTTTGGATTGTCAGTATCGAATCAGAGTCCGATGAACAAGATTAGGCTTTATAAGGATGACACTAATCTTGCCTTATGACTAATCGAGATATTGAGACAAAAGGATTATGAATACAGAGATTCCAGTACAAGTGGGAAATTGTTGGAATTGTGTCCAGTAATCTCGGTACTGTCTCTAGAAAGTAAGAGTATGTCAATGATCAGACATAAGTCATATAATACTGGGGGTCATGATGGCTTGCTAGAGTCCGCTCATGATCTATAAGTCTTGGACTTATTGCCTTTATTGTATGATCCCATATGGGTCACACGCCTAAGCTAACAGGAAAATGTGTAGGAACGGCTTAGCAGAAGTACGGTAAAAGTGCCAGGCATTTGTCGTACTTAGAGAGAGATAAATGGGTCTGATTAAATCCAAGGGATTTAATCAGATTGGTATTTGGGCCCAAAAGCCCAAAAGGGAAAGAGAAGGGTTTTATAAACTAAAACCCAAATCTCTTTCTCTCTAACCCTAGCCTCCCTGCGCCAACTCTCTCTCTGTATGCGCCTCCTCTTCCTCGGTCTAGCAGCCTCTCTTCCTGCTTGGTGTGCGTGTGTGAACCTCTGGAGGAGTTATCACTCGGTGGCTCTCTGATCTCTGACCTGTTCCATCTTTCCGCTGCATAAACAGGTAAAAGGTGAGATCTATCATTGTTTCTATTCAAGAAGAACCTAGATCAGCATGTTTAGGATAATCTGAATCTGAGAATTGAATCAGGATTAACCAAAACATCCTTCATGAAATACCTTAAAGGATCAGTTAACAGTAGACTTGTGTTTCAAAGAAGAGAGAATCTGGTCTTGAAAGGTTATTGTGATGTAGATAATGGCTCTGATTTGGACAGGAGAAGGTCTATCACATGATGGGTGTTCACGTTGGGAGGTACTGCTGTTAGCTGGAAGTCTGGACTACAGAAGATTGTGGCTTTGTCAACAACGGAATCAGAGTATATTGCTCTGACTGAGTGTACAAAAGAGGCGATATGGCTCATGGATCTTCTCAGGGATTTTGGGTATAGGCAGAAGCAGGTTGAGCTCCACTGTGACTCGGAGAGTGCCATTGCACTTTCCAGAAACAACATATATCACGAGAGGACTAAACACATGGCAACTAAGATGAGTTTTGTTCGAGAGAAGGTTGAAGAGAAGGTGATTAAGGTCACCAAGATATCGACTCTGACGAACCCAGCTGACATTTTCATTAAGGTTCTACCAGTGAATAAGGAGAATGAAGCACTGAAGATGCTTCATCTCGAAACCGAGTAGAAGGTTTCAAAATCCGGGACCGCGAGAAGCTAATGAAGAAGAAGAGATGACTTGGAGCATAAGGCACAATGACCCTTAAGTCATTGGTGGAGTTTGTTGGGTTATGACTTAATGTCATTGGACTCAGCTGATTTCGCGTATGGGCCAGAGGGAGTCGGTTATGGCCCAAAAGGAGAACGACCTAGAAGCGACGTCGTAATGAGCAAGTCGAGTCTGAGCTGAGCTGACTCGGTTCAAAGGGTTGTTGAAGACCGTTGGAGATTGAGTTGAGTAGATTGGCTTGAGGGTTGTTGCGAATCGTTAAATAGGTATATGTCATTCTTTGGGTGATTCTATTGTTGTATCTTTGTCAATCAATTTCTAGAGAGAGAGTGTTGATTGTGAGACAGAGAGAGAGAGAAGTTGTACTTTCAGAGTTCTCTTCTTCGTCGGAGTTAGTGGATTTTCCGGGGGCGGTCCCGGCGTGAGTAGGCTGCAACCATTCTGGTTGTGGAGGCTGAACACGTTAACAGATTGTGTGTTCTTGTAGGATTATGTGTGTTCATTGGTGTAATTATCAGATTACAACCTAACATAATCAACTAGGATCTAGGTGATTTGCAGTTGAATCATAAACAGATCAGGATCATTACCTTGTGATTGCAGCGGATTGATCAAAGGAATATCGAGATCTGTAAGAGCTGATGATAACCGGCTCCTCCTAGATATCCACACTCTTACAAGCTACTGGATCAGGCTGCTAGACCAAAGTTGGAACAACAGAGAGAGAGAGGACGGCCAGACCTGAAAATCGCAGAAGACTCTTCTTACTGGCGCCTATCCTCTTCCTTATATGGGCCCAAGTGATTAAACTAATGGCCTATTAGGCTTTTGGGCCCAAGACCCAAATCAGACAAAAGACTGTATTTTGTCTGGCCCAATTCTCTGTACAAATACAGTAAATGCCGTGCATCTTACCGTATTAATTCCATTTAACTTTCCCGTTAGCTATGGTGTGTGACCCTTTGGGATCATACAATACTGGTAATAAGTCCTAAACTTATAGATCAAGAGCGGGCTCTAGCAAGTCATCATGATCACCCAGTATTTATGACTTATGTCTGATCTCGACACTTATCATACTTTCTAGAGATAGTACAGTAGATTTCAGGACATTCCCAACAATCTCCCACTTGTACTGGAATTCTACATTCCCTAATCCTTTTGTCTCAATATCTCGATCTGGCATAAGGCAAGATGCGTGTCATCCTTATATAGCCAGACCATGTTCATCGGACCAGATTTGATACTGACATTTCAAACGACTTGGGCAAGTCCGTTTGGGAGTGGCCACTCTCTTACCAGCTATCAAGTCTCCGATTGGCCTAGAGATATTACCTCCGTTAAACGGCAGGGACAAATCCCATCTTGTTCCATCACTATAAACTACATACTTCATAATACACCCAACCAAGGTCCTTATAGCTCCCAGTTACGAAACAGCGTTAGACAATGATCAAAGCGCATCAATCCATGTGCAGCTACATGCATGCGAACTCAGGTCTAAGGACTATACTCTATAGTCGTAAATGAGAACCTTTTATGACACAGATATTAATATCTTGTAGAGTTCTCATCAGCGGGCCATGTCCGGTCATATGCTCCCCTACATATACCTATGTGTCGACTTTGGTGCCGCGCATCTATGACCCCTCGAAACTTGGTCATAAGTCTCAACACACTCTAGTCTCAAATGGTTGTTGGTGTTCCAATCTCAACAACCTTCGACTATGGACACTATGATTTATGTCATTTCGTTAAACATGGGGTTTTAGGATCAAGTCTACTCATGTACTTCGATGGCCCATATATAATGACATGAATCATTTTGGAACGATTATTTTATATCACAGTTAAAAAATAATCCAGAAATAAAATTTCATTAACATTTAAAAAATGTTAACATGAACCAATCAAAATAACTAAAATAAAGCCCTCACAACTCCCACTCAAAAAGAGATTACATTTGAATATCTCTAATTCCTACAGCAGCAGTATGCAACTCGTGCTTAGGTCTCGGGAGTGGCTTTGTCAATGGGTCAGCCACGTTCTCATCAGTGGGAACTCTGCTGACCATCACTTCACCTCTATTCACTATATCACGAATCAGGTGATACCTTCTCATAATATGTTTGGATTTCTGATCATGTCTCGGTTCCTTGGCTTGAGCAATTGCACCATTGTTGTCACAATACAGTGTCAAAGGCTCAGTGGCATTTGGGAATACACCGAGTTCAATCATGAAGTTCCTTATCCAAACTCCTTCCTTCGCAGCTTCTGAAGCAGCGATGTATTCAGCTTCAGTTGTGGAATCTGCCACGGTGCTCTGCTTGGAGCTCTTCCAACTTACTGCACCGCCATTCAGACAGAAGATGTAACCAGACTGTGACCGGAAATCATCTTTATCTGTCTGAAAACTTGCATCCGTGAATCCACTCATTTCAAGCACTTCACTTCCTCCGTAAACCAAGAACTTATCCTTAGTATTCCTCAAATACTTCAGGATATTCTTTACGGCAATCCAGTGACTCTCACCTGGATTAGACTGGTACCTACTCGTCATGCTTAGTGCATAAGCAACATCAGGACGAGTACAGATCATGGCATACATGATAGATCCTATAGCCGAAGCATAAGGAATCCTACTCATGCGCTTAAGCTCATCAGGTGTTTTAGGACACTGATCCTTGCTTAGTGTAGCACCATGTATCATTGGCGTGAATCCTTTCTTGGATTTATCCATTCCGAATCGATGCAGGACTTTGTCTATATAAGAATCTTGACAAAGTCCAACCAGCCTTTTAGATCTGTCTCTAAAGATTCGGATTCCAAGAACATACGCGGCTTCACCCATGTCCTTCATGGAAAAACAACTTCCCAGCCAGTCTTTAACAGACTTCAGCATTGGAATATCATTTCCAAGAAGCAATATGTCATCGACATATAGGATAAGAAACGCCACTTTGCTCCCACTAGTTTTCTTATACACACATTGTTCTTCCTTGTTTCTGATGAAGTCAAAATTCTTTATTGCCTCATCAAAACGAAGATTCCAACTCCTGGATGCTTGCTTCAATCCATAAATGGATTTGTGAAGTTTGCATACTTTCCCAGCATTCTTAGGATCAATGTAACCGTCAGGCTGTGTCATATACACATCCTCCTCCAAGATTCCATTCAGGAAGGCGGTTTTCACATCCATCTGCCAAATCTCATAATCATAATAAGCGGCAGTTGCTAGGAGAATCCGAATTGATTTCATCATGGCCACTGGTGAATAGGTTTCATCATAGTCTATACCATGAATTTGCTTGAAACCTTTTGCCACCAACCTGGCCTTGTAAATCTGGACATTTCCATCCATGTCAATCTTCTTCTTGAAGATCCATTTACACTCGATGGCTTTCGCACCAGCGGGTAAGTCAACCAGTGAAAACACTCGGTTGACAGACATGGAGTCCATCTCGGATTCAGTGGCTTCACGCCACTTTGAGGAGTCAGGGCCTATCATGGCTTCTGCAAAGTTCGAGGGTTCATCACCGTCAATGATCAAAAGATCATGGCAATTCGTCACGAGGAATCCCTGATATCTATCGGGTTCGTGACGGATCCTTCCGGATCTTCGAACTTCAGGTACTTCAGGTTCAGGTTCTATTACAACTTCATGTAATTCATCCTGCTGTTCTTCCTCATTAGGTTGAACAGGTTCCTGTCCTTCTTGAATTTCATCAAGTTGTACCTTACTCCCACTATCTTTCTTAGAGAGAAATTCCCTCTCAAGAAAAGTACAATCCCGAGCAACAAAGATCTTGTTCTCGGATCGCAGATAGAAGTAATAAGCCTTGGTATCCCTAGGATAACCAATGAAGTAGCATTTGTCAGATTTTGGTGTAAGCTTGTCTGAGATTAATCTTTTGACATAGGCTTCACAACCCCAAATTCTGAGAAAAGACATTGCTGGAGCTTTTCCAGTCCATAACTCATATGGTGTCTTTGCTACTGATTTTGATGGCACCCTGTTCAGTGTGAACGTTGCGGTCAGCAAAGCATATCCCCAAAGGGATATAGGAAGGTCTGTGTGACTCATCATGGATCGGACCATATCTAACAATGTCCGATTCCTTCTCTCAGACACACCATTCCACTGAGGTGTTCCAGGAGGTGTGAGTTGGGAGATGATCCCACACTCACTCAGATGATCACGGAACTCCTGGCTCAAGTATTCTCCTCCTCGGTCCGACCGAAGAGCCTTAATACTTTTACCAAGCTGGTTCTGTACTTCATTCTGGAATTCTTTGAACTTCTCAAAGGTTTCCGACTTATGTTTCATCAAGTAGACATATCCATATCTACTAAAATCATCAGTGAATGTAATGAAGTACTGATAGTTTCCTCTAGCATTTGTGGACATTGGGCCACACACGTCAGTATGTATCAGGCCCAATAGTTCACTGGCCCTTTCTGTGGGTTTATTAAAAGGGGCCCGTGTCATTTTGCCCATTAGGCAAGATTCGCATTGCTCACAAGACTCAAAGTCAAATGAGCCCAAGAGTCCATTTGAATAGAGCCTCTTGACGCGTTTCTCACTAATGTGCCCTAAACGACAATGCCAGAGAAACGTTTCATTTTCTTCGTTAGATTTGAACCGTTTTGTATTAATGTTATATACTGGAGTAGATTGATCCAGCATGTACAGCCCATTAATAAGAGGGGCACAGCCATAGAACATATCATTGAGATTAAAGGAACACAATTTATTCTTAATAGAAAAATCAAATCCTTGTAAATCCAACAATGAAACTGAAATGATATTTCTGCTTATAGCAGGTACAAAATAACAATTCTCAAGTTCTAAAATCAATCCAGAAGGTAAAGACAACAAGTAAGTGCCAACGGCCAGTGCTGGAACCTTCGCTCCATTGCCAACCCGCAACTCTACTTGCCCTTGCTTCAACCTTCTACTGTTGCTGAGCGCCTGCACATTAGTACAAATATGAGCCCCACATCCAGTATCTAATACCCAAGTGGTATTATCAGAAGTAGTAGTATTTACTTCAATAACAAAAATACCTGAAGATGTAGTCGCGAAGGACTTCTTCTTCTCCTTCAGACTTTCCTGGTATTTCTTACAGTCCCTGCGATAATGCCCTGCCTCTTTGCAAAAGTGGCAGATATCAGAAGGCCCAGCTTTAGACACGGGCTTGGGTTTGGCCTTTTCGTTGTGGACAGCCTTGCCCTTTCCCTTGTCTGCAGCAGATTTCTTAAAACCCTTGCCCTTCTGCACCATGAGTACAGACGGGTCCTTGGCCTTCTTCAGATTAGGTTCTGCAGTCTTGAGCATACCATGTAGCTCAGGCAAAGTCTTTGTCAACCCATGCATATTATAGTTCAAGGTGAACTGGTCATATGCAGGAGTAAGAGACTGCAGAACGATATCACAAGCAAGCTCTTGGCTTATAGGACAGTCGAGTCTAGTCAAATGATCGAGATAACCCATCATTTTCAGAACATGTGGACTCACTGCTGCATCCTTAGCCATTTTACAGTCCAAGAGATTCTTAACAGTTTGGAATCTCTATGTACGAGCCTGCTCCTGAAACAACGCTTTCAGGTTTGCCATCAGTTCCATGGGACAAGTCAGGCCTTCCCATTGAATCTGCAGATCGGGAGCCATTATCGCCAACATTAGGCAAACCACGTCATTAGCATCTGAAGAATGCGTATCCCAAGCATTCTTCACAGCTTGTGTGGCATTATTTGCAGGTCTAGGGGGGAGAACTCTTTCAAGGACATAAGCCTTCTTCTCCTGCCTGAGCACAAGTCTCAGGTTCCTGGACCAGTTCAGGAAGTTTGATCCCTTCAGTTTGTCCTTCTCAAGGGCAGACCGGATCGAGAAAGTGTTTTGAGTTGTTGTGCTTGACATAGCTGAAATTATGAGACAATAGAGTTTTAGTTATTTAGTTCATAAAAGAGTAATCTTAAAAACTTATAAGAAAACTCGCATTGCATTCAAAATTTCTTTGTTCAACCTCATAAGAATGCAATGATTCCGAGACCCATGTTCAACCAAAAACCAAAGTGGGCCACTGGCCGTCACCCGGAATTAGCTTTACTTGGTAAGCATGCACACAACTAGTTATATCTATATAACTCTCGGTTGTGGATTGGGCCCAAGGTCCAATTCACCAGATGTCTCAAGGCCCGGGACTCCCGATGGCCCAGTCAAGGAAACCAATCTCTTACAGCCAAATAATCACTAAAATCTGGGACTCCCAATGAAATTAGTGACTATATACTACTTTACTTACGCAAAAACAGACACCTCACACTGTAAGCCATATCTGTAATTGAATAAGCGTTAAGTAGCTGACAAGATTGGGCAAGACATCCAAGCTTGATATTGGTTTTGAGGATTTTAGGTTTTCTTTCCAAAAATAGAAGATTACTATTTTGGGAAACTTTCCAATTCAGGTAACTTACTAAATATGGAAACTTTCTATTTTAGGAAACCTACTATATTTAGAAATTTCTTAACATGCCAAAATTAGAAACTTCTAATCAAAGAAACTTTCTAATTTAATGTTTTATTAAAGTTTTCGGTTGGGTCACAAATTATAGGCCCAATTCTTGGCCCAAGACTACAGAATTCTAATTGGCCCAATAATTTGACATAACCGAGTCGGTTCATTAATTCTGGTCCAAGACCAAATTAACTACTAAATCCAACTGGTTATTTACTAAACCAGACCAGCTCTAAATTATTTGGTCCAACCAAATCAAACTTAGACCAGCCTTCGGTTTAGTTTAAAATTCAATTTTGAATTTAAATCCGGTTTAACCAGAAATTAAATAATACCAATTGTATTAAATAATTTCCAGCAAACCGCGATTTGGGTTAACCGCTTGAACCACCAATTAAATTGGATCGGTTCGGTTAAGTCCAAAATCAGGAAGAAACACCTTGTGTTTTAGCCAATTTTGACCTAACCTGCGGTTTAAGCTAAAGCTGACAATGAACCACAATCGGTTTGATCGGTTCATTGTCGCGGGTTTGGGAAGAACGAACCGCGAAGCTCGGTTGAACCGATTGGCTACTCGCGGACCGTATCTCTCGCCAGTGTATCGATCGATATCACGCTCCTGCGTCGATCGATACCGGCGTGCATCAGCTCGTTGCGATCGGGTCATCAGGACAGCGAGAAGCAATCGATCCGATTCATATCGATCGATATCTCGCTCCCTCGTCGATCGACACGGGCGATCACATCGCATACCGATGGGTTTCAATCGGATTATGCGATTCATATACTTAGGTTTTTAAGTTTTCTAATCAAATTTCTTAAGCCAAATTTGATTCTAAACATTAAAACAACCTAAATATGATCCAAACAGCAAAAACCTAACAACCTAGGCTCTGATACCACTGTAGGATTATGTGTGTTCATGTTGGAATTGTGTCCAGTAATCTCGGTACTGTCTCTAGAAAGTAAGAGTATGTCAAAGATCAGACATAAGTCATATAATACTGGGGATCATGATGGCTTGCTAGAGTCCGCTCATGATCTATAAGTCTTGGACTTATCGCCTTTATTATATGATCCCATATGGGTCACACGCCTAAGCTAACAGGAAAACGTGTAGGAACGGTTTAGCAGGAGTACGGTAAAAGTGCTAGGCATTTACTGTACTTAGAGAGAGAATAAAAGGTTTGGCAATTGTGTGTCGATCGATGCATACAATGCATCGATCGATGCAGTGCGCAAACACCGACGAGTTAATTGGTATTTGGGCCAAATGGCCCAAACGGAACAGGACGAGTTTTGTGTCATAAAACTCGAGTTTCAGACTGATTAACCCTAACACATGAGCCGTCAACTCTCTCTCCCCTGCGCCGGTTTCTCCCAGTGGCCTAGCAGCCTGCTTGCTGATTGGTGTGCGTGTGTGAACCTCTGGAGGAGTTATCTCTCGGTGGCTCTCTGATCTCTGACCTGTTCTCTCTTTCCGCTGCAAAACAGGTAAAAGGTGAGATCTACTTATGTTTCTATTCAAGAGAACCTAGATCTGGCATGTTTAGAATCAAGTAATCTGATGAATTGAATCAGGATGTACACGAAAGATCCTTCAGTGGTATCAGAGACATTGGTTCTGGTTTTTCTTGTTTAGATTCAAGTTTAGGATTGTTTTCTTGTTTAAGAAGTGTTTTTGAATCAATTACTGATAAGAGAAATCACTTAAGCAACAAGGAATTGAAACCTAAACACATTTGAAATCGCAAATATCCAAGCTATATTGATTTGGAAGAATGCGATTTTCATAAAGAAGTATCGGCTGTGATCGCGATGCATCGATCGATGCGATCGCATGATCGGTCGATGCAACCACGAGAGATCGCATTGCATCGATCGATGCAATGCAAGGATCGATCGTTGCAGTCGCGAGAGATTGACCGCGATCGCATGGATCGTTCAAACGATCGCATGGATCTCGCGAGAATCTCTCGGCCAAACCTGATAACCGTTCGTGCACGCGTGAGAGCATCGATCGATGCAGGATCGATGAACGATCGTTGCAGGATCGATGCTGAGAGCATCGATCGATGCGGTTAGGGTTTAGACTCGGTTTAATTTAATTAAAATTAAACGTCTCGGTTTAATAAACAGATTTAATAATTTTATTAAGTCTGGTTAAACCGGGATAAGAAATCCAATGTCGAAAGAATTATTGGATTTAGTGCCTAAACCAGGATTTTCTAATTTGATTTGGTTGGACCAAATAAATTGAGAAAATCCGGTTTAGTAAATAACCGGTTGACAATTGTGGTCGTCGTAGTAATTAATTTTGGTTAGACCAATTTTAATGAACCAGACCGGTTATGTCATTTAATTGGACAATTGGGTTATGTCTTGGACATGGACCAATTCTTGGGCCTCGGGCCAAGAAGTTAAAACAATTGGGCCAATTATTTGAGTCTCTTCTTCAGATTAATTTAAAATTTATTTTTATAAAATTTTAAAAATCGATTTTAAATTAATAAGTTTCCAAAATTTTGAAATTAGAAAGTTTCTTAAATTAGAAGTTTCTAAATTTGCATGTTTTGGATTTAGGAAAGTTTCCATTTTTAGAAAGTTTCCTAAAATAGTAGGTTTCCTAAAATAGAATGTTTCCCGAAATAGTAATCTTCTATTTTGGGAATGAAATTTTAATAAACCTACGAACCTCATATAATATCAAGCGTTGGATGTCTTGTCCATTCTATGTCAGCTGTCAAAGCCCATTCAATTGCATTCATGGCCTTACAGTGTGAGGATGTCTGCTTTTGCGTGGGTAAGACGGTTTGTGATTCATAAATGTCATTGGGAGTCCCAGACATTAATGATTACATGACTGTATAGTCTGGTTTTCTTGACTGGGCCATCGGGAGTCCCGGGCCTTGAGACATCAGAGTGGATTGGGCCTCGGGCCCAGATTCACAACCAAGAGTTATATCACGGATATAATTAGCCGATACAGGGCTTACCGATATAAGCTAAGGTTGGGTGACGGCCAGTGGCCCACTTTAATCTTAGTTATATGTGGATCTTGGAATCATTATATTCTATTGAGGGTAACTTATGTTATTGAATATAATGCGTGATTAATCATATTAATTTTAATACGAGATTAATCATATTGAACATATTAACTAAAATCCTTTTATCTTAATTTTCAGTTATGAACATAATATGTTCTTGACTTGGTCGCGGAACCTGAGGCTAGTCCTCAGACAGGAGAGAAAGGACTATGTCCTTGAGAGAGCTCTCCCCGTGAGGATCGGGTCCAATGCTTCTCATGCAGTATATGATGCTTGGAATAAGCATTATAATGATGCGGTAGATGTGCGTGGTCTGATATTGGCTACCATGGACTCAGACTTGCGGAAGCAATATGAGAACATGGAGTCGCCAATAGAGATGATCAGCAGCCTGAAATTGAAATTTCAGGAGCAGATAAGGGTGGAGAGATACCAGTTGGTTAAGTCTCTCACTAGCTGCAAGCTACCAAATGATCATCCAGTGAGTCCTCATGTCAGTAAAATGATGGGTTACATTGATAACCTGAGGAAGCTGGATTATCCAGTTAGCCAAGAGTTGGCAACTGAAATCATTCTGCAGTCACTGCCGTCAAGCTATGATAAGTTCAGAAACAACTATATCAAGAAAGGCTTAACGAAGACGCTGACTGAACTGCATGATATGCTCAAGACAGTTGAGCCAAACGTGAAGAGTACCCTGTACAATCTCATGAATGAGAAGGGTAGGTTTACTAAACCTAATGCTGACAAGGGTGAAGACAAAGTTGTCCAGATTTTGAATCATGGCAAGCGTGTGTCTTCTGAGCCCGAGTCAGATACCTCTTACGTTGGTAAGTGCTGCTATTGTAAGGAGACAGGGCATTGGAAGAGAGATTTCATTAAATTCATGGAAGATGATGAGGAGTTAAAGTCGATGTATGCGACTACTTCCTCAGGTATTCATGTTATTACTTCAAGTTCTACCTTAAAGGTATTGGATACTGGTTGTGGCACTGATATTTGTGATAATATGCAGAGCTTAAGCAACAGTAAAACGTTGAAGGAAGGGCAAGTGAAACTATATGTCTGGAAGGAGCTTGGGATGCTGCCTCAGCCGTAGGGTTTTCACTTATAGATCCCTTTTAGGCTTGGTTTTGTATTAAATAATTGCTACAATGTACCTGCTTTAAGCAGAATTGTCTTTCATTTTCTTGTAAGAATTTGAATGTTTTTCATTTTGATAAAAGACAAGTTTTGTTCTTTTGATCTTAATGAAATATTAATTGTAGCACCCTATTCATGGAATGGGTTTTATATCTTAAACCAAAGAGTGCCTAAATGTAACATAAATACCGAATTGGTTTAAATCTAATAAATTAAACCTGATTTTTCTTGGCATAAAAGTCTTGGTCACATAGAGTAAGTCGGATTCAGAAATCCCATAGTCATGGACTGTTGGGGTCATTAGATAAAAATATCTTATGAGACTTGAATTCTGTTTACTAGACCAAAAGACAAAGGGCCCATCTTAGCCAAGCTAGAGAAAGGCCCAAAGGCTTATTGGAGATTGAACATACTCACGTATGTGGTCCGATGAGCAGCAATGCCAGAGAAAATTTCCTATGCTTCATTATCTCGACTGATTAATTCAGTGAGTGTGACTGTGTTCATTTGATGAGACACAAGTCGGAATTCTTTGACATGGTTGAAAGAGTTCCAGAATGAAGTATAGGATCTGAATGACTAAAGTATTAAGACTCTGGATTAAATCACGAGTGAGAATACTTAAGTCATTGATTGTGTGATCATCTTAATGAGTGTGAAATCGTTTCACAGCTCATTTCTCCTGAAAACCTGAAGGTGTTTCTGTGAGAAAGAATCAGATCTTATTAGAAATGATTAAAGATGAGTCACACGAATCTTCCATGATATTATTTAAGAATAACGCTCTAAAATATCTAAGTTTACGCTGAAATAGTTCCACAAATATCGGTTGAAAGACACCACGTTAATGTGGATTGGAATCGATCCAAATTTGTCTTTACTGAGTATTTGTAGTTGTGCTACTTCGCTGGTTGTCCTAGAGAAACTAAGGCTTGTTACTTTTACGTCCAATCTGTTTTCTAAGAAAGGAAGTTATTTTCCAAGAAGAACAGTGGGAGTAAAAGCATAACTCGAAGTTTTCTTAGGGAAACCAAGGCTCGGTACTTTTACGACCATTCTGTTTTCTAAGAAGGGAAATTACTTTCCAAGAAGAACAGTGGGAGTAAAAAGTATTTTTACGACCATTCTGTTTTCTAAGAAGGGAAGTTACTTTCCAAGAAGAACAGTGGGAGTAAAAGTACAACTCGAAGAAATTCGAGAAATACAGGAGGCTGCTTTACCTATTGAGGGAGAGCAGCGGAAGGATTTACAGATTTCTGTAGAATCTACACCTGTGGAGCCTGAAGTTCGCAGATATGAATGAATCAGTTACTAATCAGAGAGTGATTTCTCGTCATTAGTTGAACCTGATAATCATTGAAAGTTCGCATGATCTGATGATCATTGAAAGCGACGAATCTGCGAAATCCTAGGAAGCGAAAGTAAGCCCAGACTCCGAAGAATTACATTTTGTGTAAGTTGGCTTCATCGATCCATTCATGGATGGAAGCAAACATATCGGAGTTGAAATCTTCGTTCTGTTGAAGTAGTCAAGGATTTGACTTGAACAGGAACGAAGCGGAACTGTGTGTTTACTAATAGATTAGTGGGAGCGATATTGCATTTCTCAAAGTGTATGTCGATGACATACTGATTCTCGGATATAACGTCCCAACGCTGTAGTCGGTAAAGGACTAGCTTGGGAGTTGGTTTAATGATTGACATGGGTAAAGCCACGTAGTTCTTGGATTTTGGATCTAAAGATAGAGATCCAAAAGAGCTGGTAGGACAAAGTCAGGATTCTTAAATTGACAAAGTCCTACACATTTTGAGCAATCCAAGAAGGGTTTTATGCTAATGTCACATGGCATTAAGTTGAGCAAGATACAGTATCCTACGATAACTGCTGAGCTTAAATGCATGGATGAGATTCCATATGCGTCGGCAATTGGATCTATCATGTATGCCATGAAACATACTTGTTTGATGTTGCTTTAATGTTAAGCAAGACAAATAAAGACCAGTCAAATCCAGCAAAGAATCAAGTTTCCTAAAGTATGTCCTAAAGTATTTGAGGAATACTAAGGATAAGTTCTTGATTTACGGAGAAAGTAAGGTGCTATAAGTCGATAGAGTCTGAAAGGCAAGTTTCCAACAGACAAAGATGATTTCCGGTCACAGTCCGGATATGTCTTGTGTTTGTCTGGCGGTGCACGGCACTGTTGCTGACTCTATGACTTAAACTGAATGTTTCGCAGCTTGGGAAGCGGCGAAAGAGGTTGTTTGGAAAGAAGAGTTCATCACTGAACTTGATGTGATTCCAGCATAGATGAAACTAGCTGCACATCAGAGGTCCAAACACCTTGAGGATAGGTATAACCTATTCCGTGAGATAAATGACAGAGATGTTAAGTAGATCAGCAAGTTTCAACGAATGAGAACGTTGCTAATCTATTAACGAAGCCACTCCATAGGCCTAAGCACGAGTCGCGGACTGTTGCTGTAGGATAAGTGAAATTAAGATGTAGTCTTAATTTCAGTGGGAGTTATTAAAGGGCTTTATTTAGTTATTGATATGTTCTTGTAAAACATTCTTATGTTTAATGAAATTATTATTTCAAGATTATTTTAACTGTGATGAAATAATCGTTCCAAAGTGATATGAACCATTTTATAGGTCATCGAAGTAAATGACTTGATCTTGAGTCATCGAAGTCATTTAGCATGATCATGAGACCCTATATTTGATAGATGTTTTATATCATCCCGTCCCCAGTCGAAGGTTGTTGAAATTGGAACACCAACAACCGTGTGAGACTGGATTGGTACGTGACTTATGACAAAGTCTCGGTGTGTCATAGATGCGCGGCATCAAAGTCAGTACATAGGTGTATGTTTGGGAACATACGACCGGACAAGACCCGCTTATAAGAACTCTTCAGGATATTTATATCTGTGTCATAAGAGATTCTTACTACGACTATAGAGTATAGTCCTTAGACCTGAGTTCGCATGCATGTGACTGCACATGGACTGATGCACTTTGATCATTGTCTAACGCTATCGTTCTGCGATAGTTATAAGGACCTTGTTTGGGTACATTATGAAATGAGTAGTTTACAGTGATGGAACAAGATGGGATTTGTCCCTCCAATATAAATGGAGTGAATATCTCTAGGCCAATCGGAGATTTGAATACTGGAAAACGCATGGCCATGCTCAAACGGACTTTCCCGAGTCGTTTGGATTGTCAGTATCAAATCAGAGTCCGATGAACAAGATTAGGCTTTATAAGGATGACACCAATCTTGCCTTATGACTAATCGAGATATTGAGACAAAAGGATTATGAATACAGAGATATTCCAGTACAAGTGGGAGATTGTTGGAATTGTGTCCAGTAATCTCGGTACTGTCTCTAGAAAGTAAGAGTATGTCAAAGATCAGACATAAGTCATATAATACTGGGGATCATGATGGCTTGCTAGAGTCCGCTCATGATCTATAAGTCTTGGACTTATTGCCTTTATTATATGATCCCATATGGGTCACACGCCTAAGCTAACAGGAAAACGTGTAGGAACGGTTTAGCAGGAGTACGGTAAAAGTGCTAGGCATTTACTGTACTTAGAGAGAGAATAAAAGGTTTGGCAATTGTGTGTCGATCGATGCATACAATGCATCGATCGATGCAGTGCGCAAACACCGACGAGTTAATTGGTATTTGGGCCAAATGGCCCAAACGGAACAGGACGAGTTTTGTGTCATAAAACTCGAGTTTCAGACTGATTAACCCTAACACATGAGCCGTCAACTCTCTCTCCCCTGCGCCGGTTTCTCCCAGTGGCCTAGCAGCCTGCTTGCTGATTGGTGTGCGTGTGTGAACCTCTGGAGGAGTTATCTCTCGGTGGCTCTCTGATCTCTGACCTGTTCTCTCTTTCCGCTGCAAAACAGGTAAAAGGTGAGATCTACTTATGTTTCTATTCAAGAGAACCTAGATCTGGCATGTTTAGGATCAAGTAATCTGATGAATTGAATCAGGATGTACACGAAAGATCCTTCAGTTCATTGGTGTAATTATCAGATTACAACCTAACATAATCAACTAGGATCTAGGTGATTTGCAGTTGAATCATAAACAGATCAGGATCATTACCTTGTGATTGCAGCGGATTGATCAAAGGAATATCGAGATCTGCAAGAGCTGATGATAACCGGCTCCTCCTAGGTATCCACACTCTTACAAGCTACTGGATCAGGCTGCTAGACCAAAGTTGGAACAACAGAGAGAGAGAGGACGGCCAGACCTGAAAATCGCAGAAGACTCTTCTTACTGGCGCCTATCCTCTTCCTTATATGGGCCCAAGTGATTAAACTAATGGCCTATTAGGCTTTTGGGCCCAAGACCCAAATCAGACAAAAGACTGTATTTTGTCTGGCCCAATTCTCTGTACAAATACAGTAAATGCCGTGCATCTTACCGTATTAATTCCATTTAACTTTCCCGTTAGCTATGGTGTGTGACCCTTTGGGATCATACAATACTGGTAATAAGTCCTAAACTTATAGATCAAGAGCGGGCTCTAGCAAGTCATCATGATCACCCAGTATTTATGACTTATGTCTGATCTCGACACTTATCATACTTTCTAGAGATAGTACAGTAGATTTCAGGACATTCCCAACAGTTCTTTACTTTTCGCATCTTTGATTTCTTGTTCAAACCAATTACAAACAATCAACGAGTGTTCGTGAGCTTAATCCGATTAGGAGCTTTGGTCTAGATCGTTTCTAGACAGTGAGTTACCAACAGTTCACATTTGAGATTCAAAAGTCAAGAGATGCATTATCCATGGAACTATTTTAAAATCTCATTCATGCATCTTGGTTTTTCTATTATATTCTCTATACGTTAACCAATTGAAACTAAAGATTTTGAAGTAGCGGATAATCATTATCAACTTGGGTATAGTAAAGAAACAAGAGCAATAAAACCAAACTTCGGAGGTGATTGGTAGAGCTTGTACAAGCTCTGGACAACTCTAAATATTTCCTACAGTTTTAAAATGAATCAATCATAATTTAAAACATTTTTATGATAAAAAATTTATTGCGTTAAAGCCCAATGGACAGAAATTACAGAACAAAATTAAATGAGTACACAAAACGGATGTGAGGCCCAAGAACGATCCAGTCAACTCGAAGGGACCGAATGAAGTCTCGTGGCAGGACTCACGGACACGCGTTCTTCTACCAAAGCTCCGTCCATGCACGTCGGAAATGGTAGAATCGCGGACCACCGAAAACCGCTGGATGACCATGTACCATTTACCTGTTCTGCCGATCTTACACCAAAGAGAAATCGCCGGAACTCAAAGCAGATGAGGGATGAAATCGCCACGCTTAGTCATCCATAGCATCAGAAAAGATGAGCCACAAGCTAGGCCCAACATACTGACCTAGTGGAAGAGAGTCGAGCAAGATGGTCCCTCCGACACACGCCGCGCATCGTGGCGAGAGACACAAAGCTTCAGACGATGACTGACGCTAGTAGAAGAAATCCGAAGAGTGGAGAAGCCTTGTCTATTGACCGAAAAAAGCCTCTATGGGGTGAGATCGTAGCCGATCCGGGCCAACCCGGACAAATCCGACATCTAGTTGGGAAAACAAAATCGCCCATTAAAGGTGGAGCTAACCCGGAAGAGATATGGGATTATGCAACCAAAAAACAAAAACAGAGACATATAATACATATAAACAAACCGAACCATTGGCGGTGAGGCTCAAAAGCCAGCCGGCAAGAAACGGAAATCCTAAACCGACTTGACCGAGGGAGAAGAGAGAAGCGAAAGAATTTGTTTAATTTAAACATTTTTAAATCCTAGTCCTAAAACAAAAATTCTCTATATTTTGACTTTATAAATCCAAAATGTCACAGCAGTTAAATTAGTGCTTTCTTCTCCTTCTTTATTGACTTCTCCATCGTATATTTTCTATCAAAAATTAAATTCTTTTACTGTAATATATATATACATATATGATTACATAATAATTAATTTCATATTAACTGAATTGAAATTTCATATTAACTGAATGATTTTCAATATGTATAGTTTTTATAGTTTTAAAACGTAACATGAATATGTATAATTAGTATTTTTATCTTTTTAATACACATGGTATTTTTTACAATTTCACACACATATATATATATTGTACCTACAAACTTCATAGTAAATAGAAATTTTTATTTCTGCTATATGATTATAATGTTATTTGCTTATATTATTTATATATATTGTAGATTTTTCCAATTGTTTACATATTTTAAAATAAATTATAATTTTTATAAAATAAAATTACAGCAACAGCTAAACCAATCAAAATTCTTTTGGAAAAGTTAAAGCAAAAATTCTACAGCTAATATTTTTACATTCAAATTTTTACAACCAAAAAACTAAAGCTATAGTTGTTCAATGCAAAACAAAAGTAAAAAAAAATAAAAAATGTACTAAACCACAACCGGTCGGATTTTCTCCTTGTCATTCCCTAATATACTCACTACTTAGCTTGCGAGTTTCCGGGCACTTTTCATTGCGGCCACATAGAAATGCAATCTCCAAAGCATTATGTTATCCTGAAACAAACAATTGTTTTCGGAAGTTGTGTTATAATTATGATTGGACCACGAAATGTATATCAGATTTTGTGATGCCTTACTTCCTCATCCAAGTTGACTTCAACCTTATCAGGAAATTCTTTTCCTGAAGCTACGTAGTGGTCTTTGATGATGTTAGCAATGCGTTTGAGATTTTCTTCAGGAAGCTCCTTGATTGATTTCTGAAGATCTCGCTTCTCATCTCTGCTCATAGGTCTGCTAATAAAGAGTTAGCATACAGCACATAAGGAGCCATTGAAAGAACAGGTCAGAGACTGTATACTACACCTGCATGTGGTGGCCACATTGTCAAGGAGTTTCTCAACTTGCCGCTGCATGTTGTTTAGCTAGTCAAAGCAATGAGAAAAGCATAACAGTTAATTTGCTTCAGGCAAGATATAGATGTCGCTATGTACACGAGCTAAAGATGTTTATAGAATACGGAAAGGTGCTTAGAGCATTACGCTGGCAAGTACATCATTCGTATGTTTCCCCACTATTTCCTTGAAAAGACTAGAATCAGACTTCATAAGTAATTCTAAATCTTGCTCCACCTAAGCAAACCAATGTGTTAAGTATTTCGTAAACAGTTATCGGACAAATGCAAGAAACGTATCATCTCACCTCTTCATTGGTTAGTGAGGTTGATGGTTTTTTGTTACTCAATTGATTCATTAGGTGCATGCTACGAGCACGCGACTGCATCTGCAAAACGAATTCCAAGAATATAATGTCTCTCTACAAAAAGCTGAAGCCAAGCATAATCAACACCAAATGTGAATTTTGGAACAATTCAGTGCACCTCAGCAACCTCTGGAATGAGATCCCTCACGCACTGCCTTAACAAGGCATTCAACTTCTCCGTTTTTAAACTTGAGATCTCAGCTCCTATAATTTCAGTAGAAGACTTCTTGGTGGCCCCAAGTTCATGATGAGGGATCCTCTCTTCTTGAGACAAGAGCTCTGCTACTTGATCTCTATAGTAACCAAAAATGTTAGGTTCGATTCTACTGCTATCCAATGAAGGAGGTGCTTCTTTTGCAGCTCTTTTAGCCATAGCTGTTGACAATTCAGGAGATATAACAATGCAAATATCAGTACCAGACAAAGATATAGAACTCAGACACAACACATGTAGCAGAAAAGCAACTCATACTGCTGACATTGGCTACCATGAAAGTCTAAATGAATGTAGGGGAGGCTTTTAATGAGAAGTGAAAAATTTGGGGGTTTGTGATCTACAGACAAAGTTTTGAAAGATGAGAATGTCATGGAACTGAACATAAACACACAATTCTTCCCTAAAACCAAAACTCAACAGGTAAATCATGCGTGAGATCAACTGCATTAGTTCAATGCCTAAGCAGAAGAAAAGCAAAACATATATCAAATCAATGAAATTGGGGATGGACTTAAACACCATGAAAGACTGCAAAATGCCCAAGCCGTAACATATATTGTGACCATAAATTAAGCACACAAATTTTCCCTGAAACTCAATATGTCATGAGGTGAACCATTTATTGGTCCTGAAATCAACTACATTGGTTCAAAATCTATGATATTCAGTGCCTAAGCAGAACAACAGTCAGAGATATTATCTCAAATAATAGAAATTGAGGATGCTCAGATACTATGTCCTGAAGGTAAAGAGAGGCCCATAAAGCCTAAATGCAGTAAGATTGTGACCATATCAAAATGATTTTGATTTGGGAAACACAAAACACGCAAAAGTGACACTACTCATATATCAATTTCACAATCTAAACACTCCAACAAAACTTCGATGAGAAAGTGACACCCAGAAACCCAAATAAATTCCACCATGAAACAACAAAGAATACGGAGCATCGGATTCTCTACAATGGTGGTAAAGGAAAACGAGACTAGACAAAAATCGCCATTGACAGATAAACACAGGAAAGCAAAAGAAACAAGTAAGAAATAAAGCATGAAGAAACTCACCGACTGTGAAATCCAGTTGAATCGGAGAGAACTCGCCGGAGATTGAAATCGGAGGCAAGCGAAAACTACCGGAAATAAAAAAGTGAACTTGTTAAAAACTGTAAATGCAATGAATGAAGTAAAAAGGCAAGCGAAATTCGAATTTTTTACCCTCTGCTTTGTGTTGTTATTGGGTTAGACTGCATGCCGTTTATATTGCTAGCATGCATTGGTGGAGACTGACACACTTACACGTGGTGCCTCCATATAAATAACGTCACATTAGTTTGTACGGCCAATGTTTATTGTTTTTATTTTCTTGCTCACAAAACAGGTAAAAACGATTTATTTCAATTTACACAATTTTGGTCGTCCAAAATACAAAAAAAAACGTTGGATTTAAGGTTATACCACTAAAAATAAATACTCAAACGTTTTTTTTGGTTAAATGGGAAATATCATTAAAATAATGAAATATTCAATATTACAATATGAATTAAGAGGTTGCAACATCTAAATATTAACCCCATGATAAAAAAAGTTAAAAAACATAAAAACAAATATCAATCTGTATTTTGTTACTTCTTCTTGAAAGCATAGTAGACAAAATAGTGATAACCAGAAGAAAAAAATTTGAAGCCGACACAGTTGAGAAAGTATCAGAGTGAAAACGTTCGCAGGAAAGACATAACACGCAAAGAGAGGTCTAGGAAGCTGATTCATCCATCAATCTGGGACAAGAACCATTCTTCAACGATGGCAGGGAGACCCAATCACCGACTATCTTCTACATCATCAGATCGACGCTCACTAACACACCTAAATCTGATTCAAACCTAGGATTACAGAACTTAATAGCGGCTATTCGATCTACCAACTACATTCTCCATAGTCGGCTAGAAAAGAGGTCACGCACCACCACTTCAAAGCCTTACTACCTCTTCCCATACCCTATAAAACGAGACCGTACTAAAACAAGTCCGCACTTAACCAAGCAACAAACCAGCAAAAAGCTTCAAGGTTGACCAGAAAACCAAGCCACCAACATGATTCTTTGGTTTAGGCGCAAAGACGGTTAAATCAAAACAACTCAGGTTAGCCAAACCGAAACCATCAAAACCTAACCAGATATTTGGAGAATCGCTGCACAACAAGCCGAAATCAAATCCCTAAAGAACACCGGAACCTCTTCGCGATTGAAAGCCGGTAACGAAGACGGAGAAATTCAGCCAAATCTCGCTGGAAAGCGGAGCCAGACAACATCTTTGACTACCCAGAAGCCTCCTCGAAGAGTGGAGGATTCACGACCGAGCTTAGACTCGACAACACTAGGACACAGAGAAGAATCGCTTGTCACATCGTCTCGGCACAAATCTTGGAACACCGACAGTAGCCGAAGCGAGGCCACCATAGACGTCATACAGTGTCTCTTCTCCACCACAGCCGTAACTCGAACCGGTAGACACCACAACCTCCTTGACAGTAGCAGATCTGCGGAGCTTCCCGAAGGATGACGGTCACCCACGCCGGCGCATTACCTCACCGTCCTCGAGCAAGAAGCACACGCGATATAGGGACGCTGCCACAGCTCCGATCTCGCCTTAAATCGTCGACGGAAGGACTACGGAGAAAACAAACGCGCCTGAGAGAAATTAGATCCACTTGAGAACGACCGTGATTTGTCTCATTGCTTGGACTAGAAGACCGCAATGAAGAACTAGAGCCCTCTCGCGACGCAGGCCGAAACCAGCCGCCGGAGAGGCGACACGCGCTGTAATACCCAGTATCCAAAAATGTGGTCAATGGGCAGAAGAAAAGCCAACAAGGGCAAGATTGTAATTTTGCCAAAGTTAGGGGCAAAATGGTAATTTTACCAAAGTTCGAGATCGAAGATACAACAGGCAAAATGTTCATGTTTAAAACATAAAGAACATTTAGAAGACCAGAAGTGGAAGAAACAGGGTTTAAACTAGTTTTTCGGGATATCGGGAAGAGAAACCGATGAACCCGAAGAAACTTTAAAAATTCATAACCGGAGCTACGTAATCCCAAATGGAGTGAATCAACTTGCTAAATTCATCTAGTATCATGGAGAATCTGTTTTTGAGTATTTGAAGATTTGAACATCTAGAAGGTTTTAAAAATATTAAACGAGAAAACGAGAAAACCGAAACAACGGGTCAAGACGGGTTTAAGGTTGGTTTGGGCCGGTTTAGATGGGTGTTTTTGTATCAGAGATACTCAACAGGACAGGTGTTACACCTTTTTTGGCTCCACTGATAGGGTCAGGTTTTAATCCTATATCTAACTGCAAGTGCACAGTTCAGTGGTTGTAGTATATAGGTATCGAATCCACAGAGACTCTGGTATTCAATAGCTCAAGAACAGGAAATTAAACTAGGAAGAAAGCAATGTGATGTAATTGAAATAGCAGTGCGAGAAAGTAAACAGAAAGCAGAGATTGTTGGTTGTGAAAGCAAGTTATTAAGAGCGCTAACTCTAGGGCGTTCTCAGGAAATCAGACAAACAGACAGTTCATTCAGCAAGGATCTAATTAAGCACAGTTCTAGAACTCAAAACACAGATATAGAATTAACCAAATTCCTTTGCGATAATTCTCTAAGTCTAAGTGCAGCAAATCAAACTTTCGTTTGCGAGAACTAACAGATTAAACTAGCATTAATTCCAAGTTTGATATGTTCACAATTATCCTAAACCAAACTTTCGTTTGCGAGAAGTTTAATTGCTCAACCTAATTAATTCAGATTCCTAAACCACACTTCCGTGTCGTATTTAGCAACCTAAGATCTAGATTCTAATTGATCAGGTTAGAACTAGCTTTAAGCACAATTAGATTGAAGAACAGATATAGTTATGAATCCTTAACTGAATTTAAACAAGTCTAGCAAGTCATGAAATCCTATGTGAGAAACCCTAAACCTAACAAGGAATCTACTCAGACATAGATAATGAAAACATAATCATATGAAGAATAAATTGCATAGAAGATAAAGAATTAAAGGGGTTCGAAATCTTCTCCAAATACAGATGAAGTAAAGGTTCAGATCAGCCCCAAAAGCTCTAAAAATCCTCTGCTCTTAATTATGAATGCGTATGTAAAAGCGTATCTAATTAAAACACCAAAAACTCAATAATATAGGTCTAATCTCGGCCAGGGGCTTCTTTGTAAATATCAGGAACTTCTGGATCAGAGTGCAATATCTTGACTCTTCATAAACCGCCGAGTTTCGGCCCATCTCGCTGGTGCAACGATCGGTGCTAGTGTGCAACGATCGACGCATTTCTCTGTTTCGGACAGTGAACTCTATCTCTCGGCCAAACACTCCAAAAATCTCCAAAATACCCCAATATCTTCAATTCAGCTCCAAACCTGATTATACCTGTAAAAGACTCTAAAAGAACACAAAAAGACACTAAAACACACTTATATCATGGTCTAAAACTAGTAAAAACCATGATATATCAACTCCCCCACACTTAGCCTTTGCTTGCCCTCAAGCAAAACAGAGAACTAAAGCTTGGTGAAGAGGTTTGAAAACTCTTCAGAAACTCATTTCATCCTAGAAGCTATAATACTCAGATTCCCCTTAGTAAACCACTGAAAGAATCAATCACAGGATATCAAGACCAACATGTACTTCCCCCACACTTAGCAACTGTCCTAAGTAAACTCCACAATCACATTCAAGCATTCAAATTCTCCCTACTGACTTCTGCAAGTATTTAAGTGCGGTCTCACCTAAGGAGTATCGATCAAAGGGCACATGGATTCTTACCTTATCAGCTCTAGACCACCATACTATCTTTCTCTAGTCCCTTTCTTCTCTTTTCCCTCCTTTAACAACTGATTTTTTCCACATTGGGTATCATTTTATTTTTTTTATCAGTGTTCTTCCCGTTATGGGGTGTACTTTAGACACATTCCATGGATCGCACAGGAGATAATAGGGGTCTCTACCACTCCAGTGACCACTTCGGAGTTACTAACTCATCCTCAGTTTATTATCTTTTTTTTTTTTTATGGAAGGGGAGAAGGGAACTAATTAAATAAGATAGGTTGACAGGCTGTGTCAGAACTAACAGGGAATCCGACACAAAGTATACCAAGCCCTTAGGTGAGAAATCTAAGTCAGTATTAAATTGAAGTCAGTAAAAGGATCCTCTGATACCTGAAGTGATGTGGGTGTTCCCAGTAGGTTGATCTGTGTCTGGATTTTCTAATAGTCAGAGATAGATCCTGCAACTTCATCCCAATGGTTACTTAAGTTCCTGCAAGTCTTGTAAATCTTCTCAGAAAATCATAGTTTCTTACTTAAACAATTTTGACTCAATAAAACAAATTTTTTTTGAAAAATGGACTGACTCTTAAGAAAACAGAAAGATAAACGTCAGTAGCACCTCCCCCACACTTAAGACACACTGTCCCCAGTAGTGTCAAGCGAAGGATCGGTAAAAAGAAATAAAAAAATTGTTAAGGTTTTGTTGAGTTCTGTCGGGTTTACCTCTGTCGCTCAGGCATCGATCGTTGCACTAAGTGCATCGACCGTTACTTGGCGATTTTCGTGTATGGTCGATCGTTGCTCAGGACCGCAACAATCGCTGCAATGCGATTCCGATCGTGTTGTGACGATCGACACAGAAGTGCGTCGATCGACGCACTGCGAATCTATCCGAGACCTGCAATCATAAACTCACCAAAAACAAAAACAAACGTAAAATCCTAACTAAAACACCAAAAATTAAGTAGAAAAACACCAGTACCTAATGGTGGGTTACCTCCTACCCAGCGCTCGTTTAAGGTCAATAGCTTGACCGGACGGACAAGATTTTTCAGGCAGAGGGAGATCCCAACAGAGACTTTTTCTGTCTCTGTTCAAGTCTCCTCATCCAAGGTGGCGAGTAGGCTGTTGCAGAATGCTCATGTCCAAGAAAAGATGGAGTAAAATGTGCTCCAGGATCTATAATCACAGTGTCATCAGGCTGCTCATCATCTGCATTCCTTATGGTGAATGTCTGCCCATCTATCAGTGGTCTACGCAGCTTATCCATCTCATAACGCAGCGGCTCATCTTCCAGATGGAGGTCTATCAGGCTGTTCCTAACATCAATCACTGCTCCTGCTGTAGCCAAAAATGATCTTACAAGTAGCAATGCTTCATCCGGATCACAATCATATTTCAGCACTAAGAAGTCTGTTGGAACTAAATAGTTTCCAACTCTCACCGAGATGTCCATAAGGAGCCCTTCAGGAACTCCTATGGACTGATCAGCTAGGACAAGAGAGGTCCTAGTAGGAGTAAAATCTAGCATACCCAGCTTCTCTGCCGCAGAGTATGGCATCAAACTTCCAGCAGCTCCTAAGTCACACAGAGAACGCCTAAAACTATCCTCAAAGATTGAACAATCAAGCACAAAGACTCCAGGATCAGACAGCTTCTTCGGGATCTTGGTTAGCAGAACATCACTAATATGCTGAGGAACTATAATCACCCAGTCTCTCAGCTCTTCATCTAAAGGTATCATCTTGTTCAAATACCTCTGCACACATGGATGATAGGGTGGATCATCAGAAGATGGAATTTCTTCCAATTCTTCACCAATCTCCTCTAGCTTTTTAAGCTCTTCAATTTCCTGCTTAATCACTTCAGACACTGAGGAGTGTTGTCTAACAATCTGCGCATAAATCTCCTGTTGAGAGATCTCAGAGACTCCAGAGAATAAGCCATCAAGCTCTAAGTCTGCATCAATACCATCATCACTCAGCGAATCTGTCTGTTCACGACGTACATCGATCGACACTAAATGTGTGTCGATCGTTGCAACACTGCAATTTTCACCCGAGAGTTTTTCACCAAAATCCGAGATTTCTTCTTCCTTCACCAATTCAGCTGTACTTAGCTCAAATTTTTTACCTAGGTGAGATCCATCATTAACGTACACAGACCAGGCCTTAATATGAGTGTCTGCTAGTCCTTTTCCCTTTATTGAGCTGGAAATCTGGTTCACCTGAGTATCCAACTGCTTCATGTGAGTGTTCATGGACTCAAACTTCCCATTGAGGTCTTCATAGACAGCATCCAACTTCTTGTTGCAGTCCACAGAAATCTTGGTCTGACTCTCCATTAGTCGTTCCATCATAGCTTACATTCTACTCTCATGAGCTGTAGGTGCAGGAGGAGTTTGATAAGATGAAGATCCATAGGTTCTCTGAGTACCTTGTCCAAAGGTCTTCTGAAAACCACTAGTCTGTCCAGAATTAGATGAATTGCTGTTGAAAGCACTTTTCTGTCCTCCATTGAAGAATCTGTTTCCCTGTTGATTTCCAAATCTATTACCTTGAAATCCAGATCCTCCTATGTAATTCACATCTTCCTCCTGAGTGTCCTCCTCAGTCTGAATTACCTCTACATCCTGGGCAAAGTGGACAGCTTTCTTACCTGCTAGGAGATTGCAAACTGTGTCCAGCCTAGATCTAATGTCAGCTATGTCAGAATTCTCTACACTTCCACCAGATTTCTTCCTCCTCTCATCCATAGTCTTGCAACTGTTGCTGCCTATTAGGTTCTCAATCAACTGCTTAGCTTGCGTAGGAGTCCTGGTGTTGAAGTTAGCGTTACTGGAGTTGTCCAGTGCAGACTGATATGGAAGATCTATGCCTCTGAAGAAAATACCAATCAACTGAACCTCAGTGAATCCATGGTGTGGGCAGTCACGCTGATACTGCTTAAATCTCATCCAGGCAGTCTTTAAAGGCTCCACAGCTCCTTGGGAAAAGGTGAGTATGTCATGTTTGGACTGGTCTGAGCGCGCATCATCATAGAAGTGACGCATGAACTCACTCTTCAAGGCTGCCCAAGTAGTATACTGAGCAGGTGCCAGCTGCTTTAGCCATGCACTAGCGTCTCCAGCAAGACTGTGCGGAAAGAGCTTAAGGAACAGATAATCCGGGCAGACTCCATCATACTTCATGCCAGTGACTATGTCCTCAAATGAATCAATGTGATCCATAGGCTGCTCTGTTGGGTAACCATGAAATGCATTCTGTCTCATCAGCGAGTAGTAGATGGTTTTGATCTCAAAATCATTTCTCTCAAAAGCAGGAAGCACTAGAGCTGACCGGTTTAGATGATACTCATCCGGTCTGTTGTAGTCAGCTAAAGTCCTCTCATGGACAACCATCTGTCTAGCTTGGTTATGTCATGGTGGCTCAGCTTCCTCAACATCAGGGATCACTCGTCCATCAGCATCAATCCTTTGCCCAGCAGCATTGTAAGGATTGTTTTCTGGATCCCTCAGGGTACCTTCAGCATCTGGTATCAGAATCAAACGCTCTCGTACCATCCTTTCTCTTCTTTCTCTTCTGTTAGCTCTCTCTAAACGTCCAAGTTCTTCAAGATCGAGATTAACTAAGTCCAAGTTCGGATTACTTCTAGTTTTCTGCGTCTGCATAAACTGTCTGTAATCGTCCAGTAACGATCGATGCTATCAGTGCAACGATCGGTTCAATCTCAGAATCGCCTAGTGACGATCGATGCAAGGGTGCAACGATCGACGCAGTGCGAAATAGGTACCTGCGACAGAGAGAAAACAGACAAAATCAGTAACTAAAAAAAAAAACAAAAACAAAAACGAAAAGAAAGCGAAAAATCCTAGTAAAACCCTAGGCTCGAAGCTATCGAAGACTCTAAGAGCCCCCGGCAACGGCGCCAAAAACTTGATAGGGTCAGGTTTTAATCCTATATCTAACTGCAAGTGCACAGTTCAGTGGTTGTAGTATATAGGTATCGAATCCACAGAGACTATGGTATTCAATAGCTCAAGAACAGGAAATTAAACTAGGAAGAAAGCAATGTGATGTAATTGAAATAGCAGTGCGAGAAAGTAAACAGAAAGCATAGATTGTTGGTTGTGAAAGCAAGTTATTAAGAGCGCTAAGTCTAGGGCGTTCTCAGGAAATCAGACAAGCAGACAGTTCATTCAGAAAGGATCTAATTAAGCATAGTTCTAGAACTCAAAACACAGATATAGAATTAACCAAATTCCTTTGCGATAATTCTCTAAGTCTAAGTGCAGCAAACCAAACTTTCGTTTGCGAGAACTAACAGATTAAACTAGCATTAATTCCAAGTTTGATATGTTCACAATTATCCTAAACCAAACTTTCGTTTGCGAGAAGTTTAATTGCTCAACCTAATTAATTCAGATTCCTAAACCACACTTCCGTGTCGTATTTAGCAACCTAAGATCTAGATTCTAATTGATCAGGTTAGAACTAGCTTTAAGCACAATTAGATTGAAGAACAGATATAGTTATGAATCCTTAACTGAATTTAAACAAGTCTAGCAAGTCATGAAATCCTATGTGAGAAACCCTAAACCTAACAAGGAATCTACTCAGACATAGATAATGAAAACATAATCATATGAAGAATAAATTGCATAGAAGATAAAGAATTAAAGGGGTTCGAAATCTTCTCCAAATACAGATGAAGTAAAGGTTCAGATCAGCCCCAAAAGCTCTAAAAATCCTCTGCTCTTAATTATGAATGCGTATGTAAAAGCGTATCTAATTAAAACACCAAAAACTCAATAATATAGGTCTAATCTCGGCCAGGGGCTTCTTTGTAAATATCAGGAACTTCTGGATCAGAGTGCAATATCTTGACTCTTCATAAACCGCCGAGTTTCGGCCCATCTCGCTGGTGCAACGATCGGTGCTAGTGTGCAACGATCGACGCATTTCTCTGTTTCGGACAGTGAACTCTATCTCTCGGCCAAACACTCCAAAAATCTCCAAAATACCCCAATATCTTCAATTCAGCTCCAAACCTGATTATACCTGTAAAAGACTCTAAAAGAACACAAAAAGACACTAAAACACACTTATATCATGGTCTAAAACTAGTAAAAACCATGATATATCAGCCACATCTCTCCTATTGGATACAATGCATAGAGAAGATGAAATGAACCCTTTATGCATGCAAAGAACCAAACTATCTAATCACATTCATTTCATCAAACCAAACACTCAGCCTACTCTCTAGCCTCTACCACTCGGCTCTCTCTCTCTCTCTCTCTGATCAACACATGCAAGCTTAAACCAATAAAACACATCAATCTCCTTGAATCTTCAAAGAAACCATAAGAACCCTAGCATATTCTTCATGACTTGAAGAACAAGAAAGCTCATAACTTCTTCATTTCAAACCCAAATCACCTTCTGTAAATTCTAGTAGACTTCCCTTGATATCCTCTTCAATCGCCGGCCATCCCTCACCGTCGTCGTCGCCGGAGATCGCCAGAAGTTGGCCGAGAACCGCTGCGGCTAGGTTCTCTCTCTCTTCCTCTCTTCCTTTGGTGAATTGAAGCATCTACCACCTCTCAGTAGCCACGAAATGAAACTGGAAATGTCTTAAACTGCCTGAGCTCAGAAACCACCGCCGGAAAAGTCATCTCCGCCGTGGTCAACACAGCTCCGCCGCGGTCAACGCCGGAACCGGCCACCGGAATCCTCTCCTCTGCCTCCAAACTTCAACCGGTTCTTCATCAATGGGTCAAGAATGGTTTGGGATTGGTTTAACCTTAGTTTAGAGCAATTATATTGGTTTACTTAACCGGTCAAACCTTTGGTCAAACCTGGTTTAACCAGTCAACGGTTTGACATTGGACCGGTTTAGCTAAACCGGTCAATTAGGGATTGGTTCAACTTTTTCATCCGGTTTAGTTGGTTTGGTCAACACCGAAAACTGAGCTGGTCAACGCTCGGTCAACGGTCGTCCAAGTAGTTTGGAAGTGCTCGGGATCTGTACCAGTGTGTTCGGGGTTCGATTCGGGTGTCTCGGGAATTCATATCCGCATCCGACCCGCCATTTCCGCGCCTATCTCACTGTGAGTCGGCTCAAAACTCGTAGTTGCATGTAGACCGGGAAAACCTTAAACCGTAGTATAGGATTACATACCCGAATTTGAATTGATGGCTAATTGTTATTGATCGGTTAATTGAGAACTGGATATGTAATTTAAATGCATGTTAGGTTAATAAGGTTAAACCGTTGTGTGTCGTTGGGTTGTTAAATATATTGTTCGATGCATTCATATAGACGTTCACATGGCTAGGACCGTATATGCATATATATATATATATATATGTAATAAGAACGAGAATGAATAAATTTATATACGGGAATTAAGACGGAAATAAAATAAGAATTAAACCTAACGAACATATAGAATATGTAACGGGTTGGGTTAGGTTAAATAGTGGGGTAAAGGTAATGAATCAAGTTAATTTAATTATGAGACGCCGGGGAGTTTAGTAAGCTACTAACTCTAAACCGACGAATCGAGGAGTATTAAAAGATGCTTAGGAAAGGTTAAGTAAATGATGGGCGTGTGGTGGATAAGCCGTCTACGGATTAGCAGTCCGCTAATCCAAGATAGCGGATAAGAATGGATTAAAAGACTTAGAAACCCTAATAGGCCTGCTTGCATGGTGATTGTTGTGATTGCATTATTGCGTGGTTGTTGTTGTGAGTTTTCTGTGCAGGCTTGTTAGACTGCTTCGGTGTTGGGCCGAACAGTTCTTGTGGACACTTACTACGGTCATGGGAATAGTTGGTCTTTTGTTTCATTGATGAGTGTGTGATCTATGTTAGAGTCCCAGCAAGTATGCGTGTTTACATTCCTGCACTAGGACTCTAGGGTGCGTTAGAATCCGCAAGTCTAGGTTTTGAATACGTTCCGGTACTTCAAACCCGAATGGATCCTCGGGTAGTTGCCTAATCGGATCTTGTGCCTTCGGGTGGTGATTCCGGTTATGGTGTTAACCTACTGAGTGACGCCGGTAGGTGTGTGATTCAGAGAACACGGGGTCATGTCCTAGGGCCGAATCGCATGGAAACTCAGGTTACCGGGGGTAACTCGAGTCAATGCATATCGATGGACTGAGAACAGTGTCCTAGGTCGTGAGACTTCGTGTTTACATCTATGAGTCGCGGGTTAGTTACCATGTCAGTGACAATGCAAACCCGTGGAAGATACCAAGATCGTAGGGCCCAGTGTTGTGTTTGGTATTGTTGCACATTAGATAAATCGTGTATAATCGAGGACATGTTCCGCAATGCCTTCGATTTCCTTAATTCTCTTAATCTTTGGAAAGTGCTTGTGCGTTGTGGGTTTATCATGAAGAGGTCGTGCGTGATCGACCAATTGTTTTTATTGTTTGTTATTTTGGGGTTTTGGGGCGGGAAACTGTAGATGCTAGATAGATTAGAAGCCGTTAGTGGGGAGCCGATTCACTAGGTGATCTTAGATCGCTCATTAGACTCTTTTTGTGTTTTTTCATGTTTAGCAGCGACGGACGCCGGAGGTCCTCGGTGTAGTTTCGGGATTGCTTGTGGCGGAATTTTGATTCGGTATTTTGATTATTTTTCTCGGTTTGGCTTTGGCACCATTTGTGTATGGTTTAAGTGTGTGTGTTTGGAATGGAAAATGTTTGTAAAAATGATAAACGTTTTGTAAACTATTAGTTACTCAAAAATGGACATGCTTCCTTGGTATATTGGTTTAGTCCGAACCAACACAATTCATGGAAGCAGTACAAGTTGCAAAGCTTCGTACTGTGGAAATGAGGATAACGGAGTCAAGGATGGGTCAGTATGAGCCTTTTTCTCAAACAGATCTATCTATGGCTTGTCCTGTGGCAAACTTTTCCTATTCGACTTGCTCGGGTTCGACTTGGTCATGTTCTTGTTTGATTGTAGACCGGTCAGCTCGACGGTCAGCTCGACGGTCAGCGGAGAATCAGAAAGGGGCGTTACAAAAAGGTGGTATCAGAGCACGGTTCGTCATGGGCTTCGAAACAGTTCATTTTTTAGTGTTTTCCATGTTTTAACGAGTCAAATGTATCACCCAAGCATCCATTAGGAAACCGAGCCGCTTCTGTTAAACCCGGGGTTGGGATGAGGAATTAGGATTTTTGTATTATCTATACTAACCTTTTTTATGTTTTTAATTGCAGTCATACATCAGCGTGTCCTATGACAGACTGTGTGGTGGTGTGTGTGGTGCAGAGAGAGTTATCATCGACAACACTATGAGTGGGCACGGGTCGTCAGGACATTCACCGGGTCAGCCAGGACCACCACTTACCGGTTAATCACGAGGTTCACACGTATCGAACCGCCCTCCACTACGATTACGAGATTTAGTGGGCTCTAGGGCGCCGCTGAGGTTGATTGGACACCTCTACCTGTACCCTTGCCAGCGTCATTGGAGGACGATGCGGGCAATGCAGACATGTACGTGGAGATGCTTTCTGGTTTAGACTAGCAGACGTAGAGCTACCACCTCCACCTGTTCAGGCACCCGAGCCGATAGCAAAGCCCGGATTACCCGAGCCGATTCAACATCCTAATCTCTAGGTACCTGATGTTCCCTTACCGCCGCTCAGTATGGGAGACTATCTAGTGGATCCATTATCGCTGGATTTTGACTTGGACATGGAGCCTATTGACCCGCACTAGCACCAGCAGTGGGAGCAGCAGGTGGACGAGCAGACAGCTATGCTTGCTGACGCACTTGAGCAGCATGTTGGACCTCACCATTAGCTACACCAGCCAGTTCCAGCGCCCAAGTAATGTCAGGTATGTGGCCATGAAGGCCATCTCGCCCGTATTTATCCGATCGTCGGACCAGGACCACATTTGTTCAACCTTGAGCCTCACCGCGCACCTGTACCGGAGCCATACCGAGCCAGACCTAGTCACCTTGACCCTGGATCCAGCAGGCCACAGCCAGACTCTCCTCCCAGGCTGCCTATCGTTTGCCAACTCTGTGGCATTGAGGGCCACACCGCACCGACTTGTTCTCGCAGACTCGCCTCTTCTGCCGTTTTTCGGCTATGTGGATATGAGGGATATGTCGCCCACTTCTGCTTGAGGACGGAGCCACATCACGTCGACGCACCACCACCCAACGCACACCCATCGTACCCTCCTGGCACACCTGCCAGTGGATACTTCAGTGAGCCGTTTTGCCAGTGGTGTTGGGCATTTTGGTCTTGCTGGAGGCGTTAGGTTAGGTTAGGAGTAGTTAGGTCAGGTAAGTGGGGCACTAACTCTATTTTTCTTGTAAATAGATCGGCGGATAGGGGACTTTGCGTGTCGTCTTTGACATATCTGATGTATAACGGCGCAGTATGGGTTTTTGGATATGATGACGGCTACATATGTATGGACTCTGATCGGAACCATGTACTAAAACCTTTTATATGTATGATATATCGTTTTATGTATGTGGTGGATGCAGAGTGTTCGGCTAATCATTTCGAGTAGCATAGTAACTGTTTGCATGATTGAGATGGTTATGAAAGCAAATAGATTACCATGTGAAACCAAATGATGAGTGGAACTGACGACCGTTCATCATGACCTGAACCCAGACTAACGACGCATCCAGACCGATCGTTAGATTGCGTGACTGTGTGCGTGTAGTAATTGCTTGTTTTCATTTCCTGTTTGTTTGTTTGATTGATTGGTTCATTAGTGCAATAGGATGTGTTCCTTTAGTTAGTAAGTATCAATAGATTGCATAGTGTTAGCATGCATGGTTTTGATAGATTGGTCATTTTAGGTCTTTAAGACCATTGAATTGCTAGTTGTTCGGAGGCTTAAATAGTGATTAGTAGTCTCTCTCGGTTTCGCTAGACTGTTAAAGTTTTTATAATAAACTTAGTTTAGAGCTTTAACCTGACTTTTGAGCTAACTCGAGAGTGGCTGCGTTCCACCGTCGATTCACGAAGGAACGGAATTATAGAGTATAGTTACTTAACCTTGGGTAACCATTGGGTACATGATTAATTAACTATATTCTATGAGGAAGTGATATCGGGAGTGGATCGGAATGAATCTAACTGCTCCAATGAAAGTGTTTAATTGAATGTAGGACGGAATGGCAATGCGATATGAATATGAGACCGAACCCGAACCCGAAAGCGTGATGAAGTGACAAGACACCGTGAGACAAGTAGAACGGAACGTGAAGCAGTTGGTAGATATCGCCAGTGGAAAATTTATCATCTTAACGCGCAAACGACCGAACGAAGTCGTGAAGTATGAGGAGTTAGCAAAGGGATTTGGAAAAGAACATCGATGTGTGTTAGATCAGTCAGAAAGAGGCAAGTAATCAAATTCTTGAAGAGTGTCCCAGAAAGAAAAATCAAGATCAGAAAGATGTAGAAGTCGAAACAAAGTGGAGAAGCCAAAAGTGAAAATCAGAGCAAAGAAGTTAACAGCGAGTGAGTCTGAAGTTCGAGACAGATGGAGACAGTTAGGAGTGAAGCGAAGCAAGATGGATAAGACTAAGAACCTGGAAATAGAATGGTCGTTGGGGCATCAGTGTAAAGATCAGTTAGATGAAAGGAGTTGGAAAGAGCGCAGTAATGTCAGAAGTCAGATACATGCAGTAGTGTTCGAGTAAGGAAGTGTTGGAGTTGAGTGATAGAGCAACTTATAGAATTTTGCCGATTCAAAGTCTGTTAGTGACGGAGAATTCGGGGACCAAATTCCTGTAAGTGGGGAAGAATGTAATACCCAATATCCAAAAATATGGTCAACGGGCAGAAGAAAAGCCAACATGGGCAAAATTGTAATTTTGCCAATGTTAGGGGCAAAATGATAATTTTGCTAAAGTTCGAGATGGAAGCTACAACAGGCCAATTTTCATGTTTTACAACATAAAGAACATTTAGAAGACCAGAAGTGCAAGAAACGGGGTTTAAACTAGTTTTTCGGGATATCGGGAAGGGAAACCAATGAACCCGAAGAAACTTTAAAAATTCATAACCGTAGCTACGTAAGCTCAAATGGAGTGAATCAACTTTCTAAATTCATATAATATCATGGAGAATCTGATTTTGAGGATTTGAAGATTTATGGGAATATCTAGAAGGTTTTTAAAATATTAAACGCGAAAACGAAGAACCGAAGCAACGGGTCAAGACGGGTTTAAGGTTGGTTTGGGTCGGTTTAGATGGGTGTTTTTGTATCAGAGAGACTCACCAGGATAGGTGTTACACCTTTTTTGGCGCCACCCCTCTCCTAGTGGATACAATGCATGGAGAAGATGCAATGAACCCTTTATGCATGCAAAAAACCCAAACTATCTAATCACATTCATTTCATCAAACCAAACACTCAGCCTACTCTCTAGCCTCTCCCACTCGGCTCTCTCTCTCTCTCTCTCTCTCTGATCAACACATGCAAGCTTAAACCCAGAAAACACATCAATCTCCTTAAATCTTCAAAGAAACGATAAGAACCCTAGCATGTTCTTCATGACTTGAAGAACAAGAAAGCTCATAACTTCTTCATTTCAAACAAAATCACCTTCTGTAAAAGCCAGTAGACTTCCCTTGATCTCCTATTCAATCTCCGGCCATCCCTCACCGTTGTCCTCGCCGGAGATCGCCAGAAGTTGGCCGAGAACCCATGCTGCTAGGTTCTCTCTCTCTTCCTCTATTCCTTTGGTGAATTGAAGCTTCTACCACCTCTTAGTAGCCACGAAATTAACCTGAAAATGTTTTAAACCGCCTGAGCTCAGAAACCGCCGCCGGAAAAGTCATTTCCACCGTGGTCAACGCAGCTCCGCCGCGGTCAACGCCGGAACCGGCCACCGGAATCCTCTCCTCCGCCTCCAAACTTCAACCGGTTCTTCATCAATGGGTCAAGAATGGTTTGGGCTTGGTTTAACCTTGGTTCAGAGCAATTATATTGGTTTAGTTAACCGGTCAAACATTTGGTCAAACCCGGTTTAACTAGTCAACGGTTTGACATTGGACCGGTTTAGCTAAACCGGTCAATTGGGGATTGGTTCAACTTTTTCAGCCGGTTTAGTTGGTTTGGTCAACGGTCAAAGTCAACATCGTCGGTCAATTCCGGAAACTGAGCCGGTCAACGCTCGGTCAACGGCCGTCCAAGTAGTTTGGAAGTGCTCGGGATTTGTATCAGTGTGTTCGGGGTTCGATTCGGGTGTCTCGGGAATTCATATCCGCAAGCCGCCATTTCCACGCCTATCTCACTGTGAGTCGGCTCAAAACTCATAGTTGCATGTAGAACGGGAAAACCTTAAACCGTAGTATAGGATTGCATACCCGAGTTTGAATTGATGGCTAATTGTTATTGATCGGTTAATTTAAATGCATGTTAGGTTAATAAGGTTAAACCGTTGTGTGTCGCTAGGTTGTTAGATATATTGTTCGATGCATTCATATAGACGTTCGCATGGCTAGGACCTTATATGCATATATATGTACTAAGATCGAGAATGAATGAATCTATATACGAGAATTAAGACGGAAATAAAATACGAATTAAACCTAACGAACATATAGAATATGTAACAGGTTGGGTTAGGTTAAATAGTGGGGTAAAGGTAATGAATCAAGTTAATTAAATTATGAGGCGTCGGGGAGTTAAGTAAGCTACTAACTCTAAACCGATGGATCGAGGAATATTAAAAGATGCTTAGGAAAGGTTAAGTAAATGATGGGCGTGTGGTGGATAAGCTGTAACGCCCCTTTCCCATTCTCCTCTGACCGTCGAGTTGGCCGGTCAACAATCAAACAAGAACATGACCGATCGAACCCGAGCAAGTCGAACAGGAAAAGTTCGTCACAGGACGAAGCCAGTGACAGATCGGTTTGAGACAGAGGCTCGCACCAATCCAACTCTGACTCCGCTATCCTCGCTTCCATAGTACAAGTCGGCCGTCTTGCACTACTTCTGCGAGTTGTGTCGGTTCGGACAAAACACAATATCAGGAAAGCATATTCATTTCTGAGTAAATCAAACGTTCAGCACAACGTTTAATCGTCACTTTACAAATCATTTTCATCAATAAAGAATCAACACGCAAATCAATACAAAAGTGGCGTCAAGCCGAACCGAGAGAAAACCCCAAACCATCGAATCAAAACCCCGCCACAAGCCATCCCGAAACTACACCGAGGACCTCCCGCGTCCGTCGCTGCTTAACCTGAAAACACAAAAAGAGTCTAATGAGCGATCTAAGATCACCCAGTGAATCGGCTCCCCACTAAGGCTTCTAATCTATCGATCATCTATAGATTCCCGCCCGAAACCCAAAATAACAATCAAGCACAGCAAAAATAGCCGATCACGCACTACCACGTCGTGTCGAGCCCATACACAATCAATTGCCAAAAGAAAGAGAAGGCGATTAGAGGAAATCGGGAGCACTGCGGCACATGTCCCCGATTGAGACTCAATCTATCTACCGCGCAACACCAACTATACCAAAACACAACGCTGGGCCCCTACGGTCTTGGTAACTTCCACGGGTTTCTACTGTTACCGACATGGCAACTAACCCACGACTCCTAGCCGTCCACACAACGACTAGGACACCGTTCTCTGTCCATCGATACGCGGTGACTCTGACTACCCCTAGATAGCCCGAGTTTCCATGCAGTCCGGCCCTAGGACATGACCCCGTATTCTCCGGACCACACACCTACAGACGTCACTCCATAGGTTAACACCATAACCAGAATCACCACGGTCCGGTTAGGTAACTACCCAAGGATCCAATCGGGTCGGAAGTACCAGAACGTAATCAAACACCTAGACTTGCGGGATCTAACGCACCCTAGAGTCCTAGTGCAGAAATGTAAACACGCAGACTCGCTTGGACTCTAGGAATCAATCTCAATCAATAACAATAATCAACCCCGCATCCCGCAAGTCAACTCACACACACCACACCGCCCCCTGACTCAGCACCGTACCGAGTCAGTGGTTACGACTCAACCGGTCCCATGACCAGGTTAAGTATCAATACGGATTGCTCGGCCCAACACCGAAATAATCTAAAGGCTTGCACAAAAGATCAACCACAACCACACAACAAATACAACCACGCAATCAACACACAACAACACACGACATGCCTATTAGGGTTGCTAACATCTTTTAACCAAATTACGCCCGCTACCTTGGGTTAGCCGCTTGCTAACCCATAGACGGTTCACCAACCACAACACTTCTCTTTTATTAACCAGTCCTAATCATCTTTTAATAACTCCTCGATCCGTCGGTTTAGAGCTAGTAGCTTACTAAACTCCCCGACGTCTCATTATTCATCACTTAATTCATTTAACTCGGGAAACCTAATACCGTTCCATACTCTATACGCATGTTCAAGGTTAAACCGTATTTTAACTCGTCTTAATTCCCATATATAGGTTCATTTAATATCGTCCTTTACTTACATATATATGCATATACGGTCCTACTCATGCCACGACTATATGAATGCATCACGCAATATTACTATCAACCTAACGGCAGTCAACAGGTTTAATCCGTTTAACACTAACATGCTTCTTTAACCCTAGCCGGTTTAATGTCAATTCAATCAATCATTCAATTCACAATTCAATTCGGTTTAACACGATCGGGTATGCATTCCTATCTCTACGGTTTCCCATTTATCGATCTATATGAATGCTACGGTGTTTGAGCCGACTCACAGTGATTTCGCGGAATGAACGGCACGGATGCGGATACGGATTCCCGAGACCCCGAACTAAACCCGAACCTTCCCGAATACACGAACACGAACCCCGAGACTTCCCGAACACCCCAGGATAAATCGCACACACAAACCGGCCGGAGTCAACGCGTTGACCGGCGTTGACCACGACGTTGACCGGCGTTGACCGGCTGACCGTTGACCGTTGACCGACCGATGACTTTGACCCGGTTGACCGTTGACCACTTCCGGTTTACTCCCTTGACCCACTGAACCACCAATTGAACCGAACCAACTCCAAATCAACCGGTTTAGTTAAACCGGTTAGGTCAAACCGTTGACCGGCGTTGACCAAGGCTTAACCGGTTTGACTAGACCGGTTCTTCCACTGAACCAAGCCCAAACCGACTCCAATGCATCTCACATCCACCCATGAAGAACCGCTGAAGATTTGCCGGCGAGGGGAGGTTTTCCGGCGAGTCCTCCGGCGTTGACCGCGGCGGCTCCGGCGTTGACCGCGGCGGCGGTGGCTTTCTCCGGAGAATCAGAAGCTCTTCCACACACACCAATCTGCTCCTCTTGACTAGATCTACCCATCCATGGCCTTAAACCCTTGAAATAAGTTGAGGAGAGAGAGTAACCCTTCAAAACCCTAACCGCGGCTGCTTCTTTGTTGATTTCCGGCGAGCTACAGTGACGGCAGCGACGGTGGCTGGATGGAACTTGAAGAGTAGGATGAGATGAAGCTACTGGACTTTGAAGCACCGGATTTGAGCTTAAGGTGAGAAAGTTATGCACTTTCTTGTGCAAGAAGTCTTGAAGAACACCTTGAATCCTTGAAGAATTCTTTGAAGATGCAAGAGGTTTTGAGGACTTTTGTTGAATGTTTCTGGAGAGAATTGGAGAGAGTTTCGACAGAGAGAGTAGAGTGAGAGATGCAGACCTCCAATGACAAGAAAAGGGGGATGAATAGTAAGATTCCATGCATGTATCCCTTTTCCTCCATGCATCAAATATTGTGTTGACACCTATCCTCCAAAATCTGTCGACCCAGGGAGCTCACACCTGTCCCAGGTAAGTTTTCGAAGCCCACTAAGGCCCAATAACACTGGCCCAATCCAATAAAACCCTTCCTTAACTTGCTTGTGCACTTATGCTCGATTTACTCATTTTCCCGATAATTATTTTCATAAATACCAGATGATTCTCTTAAATTCACAACACTTCATAAACGGATTCTCCCTGATTTTAGATGAATTTAGCAACTTGAATCATCTCATTTGGAGTTTCCTAGCTCCCGTTATGATTTTCCGAAGTTTTCCCGGTTTAGCTCGGTTTTCACCCGATACTCCGAAAAATGCATTTCTGCTCCGTTTCTTCGAATTATGATCTTGTAAATGTTCTTTATGATTTAAAAAGAGAACATTTGGCCTGTCTCGTCTTCCGTCTCGAACTTTGGCAAAATTACCATTTTGCCCTTGGGTTTGGCAAAATTACAATTTTACCCATGTTGACTCTTCTTCTGCCCGTTGACCGTATTTTTGGATACGGAGTATCACATAAGCCGTCTATGGATTAGCAGTCTGCTAATCCAAGGTAGCGGATAAGAATGGATTAAAAGACTTAGAAACCCTAATAGGCCTGCTTGTTTGGTGATTGTTGTGATTGCATTATTGCGTGGTTGTTGTTGTGAGTTTTCTGTGCAGGCTTGTTAGACTGCTTCGGTGTTGGGACGAACAGTTCTTGTGGACACTTACTCCGGTCATGGGACCGGGTAAGTTTGTTAGTACGGACTAGGTGCCTTATCTAGTCAGGATGGTGGCGTGATAGTGCGAAGGCTTGCGGAATAGTTGGTCTCATTGATGAGTGTGTGATCAATGTTAGAGTCCCAACAAGTCTGTGTGTTTACATTCCTGCACCAGGACTATAGGGTGCGTTAGAATCCGCTAGTCTAGGTTTTGAATACGTTCCGGTACTTCCGACCCGAATGGATCCTCGGGTAGTTGCCTAATCGGATTGTGTGCCTTTGGGTGGTGATTCCGATTATGGTGTTAACCTACTAAGTGAGGCCGGTAGGTGTGTGATTCGGAGTGCATGGGGTCATGTCCTAGGGCCAAATCGCATGGAAACTCAGGTTACCGGGGGTAACTCGAGTCACTGCGTATCGATGGACTGAGAACAGTGTCCTAGGTCGTGATACTACGTGTTTACGTCTAGGAGTCGTGGGTTAGTTACCATGTCGGTGACAATGCAAACCCGTGGAAGATACCGAGATCGTAGGGCCCAGTGTTGTGTTTGGTATTGTTGCGCGTTAGATAGATCGAGTATAATCGAGGACATATGCCGCAGTGCCTTCGATTTCCTTAATTCTCTTTATCTTTGGCAAGTGCTTGTGTGTTGTGGGTTTATCACGACGAGGTAGTGCGTGATCGACCATTTGTTTTTGTTGTTTGTTATTTTGGGGTTTTGGGGCGGAAAACTATAGACGCTAGATGATAGGTCGAGTTTTAATCCCTATTCTAACTGCAAGTGCACAGTGATGTAGTTTTAGTACTTAGGGTATCGAATCAACAGGGACTCCGGTCAACGATAGATTTAGAACGATCAAGTTAAAACTAGGAGAAAGCAATATGGGAAAGCAGTAAATCAGCAAGCAAAAAGTAAATAGCAGCGAGTTGTGAGCAAGGAAGCGAAGCGTTAAGTCTAGGAAGTTCTCAGGAAATCAGGAACACAAGCAATCAATCAATCGAGATCTAATCAGAAACTGTTCTAGAAGTCAAAACACAGATATAGAATTAACCAACTCTCGTTGCGAGAATTCTCTAAGTCTAAGTGCAGCAATCCAAATCTCTTTGCAATTACTAACAGATTAAACCAGCTTTAATTCCAAGTTTGATTTGTTCATAATTAAACTAAACCAAATCTCTTTGCGAGTAATTTTAATTGCTCATCTAGGTTCTTTCTAGCTAATTAACCAACTGTCATTGCATCAATCAACCTAACATCATAAATCTAGATAGCTACTTCAGATTAAGCATTAAGAACAATCCTAGACGAAGAACTAGCAGATATGAATCCCTACAGATTGATTAAACTATAATTCCATGAAATCCCTAATGAGAATCCCTAAACTTAACAGGTAATCTACTCACACATGTTCATCGAAACAGAAAACATCTTGAATAGAAAACCAAATATCATAAAACAAAGTAAAGATCTGTGGTTCAAAATCCTCTCTCTTTCGAGAACAGGATCAGCCCCTAACTCTCTCTGAAATAAAATAAGACTTAAGAAAAGCGTAGCCTAAACAAGTGGCTAAAAACCCTAATATATAGTCTAAAACACGTTTTGGGCTTCTGTGTAAATATCTGGGCTTTTCTGCAATATCAACATTCTTCATTAAACCGCCGAGTCTGGCCCATTCGCGCTATGCATCGATCGATGCAGGTGTGCAACGATCGACGCAATCCTCAAATCTGGGCAGTGAACTCTGTCTCTCGGCCAAACACTCCAAAATGCTCCAAAATCTTCAATTCAGCTCCAAAAGTACTTAGACCTGTTAAATACCTGAAATGACTCTAAAACATAGTAATAGACTCGATAAATAAGACATATACCATGGTTAAAAGCCCTAAAATCCATGGTATATCACTAGATAGATTAGAAACCGTTAGTGGGGAGCCGATTCACTGGGTGATCTTAGATCGCTCATTAGACTCTTTTGTGTTTTTTCAGGTTTAGCAACGACGGGCGCGGGAGGTCCTCGGTGTAGTTTCGGGATTGCTTGTGGCGGGATTTTGATTTGGTATTTTGATTGTTTTTCTTGGTTCGGCTTTGTCGCCATTTTGTGTATGGTTTAAGTATGTGTTTGGAATGGCAAATGTTTGTAAAAATGATAAACGTTTTGTAAACGTTTATTTACTCAAAAATGGACATGCTTCCCCGGTTTATTGGTTTAGTCCGAACCGACACAACTCATGGAAGCAGTACAAGTTGCAAGCTTCGTACTGTGGAAATGAGGATAGCAGAGTCAAGGATGGGTCAGTTTGAGCTTTTGTTTCCAACCGATCTATCTCTGGCTTCGTCCTATGACAAACTTTTCCTATTCGACTTGCTCGGGTTCGACTTGGTCATGTTCTTGTTTGATTGTTGACCGGTCAGCTCGACAGTCAGCGGAAAATAGTAAAGGGGCGTTACACACGTCGGCAAAAGTGTGCGAGCTCGTAAAAAGTTGGGAGAGAAAACTTTCATGCGCTCAAACGTTAATTTAATGTTTAGCATTTTCATCTAACTTCTTGGAGCACATATCCTAACTCATCTTGCTGCTAAAGGTGTAGCATTTTTGTGCTTCTGTTTGAATTTTTGTTTCTTCCACTTTGCAAGTTTCTTCAAAACTGACTTATATTTCCATTGCATCTTTGCAAAAATATTTTCCTTTCCTCTCATAATCCATCTTTTTCTCACTCAAGCTTCTGCAATGACTGCAATTCTTGTTACGCTTGTTGTCCTTTCTCTCATGCCATTCCCACCTCGTTTTCTCCTTATTTTTCCTTGTGAACCCATAACCCAACCTTTGGTTTAACTCCTTTCTCTTTCTCATGCATGGTTATTTTTCTTACCGTAGATTTTTCCTCAAACACTTGACATGCATAATTATCCTTGTTGGCAAGTTACTCATTTTCATTACCTTGGGATTGTGCCTCATCCCTCCGTATTGTAGGATTATAGTGTGTTCATGGTTCAATTAACAGATTGCAACCTAACACATAATCTTAAACAGATCTAGGTTCTTGTAACTGAATCATAAAACAAACCTGGACATTACCTTTTGCAGCGGAATGATTGTAATGTCGAGATCAGATTAGAGCTGATTAGAATCGGCTCCTCCTCGTGTATCCACACTCTTACAAGCACGGGACGGCTGCTAGACCAAAGTTGGAGGAAACAGAGAGAAACAGGATGGCCAGTTTTCAGATTCGCAGACACCCACCGAAATAATAAGACTCACTTCTTATTTATCTCGACTCGTCAAAAACCTAAACTGATGTTTCGGTTTCGCTATTGTGTCGACCGACACATATACCTGTGTCGATCGACACAAGTCCTGTATCTCGATATGGGCCCAAGTAATTAACTAATGGCCCAAGTCTCTCTGTACAAATACAGTAAATGCCTTGCATCTTACCGTATTAATTCCATTTAACTTTCCCGTTAGCTATGGTGTGTGACCCTTTGGGATCATACAATACTGGTAATAAGTCCTAAACTTATAGATCAAGAGCGGGCTCTAGCAAGTCATCATGATCACCCAGTATTTATGACTTATGTCTGATCTCGACACTTATCATACTTTCTAGAGATAGTACAGTAGATTTCAGGACATTCCCAACAAAATGATACTCCCTCCGTTTCATAATAAGTGTCATTCTAACATTTTTCACGTAAATTAAGAAACCAATTAAAACTTCTATTATACCCTTAACAACTAATTTGACTTTTGGTATCTTTATTTTTCATTGGTTAATAATAAGGTTAAAGTAGGTAATTTATGTCAAAATTTGCATTGAAAATCTAAAACGACACTTATTTTAAAACGGAAAATAACTCTACAACGACACTTTTTGTAAAACGGAGGGAGTATGATTTAAATGTAAAGATGAGGTGACACAAGGAGAAGAGAGAAAAATCTATAAATTTCACATTTATTCTTATTTTTCATATTAACATTTTGTATTTAAGAGTGATAGATTTAGTAACCAAATGTTACTTGATTCAAACTTATTGTAAACAATGTCATTCAACATACTTTACAAAAGTCATTCAAGTAACATTCAGTTACTAAATCTATCACTCTTAAATACAAAATGTTAATCTGAAAAATGTGAAATTTATTAGTATAACCAATTTATTTACTTTATTATTCGTCCCTTCGGGGACATCCGATAAAATTTACTTTATTATTCTCTTCCTAAGTATTTTAGAAAATTTTCAAGATACAAAAGTGACAAATGATCTTTCATATTCCTTTAAAATTGTTTTAAATGTAGAAAAATAATAAATTGGAACAACAGAGAGAGAGAGGACGGCCAGAGCTGATGATAACCGCCTCCTCCTAGGTATCCACACTCTTACAAGCTACTGGATCAGGCTGCTAGACCAAAGTTGGAACAACAGAGAGAGAGAGGACGGCCAGACCTGAAAATCGCAGAAGACTCTTCTTACTGGCGCCTATCCTCTTCCTTATATGGGCCCAAGTGATTAAACTAATGGCCTATTAGGCTTTTGGGCCCAAGACCCAAATCAGACAAAAGACTGTATTTTGTCTGGCCCAATTCTCTGTACAAATACAGTAAATGCCGTGCATCTTACCGTATTAATTCCATTTAACTTTCCCGTTAGCTATGGTGTGTGACCCTTAGGGATCATACAATACTGGTAATAAGTCTTAAACTTATAGATCAAGAGCGGACTCTAGCAAGCCATCATGATCACCCAGTACTTATGACTTATGTCTGATCTCGACACTTATCACACTTTCTAGAGATAGTACGGTAGATTTCAGGACATTCCCAACACGTATAACCCCAACTACATTTTGAATATCTTCAGAACTAAGAGATATCCTCCCTATCTCTATACCCTCATGCCACTCTAGAGTGTCTTTCCTTTTCTTCTCCGATGTCCCTTTCCATCTAACAATAATTTGATCAAACAATCGGAAGACAGATTCATCTCCTCCATCACCTTCATCTTCATCTCAGCCAAAGATTCAATCGGATCTTCATCCTTTATTAATTTCTCACATGCCACCACCTCCATTACAAGATCTGTACCAGCAGAGGCCTGCCGATCCTCAGAGTTGACAAATCGTACTTCTCTTTCGACATGATTTTCTGCTGGATCGGATCAAGACGCCTCACGAATCCTACTACATGTCTCATAAGCACCTTGAGGGGCTCGGTTTCATCAATTTGGATCCCCTTCACCCTCTTACTTTCTATCCATCGTTGCTCCATACGATCTAGAATGTTGAGGTTCTTCTCCATTTGACTCTTCATCCATTCGACGTATTTCTCCAACGACGAGATCTTCGTCCCCACTTCTTGCTCCATCATAGTGATCATCTCCCTCACATCACTTATTTCTTTGTTGTGTAATAGATTCCCACTCTCGACCTCACTCTCATACCATGTTGATACGTGAAGCATATCAAAACAGTAGAATAGAAAATATTGAGAAAAGTTTTATATACCAATTACAGGTTTGAGGAAAAATGGAGTCTCTCACCTCCAATGAACACTAACATGGTGATTAACAACTTGAAAACTCTTTCTCTACATCCTCAACACTGGTATATAGTAGAATCATACGCTGCATGGAAACGGTTACGCTGAAGCATAACGTCTGGAAACGCGAAAACAATTTTTTTTTAAAAAATAGGAAGCGAAACGTTTTGGAAATGTATGTAAATATATTTATAAGAGTATAATGAACACTAACCATAAGAAAATAAAAGTTCAACATAATATTTGAAACAATATGAGTCCAACCATATTAAAAAATAAATAAAATTTGAAACAAAAACATCCTTAAATACCAACGAACATGAATCGTTTTGATTTAATTTTGAAACTATCAATCTTAATATGAGATATAGAAGTTGTAAAATCATCTTCTTCTTTGCGTTTTTTATAGTTTTCTTAAGGTACGAATATGATTTATGCAAAAAAATTTATATTATTTAGTAGTGACAGAAGGAATTTCTAGCAGTTCCTAATCCAATTAGGCAGCCCTAGGTATAAATTCCAAGCCTAGGATCTAGGGTTCATGTAATTGAATCTAACAGATCTCGAGATTACCTGATGAATATGCAGCGGAAGTGTTTGCAGATAATCGAGATCACGAAGCGCCTCAAATGCTGCGCCTCTACTGGTATCCACACGCACACAAACTGAACAGGAGGGATGCTAGTGCCTATAGAGATCCAATCTCTTCAGAGGTTTCTATTCAAGTTCTGGTGGCTGTGAATTAGGTTGGCCATCAGTTTAGGTCGACCATATATCTTATATATGTCGACTTAAACCATGACAGAATTAACCAACGATTAACCGAATTAATCTGATTAATCCGCGAGTGCATCGATCGTTGCACTATATGCATCGATAGATGCAGTCCCAGAACATTGATATCGAATGCATATCAAATATGCATTCACTAGATCATTACATTAATGATCAACCTCGTCTTTAACGTCCAGTTTGCTTAGGTGTGTGACCCTGTAGGATCATATAACACTAGCAATGAGTTCTAAACTCATTGATCATAAGTGGCTTCTAGCAAAGCATTATGACTACCTAGTATTATATGATTGTCTCATCTCGACAATACAACTATCACTTAGAGCAAGTACAATAGATTTCAGGACATTCCCAACAATCTCCCACTTGTACTGGAATCATCTATTCCGATAATCCCTTCATCACTATATCTCGATCTAGCATAAGGCAAGAACTGTGTCATCCTTATTGAGCCAAGATCATGTTCATCGAACTCCTATTTATACTGACAAGACAAACGACTGACAATCACCTCGTTTGAGTGTGGCCACACATTTCTCAGTATCAAATCTTCGATGGGCCCTGAGATATTTATCTCCTGTTATATAGGAGGGACAAATCCCATCTTGTTCCATCCCTGTTTCTTCACACACTTCATGATACGCCCAATCAATGCCTTTATAGTCACCAGTTACGGCTGACGTTTGACAAGGTTAAAGCGGACCAATTCATATGTAAGAAAACATGATGAACTCAGGTCTAAGGACTATACTCTATAGTCGTAATGAAAACTCTCATGGCACTTATATAACTATCCCGTAGAGTTCTCATCAGTGGGTCATGTCCGATCCTGTGTTCTCCAACACATATCTATGTGATTGACTTTAATACTCTTATTAATGACTCCATGAAACTTAGTCATCAGTCACCTCACATACTAGTCTCACGTGGTTGTTAATGTCCCACTTTAACAACCTCGACCAGGGACCAACATAATTTATGTCATTTATTATCTATAGGGTTTCATGATCAAGTCACATACTTGATGACCTATAAAATGTCATAAATTACTTTGGGACTATTATTTAATAACCATTATTAAATAATACAGATGTCAGATTTCAATAACATAATCGAATTATGTTTATACGAACATCATATCATAACTAAAATTAATAACAATGACTCCCACTAAAATTAAGATTACATCTTAAGACATCTAATGCCTTTAGCAGTAGCCTGACCCTCATTCGCCCTTGCTCATCGTGTGTCGAAAGACACTGCGTCTTGCTAAGAGTAATACCAAGAGTCATTTGCACGAAGCCCTTCTTGGAATCCTGCATATTGGACATGTGCAAGGCCTTATCACTATAAGTATCTTGACACAATCCAATTAGCATATCCAATCTATCTCTATAGATTCTTATTCCAAGGATGTATACGGTTTCTCCCATAATTTTATTGAAAAATAACTTTCGAATCAAGTCTTAACAGACTGAAAAAATGGAACTTCATTACCGAGAAGTGGTATGTTATCAACATATAATACTAGAAATGCAATTGCACTCCCACTAGTCCTCTTGTAAACACACAGTTCCTCTTCATTCATGACGAAGTCAAACCTTTTGACTGCTTTATCAAAACGAAGATTTCAACTCCGAGATGCTTGCTTCAATCCATAAATGGTTTGATGAAGCTTGCATATCTTCCTAGCTTCATTAGGATCAATGAAAAACTTCAGGTTGTGTCATGTACACATCCCTTTCCAGAATTCCATTAAGGAAAACTGTTTTCACATCCATCTGCCAGATCTCATAACCATTATGAGTGGCGGTTGCTAGGAGAATCCGAATGGACATAAGCACGGTGTCTGGGATTAGGTTTCTTCACAGTCAATACCATGAATTTACTTGAAACCTTTTGCCACCAACCTTGCTTTGTACATCTAAAATAACCATCCCATTTCGGATTCAACGGCTTTCAGCCATTTTCGGAGTCAAGGCCCATCATTGCTTCCTCAAAATTCGCAGGCCCGTCACTTTCAATGATCAGTAGATCACGGCAATTGGTTACGAGAAATCCATATTTCTCGGGTTCGTGACGGATCCTTTCGGATCTGCGAGCTTCAGTTTTCTGTAAGAGTCGCGCACACATATCTCATATGTATACTTTTACCACGACCTAATTAACCAAGATTTAAACCGTAGTTAATTAAGTCATAAACCAAAATCAATATTTGGTTCGCGACCTGTGTCGATCGATGCAACTTTTGTGTCGATCGACACTTCTTCAGAAACTCGCCATTTAAATGTATATCGAATATACATTCACCAGATCTTTTATAAACTCTAGGCACCACAGGTGCAGGTTCTACAACTCTTTGTAGATCCAACCGCTGCTCTTCCTCATCAGGTTGAGCAGTCTCCTGTGATTTTTTCGAATTTCTTCGAGTTGTACTTTTACTCCCACTGTTCTTCTTGGAAAGAAAGTCTTTCTCAAGAAAACATAGTTCCGAGCAACAAACAATTTGTTCTCGAACTGGTTGTAAAAGTAACATGCCTTGGTTTTTGTTAGGACAACCAATGAAGTAGCACTTATCAGATTTGGGTGTGAGCTTATCAGAGATTAAACGTTTTATATAAGTCTCGCAACTCCAAATCTCCATGATGGATAAATCAGAAACATTTACATTCCACATCTCATGTGGTATCTCTGTAACTGATTTTGATGGAACTCTATTTAAAGTAAACTCAGACGTTCCTAGAGCGTATTCTTTGAAAGATAATGGAAGATCTAAGTGACTCATCATTGATCGAACCATATCTAATAAAGTCCGATACAGGAGGAGTGAATTGTGAAACACTTTCACAATCTCTCAGATGATCACTAAATTCTTGACATAAGCATTCACCTCCATGATCTCATCGTAGAGGTTTAATACCTTTGCCAAATTGATTTTGTACTTCATTTTGGAACTCTTTGAACTTTTCAAAGATTCTGACTTATGCCTTATGAATAAAGGCATAACCATACCTTCTGAAAATATCAGTAAAGGTAATGAAGTACTGAAAATTTCCTCTAGCATTTGCGCTTATCGGGCCATGTACATCCGTATGTATAAAGCCCAATAATCCTCTGGCCCATTCATTTTATCCGTTCGTTCGCAACCTGTATCGATCGTTGCATACATGCATCGATCGACACTACCTTTGTTGAAAAGGGCCTCTGTCGTTTTCCAATAAACAAGATTCACTTTACTCATTATGATTCATAATCAAATGAGCCCAAAATCCCATCACTATGGAGCTTCTGAATCTGTTTCTCATTTATTTGGCCCAAAACGACAATGCTAGAAAGAAGTTTGATTCGTATCATTTGACTTGAATCTCTTGGTATTTATGTTATAGTTAGGCACATTCTTGTTTAGAACATAAATTTCATTCTCTAATGGATTGCTACTATAAAATATATCATTGTAATCAAATGAATAACACTTATTCTTAACTTGAAAAATGATATCCTTCCATATCCAAACAAGGAATAGAAATAATCTTTCTGCTCATAGCAGGTACATAGTAGCAGTTTTAAGTTCAAAACATGCCATAAAAGGAAAAACAAATGAAATACTCCTACGGTTAATGAAGCAACTCTTGCTTCATTCCCACTCATAGGTCCACTTGTCCTTTCTACATAGTCCTACTTTTGCTCAGGCCCTGCACATTTTCACAAAATATGAGTACCACAGCTGGTATCCAATACCCAATAAGTAGGACTATAAGAAGTAACATTTACTTCTATAACATAATACCTGAAGAAGAAGTCTCGTACGTCTTCTTCAGCTTCTCATAATCTTCCAAGAATTTATTGCAGTTTCTTTTCAAATGCCCATAACCATTACAATAACAGCACTTAACATCTTCAGAAGGACTTGTTTTAACCTTAGGAGCATGGCCAGACTCGCTTGGATTCACAATCGAGCTCGTCTTGCCATCACCTTTGTTCTTACCAAGTTTCTTAAACTTCTTACCCTTTTGTACCATAAGGACATCTGGGGTGTCCTTCTTGATGTTAGGTTCAGCAGTCTTAAGCATCCCATGCAATTCAGTCAACGTATTCGTCAAGTTGTTCATGTTATAGTTCATAACAAATTGATCATAGCTTGATGGCAGTGACTGTAGCATGATGTCAGTAGCCAACTCTTGGCTAATGGGACAATCCAGTTTCCCCAGGTTATCAATATAACCCATCATCTTAATGACATGAGGACTAACTGGTTCGCTCTTTGGTAGCTTGCACTCAATCAGAGACCTAACCGTCTGGTATCTCTGAGTTCGTGCCTGCTCCTGAAACATACTTTCCAGGCCAGTGATCATCTCTTTTGGCGACTCCACGTACTCAAATTGCTTCTGCAATTCCGAGTTCATGGTAGCCAACATGAGACAACTCACATCCACCGCATCATTAGAATGCTTATCCCAAGCATCCTTATCAGACTTCCATGCATTGGCTCGGTACTTCTTGGGGAGAACTTTCTCAAGGACATAGTCCTTTTTCTCCTGTTTGAGAACAATTCTCAAGTTCCGATACCATTCAAGAAAGTTGGATCCATTTAACTTATCCTTCTCAAAGACGGATCGCAGGGAGAAATTGTTACGATGGTTTGTGCTAGACATAGCTGAAAAACAAGGGAGGTTTTAGTTATGATGTTCAAGAAATGAGAAGTTTTAACAATTAAGAAAACTCGCATTATATTCAAACAATGTTTCCTCAGATGAATATAATGATCCAAGACCCATACTTCACTAAACTTGAGTGAGCCACTGGCTATCACCCAAATTTTAGCTATCTAGGTAAGCAACAACCTTGCTAGTTATATCCAATATAACTCTTGGTTGTGGATTGACATCTCATGTCAAATCCACCTGATGTCTCTAGGCCCAAAACGATTTTGATTGCCCAGTCAAGTAAACCAATCTCTTAAGTCATGTAATTGTTGACGCCTTGCACTGCAAGCCCATCAACACGATTACTTCCTGCCTTACTCATGTAATTGTGGATACCTTGCACTGCAAGCCTATCACTCAATGAAACGAGTCTTGACAGTTGACAAGATTGGAAAGACATCAAGTATCACTTGATATTTGGTTGAGGAACAGAACCTTAAAACGTTCAGTTTTATTATGTTTTAATTCTTATAATTAATTGATTTATCTTGCTTCGGTTCTGTGATTTCAGGTTCAACAACCTAATCATCAAATCTGATGTCGACCGACACTACTATAGTGTCGATCGATGCAGAATAACCAAAACAATCCGCGATAACCGATCAATCCAATTGATCCGGTTTTGAATACCGGTCAGTGTCGATCGATGCTACACTAGCATCGGTCGATACCAAACTTATCAAACTAATCGCAATTAAATCATTCACAGTTTTCAACCATCATTAACCAAGCTCGATAACCGGTCCAATCCAATTGAACCGATTCATCAATCTTGCGAGGTTTGTGTCGATCGATGCAACAATTGCATCGATCGTCACTAGGCGAAAACTAAGGTTTATTTGGGTTTTCGCCCTGCATCGATCGATGCCGGATTGGCATCGATCGACACCATGCGAAAAACCCTAAATTTTATTCGGGTTTTCGCCCTGTGTCGATCGATGCCGGATTGGCAACGATCGACACCATGCGAAAAACCCTAAGACGTTTTTCGAACAAACCCTAAACTAGGTTTTTCATGAAAACGAATTTTAGCAAGTTTGTATCAACCATACACAGATTCAGATTCAACTAATCTAATCAACATGCTACAAATTCAATGGAACCCTAAAGCTCTGATACCACTGAAGGAATTTCTAGCAGTTCCTAATCCAATTAGGCAGCCCTAGGTATAAATTCCAAGCCTATGATCTAGGGTTCATGTAATTGAATCTAACAGATCTCGAGAGTACCTGATGAATATGCAGCGGAAGTGTTTGCAGATAATCGAGATCACGAAGCGCCTCAAATGCTGCGCCTCTACTGGTATCCACACGCACACAAACTGAACAGGAGGGATGCTAGTGCCTATAGAGATCCAATCTCTTCAGAGGTTTCTATTCAAGTTCTGGTGGCTGTGAATTAGGTTGGCCATCAGTTTAGGTCGACCATATATCTTATATATGTCGACTTAAACCATGACGGAATTAACCAACGATTAACCGAATTAATCTGATTAATCCGCGAGTGCATCGATCGTTGCACTATATGCATCGATCGATGCAGTCCCAGAACATTGATATCGAATGCATATCAAATATGCATTCACTAGATCATTACATTAATGATCAACCTCGTCTTTAACGTCCAGTTTGCTTAGGTGTGTGACCCTGTAGGATCATATAACACTAGCAATGAGTTCTAAACTCATTGATCAGAACTCATTGATCATAAGTGGCTTCTAGCAAAGCATTATGACTACCTAGTATTATATGATTGTCTCATCTCGACAATACAACTATCACTTAGAGCAAGTACAATAGATTTCAGGACATTCCCAACAGTGACAACTTTTTTTTCTAAACAAAATATAAATTATCACTTAAACTTTTACATTTTAAATTATTACAATTAAAACAGAAAACATAATTTCCAAGAAAAAGAAATAGCGTTTCCAAAAATGGATATGTCATTTCCATCGCGTTTCCAAAAATAAATATACGCTTTGATCGCGTTTCACATTTCCATGCGTTTCTGTTTCTGAAACGTTTCCAAAACGGAAAACGTTTCTGTTTCTGAAACATTTCAATGGGAAACGGTGCTCGGAGTTTCTATGTTTAGAATCTAATAGAAAACCTAAACTACTTATTACACAAATCTATTTAAAAAGTTACTAATTAATACAATACACCATGGCAGAGAAATTGAGAACTGATTAGAACTTTTTATCGTAGGTTTCAGTTACAAGAAAATTATTAGTTTATTGGTAATTCTACATCGTTCAGATACTAAGCTCAATCGCATTCGTGAAACATCCAAATTTAATAAACGAATCAAGTACTTGTGATTACAACATTGAACATACGACTGTGTTCGTATTGCACCAAAAACTTCGAATAAACAGGACCTTCTAAACCAGCTAGAAGGTTGTACTCACTAGTACAATTCAAAAACACAAAAACGTTGACCTCTACATAAAATGCATCAACTTAGAATTAATCTTTGCAGATGAATGGGACCATCAGGCTTTGTGGTCTCGGTAATGAACAATGGCTTCAGGTTTAAGACGACCTGTGCAGATTTGATGAACGGTTGAAAACAGCGGAAACATCTCGAGCCATCCACAATGGTTCAGAACCTCGTAGACCTCTCTTGCCGTGGCAACACCCTTCAATAAGCAATGAACCACTTTCAGATTTAGGACTAACATATAGTAACTAAGAGAATAGGTTCCATTTTAGGAAACTTCTGTATATATTTGGTGTCTACCTGTAGCTTTTGCCCCTGTAGCATCTCTGCTTCAAGATCATCAAAAGATCTGCGATGTTTACACCACAAAAACATCAATACACTAACTACAATCAGTTAAAGTGAATCGGAGGTCAATTTGATTAACAAAAGGTTAGACCTTTTTCCTCCGCTTTGGGCAAATGCTTCTGCAACTCTTCGGTTTCTTCCACCTACTGTAATAATCAGTGAAACAATAGTCAAAAGGGGGTCACTGTGATGGCCAGATAATTCGTGTATTGTTCAGTCCTTACAGCAAGTTGTTATGACATCTGCTACACCACAGCTCTCGAAGAAAGTACTGTCTTTAACAGATGGAAACAGAAGCTTCGAGAGAGCTCTCATCTCTCTTAAACCAATCCTCATGATTGCAGCCTAGAGATGTTTTTAAAAGTAATTAGCTTGAAACCTCTAAGAACTACTAAAGTCTCTTAATAGGAAACAATAAACTTACCTTTGTGTTATTACCCATTTCCAAACCATCAACGAAACCAGCTGCAATAGCCACTACATTCTTCAATGTCCCACACAACTCTACTCCTTCAACATCATGAACCTATTTTTAACAAAAGCATTTTTCTTACTGAGCAAGCTCTATATTAGAAAATTTTGCCAAATTATTCAATCCTTAGTGGCAACAACTTTAGCCATTCCACAACCTAAAACGAAAACTAAAGGAAGCATGAAAATTACTTACAGGAGTGACCATAAAATACGGAGTACTAAACAACTGAACCCATGTGTCAGCTATTTCTGTACTCTCTCGATATCCAACGGTTGCTTCGCTAAACTTCTCCACAGCGATCTGTATTACACTGTATTAGTCACATCAATGTGAAACCAGAATGTATTGGATCTTGTAAAGGAGAAAAAAAAAATCCATGTAACAACCTCATTTGCGATGTTTGCGCCCATAAGAACACAACAATTGATACCGAGTTCCTTGGAAATGAGACTGGAGATCATACAAGGACCTTCCTTCTTCACTTCCATCCCTTTAACAAGAGATATAGCCTCAACCTCTCCTGTTATCTTTCCCTTCAGTTTCTTGCATATACCATCCATGAATTGATGGGGTGTAACAAAAACCAACATGTTTGCTTCCTTCACTGCATCAGTTTAAACCCATCAATTTTAAGAATCTAATTGGATCAATGTAAAGGAGAAAAAGTTCATCACTGACCTGCATTTTGAAGGTCAGGATCCGCAACAACATTTCTTCCTAGCTTAATCCCGGGAAGGTACTTGACATTTTCCTGCAAAGGACCAAGCAAATAGTTACAGAACCGACTGGTAATCGAACAAGATCATCTCTTTTTCCTTACATTGGTCTTGTTGATTACATCAGTGAGCTTCTCACCATTTGGTAGGACTTCCTCAAACACCCACATCCTCACTTCATCTGAAATGTATCAAAAGATTCATCAAATCATTGGCACATTACAATCATCGAAATGAATCAAACGGGATTGGAAACAATTCTATATTTGTCCATGATTTCAATTCTAAAAAATGGAATCTGGGTTTTCAGAAACGCTCTAAGAAAACAAACAGCATTGAGATCAGAATGACACAAAACCAAAATCATCATATAGTATACGATGAAAAGACACCTCAAACCCCAATTTTGTAATTTCAAATTTCAAATTTAGTTTCAGTTTTATTCCTTAGGAATCGTTACCATGAAACGAAGGAAGCTTGAGGGCATTAGAAGCAATGAGCTTAGCAGCAACGCTTCCCCAGTTCCCACTACCAACGATCGTAACCTTAGATTTCACATCGACTCCGTCACCATTTCCGCCTTTTCGGGATTTTTCGAGAGCAGGAGACATAGCAGAGAGAGAGGAGAAACGAGAGAAGAAGAAAGATGATGAAAGAGAACGAGAAGAAGGGGAGGAGGAAACGAGGAAGATAGAGAAGAATGATGAACGGATTCGCATGGAAGATAGGAGATTGAGAGAAGGGGACACGTTATAGAAAGAAAGGTACGTGTAGTAACAGTAATGCCTTCAATTCTATAAGCCGCCATGTTTGGAATTGGATGGTTGGATCTTGGCGATTTGATCTATGTTCATCTTCTTTCTCTCTCTCTTTAATTAATAATATATATTTTCCTAATTTATGATCTTCTTACTAAATTAAATATTTTGGGTATATTAAAGGTAAAATATATTTTCGTTTAGCATTTCTCTTCCAAAGGAGCATTTCTTTTTAGTAATGAGGTTTCCATAAATGTATTGTATTGTAACGTAAAATTCATAATTGAATTTAGGTTTCATAGTTATGTAGATACTAGGACTGGGGAAAAAACCCAGAACCGAAATACCGAACCAAACCCGAACCGAAAAAGAGGAAACCGAATCCGAATCGGTTAAATACCCGAATGGGTCTTAAACCTATATACCCGAAGAACTGGAACCGAATCCGACCCAAACCGAAAACCGAATGGGTATCATAAATATTCGAACTACAATTATATATCCAGAATATTAGTTATATTTAGACTTAATATAACAAAATTATAATTACAAACTCAAATATATTAGTTAGTTTTATACCAAAATAGCTAAAATACTCAAAATAAATGAAATATATGAAACTTTTAGCTATATTTATCTCAATTTAACAAATTTTTGTTCAAATTAACCAATTTTTGTTTTATGATTTTCTGGGTATCCGAACTCGAACCGAATCTGAATAAAACCGAACCGAACCGAAATTATGAAATACCCTAGTGGGTTTTATAGGCCTAGTCCCGAAAATCCAAAAACCCGAAAGATCCGAACCGAACCCGAACGACCAAACCTAGTAGATACATGAAACTATGATAAAAAAATAAATCAATAAATTTTTTTTAAACTTTGGTACTATTTTTTCACATAGATAGATGGAATATACCTAAAATATAAAAGCATAACCAATTAAAGTCAAAAACACAACCCAATAACCTTAGACCATCTCCAATGTAAAACACTATATTTTACACTAAAATAGTGCAATACTAAAATAGAGTTTGATTTCTCTCCAATGTACAACTCTATTTTCTACACTAAAAATAGAATATTCTAAGTATATTCCATCTTTTTATTTACTATTAATAATTTTTATTTATAAAGTTTACAATTCAACCCCATTTATTTATTCTTTGCAAAATTATCATAACTTATAATATTAAAACTTCTATATTATAAAATTATTTAAATTAAATATTTATTCAATAAAAAACAACATTACATCATATGAAAATAATAAAACTTAATAGATTTTGGTTTAAATATCACCATTACTATATTTGTTTCACAAATGATCGACTAAAGCATTTCGAAGTGAAAAAATGAGCTTTTCAAACACGGATTTTACAAAAGCGGAGTGATTAAGAACGAAATCAACAGAGAGAGATCTTTCATCTGCTTCGTTTGGACAGTACTTTAGCGATTTTGGAGGACCTGGAAACGGCTTACCGGATTTTTAAATTATAATTTTGGTGTGTTATATTTATTTGTGTTGTTTATCTTAAAATTTGAGTATTTTCCATGTTGTTTATTTTAAGTTTTGGTATTTTTATATTTCAAATTTTTTAATAATTTAATAATGATTTTATAGTACGTAATTATTAAATTTATTATTTATTATGGATATAAATAAAAGATTTAAAAGTTAAAGGACTATCGTATAAATAAAAAAGTTTAACACTAAAATAGAGTAAGAAATAGGTTTACACTAAAAATAGTGTAAGAAATAGGTTTACACTATTTTAGTGTGAGATATAGTGTAGGATTGGAGAATAATTTAATCTAAAATAGAATTTAGTGTAGAAAATAGTGTGGGGTTGGAGATGCTCTTAGTGGACTTACGCCAAAACCACAAAGCCAATTTGCTACATAACTACCCCAAGCGGAGAGCCAAAACTCGAGAAAACGAAACACTAAACCAATGTTGTCTTAAGGTGAGAAGCTCGATCTAGATGAAGACCACGCACCAGAGACCTACCAGAAATCTAGATGTCGCTGAAACCACCAAATCAACGAAAGAAGAGGTAGCCAGAAAAAAAAGAGAAGAGCGTGAAATCATAAAACATGGGGCAAGGAGAGGCTATGCCTAAGGAAAGAAAGAAAACAGAGAAGCCACCTAGTTAATGTCATTGGCAATGCCTAGGCGAGGAGAAAGAGATCATCACAAATTCAACCTCCGAAGCCACAACCATCCTTTGGCGGGAAAGAGAAGAAGATCGAGATATCCATAAAGCATGCAATCCGAACCGTCTATTAAGGACATTGCTAACCCTAACTCTATTTCTCACTCTAAATCTTATTTTGGAGTAAAATCCTCTCCATTTTCTAATCATTTTGGAATAGAACTTTTTTATTAACAAATTAGTCCTTTTTCATTTTTAAATCTTTTTAGTTTCTAACTTTTATAAATATAATAATAATTACTAAATAATATATATATATATATATATAATATATATATATATTTCTATTTTTCAGCAACAATTATAAATAGTTTTTAAACATTATAGGATATAATTTATTATTTTAATACTAGTTTTATTCATAAAAATTGTAAAGTAAAATTATTTCATAATTTATAAAAATTGCAAAATAAAATACATGGACAATTTATAAAATTTATAAGTTAAATTAGTATATAAAATAAAATAGAAAAGTATATAGAATATTCTATTTATGGAGTAGAAACTGGAGTAATACATTGAAGTAAAACACTACTCCATTTTGGAGCTACTCCATTTTAAAGTGAAAAATAAAGTGATACATTGGAGATGGTCTGACCACCACACGATCCCACAAACCAAAACAATCTACATCCGACCCAGGAAAAGCAAAGACTCTACAAACCGTAAGCGAACGCAAACGAAAACAGACGGAGAAAAGGCACATGGAGAGCATTGTCACCAAATTTAGTCCCCACATGTCCGTGACTGTAAAACCCTGTATTCAAAAATATGGTCAACGGGCAAAAGAAAAGTCAACAGGGGCAAAATTGTAATTTTGCCAAACTCAGGGGCAAAATGGTAATTTTGCCAAAGTTCGAGACGGAAGCCGAGACTAAATGTTCTTATTTTAAAACATAAAGAACATTTACAAGACCATATTTGGAAGAAACAGAGCAGAAATAGATTTTTCGGCTTATCGGATGGAAAATCGAGAAAACCGAGCAAACTTTGGTAATTCATAATCGGAGCTAGGAAACTCCAAATGAGGTGATTCAACTTTCTAAATTCATCTAAAATCAGGTATAATCGGTTTATGGAAGTTTGGAGATTTATGAGAATCATTCAGGATTTATTAAAACAATAACAACAAAACCAAAGAAAAGGAAGCAACGGATAAAATGGGTTAAGGATGGTTTAGTTCGGTTTGGGAAGGGTTTTTGTGCAAGAGTGAGCCCTGAATGGACAGGTGTCACCCTCAAGAAGGTGCCACAGCAATCCTTCACATGCAAGGAAGTTTTTGGATGCATGAATATGGAGAAAATTGTTTCACACTCTCCTTTTTGCTCCCAAAAATTTCTCTCTAGATCTCTCACCACGAGCTCTCTCCTCTCTCTCTCTCTATTCATCCATATTCATAGCACTACCCAGAAAACCCAGAAATCCTTTGCATCTTCAAGATGTTCTTCATACCTCGTTAAACAAGAAAAGCCATAACTCTTAAACCATAAACCCAAATCCACTTCTGCAAAGCCCAGTAGCTTCCTCTCACTCTCCTCTACAACCGTCAGTCAGACAGCCATCACCACAGTCTCCGGATCTCACCAGAATCTGGCCGGAGATCCACCGCGGCTAAGGTTTCTTCGTCTCTCTCTCTTCCTTCACCAGATCTGGACTTTTTGAAGCTACAGATAGATAGATCTCCTCTTTCCGATCAGTTTGATGGGTGGATCGTCAGCTGAGTCACCGGAAAAAGGGGTGAACCGGCCGGTCAACGCCGGACCACCGTCAGTGAACGCCGGAGAAGTCGCCGGAATCCTTCCTCCGCCGGTTCACTGGTGTTGGTTTAGCATTGGTTTGGTTCAAGATGAAGTTTGTTTGGTTTGATTTGAGTCGGTTTAGGTTAACCGGTCAACTCGGTCAACGGTTGACTCAAAACTGGTTTAACCTAACCGGTTCAATTGGAAACCGGTTTAGAAGGTCGGTTCGATTGCATCGGTTCAGTTGGGTCAGAGTGGTCAACCGGTTCAAGATTGGTCAAAGCCAAAGTCAAAGTCAATGGTCAACCGAAGTCAAAGTCAACGTCGTGGTCAACACCGGTCAACGCGTTGACTCTGACTGGTTTTGTGTTTGCGGTTGTATACGGGTGTTCGGGAAGCCTCGGAGTTCATGTTCGTGTGTTCGGAAGGTTCGGGTTTAGTTCGGGGTTTGGGGAAGCTGTATCCGCATCTATGCCGTTCATTCCGACCTAAATTAATGTGAGTCAGTTCAAACACCGTAGTTAAATGCATGTAGATCGAGAAATGGGAAACCGTAGAATTAGGATTGCATACCCGTATGTGACTGATTGTGTGTGAAAACTGAATGGTTGGATTAACGATAAACCGGTTAGGGTTTAAGACGCATGATAGGATCGTAAGAATTAAATGAATTAAACTTGTTGTGTGCCGCTAGGTTGTTAGAACCGTTGATTGTTGCATGCATATAGTGTGGCATGATAGGACCATATATGGATATATATATATATGTATGTAAAGTACAATATCGAATGAATCTAAGTACGGGAACTAAGACAGTGTTAAAATACAGAATTTAACCTAACGAACGTATATCATATGGAATGATATTGGGAAATACCGAGAAGAAATGAATTAAGTTAATGAAAGATGAGACGTCGGAGAGTTTAGTAAGCTACTAGCTTTAGACCGACGAATCGGGGACCTGATAAAAAATACTTAGGAAAGGTTAAGAAAAGAGAAGTGTTGTGATTAGTGAGCCGTCTACGGATTAGCAATCCGCTAATCCAAGGTAGCGGACGTGAATTGGTTAAAAGACGTTAGAAACCCTAATAGGCCTGATTGTGTGGTTTGTGTGATTGTGTTGTTGTGTGGTTGTTGTTGAGCTTTCTGTGCAGGCCAGTTAGATCGTCTCGGTGTTGGGCCGAGCGATCCGTGTGGATACTTAACTTGGTCACGAGACCAGTTAAGTCGTAGTTGCTGACTCGGTACGGTGCCGAGTCAGAACGGTGGTGTTAGTGTGTGTGATTAGACTTGCGGGATACGGTGTTGATATGGTTGTTGATATTGTTTGGGACGGGCCTTGGACGCTAACACGTTCTGGGTTCGATCCTCCTTCTATGCGAAACTAAGTCACATTTGTTTAAGGACACCCACATGGATATGGGCCTTGCTTTAGGGGCCCATTTGAATATCCGGAGAGAGGGTCTATCAATGGACTGCACCTCCCCTTGGGGATTAGTTTGAGCCCTTCCATAGGTTCGGGATACCCCCATATTAATCAAAAAAAAAAATAATAAATAAACCCCACCTAATATACTGGCGAAGGAAGGATGAACTGAAATATATTATATTGTTACATCTACAAACTCCCAAATCTTAGATGAGCTACATAGAATCAAGCTCAAACCGACCAACAAGAGAAAAGAAACTGATTTCTCCTACAAATATGAAAAGCCAAAAAACAAATCGAATACCAGCTTCTCTCTGTAACTAGAACAAGGGTATAAAGGTCAAGACATGGAGAGAACAAACTAATGCCAGAAGAGAGATGGCTACAGATCTGGAGAGTTTTCCATGCTGACCCACAAAAGCACGAACAAAGCACAAGAAAGCCAAATAACACACCACCATCAGAAATGTAAGCAGAGCACCTAACTCAATAATGGGCAAAACTGATATGTAAAGAAACAAATTACTATTTAAGAGTTTTCTATTATTCGTTTTTCATTTTGTTCAGTTTATCTCAACTCTTTTTGATTAACTAAAGAAGATGTTAACAATTATGACTACAAAAAAACATTTGAGTCAAGAGTATACTATTATACAATTTTGTAAACGGTTTTAAATTCATATCATTTTTCTCCTAATACACATATTCTTTTAATGGTTAGTTATATTGAGATAAATAAAGTAGTTTCATTCGTTTTCAAAAATATCAAATACAAAACACAAAAGTAATGAAATTGCCAAACTACAAAACAAAAAAGCAAAAAACAACAAAACTTTACGTTAGTATGATAAGAGACTTCACAGTGAAGTCTCGTAATACATAACAGTTAGTTATGTAATATTTAGTTCTAATGGGATAAATAAAATAGCTTCATTCTTTTTCAAAATAGCAAATATAAGACATAAGCAATGAAATTGCCAAACTACAAAACAAAAAAGCAATGAAATTGCAACAAACTAGACTTAAATCTGACAAAAGGAGTTGATGAGACTTCATAGGTGAATTCTCAAAATACATATTTAAGCAAGGGTTACAACCTTCGTCATAATCCAAGACATGTAACAGCTTGAGCAGCGTGTTTCAGTGGTATGCTCGGTGATGTTTCAGCGCCCCCAATACCATCCCCTTTCCTCAACATCGTTGTATTGAACTCACATCTCCAAAAAATATTCTAGTAATTGTGAACCATATGTGTTCAAGGTTTCAAATGAGTTAATCTCCTTTTCCAATCGTTGAATTGTCCCGAGCCTATAACGAAGTCTCCCATAGCAGATGGGGAAGACGTCCCTGTTAAATTCAATGTGAATAAACCTGATATTCAGATAGGAGAGTGTCTGAATACCGCGTTCCAATAAATTTTATGCCTTCAAAGTAGAAATCAATGGGGTTGTTGGCAAGTATACACCCTAGAAAAACTCCATGGCGGTCGATTGAGGGTAGGCAAGAGAGGGCTGAATTATGAACTCTTTAAGAAGGAGAAACTCTAAAAACTTTTTTAAGAGTGTGATATCAGTGTGATATCTCTCCCACCGGTTTCAGTCCTAATAAGCGGTTTAAGATGTCGAATTTTTTCATTTCCTGCCAAACGCACGATGTGAACGGAAAGCGCTCTAGGAAGTTGGAGAAAGGGAAATTGATCCATTTGAATGCAAAGAAGATATGTGGAAACAAAGATTAATGAAGTCTAAAAGGTAAGAAAAGGGGGTTGACAAGATTATAAAGGTAAGAAAGGGCACAATTCAATCTCTGATGAAGAATTGCAGACTTCAAGCACAAATGGCTTATCAAGAGTAACATACTTCAAAATCAGTTAAATTTTTTAAATGATGAGTCGCCATGTTATTAATAATGATGAACATGGATATGACCCTTAATCGCAATTATACCATCATACTTCCCTTGTAAGTGACAACCATCCACCACTAAAACTCGTCTCAAATACTGGTAACCAGAAATTAAGGCTTCGAGACCCAAAAAGAGATATTTGAATCTGTTTATATCATCAACTACAAGATAAGTGACAATTGCAATATTAGTTAGCTTGATATGATGGAGGTACGAGGGCAGTCTCTCGTAACAATCTTCCAGTGTTCCCTTCACCAATTTTTGTGCATATATCAAAGCTCTATATGAAGTGGTATAATTAATATTCAAACCATATTTCCTCTTCGTTGAAGATTTGATCAACTTCGGCGTTAATCCATCGACTAAATTCATCATAAAATAGCTTACCAATATATCTTGGAGCATGGTATTTGCACAGAGATATTCGGTCCGCCGCTGAGCAAGTATGATCTTTCTTGTACACGGTCACCCAAAACTTCTCAGGTTCGTTTTTCACAGCCGTTGTAACCCTCCAGTTGCATCCTTTCACACGGCATATAGCTATAAATAGTGTTTTGGTAGACTTATGCACTTTGAACGCGAGTTTCAACATTATCTCCATCAAGCGCAGGTCAGATACAAGCACATTCTTGGAAGGAAAACTCATTGTCACATATATACCGTCCGACCATGTCATGTTGGATTTTCGACCTTCACCAAAAAAAACTTCCTTCCGCACCAAGACACGTGTTATCATCTTCGTTTTCACTACCATCCTTGTCCTTAACTTTTCCATACACACTATAATCTGCAGGGCATTTGTCTTTAACCTCACAAGCTAGAGATTCTTCTACATCATCATCGTCATTGATGTTACCAACGCTCTCGCACTATCAGACATAATTGTATTTTCGTCTTCAGAATTTTTTGTATTTTTCTTATTGTCCGCATTATCAACCTCTTCGTTATTCCCACTAGCCATCCCAAAGCAACTCGAGACCCAAAGGCGTACAACATGAGTTTTTTTAACTTGATCAAAGACCACACTTTCCTATCATTTTTGACACACAAAAGTGTGGTAGGTAAATCATATCCATAGTTGCAACATTTAATTTGTTAACGAATAAGTTACCTCGACCAACTTGGTGTTCTTATCCATCTTATAGTCGTCTTGTGTCATCTCAATGAGTTCACGGTGTGTACAAGCATCACTCAAGAAGAACATTCTCCCTCCTTTGGGATTATCCACCTGAAAATGACACTTCCAATCTCTCATCACCCATTCTCCATAGACAACAAGTACTTAGACCATTATCTAAACAAAAAACAGGAATAAACAACACATTACCGTTCAAGTTTAGAACTAAGATTTCACTGTGAAGTATCATAATAAATATGCATAAATTCATAAACTAACAAAATCGATTTACGATAGAATACAACACACTAAGTTCTGAAACTAATATGCAAAAAATAAAATCTCGAAAATACAAAATAAATAAGCTACAAAATATTTGTTTTTAAATGTTAGTACACGAGAGTTTAAAGATCTCCAGTCAGACTTCGTTGTGAAGTCTATAGAATATACGCTAAGTACCTAATAACTTTAAGAAATTTTATTTGAAAATAATTATGTGAAAAACTAAAACTTATAAAACATTAAAAACCTTAAGTAAAACACAAGCTAGGATAAGATTTTTTTTTTAAATAAGATAAAATTTAATTAGCAGTTTACTAGAACCATAGTCTTAATTCCGAGCCTAGGATCTAAGGTTCAAGTAATTGAATCTATGAGATCTCAGATTTACCTGATGATTAGCAGCGGAAGGTTTGCAGATAATCGAGATCACGAAGCACCTCAAACGCTGTGCCTCTACTGGTATCCACAGGCACACAAACTGGACAGGATGGATGCTAGTGCCTATAAGAGATCTAATCTCTAGAGGGGTTTCTATCTCGTTCTGGTGGCTGTTAATTAGGTTAGAAAACAGTTTAGGTCGACCATATATCTTATATATGTCGACTTATACCATAACGGAATTAACCAACGATTAAACCGAATCAATCTGATTAATCCGCGAGTTGCATCGATCGATGCACTATCTGCATCGATCGACACTGCCCCAGAATATTGATATCGAATGCATATCAAATATGCATTCACTGGATCATTATATTAATGATCAACCTCGTCTTTAACGCCCAGTTTGCTTAGGTGTGTGACCCTGTAGGATCATATAACACTAGCAATGAGTTCTCAACTCATTGATCATAAGTGGCTTCTAGCAAAGCGTTATGACTACCTTGTGTTATGTGATTGTCTCATCTCGACTATACGACTTTCACTTAGAGCAAGTACAATAGATTTCAGGACATTCCCAACAATCTCCCACTTGTACTGGAATCATCTATTCCTTTAATCCCTTTGTAGCTATATCTCAATCTAGCATAAGGCAAGAACTGTGTCATCCTTATTAAGCCAGATCACGTTTATCGAATCCCGATTTGTACTGATAAAACAAACGACTGACAATCACCTCGTTTGAGCGCGGCCACGCATTTCCAGTATCAAATCTTCGATAGGCCCAGAGATATTTAACTCCTATTATATAGAAGGTACAAATCCCATCTTGTTCCATCCATGTCTCTTTTATATCTCATGATACGCCTAATCAGTGTCTTTATGATCACCAGTTACGGCTGACGTTTGACAAAGTCAAGACGAACCAATCCATATAAGAGAGAACATGATGAACTCAGGTCTAAGGACTACTCTCTTTAGTCGTAATGAGAAACTCTTATGACACTCATATAGCATCTTGTAGAGTTCTCATTAACGGGTCAAGTCCGATCATGTGTTCTCTAACACATATCTATGTGATTGACTTTAATACACTTATTAAATGACTCCATGAAACATAGTCATCAGTCACCTCACATACTAGTCTCACGTGGTTGTTAGTGTCCCATTTTAACAACCTCAACTAGGGACCATTTATAATTTATGTCATTTGTTTCTTATAGGGTTTCATGATCAAGTCACATACTTGATAACCTATAAAATGTCATAAATTACTTTGGGACAATTATTTAATAACACAATTAAATAATGCTGAAACAATTTCATTAAATAACATAACCAAATTATGTTTTACGAACATCAAATCATAACTAAAAACCAAATATAACTCTCACTGAAAACAAGATCATATCTTAAGAAATCTAATGCCTACAGCAGTAGTATGAAACTCATGCTTAGGCCTTGGGAGGGGCTTGGTCAGTGGATCAGCAACATTCTCATCCGTCGGGACTCTGCTGATCTTCACATCTCCTCTATTCACAATATCACGGATAAGGTGATATCTCCTTTCTATGTGTTTGGATTTCTGGTGTGATCTGGGTTCCTTTGCTTGCGCAATGGCTCCATTGTTGTCACAATACAAAGCCACTGGCTCAGAAATGCTAGGAATCTCACCAAGTTCAGTGATGAACTTCTTGATCCAAACAGCCTCCTCTGCCGCTTCAGAAGCAGCGAGGTACTCAGCTTCAGTTGTGGAATCTGCTACAGTGTCCTGTTTGGAACTCTTCCAGCTGACTGCACCGCCATTCAGGCAGAAGATGTAACCAGATTGCGATCGAAAATCATCTTTTCTGTCTGAAAACTTGCGTCTGTGTAACCACTTACTACCAACTCATCACTTCCTCCGTACACCAAGAATTTATCCTTAGTATTTCTCAAATACTTCAGAATATTCTTGACTGCTATCCAGTGACTTTCACCTGGATCCGATTGGTATCTACTCGTCATGCTTAAAGCACAAGCAACATCTGGACGAGTACAGAGCATGGCATACATGATGGATCCCAACGCCGAGGCATAGGGAATCCGACTCATGCGATCTCGCTCAGCAGGTGTCTCAGGACACTGCTTCTTGCTGAGACTTACGCCATAAGACATTGGTATGAAGCCCTTCTTGGAATCTTGCATTCTGAACCTGTGTAAGACCTTATCGATATAAGTGTCTTGACACAGTCCAATCAACTTGTTTAATCTATCTCTATAGATTCTTATTCCAAGAATATACGCGGCTTGGCCCATGTCTTTCATTGAAAAACAACTTCCGAGCCAAGTCTTAACAGACTGTAACAACGGAACGTCATTTCCAAGAAGAAGTATGTCATCTACATACAACACGAGAAATGCAACTGCGCTCCCACTAGTCTTCTTGTAAACACATGGTTCTTCTTCGCTTATGATGAAATCAAACTTTTTGACTGCTTCATCAAAACGAAGATTCCAACTCCGAGATGCTTGCTTCAATCCATAAATGGATCGATGAAGCTTGCATACTTTCCTAGCTGCATCAGGATCGATGAAATCTTCGGGCTGTGTCATGTACACATCCTCTTCCAGTATTCCGTTAAGGAAAGCTGTTTTCACGTCCATCTGCCAGATCTCATAATCATAATGAGCAGCTGTTGCTAGGAGAATCCGAATGGATTTAAGCATGGCGACAGGTGAATAGGTTTCTTCATAGTCAATACCATGAATTTTTTTGAAACCTTTTGCCACTAGCCTTGCTTTATATATCTGAATATTTCCATCCACATCAATTTTCTTCTTGAAAATCCATTTACATTCAATGGGTCTTGCACCATCGGGTAAATCAACCAAAGTCCATACTTGGTTCTGTGACATGGATGCCATTTCGGATTTAGCGGCTTTTAGCCACTTTTCGGAGTCAGGGCTCATCATCGCTTCTTCAAAATTCGCTGGCTCGTCACTGTCAATGATCAACAAATCATGACAATTGGTTACGAGAAATCCATATCTCTCGGGTTCGTGACGGATCCTTTCGGATCTGCGAATTTCAGGCTCCACAGGCGTTGGCTCTACAACTCTTTGTAGATCCAACTGTTGCTCCTCCACAATGGGCTGGGCGGTTTCCTGTGGCTCTCGAACTTCTTCGAGTTGTACTTTACTCCCACTGTTTCTCTTGGAAAGAAACTCTCTCTCAAGAAAAACACAGTTCCGAGCAACAAACACTTTGTTCTCGGATTGGTTGTAAAAGTAGTATGCCTTGGTTTCCTTAGGATAACCAACGAAGTAGCACTTATCAGATTTGGGTTCAAGCTTATCTGTAATTAATCGCTTAACATAAGCTTCGCAACCCCAAATCTTCAGGAAAGACAAACTTGGAACATTTCCAGTCCACATCTCATGTGGTGCCTTTGCAACTGATTTTGACGGAACCCTATTAAGTGTAAACGCAGACGTTTCTAGAGCTTATCCCCAAAAGGATAATGGAAGAGTTGAGAGACTCATCATTGATCGAACCATATCTAATAAAGTTCGATTCCTCCTCTCGGACACCCCATTCCATTGTGGTGTTCCAGGAGGAGTGAGTTGTGAAACAATTCCACAATCTCTCAAATGATCACTGAATTCTTGGCTTAAGTATTCTCCTCCACGATCTGATCGAAGAGCCTTAATACTTTTGCCAAGTTGATTCTGTACTTCATTTTGGAATTCTTTGAACTTTTCAAAAGATTCCGACTTGTGTCTCATTAAATAGACATAGCCATACCTGCTGAAATCATCAGTGAAGGTAATGAAGTATCGAAAATTTCCTCTGGCACTTGTGCTCATTGGGCCACACACATCTGTATGTATAAGGCCCAATATGTCACTGGCCCTTTCATTTGATTTGTTGAAAGGGGCCTTAGTCATTTTGCCTAGTAAACAAGATTCACATTTCTCACATGATTCATAATCAAATGAGCCCAGAAGCCCATCACTATGGAGCTTTTGGATCCGTTTCTCGTTTATGTGGCCCAAACGACAATGCTAAAGAAAAGTCTGATTTGTGTCATTTGATTAGAATCTCTTGGTGTTAATGTTATAGATTGGTGTAGTCTGGTTTAAAACATAAAGCCCATTCTCTAATGGGCTGCTACCATAAAATATATCATTGTAATCAAAAGAACAACATTTATTCTTAATTGAAAACTGATATCCTTCCACATCCAAAACAGGAATGGAAATAATATTTCTTCTTATAGCAGGTACATAATAGCAATTATTAAGCTTTAAACCAAACCAGAAGGTAAAGACAAGTTATATGTGTTGGAATTGTGTCCAGTAATCTCGGTACTGTCTCTAGAAAGTAAGAGTATGTCAATGATCAGACATAAGTCATATAATACTGGGGGTCATGATGGCTTGCTAGAGTCCGCTCATGATCTATAAGTCTTGGACTTATTGCCTTTATTATATGATCCCATATGGGTCACACGCCTAAGCTAACAGGAAAATGTGTAGGAACGGTTTAGCAGAAGTACGGTAAAAGTGCTAGGCATTTACTGTACTTAGAGAGAATAAAACGGTTTAGCTACTCTGTGTCGATCGATACACAAGGTGTGTCGGTCGACACAGTGCGCGAATGCCGTCGAGTTAATTGGTGTTTGGGCCAAATGGCCCAAAACGGAACCGGACAAGTTTTATGTGATAAAACTCGAGTTCAGAACAATTAACCCTAGCAACACAGCCGAAAACTCTCTCTCTCTCTGCGCCGAGCTCCTTGTGGTCTAGCAGCCGTTTTCTGTGATCGCGTGTGTGAACCTTTGGAGGATTCATCCCTCGGTGTTTCTCTGATCTCAGACATACCATCTCTTTCCGCTGCAAACAGGTATAAGGTGAGATCATCATTTGTTTCTATTCTGAGAAGAACCTAGATCCGCATGTTTAGGTTGATATGAATCTAAGAATTGAATCAGGATCAACTAAACAATCCTTCAGTGGTATCAGAGCCATTGGTTCTGGTTTTTCTTGTTTAGATTCATGTTTAGGATTGTTTTCTTGTTTAAAAGTGTTTTGAATCAACTACTGATAAGAGAAATCACTTAAGCAACAAGGAATTGAAACCTAAACACACATAAAATTGCAGAAACCAAGCTATATGATTTGGTAGAATGCGATTTCAAGAGGTCTGTATCGACTGCGATCGCATGGATCGATCGATACGATCGCATGGATCGGTCGATACAGTCTATCGGCAAAACCAGTTAACGCGTGAAAGCATCGATCGATGCAGGATCGATGCAGGTTCGATGTTGGTGCATCGACCGATGCGGTTGATGCATCGATCGACACGGTTAGGGTTTTGGCTCATTTCCGTGCATGCGTGAGAGCATCGATCGATACAGGATCGATGCACGATCGATGCAGGATCGATGCTAAGAGCATCGACCGATGCGGTTGATGGATCGATCGACACGGTTGGTTCATCGATCGACATGGTTGGTTTAAGGCTCGGTTTAAAATTTTGATTAAAAATTATTCGTCCTGGTTTAATAAACAGATTTAATAATTTTATTAAGTCTGGTTAAACCGGGATAAGAAATCCAAAGTCGAAAAAATTGGATTTTGTGCCTAAACCAGGATTTTCTAATTTGATTTGGTTGGACCAAATAAATTGAGAAAATCCGGTTTAGTAAATAACCGGTTGACAATTGTGGTCATCGTAGTAATTAAAATTTGGTTAGACCAATTTTAATGAACCAGACCGGTTATGTCATTTAATTGGACAATTGGGTCATGTCTTGGACATGGACCAATTCTTGGGCCTCGGGCCAAGAAGTTAAAACAATTGGGCCAATTATTTGAGTCTTTCTTCAGATTAATTTAAAATTTATTTTATAAAGGATATAAATCGATTTTAAATTAAAGTTTCCGATATTTTGAAATTAGAAAGTTTCTTAATTTATAGAAGTTTCTAGATTTGCATGATTCGGATTTTAAGAAATTTCTAAAGTTAGAAAGTTTCCAATTTTAGAAAGTTTCCAAAAATAGTAGGTTTCCAAAAAAAAAAATAGAAAGTTTCCCGAAATAGTAATCTTCTATTTTGGGAATGAAATTTTAATAAACCTACGAACCTCAAATAATATCAAGCGTTGGATGTCTTGTCCATTCTATGTCAGCTGTCGAAGCCCATTCAATTGTATTCATGGCCTTACAGTGTGAGGGTGTCTGCTTTTGCGTGGATAAGACGGTTTGTGATTCATAAATGTCATTGGGAGTCCCAGACATTAATGATTACATGACTGTATAGTCTGGTTTTCTTGACTAGGCCATCGGGAGTCCCGGGCCTTGAGACATCAGAGTGGATTGGGCCTCGGGCCCAGATTCACAACCAAGAGTTATATCACGGATATAATTAGCCGACATAGGGCTTACCGATATAAGCTAAGGTTGGGTGACGGCCAGTGGCCCACTTTAATCTTAGTTATATGTGGATCTTGGAATCATTATATTCTATTGAGGGTAACTGATGTTATTGAATATAATGCATGATTAATCATATTAAATTTAATACGAGATTAATCATATTGAACATATTAACTAAAATCCTTTTATCTTAATTTTCAGTTATGACTAGCACAAACAATCAAAACACTTTCTCGATCCGATCTGTCCTTAAGATGGACAAGCTGAACGGATCAAATTTCTTGACTTGGTCGCGGAACCTGAGGCTAGTCCTCAGACAGGAGAGAAAGGACTATGTCCTTGAGAGAGCTCTCCCCGTGAGGATCGGGTCCAATGCTTCTCATGCAGAATATGATGCTTGGAATAAGCATTATAATGATGCGGTAGATGTGCGTGGTCTGATATTGGCTACCATGGACTCAGACTTGCGGAAGCAATATGAGAACATGGAGTCGCCAATAGAGATGATCAGCAGCCTGAAATTGAAATTTCAGGAGCAGATAAGGGTGGAGAGATACCAGTTGGTTAAGTCTCTCACTGGCTGCAAGCTACCAAATGATAATCCAGTGAGTCCTCATGTCAGTAAAATGATGGGTTACATTGATAACCTGAGGAAACTGGATTATCCAGTTAGCCAAGAGTTGGCAACTGAAATCATTCTGCAGTCACTGCCGTCAAGCTATGATAAGTTCAGAAAGAACTATATCAAGAAAGGCTTAACGAAGACGCTGACTGAACTGCATGATATGCTCAAAACAGTTGAGCCATACGTGAATAGTACCCTGTACAATCTCATGAATGAGAAGGGTAGGTTTACTAAACCTAATGCTGACAAGGGTGAAGACAAAGTTGTCCAGATTTTGAATCATGGCAAGCGTGTGTCTTCTGAGCCCGAGTCAGATACCTCTTACGTTGGTAAGTGCTGCTACTGTAAGGAGACAGGGCATTGGAAGAGAGATTGCATTAAATTCATGGAAGATGATGAGGAGTTAAAGTCGATGTATGCGACTACTTCCTCAGGTATTCATGTTATTACTTCAAGTTCTACCTTAAAGGTATTGGATACTGGTTGTGGCACTGATATTTGTGATAATATGCAGAGCCTAAGCAACAGTAGAACGTTGAAGGAAGGGCAAGTGAAACTACATGTCTGGAAGGAGCTTGGGATGCTGCCTCAGCCGTAGGGGTTTTCACTTATAGATCCCTTTGAGGCTTGGTTTTGTATTAAGTAATTGCTACAATGTACCTGCTTTAAGCAGAGTTGTCTTTCATTTTCTTGTAAGAATTTGAATGTTTTTCATTTTGATAAAAGACAAGTTTTGTTCTTTTGATCTTAATGAAATATTAATTGTAGCACCCTATTCATGGAATGGGTTTTATATCTTAAACCAAAGAGTGCCTAAATGTAACATAAATACCGAATTGGTTTAAATCTGATGAATTAAACCTGATTTTTTCTTGGCATAAAGTCTTGGTCACATAGAGTAAATCGGATTCAGAAATCCCATAGTCATGGACTGTTGGGCTCATTTGATAAAATATCTTATGAGACTTGAATTCTGTTTACTAGACCAAAAGGTAAAGGGCCTATCTTAGCCGAGCTAGAGAAAAGCCCAAAGGCTTATTGGACCTGGAACATACTCATGTATGTGGCCCAATGAGCAGTAATGCCAGAGAAAATCTCCTGTACTTCATTGTCTCTACTGATTACTTCAGTGAGTGTGACTGTGTTCATTTGATGAGACACAAGTCGGAATTCTTTGACATGGTCGAAAGAGTTCCAGAATGAAGTATAGGATCTGAATGACAAAAGTATTAAGACTCTGGATTAAATCACGAGTGAGAATACTTAAGTCATTGATTGTGTGATCATCTGAATGAGTGTGAAATCGTTTCACAGCTCATTTCTCCTGAAAAACCTGTAGGTGTTTTCTGTGAGAAAGAATCAGATCTTATTAGAAATGATTAAAGATGAGTCACACGAATCTTCCATGATATTATTTAAGAATAACGCTCTAAATTATCTAAGTTTACGCTGAAATAGTTCCACCAATATCAGTTGAAAGACACCACGTAAATGTGGATTGGAATCTATCCAAATTCGTCTTTACTGAGTATTTGTAGTTGTACTACTTCGCTGGTTGTCCGAAGGAAACCAAGGCTTCTTACTTTTACGTCCATTCTGTTTTCTAAGAAGGGAAGTTATTTTCCAAGAAGAACAGTGGGAGTAAAAGTATAACTCGAAGAAATTCGAGAAATACAGGAGGCTGCTCAACCTATTGATGGAGAGCAGCGGAAGGATTTACAGATTTCTGTAGAATCTACTCCTGTGGAGCCTTGTCCGAAGGAAACCAAGGCTTGTTACTTTTACGTCCATTCTGTTTTCTAAGAAGGGAAGTTATTTTCCAAGAAGAACAGTGGGAGTAAAAGTATAACACGAAGAAATTCGAGTTATACAGGAGGCTGCTTTACCTATTGAGGGAGAGCAGCGGAAGGATTTACAGATTTCTGTAGAATCTACACCTGTGGAGCCTGAAGTTCGCAGATATGAATGAATCAGTTACTAATCCGAGAGTGATTTCTCATCATTAGTTGAACCTGATAATCATTGAAACATCGCATGATCTGATGATCATTGAAAGCGACGAATCTGTGAAATTCAAAGAAGCGAAAGTGAGCCCGGACTCCGAAAAATTACATTATATGTAAGTTAGCTTCATCGATCCATTCATGGATGGAATCAAACATATCGGAGTTGGAATCTTCGTTCTGTTGAAGTAGTCAAGGTTTTGACTTGAACAGGAACGAAGCGGAACTGTGTGTTTACTAATAGATAAGTGGGAGCAATATTGCATTTCTCAAAGTGTATGTCGATGACATACTGATTCTCGGATATAACGTCCCAACGCTGTAGTCGGTAAAGGACTAGCTTGGGAGTTGGTTTAATAATTGACATGGGTAAAGCTACGTAGTTCTTGGATTTTGGATCTAAAGATAGAGATCCAAAAGAGCTGGTAGGACAAAGTCAGGATTCTTAAATTGACAAAGTCCTACACGCTTTGAGCGATCCAAGAAGGGTTTTATGCCAATGTCACATGGCATTAAGTTAAGCAAGATACAGTATCCTACGATAACTGCTGAGCTTAAATGCATGGATGAGATTCCATATGCGTCGGCAATTGGATCTATCATGTATGCCATGAAACATACTTGTTTGATGTTGCTTTAATGTTAAGCAAGACAAATAAAGACCAGTCAAATCCAGCAAAGAATCAAGTTTCCTAAAGTATGTCTTAAAGTATTTGAGGAATACTAAGGATAAGTTCTTGATTTACGGAGAAAGTGAGGTGCTATAAGTCGATAGAGTCTGAAAGGCAAGTTTCCAATAGACAAAGATGATTTCCGATCACAGTCCGGTTATATCTTGTGTCTATCTGGCGGTGCAAGGCACTGTTGCTGACTCAATGACTTAAGCTGAACATTTCGCAGCTTGGGAAGTGGCGAAAGAGGTTGTTTGGAAAGAAGAGTTTGTCACTGAACTTGATGTGATTCCCAGCATAGATGAGACTAGCTGCACATTAGAGGTCCAAACACCTTGAGGATAGGTATAACCTATTCCGTAAGATAAATGACAGAGATGTTAAGTAGATCAGCAAGTTTCAACGAATGAGAACGTTGCTAATCTATTAACGAAGCCACTCCTTAGCCCTAAGCACGAGTCGCGGACTGTTGCTGTAGGATAAGTGAAATATAAGATGTAGTCTTAATTTCAGTGGGAGTTATTAAAGGGCTTTATTTAGTTATTGGATATGTTCTTGAAACAACATTTAAGATGTTTAATGAAATTATTATTTCAAGATTATTTTAACTGTGATGAAATAATCGTTCCAAAGTGATATAAACCATTTTATAGGTCATCAAAGTAAATGACTTGATCTTGAGTCATCGAAGTCATTTAGCTTGATCATGAGACCCTATATTTGATAAATGTTTTATATCATCCTGTCCCTAGTCGAAGGTTGTTGAAATTGGAACACCAACAACCGTGTGAGACTGGATTGGTACGTGACTTATGACAAAGTCTCAGTGTGTCATAGATGCGCGGCATCAAAGTCAGTACATAGGTGTATGTTTGGGAACATACGACCGGACAAGACCCGCTTATAAGAACTCTTCAGGATATTTATATCTGTGTCATAAGAGATTCTTACTACGACTATAGAGTATAGTCCTTAGACCTGAGTTCGCATGCATGTGACTGCACATGGACTGATGTACTTTGATCATTGTCTAACGCTATCGTTCTGCGATAGTTATAAGGACCTTGTTTGGGTACATTGTGAAATGAGTAGTTTACAGTGATAGAACAAGACGGGATTTGTCCCTCCAATATAAATGGAGTGAATATCTCTAGGCCAATCGGAGATTTGAATACTGGAAAATGCATGGCCATGCTCAAACGGACTGTCCCGAGTCGTTTGGATTGTCAGTATCGAATCAGAGTCCGATGAACAAGATTAGGCTTTATAAGGATGACACCAATCTTGCCTTATGACTAATCGAGATATTGTGACAAAAGGATTATGAATACAGAGATTCCAGTACAAGTGGGAGATTGTTGGAATTGTGTCCAGTAATCTCGGTACTGTCTCTAGAAAGTAAGAGTATGTCAATGATCAGACATAAGTCATATAATACTGGGGGTCATGATGGCTTGCTAGAGTCCGCTCATGATCTATAAGTCTTGGACTTATTGCCTTTATTATATGATCCCATATGGGTCACACGCCTAAGCTAACAGGAAAATGTGTAGGAACGGTTTAGCAGAAGTACGGTAAAAGTGCTAGGCATTTACTGTACTTAGAGAGAATAAAACGGTTTAGCTACTCTGTGTCGATCGATACACAAGGTGTGTCGGTCGACACAGTGCGCGAATGCCGTCGAGTTAATTGGTGTTTGGGCCAAATGGCCCAAAACGGAACCGGACAAGTTTTATGTGATAAAACTCGAGTTCAGAACAATTAACCCTAGCAACACAGCCGAAAACTCTCTCTCTCTCTGCGCCGAGCTCCTTGTGGTCTAGCAGCCGTTTTCTGTGATCGCGTGTGTGAACCTTTGGAGGATTCATCCCTCGGTGTTTCTCTGATCTCAGACATACCATCTCTTTCCGCTGCAAACAGGTATAAGGTGAGATCATCATTTGTTTCTATTCTGAGAAGAACCTAGATCCGCATGTTTAGGTTGATATGAATCTAAGAATTGAATCAGGATCAACTAAACAATCCTTCAATATGTTCCTACGGCTAATGCAGCAACTCTTGCTCCATTCCCCACGCGCATGTCCACTTGTCCCTTTTCCAACTTCCTACTGTTGCTTAGGCCCTGCATATTTGTACAAATATGAGCACCACAGCCGGTATCCAATACCCAAGAAGTAGAACCAGAAGTAGTAACATTTACTTCTATAACATAAATACCTGAAGATGAAGTCTCGAAAGTCTTCTTCTTCTTCTTCTTCTCTTCCAAGAATTTGTTGCAATTTCTCTTCCAATGCCCAAGCTCTTTACAGTAATGGCACTTATCAGTCTCAGATGGGCCCGGCTTGGGCTTCGGGGCTGGCGCAGGCGTGTCCTGGTTCTCAACCTGGACTGCCTTGCCCTTTCCCTTGCCTTTGCCAAGTTTCTTAAACTTCTTACCCCCTTGTACCATAAGTACATTAGGAGTGCCCTTCTTGATATTAGGCTCAGCTGTCTTGAGCATGCCATGCAGCTCAGTCAACGTCTTCGTCAAGTTGTTCATGTTATAGTTCATAACAAACTGATCATAGCTTGACGGCAGTGACTGCAGAATGATGTCAGTAGCCAACTCTTGGCTAATGGGACAATCCAGCCTCCCCAGGTTATCAATATAACCCATCATGTTTATGACATGAGGACTGATTGGGCCGTCCTTTGGTAGCTTGCATTCAATGAGAGATTTAACCGTCTGGTACCTCTCAGTTCGTGCTTGCTCCTGAAACATACTTTTCAGGCTAGTGATCATCTCCACTGGCGACTCCACGTTCTCGTATTGCTTTTGCAAATCCGAGTTCATGGTAGCCAACATGAGACAATTCACATCGACCACATCATTAGAGTGCTTATCCCAAGCACTCCTTTCTGCATGTGGAGCATTGGCTCTCGGTTTTTCAGGGAGAACAGTTTCCAGGACATAGTCCCTTTTCTCCTGCTTGAGAACAATTCTCAAGTTCCGATACCATTCGAGAAAATTCGATCCAGTTAACTTGTCCTTCTCAAGGACGGATCGCAGGGAGAAAGAGTTATTATGAGTGTTAGTCATAGCTGAGAACAAATAAAGGTAAAAGGTTTAGTTATGAAGTTCAAGAAATGAGAAGTCTTAACTTTTAAGAAACTCGCATTATATTCAAACAATGTTTCCTCAGATGAATATAATGATCCAAGACCCATACTTCACTAAATTCAAGTGAGCCACTGGCTATCACTCAACTTTAGCTATCTAGGTAAGCAACAATTTTGCTAGTTATATCCAATATAACTCTTGGTTGTGGATTGACATCTTATGTCCAATCCACCTGATGTCTCTGAGCCCAAAACTATTTTGATGGCCCAGTCAAGTAAACCAATCCTTTCAGTCATGTAATTGTTGACGTCTTGCACTGCAAGTCCATCAACACGATTACCTCTGTCTTACTCATGAAATTGTGGACATCTTGCACTGCAAGTCTATCGCAAAATTAAATGGGTCTTGACAGTTGACAAGATTGGAAAGACATCAAGTATCACTTGATATTTGATTGAGGAACGGAATCATTCAAAACGTTCAGTTTTATTATGTTTTAATTCTTATAATTAATTGATTCATCTTGCTTTGGTTCTGTGATTTCAGGTACAATAACCTAATCAACAAATCTGATGTCGACCGACACTACTATAGTGTCGATCTATGCAGGATAACCAAAAGCAATCCGCGATAACCGATAAATCCAATTGATCCGGTTTTGAATACCAGTCAGGGTCGATCGATGCTACATTAGCATCGGTCGATGCCAACCTAATCAAACCAATCGCAATTAAACCATTCACAGAGTTCAACCATTATTAACCAAGCTCGATAACCGGTCCAATCCAATTGAACCGATTCATCAATCTAGCGAGGTTTGTGTCGATCGACACTAGGCGAAAACTGAGTTTTATTCGGGTTTTCGCCCTGTGTCGATCGATGCCGGATTGGAAACGATCGACACCATGCGAAAAACCCTAAATTTTATTCGGGCTTTCGCCCTGTGTCGATCGATGCCGGATTGGCATCGATCGACACCATGCGAAAAAAACCCTAAAACGTTTTCGAACAGAACCCTAAACTAGGTTTTCATGAAAACGAATTTTAGCAAGTTTGTATCATACACAGATTCAGATTCAACTAATCTAATCAACATGCTACAGATTCAATGGAACCCTAAAGCTCTGATACCACTGAAGGAATTTCTAGCAGTTCTAATCAGGATTAGCAACCTTAGTCTTAATTCCGAGCCTAAGATCTAAGGTTCAAGTAATTGAATCTATGAGATCTCAGATTTACCTGATGATTAGCATCGGAAGGTTTGCAGATAATCGAGATCACGAAGCACCTCAAACGCTGTGCCTCTACTGGTATCCACACGCACACAAACTGGACAGGATGGATGCTAGTGCCTATAAGAGATCTAATCTCTAGAGAGGTTTCTATCTCGTTCTGGTGGCTGTGAATTAGGTTAGAAAACAGTTTAGGTCGACCATATATCTTATATATGTCGACTTAAACCATAACGGAATTAACCAACGATTAAACCGAATCAATATGATTAATCCGCGAGTTGCATCGATCGATGCACTATCTGCATCGATCGACACTGCCCCAGAATATTGATATCGAATGCATATCAAATATGCATTCACTGGATCATTACATTAATGATCAACCTCGTCTTTAACGCCCAGTTTGCTTAGGTGTGTGACCCTGTAGGATCATATAACACTAGCAATGAGTTCTCAACTCATTGATCATAAGTGGCTTCTAGCAAAGCGTTATAACCCCCCTTTTGGGAGACGAAAAGTCTTTTCTTACAATCAAATGCAAAACTAGACATTTTTACCCTTATTTCATTTGAAGTCTCATCCATGTTTATTGTTTTCATATGAGAGATTGAGACATCAGTGTAAAGAAGTAAAAATTCAAATGCAAAACCAGACCCTAGTTGACCACCAGACTTCATTATTGATACCCAATAAACCCAATCGTTATTATCCGGCGACTAGGTTTATTGAAATCGGCAAAAATCGACGAAAAGAACATAGAAATTACCTACTTCCGGTTTGAGCTCGTTTTTAACTTTGTTGACGGATAAGAACTGATTAACCCATCAATACCCAATAAACCCAGTCTTTACTATTCACGTCTTGGTGAATTTTGAAAATGAGTTTTTATATAGTTTAATGGATGAAATTAGAGTGGAGATCGACGAAGATGAAGCTTTATCTCAAATATGGAGCATTTACTTCTCTAAAGTCGATTGTTTGGAGCATTTAAGATTTGGTTGGTAATGGTGGTTGGAGAATATTGAAGACGACGGTATTTTCATGATTACGTAATAATTATTGGGATATTTTCTTTGAAACTCATCCATGAGACTTCATCGTGAAGTCTCTCTCATGTCATTTAGTGAATAAATATGCTGGAAGGGCAGTCTAAGTCATTTTGAAAGTTTGGGAAAAGCTAATATAGTTTTGCATTTGACGTCAATTTATCATATAGTTTCGAAAACATACCATATAGTTTTAATATGTTCTAAGAACGGAAGATATTTTAATTGTTTTTTTGTTTTAACATTTTTACTTTATAAGAAAACGTATTTGTGAAAATTGTAATTTCGATGTGATGATAATTGTTTTGAGTAGATAATGATATTGTATAATATATTTTCTTAATTTATTATATTTTTTTTGTTTAATTTTTATATTTAAATTTATAATTTTATGTAATTTTAATTAAATATTTATGAAAGTTAAAATACATATTAAATTTCATTTATTAGATATTTAATATATTTTTATCATTAAAACAAGTTATTTATTATATTCTGGTTTTCTCTCTCATGGAAAAAAATTGGGGCGACTCACGTCGATGGTTTCTCTCGTCGTGGTGAGAGTATTTTTCCGACATTTTAAGGCGGTTCCCTCAACCATCCTCTTGTCTACGTTTCTCCGCTTCTCTTGGATTGCGGTTTTCTAATGAATCTCCACTACAATTCAGTTATTGGACATGTTCGTGGTAAATTTTTTACCAATTTCAAACCGCCATGGGCAATTCTTTATAGGGCTTACGATCTTCCTCACCCAAATTTCGTTGAACCAAATTGTCTTTAGATTCTCCTATTCTTGTTTCAAATGATGTGCTCTAATTTGCAACAAAGAATGCAAAATATCTCTTTAGGTATTGAAGATGAACCTGTTGCATTACCGGTCTCGATCGGTCAACAAGCCGTTGAGGCTAACCTCTACACTCTTGTTGTCATGTCTTGAATACCCGTAAGCAGAACCTTCGCGTTATGATTGCCCAATTACCTAGAGTTTGGGGTTTTGAGGGTGCAGTTACAAGGAGAATCATTGCTCCCAACCGCATTCAATTCCTATTACAGTCTGAAGAAGCTCTGAATGTAGTATTGTGTAGATCTCTATGGTCATTCTTCGACTGGATGGTGACAATTACTCGGTGGTATCCAAACCTTCCTCTGAATCAGTCAAAATTATACCTTTTTGGATTCATATCCGTGGAATTCCAGTGGAGTTCTAACTCTGGAATCAGTTGATTTCGTCGCTGGAACTATGGGGACTGTTTTTGATGTGGATTTTGATGAGCACTCTACTCATGTGGATTTTTTAAGTATCCAACTCCTATGGAACATCGATAACCCTCTCACGTTTCAGAGAAATTTTTAGTTCATCCTGTTGGAATTGTGTCCAGTAATCTCGGTACTGTCTCTAGAAAGTAAGAGTATGTCAATGATCAGACATAAGTCATATAATACTGGGGGTCATGATGGCTTGCTAGAGTCCGCTCATGATCTATAAGTCTTGGACTTATTGCCTTTATTATATGATCCCATATGGGTCACACGCCTAAGCTAACAGGAAAATGTGTAGGAACGGTTTAGCAGAAGTACGGTAAAAGTGCTAGGCATTTACTGTACTTAGAGAGAATAAAACGGTTTAGGCACTGTGTGTCGATCGATACACAAGGGGTATCGGTCGACACAGTGCGCGAATGCCGTCTGGTTAATTGGTGTTTGGGCCAAATGGCCCAAACGGAATCAGACAAGTTTTATAAGGTAAAACTCGAGTTTCTGAACAATTAACCCTAAGCCCCTCAGCCGAAACTCTCTCTCTCTGCGCCGTGTTCCTCTAGTGGTCTAGCAGCCGTTTTCTGTGATCGCGTGTGTGAACCTTTGGAGGATTCATCCCTCGGTGTTTCTCTGATCTCAGACATACCATCTCTGTCCGCTGCAAACAGGTATAAGGTGAGATCATCATTTGTTTCTATTCTGAGAAGAACCTAGATCGCATGTTTAGGTTGATATGAATCTAAGAATTGAATCAGGATCAACTAAACAATCCTTCAGTGGTATCAGAGCTATTGGTTCTGGTTTTTCTTGTTTAGATTCATGTTTAGGATTGTTTTTCTTGTTTAAAAGTGTTTTGAATCAACTACTGATAAGAGAAAACATTTAAGTAACAAGAATTGAAATCTAAACACATGAAAAATCGCATGATCAAACTATATTGATTTGGTATGCGATCTGATCCGAGAGAATGAGAATCGGCTGGGATTGCATGTATCGATCGATACGATCGCATGGATCGGTCGATACAATTCGAAGATCGCATGGATCGATCGATACGATCGCATGGATCGGTCGATACAGTCTATCGGCTAACCCTGTTAACGCGTGAAAGCATCGATCGATGCAGGATCGATGCAGGTTCGATATTGGTGCATCGACCGATGCGGTTGGTGCACATCGATCGACACGGTTAGGGTTTTGGCTCGGTTCAGTGCATGCGTGAGAGCATCGATCGATACAGGATCGATGCACGATCGATGCAGGATCGATGCTGAGAGCATCGACCGATGTGGTTGATGGATCGATCGACACGGTTGGTTCATCGATCGACATGGTTGGTTTAAGGCTCGGTTTAATTTTTGATTAAAATTATTTCGTCCTGGTTTAATAAACAGATTTAATAATTTTATTAAGTCTGGTTAAACCGGGACAAGAAATCCAATGTCGAAAGAATTATTGGATTTAGTGCCTAAACCAGGATTTTCTAATTTGATTTGGTTGGACCAAATAAATTGAGAAAATCCGGTTTAGTAAATAACCGGTTGACAATTGTGGTCATCGTAGTAATTAAAATTTGGTTAGACCAATTTTAATGAACCAGACCGGTTATGTCATTTAATTGGACAATTGGGTCATGTCTTGGACATGGACCAATTCTTGGGCCTCGGGCCAAGAAGTTAAAACAATTGGGCCAATTATTTGAGTCTTTCTTCAGATTAATTTAAAATTTATTTTATAAAATTATAAAGTCGATTTTAAATTAAAGTTTCCGATTTTTTTGAAATTAGAAAGTTTCTTAATTTATAGAAGTTTCTAGATTTGCATGATTCGGATTTTAAGAAATTTCTAAAGTTAGAAAGTTTCCAATTTTAGAAAGTTTCCAAAAATAGTAGGTTTCCAAAAATGGAAAGTTTCCCGAAATAGCAATCTTCTATTTTGGGAATGAATTTTAAAATAAACCTACGAACCTCAAATAATATCAAGCGTTGGGTGTCTTGTCCATTCTATGTCAGCTGTCGAAGCCCATTCAATTGTATTCATGGCCTTACAGTGTGAGGGTGTCTGCTTTTGCGTGGATAAGACGGTTTGTGATTCATAAATGTCATTGGGAGTCCCAGACATTAATGATTACATGACTGTATAGTCTGGTTTTCTTGACTGGGCCATCGGGAGTCCCGGGCCTTGAGACATCAGAGTGGATTGGGCCTCGGGCCCAGATTCACAACCAAGAGTTATATCACGGATATAATTAGCCGACATAGGGCTTACCGATATAAGCTAAGGTTGGGTGACGGCCAGTGGCCCACTTTAATCTTAGTTATATGTGGATCTTGGAATCATTATATTCTATTGAGGGTAACTTATGTTATTGAATATAATGCGTGATTAATCATATTAAATTTAATACGAGATTAATCATATTGAACATGTTAACTAAAATCCTTTTATCTTAATTTTCAGTTATGACTAGCACAAACAATCAAAACACTTTCTCGATCCGGTCTGTCCTTAAGATGGACAAGCTGAACGGATCAAATTTCTTGACTTGGTCGCGGAACCTGAGGCTAGTCCTCAGACAGGAGAGAAAGGACTATGTCCTTGAGAGAGCTCTCCCCGTGAGGATCGGGTCCAATGCTTCTCATGCAGTATATGATGCTTGGAATAAGCATTATAATGATGCGGTAGATATGCGTGGTCTGATATTGGCTAGCATGGACTCAGACTTGCGGAAGCAATATGAGAACATGGAGTCGCCAATAGAGATGATCAGCAGCCTGAAATTGAAATTTCAGGAGCAGATAAGGGTGGAGAGATACCAGTTGGTTAAGTCTCTCACTAACTGCAAGCTACCAAATGATCATCCAGTGAGTCCTCATGTCAGTAAAATGATGGGTTACATTGATAACCTGAGGAAACTGGATTATCCAGTTAGCCAAGAATTGGCAACTGAGATCATACTACAGTCACTGCCGTCAAGCTATGATAAGTTCAGAAGGAACTATATCAAGAAAGGCTTAACGAAGACGCTGACTGAACTGCATGATATGCTCAAGACAGTTGAGCCAAACGTGAAGAGTACCCTGTACAATCTCATGAATGAGAAGGGTAGGTTTACTAAACCTAATGCTGACAAGGGTGAAGACAAAGTTGTCCAGATTTTGAATCATGGCAAGCGTGTGTCTTCTGAGCCCGAGTCAGATACCTCTTACGTTGGTAAGTGCTGCTACTGTAAAGAGACAGGGCATTGGAAGAGAGATTGCATTAAATTCATGGAAGATGATGAGGAGTTAAAGTCGATGTATGAGACTACTTCCTCAGGTATTCATGTTATTACTTCAAGTTCTACCTTAAAGGTATTGGATACTGGTTGTGGCACTAATATTTGTGATAATATGCAGAGCCTAAGCAACAGTAGAACGTCCTTAAAGGTATTGGATACTGGTTGTGGCACTGATATTTGTGATAATATGCAGAGCCTAAGCAACAGTAGAACGTTGAAGAAAGGGCAAGTGAAACTACATGTCTGGAAGGAGCTTGGGATGCTGCCTCAGCCGTAGGGTTTTCACTTATAGATCCCTTTTAGGCTTGGTTTTGTATTAAGTAATTGCTACAATGTACCTGCTTTAAGCAGAATTGTCTTTCATTTTCTTGTAAGAATTTGAATGTTTTTCATTTTGATAAAAGACAAGTTTTGTTCTTTTGATCTTAATGAAATATTAATTGTAGCACCCTATTCATGGAATGGGTTTTATATCTTAAACCAAAGAGTGCCTAAATGTAACATAAATACCGAATTGGTTTAAATCTAATGAATTAAACCTGATTTTTCTTGGCATAAAAGTCTTGGTCACATAGAGTAAGTCGGATTCAGAAATCCCATAGTTATGGACTGTTGGGCTCATTTGATAAGATATCTTATGAGACTTGAATTCTGTTTACTAGACCAAAAGGAAAAGGGCCTATCTTAGCCGAGCTAGAGAAAGGCCCAAAGGCTTATTGGACCTGGAACATACTGATGTATGTGGCCCAATGAGCAGTAATGCCAGAGAAAATTTCTTGTACTTCATTGTCTCTACTGATTACTTCAGTGAGTGTGACTGTGTTCATTTGATGAGACACAAGTCGGAATTCTTTGACATGGTCGAAAGAGTTTCAGAATGAAGTATAGGATCTGAGTGACAAAAGTATTAAGACTCTGGATTAAATCACGAGTGAGAATACTTAAGTCATTGATTGTGTGATCATCTTAATGAGTGTGAAATCGTTTCACAGCTCATTTCTCCTGAAAACCTGAAGGTGTTTCTGTGAGAAAGAATCAGATCTTATTAGAAATGATTAAAGATGAGTCACACGAATCTTCCATGATATTATTTAAGAATAACGCTCTAAAATATCTAAGTTTACGCTGAAATAGTTCCACAAATATCAGTTGAAAGACACCACGTTAATGTGGATTGGAATCGATCCAAATTTGTCTTTACTGAGTATTTGTAGTTGTGCTACTTCGCTGGTTGTCCTAGAGAAACTAAGGCTTGTTACTTTTACGTCCAATCTGTTTTCTAAGAAGGTAAGTTATTTTCCAAGAAGAACAGTGGGAGTAAAAATATAACTAGAAGTTTTCTTAGAGAAACTAAGGCTTGTTACTTTTACGTCCAATCTGTTTTCTAAGAAGGGAAGTTATTTTCCAAGAAGAACAGTGGGAGTAAAAATATAACTAGAAGTTTTCTTAGGGAAACCAAGGCTCGGTACTTTTACGACCATTCTGTTTTCTAAGAAGGGAAATTACTTTCCAAGAAGAACAGTGGGAGTAAAAAGTACTTTTACGACCATTCTGTTTTCTAAGAAGGGAAGTTACTTTCCAAGAAGAACAATGGGAGTAAAAGTACAACTCGAAGAAATTCGAGAAATACAGGAGGCTGCTTAACCTATTGAGGGAGAGCAGCGGAAGGATTTACAGATTTCTGTAGAATCTACACCTGTGGAGCCTGAAGTTCGCAGATATGAAAGAATCAGTCACTAATCCGAGAGTGAATTCTCGTCATTAGTTCAGCCTGATGATCATTGAATGTTCGCATGATCTGATGATCATTGAAAGCGACGAATCTGCGAAATCCTAGGAAGCGAAAGTGAGCCCAGACTCCGAAGAATTACATTTTGTGTAAGTTGGCTTCATCGATCCATTCATGGATGGAAGCAAACATATCGGAGTTGGAATCTTCGTTCTGTTGAAGTAGTCAAGGTTTGACTTGAACAGGAACGAAGCGGAACTGTGTGTTTACTAATAGATTAGTGGGAGCGATATTGCATTTCTCAAAGTGTATGTCGATGACATACTGATTCTCGGATATAACGTCCCAACGCTGTAGTCGGTAAAGGACTAGCTTGGGAGTTGGTTTAATGATTGACATGGGTAAAGCCACGTAGTTCTTGGATTTTGGATCTAAAGATAGAGATCCAAAAGAGCTGGTAGGACAAAGTCAGGATTCTTAAATTGACAAAGTCCTACACATTTTGAGCAATCCAAGAAGGGTTTTATGCCAATGTCACATGGCATTAAGTTAAGCAAGATACAGTATCCTACGATAACTGCTGAGCTTAAATGCATGGATAAGATTCCATATGCGTCGGCAATTGGATCTATCATGTATGCCATGAAACGTACTTGTTTGATGTTGCTTTAATGTTAAGCAAGACAAGTAAAGACCAGTCGAATCCAGCAAAGAAACACTGGATTGCCGTAAAGAATATCCTAAAGTATTTGAGGAATACTAAGGATAAATTCTTGAGTTACGGAGAAAGTGAGGTGCTACGAGTCGATAGAGTCTGAAAGGCAAGTTTCCAATAGACAAAGATGATTTCCGATCACAGTCCGGTTATATCTTGTGTCTATCTGGCGGTGCAAGGCACTGTTGCTGACTCCATGACTTAAGCTGAACATTTCGCAACTTGGGAAGTGGCGAAATAGGTTGTTTGGAAAGAAGAGTTCGTCACTGAACTTGATGTGATTTCCAGCATAGATGAGACTAGCTGCACATCAGAGGTCCAAACACCTTGAGGATAGGTATAACCTATTCCGTAAGATAAATGACAGAGATGTTAAGTAGATCAGCAAGTTTCAACGAATGAGAACGTTGCTAATCTATTAACGAAGCCACTCCTTAGGCCTAAGCACGAGTCGCGGACTGTTGCTGTAGGATAAGTGAAATTAAGATGTAGTCTTAATTTCAGTGGGAGTTATTAAAGGGCTTTATTTAGTTATTGGATATGTTCTTGAAACAACATTTAAGATGTTTAATGAAATTATTATTTCAAGATTATTTTAACTGTGATGAAATAATCGTTCCAAAATGATATGAATCATTTTATAGGTCATCGAAGTAAATGACTTGATCTTGAGTCATCGAAGTCATTTAGCTTGATCATGAGACCCTATATTTGATAGATGTTTTATATCATCCTGTCCCTAGTCGAAGGTTGTTGAAATTGGAACACCAACAACCGTGTGAGACTGGATTGGTACGTGACTTATGACAAAGTCTCAGTGTGTCATAGATGCGCGGCATCAAAGTCAGTACATAGGTGTATGTTGGGGAACATACGACCGGACAAGACCCGCTTATAAGAACTCTTCAGGATATTTATATCTGTGTCATAAGAGATTCTTACTACGACTATAGAGTATAGTCCTTAGACCTGAGTTCGCATGCATGTGACTGCACATGGACTGATGCACTTTGATCATTGTCTAACGCTGTCGTTCTGCGATAGTTATAAGGACCTTGTTTGGGTACATTGTGAAATGAGTAGTTTACAGTGATGGAACAAGACGGGATTTGTCCCTCCAATATAAATGGAGTGAATATCTCTAGGCCAATCGGAGATTTGAATACTGGAAAATGCATGGCCATGCTCAAACGGACTGTCCCGAGTCGTTTGGATTGTCAGTATCAAATCAGAGTCCGATGAACAAGATTAGGCTTTATAAGGATGACACCAATCTTGCCTTATGACTAATCGAGATATTGTGACAAAAGGATTATGAATACAGAGATTCCAGTACAAGTGGGAGATTGTTGGAATTGTGTCCAGTAATCTCGGTACTGTCTCTAGAAAGTAAGAGTATGTCAATGATCAGACATAAGTCATATAATACTGGGGGTCATGATGGCTTGCTAGAGTCCGCTCATGATCTATAAGTCTTGGACTTATTGCCTTTATTATATGATCCCATATGGGTCACACGCCTAAGCTAACAGGAAAATGTGTAGGAACGGTTTAGCAGAAGTACGGTAAAAGTGCTAGGCATTTACTGTACTTAGAGAGAATAAAACGGTTTAGGCACTGTGTGTCGATCGATACACAAGGGGTATCGGTCGACACAGTGCGCGAATGCCGTCTGGTTAATTGGTGTTTGGGCCAAATGGCCCAAACGGAATCAGACAAGTTTTATAAGGTAAAACTCGAGTTTCTGAACAATTAACCCTAAGCCCCTCAGCCGAAACTCTCTCTCTCTGCGCCGTGTTCCTCTAGTGGTCTAGCAGCCGTTTTCTGTGATCGCGTGTGTGAACCTTTGGAGGATTCATCCCTCGGTGTTTCTCTGATCTCAGACATACCATCTCTGTCCGCTGCAAACAGGTATAAGGTGAGATCATCATTTGTTTCTATTCTGAGAAGAACCTAGATCGCATGTTTAGGTTGATATGAATCTAAGAATTGAATCAGGATCAACTAAACAATCCTTCACATCCTGGGTCACAATACTCTTCTCACATTCATGTATGAGAAACTGTGTAGTTTCTGTCAACTCTTTGGAATGCTTGACCATGATAAAAAGGAACGCCCAATGAGATTTTATGATGATGCGGATGGTTATGATGATGGTCCAGAAGATCCTTTTGATGATGGAAATGACAACAATGATAATGACTTACCTTATGCTGTACTTCCTTCTGTTGATATTCATGTTGTTCATCCAGAAATGGATATTGTAGCTGTCCACGAGGAACCAGTTCCGGAAGCTGTCAATCCGGATGTTATTCAAGCGGGGGCAGCCTTTGCCTATCCGACAAACTGATGTATCTATTATCGCCCATCATCCTACTTCACTGCCGCATACAATTATTCCTAAACTTGGAACATTTACTAGAGCTATGGTTCAATAATCCGCAATTGGTAATGAGGATAATGCAAGTAACCAGTTTGATCAGGAATTTAGAGGAAGAGCGTCTACGCCAATTGAGGAAAGCAAAGGGTAAAGATAAGGCTTAAAAAGAAGATGGAGAAGGCCTTAAGCGTAAGAGAGGTTCTACTGACTTGGACTCTCCTGCTGAAAATGGTGAACCTAGCCGGCTAATGATGGGACCGGTTGGGCGCCGTATTGAGATAAGCGAATATTCGGATTCATGTTCTGTTAACCGTTGATAGACAGAGGTTCGGGGGGCTCGGTACCCCCACCTTCTTAATGAAGATATGCTCCTGGAACTATCAGGGCCTCTCCGGCTCACTGAAAAAACCTCGTCTGAGGGAAATTTATCGACTACATTCTCCTGATATCCTGTTTCTTAACGAGACGATGAATCCTCCTTTAGTTGTACATAATGTTGCTGTTTCTTTAGGATTTCCACATTTTGTTGTAGTGCCTCCATCGAGTCATGGTGGTAGCTTAGCTTTGCTTTGGAATAATTTTGTTTCTATTTTTAGTATTTCTCAAGATGTACGCCTCATTAATGTTCAAGTTCAGTTTAATGGAATGGGTTTCTTTTTTTCATGTGTGTATGATCATCCGATACAAAGTAGAAGATCTGATTTATGGAAACTCTAAACCAATATTAGCTTGACTCGAGATGGTCCATGGATGATTATCGGCGATTACAATCAACTACTATCGAATTAAGAAAAGAGAGGAGGTCCAGTTAGAGAGGAATGTACATTCAGAATGCTTCGTCAACTCTACTTGGATTGTGACCTCATGGATTTAAGGAATGTAGGTAATAAATTTACTTGGGTGGGTGTTAGACATTCTATTACTGAGGAATGTCTAGACCGAGCCGTTAACCATGAATGGCTTTCTCTGTTTCCTAACTCTGAAGCTGAAGTCCTTAACCTCACAGGATCAGACCATCGTCCTCTGATTGCTCACATATCTCATGACGTTCGCTAAAAATGTAAACAGTATTGGTTTTATAAAAGGTTGGTGGATCTTCTGGAGTTTAAAAACAGGGTTCACCAGGGATGCTTCTCTCAACGATTGTGTAGTGAGTCCACGGTTGTGGATCAGCTAAGAGAATACCGTTCGTCCCTATCTCGCTACCGCCATAGCGTCAACCTGAATTCTAGACGACGAATTAATGAGCTTCAACAAGAACTGGATTATGCACTGAGAACAGCTTCTCCTATTGTTCCTCGCATTAGACAACAACTTCAAGCTTCTTATTATGAGGAAGAAGCGTACTAGTTTCAGAAGAGTCGGGCTAAGCGGCTTGTTGAAGGAGATCTTAATACCAAGAACTTTCACTTGTTTACCAAACAAAGATTTGCTCGGAATCTTATTACCACTGTCACGGATGGTATTGGACATATCGTTCATGGTGATGCTAATATAGGAGCCTATGCAGAAGCTTACTTTCGAACAGTGTATACGACTTCTGGAAACAGTGTTGACAGGTCCTTATTTCATACTTTTTCGAAGACGGTCACACCAGAGATGAACGAAGTTTTAACTGGATTTTTTTTTCTTCAGATTATGAGATCTTCAAAGCAGTCCTAGATATTGGAGCAGATAAGGGACTTGGCCCAGATGGCTTTACAACTAGATTTTATCATCAATGCTGGGATATTATTGGGTTGGATGTCTGTCGAGAGGTTCGCCGTTTTTCTGATCGGTATTATGCCGGATGGGATAAACCATATTAATTTATGCTTGATACCAAAGACCACTTCAGCCTCTTCATTTGGTAATTACAGACCTATTAGACTCTGTAATGTCCTCTATAAGATCATCTCTAAGCTGATGGTTTCCTGCTTAAAGATTTCTTGATGATATTGTTTTTGAATCTCAAGCGGCATTTATCCATGGACGCATGGCTTCAGATAATGTCCTTATAACCAATGAGATGATGCATTCTCTTAAACTCACGATGACGAGTCTTCAAGGTTTATATGGCTATTAAAACCGACATCTCTAAATCTTATGATAGTGTGGAGTGGGACTTCCTTGAACACACTTTACGAGCCTTCGGTTTTGCGGATGTTTGGGTCTTTTGGGTGATGAATATGGCCAAGTCAGTTAATATTTTGTCCTCTAAATGGTAATCTGCACGGTCTAATCCTTCCGCAGCGCGGGATACGCCAAGGTCTGGAAAAAGCAGAGGGATTAAAATTGGAAATGGTGTTCTAGCTGTGAGTCATCTTCTATTTTCTGATGATTCTTTGTTCTTCATCTACGCTAGTAGTCCGAATTGTCGTGCCTTGCGTCAGATTTTTTATGACTACAAACGTTTCTCTGGACAAAAAATAAATTTGGATAAGTCGATGATAACCTTTAGTTCTCAAATCCCAGGTATCCTTAGACATAGACTGAAGCGAATTTTCGGCATAGAACGAGAAGGGAGTGGAGGTAAGTACCTCGGTTTGCCTAAGGAGTTTGGGCGTTGAAAGTACGACTTGTTTAACAATATCATTGATCGAGTTAAAGGGAAAACCTTCTCTTGGCATGCGAAGTACTTTAATCAAGCTGGTAAAGAGGTTATGCTCAAATTTGTTGCTATATCAATGCCCGTCTATTCTATGTCATGCTTTAAATTACCGGCTCAAGTTGTCCATGACATTACTTCAGTTCTGCAAAGTTTTTGGTGGAGGAAAACACATGATAAGAAAGCTGTCCCTTGGGTGTCTTGGGAGAAGCTACAACTACCTAAACGTAAGGATGGTATTGGGTTTATGGATCTGTTTAAGTTCAATGACTCACTTGTAACGCCCCGTCCGCCCCTACCGGTGAGTCACCCATCCCTCTATCGGGCTCGTGGGCCCCACCCCTGTCCGACGGTCGGTGCGTTATTTTTCGTAGGCCCGACCGAGTAATTTACTGACCCGGGAACGAATTCCACATCTCATATCCGGAGCAACCATAACCCCCAAACCCCAGGATTGTCTCCCGAGACATAATCGGTTTGACTTCCATGAGCTCTGATACCACTTGTAACGCCCCGTCCGCCCCTACCGGTGAGTCACCCATCCCTCTATCGGGCTCGTGGGCCCCACCCCTGTCCGACGGTCGGTGCGTTATTTTTCATAGGCCCGACCGAGTAATTTACTGAGCCGGCAATAACCTTGTGACCTTTTCCCATGTGTTTTGTCCTCACACACATGCTACCACGAATCACTTCCTGGAAGGTCGCCCATCCTGGGACTACTCCAGCCCAAGCACGCTTAACTCTGGAGTTCTTTCAGGCAAGTGATCGGAAAAGGTAAGTGCACTTGGTGATATAGGTAGCCAAATTAATTCATTTAATCCTTTATCAAATGGGCTGGGCCCAGTATGTTACAATTCTCCCCCACTTAATGGGAATTCGTTCCCGAATTCCACATCTCATAACCGGAGCAACCATAACCCCCAAACCCCAGGATTGTCTCCCGAGACATAATCGGTTTGACTTCCATGAGCTCTGATACCACTTGTAACGCCCTGTCCGCCCCTACTGGTTAGTCACCCGTCCCTCTATCGGGCTCGTGGGCCCCACCCTTGTCCGATGGTCGGTGCGTTATTTTTCGTAGGCCCGACCGAGTAATTTACTGACCCGACAATCACCTTGTGACCTTTTCCCATGTGTTTTGTCCTCACACACATGCTACCACGAATCACTTCCTGGAAGGTCACCCATCCTGGGACTACTCCAGCCCAAGCACGCTTAACTCTGGAGTTCTTTCAGGCAAGTGATCGGAAAAGGTAAGTGCACTTGGTGATATAGGTAGCCAAATTAATTCATTTAATCCTTTATCAAATGGGCTGGGCCCAGTATGTTACAATTCTCCCCCACTTAATGGGAATTCGTTCCCGAATTCCACATCTCATAACCGGAGCAACCATAACCCCCAAACCCCAGGATTGTCTCCCGAGACATAATCGGTTTGACTTCCATGAGCTCTGATACCACTTGTAACGCCCCTACTGGTGAGTCACCCGTCCCTCTATCGGGCTCGTGGGCCCCACCCTTGTCCGATGGTCGGTGCGTTATTTTTCGTAGGCCCGACCGAGTAATTTACTGACCCGACAATCACCTTGTGACCTTTTCCCATGTGTTTTGTCCTCACACACATGCTACCACGAATCACTTCCTGGAAGGTCACCCATCCTGGGACTACTCCAGCCCAAGAACGCTTAACTCTGGAGTTCTTTCAGGCAAGTGATCGGAAAAGGTAAGTGCACTTGGTGATATAGGTAGCCAAATTAATTCATTTAGCCTTTCTCAAATGGGCTGGGCCCAATATGTTACATCACTATTGGCCAAACATGCATGGAGGCTCTTGACTCATCCTAACTCTTTATTTTCTCGGATATTTAAGGCTAAGTATTATAAAGATGGTTATGTACTGGATGCCAAGTCCCAACGATTACAATCTTACGGGTGGTCTGTTAGAATAGTAGAATCAAGAAGTAGAATCAGAGAGAATCAGGAGAGAACTTAGGGAGAATTAAGAGAGAGAGGTGTGGAACCAACTAGGGTTCTTAGCCGCCAAAGAGAGATAAGAGAGATGAGATTTTTGCTTTTAGGGAAGAATAAATCCCAATATCTTCATAAAATGGCTTTACAAGGGTTTAAATACACTAGCTATTAGGGCAACCACTGGAATAAACAAAGAATAAGTAGAATAGTACAAAAGACAACTCATAACAGGAATAAGAAGAGGCCCAACAGTCATAAGGATGGATGACAGCTTTTGGACAGCTTTTCTTCGTGTCGCCGACACGGTCACTGACACAACTAGTTTAGAATCTTTTCCAGCCTCCGTGTCGCCGACATCGACGCTGACACAACTAGTTCAGAATCTTTTCCAGCCTCCGTGTCGCCGACATCGATGCTGACACATCTAGTTCAGACTTAAGAAATCCTATGATCTCCAATCCGATACTCCCCCTCAAGCTTGAAGTCAAGGGTTGAATCAAGCTTGGAATGTCAATGGAGATCCACCTCATTAAAAACCTTCATGAAGAAAACCTCATGGGATAAAACTTCATGAAGGGAAAAAGAGTGTAGATCCCATGGCCTTAGGGTGTTCAGGAAGCTTCTTGAGTCCAAGCTTAGTGTGAATGGACTCACACACCTTCAAGCTAACAGCCTTTGTGAAGACATCAACAAGCTGTTCTTCACTCCTTGTAAAGCAAGGCAACAAAACTCCTTGCTCTATCATCTGCCTCACTTTGTGACAATCCACTTCTATATGCTTGGTCCTTTCATGGAAGACTGAGTTTGAAGCAATGTGAATGGCTGCTTGGTTATCACAATGCATAGTGATTGGCTTTGAACTCTCAATCCCAAAATCCACAAGAAGACCTTTGATCCATGCCATTTCTGTTGCTAGCTTCCACATTGCTCTGTATTCAGCTTCAGCACTTGAACATGACACTATCTTCTGCTTCTTGCTCTTCCAAGTAACAAGTTTTCCTCCAATGAATGTGCAATATCCAGTAGTAGACCTCCTGTCCACTCTATCTCCTGCCCAATCAGCATCACAATACCCAACTATCTCTGTGCTTTGATTGCAACCCATCCAAATGCCTTGACCAGGAGCACCACTTAGGTATCTAAGTATCCTTTCAACCATGTTCCAATGATGCATCTTGGGTGCTTGCATATGCTGGCTTACTTGGTTCACTGCATAACACAAATCAGGTCTAGTTATGGTTAAGTAAATGAGCTTACCAACCATCCTTCTATACTGAGTAATGTCCTCAAATGGTCTATCCTCAAGCTCCCCCTCTCTTATGACTTTGTAGCCTTCCTCAAGAGGTTTCTTAGCCGGTTTTTCTCCTATCTTTCCTGCTTCAGATAACAAATCAAGTGTGTACTTCCTTTGAGATAAGAAGAGTCCATCATTAGATCGACAAACTTCTATCCCAAGGAAGTACTTTAGAGCACCAAGGTCTTTAATATCAAAAACAGATTTGAGATAAGCCTTAGTGTCTTGTATACCTGCCTTGTTGCTCCCTGATATGATAATGTCATCAACATAAACAAGGATGACAATGATACCTTCCTGATCTTGAAGAGTAAACAGGGTGTGATCTCCTTTAGACCTCTTGAATCCTCTTTGCATAAGTGTTGAGCTCAGTTTATGATACCAAGCTCTAGGTGATTGCTTTAATCCATAGATAGCCTTCTTGATTCTTAACACCTTCCCTGTATTCACAATGCTTTCAAGACCAGAAGGTGGTGTCATGTATACCTCATCTTCAAGCTCCCCTTGAAGGAATGCATTCAAGGAATGCATTCTTGACATCCATTTGCCAAAGTTCCCAATCAAGATTTGTTGCTAAAGACAAGATGATCCTAACTGTGTGAAGCTTAGCTACTGGTGCAAAGGTATCCAAGTAATCCTTTCCATAGGTTTGAGTGAAGCCTCTTGCAACCAACCTTGCTTTGTATCTCTCAACTTCTCCATTACTTTTATACTTGATGGTGAAAACCCACTTAGAAGTCACTGCCTTCTTTCCTCTAGGAAGTTCAGCTTCATACCAAGTCTCATTGTTTTCCATTGCTTTGGTTTCTTCATTCACAGCTTGCATCCACCTCTCATCTCCCTTAGCTTCTTCATAGGTTGTTGGTACATGTTCTTGATCCAACTTCCTAATGAACACTTGATGTTCCAAAGGTACATGAGCTAAAGTGCACACTGCTTGATTGGGATGAGCTACTGCATTGCTGTTGAAATAGATGAAATCCTTCTTCCATTTGGATGGTTCCTTTTTCTCCCTTGTGCTTCTCCTTAACACTTGAACTGGCTGCTCATTCATAACCGGTTGTTCAGTCTCTCCATTTCGATGATCCAACTCCTCAATTTCTATCTCATGTTCCTCAACACCAGCTTGATCATGTGTACTTGAATCAGATTCTTGTGGTTCTTGTTCTGATTCTCGAGTGTCCCCCTCATGATCAGGATGGAGTTGTTGTGGAGCTTCTGAAGGTAAATCAGAGACTGAAGGAGCATGACTTGCTTTGGCCGGTTTATGAGGCAGATTAATACCAAGGCCTTCCATGATCATCCTTAGGTTAGTAGCTCGGTCTGATTGAGAAGTGGGAAGATCCCTCAAGCTTTCCCAATTCTTCTCATCATAGAAACTTCTTGTCTCCATAAATTTCACATCTCTTGAGATCAAAACCTTCCTTGTTTCAGGCACATAACACTTGTACCCTCTTTGTGTTGTGGAATATCCAATGAACATGGATTTGGTGCTCTTTGCATCCAACTTATCCCTTTGTTCACCTGGTATTAACACAAAGCAAATACACCCAAACATACGTAAGTAATCAAGTATTGGATTGGTTTTGTTTAATACCTGAAATGGAGATTAATCATTAAGAACTCTTGTGGGAGTTCTATTGATCAAGTAGCATGCAGTCATGACTGCATCTCCCCAAAACTTCTTAGGAACATTCTTGTAGAACATCATGGACCTCGCCACCTCCATTAAGTGTTTGTTCTTTCTCTCAGCCACTCCATTTTGTTGTGGAGTGTAAGGACAGCTTGTTTGATGAAGAATCCCATGTTTGAACAAGTGTTGTTTGAAAGCATTGCTTGTATACTCACCACCATTATCTGATCTAAAAATTTTGATCTTAGCATTGAAATGGTTAGTAACATGACTTTGGAAGTTCATAAAAGCTTCTAACACTCTATCCTTAGTTTGCATCAAAGTTATCCAAGTATACTTAGATTTTTCATCAATGAAAGTGACAAAGTACTTATGATTCTCTCTAGACATACAAGGAGCAGTCCACACATCAGAATGAACAAGATCAAAGCAACTTTCATAAGTAGTTTTAGAAGTTGGAAAAACAGATTTGCAATGTTTCCCAAGAATACAAGCCTCACAATCATCATTCTTAAAAGAAACAGTAGGTAATAAGAGTCCTAAAGCCCTAGAGTGTGGATGTCCTAGTCTAGCATGCCAAATAGAATCATCCACACCAACACAAGTAGCTAAAGCAGTAGATAAAGCAGTAGATAATTCAGAAGAAGGATTGGTGTCTTCAACCATGTAGAGCTCATCCTTTGTCACGCCTTTCCCAATCAACTTACTTGTCTTAATATCCTGAAACACAACATCATTAGGACTAAAAACAACATTGCAATTTAGGTCAGTGGCTATTCTTTTCACAGATACTAAGTTGGAAGTGAAACTAGGCATATAGAAAGCTTTAGATTCTTTGTCAAACAATTTCAGATTTCCTATGCCTTGTATTGGAATCCTTTCACCATTTGCAATCACTACACTTCCTAAAGCAGGTTCAACATTGTTTATCAACCTAGGATCACTTATCATATGATGAGAGGCTCCTGAATCAATGATCAAAGGTTTCAGTTTGTTTGAAGCAAAGAGTGAAGTGCCAAGAATCATACCAGAGTTCTCCTTGAGAGCTTTGATGAGAGCCTCAAGGTCTGACCTCCTTACCACATCACTCTGAGCAGTCACAGCTGGTGCTTGATGGACCACCATTGCTCTCCCTTCATCACATTGCTGCATTGAAGAAGAACCTGGTCCAGCTGCATCATAGGAATAGTTTGCCCTTTGATCTTTGAACCGGTTGTTGTGAGATGGGTCTGAGGTTTGGGTGAAGGCGCCATCATCTATCCTTCAAATGCCCACTTTTCTTACAAAAATCACACATCAAGACTCCTCTCTTGTCACCTCCATAGTTCAGCCTCTCCTCAGCCTTGTACATGACTTTGTTGGCGGTTACAAGCTCACCTTTGCCCTTGAATATTCCAAATGAGCCTTGCTCTTTCTGAATTTGTCCACACACATCATCCAAGTAAGGTAGAATGTCTGTCCTTAGGATGTGCTTAATCAACCCATTGTAAGATGAGTTCAAGGTGAGCAGAAGAGCAAAGACTTTATCCTGCTCTCTTCTTTCTTGTAACACCAATGGATCACTGCTTGGTGGTCTCAACATCTCTAGCTCTGCCCACAGTGAGCTAAACTTTCCAAAATGAGCTTTAAACTCCATATCTTCTTGCTAGAGATTGTTTATGGCCAACTTAACCTCAAAGACTCTGCTCAGGTTTGATTTGTTCCCATAAACCTTCTCAATAGTATCCCACAGCTCCTTGGAAGTCACACAATAAGAGTAGGCTTCTAATAGGTGCTGGTCTAGTGAGCTTTGGAGTATAGAGAGTACATTCTGGTCCCCTTGTATCCAAGCTTCTTCATCAGCTTCAGTAGCCTCTTCATGAGACTCACCACCACTTTTAGTCTCTGCCTCAGCTCCACTCTTGGCTTCAGCTTCAGACCTGACTTTAAACACCTTATGTGGAGCATTGCTACTCAAGATATACTTCCACAGACCTCTGCCTCCAAGTGCAGACTTCACCATCCTGGCCCAAACAATGTAGTTGGTGCCTTTGAGAATCACAGGGATAACAACGCTTGAGTTCTCCATTGCTAAGACTGTTTTGAAGCAAGGAGGGAGTATTCAAGATGAAATGAAGAGTTCTCAACTCACAGAGAACACAAACAGTAGAGAAAGAGGCAAAAGAAATGCGCTTAAGAGCTAAAGAACTTGCAAGAACCAGAACAAACTTTAAGAGCTCAAGAACAGGTTTTAGAATGAGTTTTGCGGAAGTAAAGAAGGTACAGGAGCTTATAGCTCTGATACCATGTTAGAATAGTAGAATCAAGAAGTAGAATCAGAGAGAATCAGGAGAGAACATAGGGAGAATTAAGAGAGAGAGGTGTGGAACCAACTAGGGTTCTTAGCCGCCAAAGAGAGATAAGAGAGATGAGAGTTTTTCTTTTAGGGAAGAATAAATCCCAATATCTTCATAAAATGGCTTTACAAGGGTTTAAATACACTAGCTATTAGGGCAACCACTAGAATAAACAAAGAATAAGTAGAATAGGACAAAAGACAACTCATAATAGGAATAAGAGGAGGCCCAACGGTCATAAGGATGGATGACAGCTTTTGGACAGCTTTTCTCCGTGTCGCCGACACGGTCACTGACACAACTAGTTCAGAATCTTTTCCAGCCTCCGTGTCGCCGACATCGACGCTGACACAACTAGTTCAAAATCTTTTCCAGCCTCCGTGTCGCCGACATCGACGCTGACACATCTAGTTCAGACTTAAGAAATCCTATGATCTCCAATCCAATATGGTCATCAATTTAAGTCGGCTTACAACTTCTCAAAAAGGATCAATTCCAATGTCGGAAATGAAGAAACTATACGAGAGTTTGAGGATAGATGGCTTCCAACTTCTCCACCTCGGCATGCCCGTCCTCGTCACACCCAGGATCCGTATTCATTTAAGGTTGCTAGTCTGATTTCCACTGTTTATGGAATTCATTCATGGAACCGGGATGCTATCTCTGCAGTCATACAACCAGACGATAGTCAACTAATCCTCAACCTGCATCTATCTAAAAAACCGGATTCAGATTTTCCGGTTTGGATTCATAGACGACATGGATCTTATACACTTAAATCAGGTTATCGATTTGCTTATAACTCTGATCCTTCAACAGCTTTAGTTCCTATCGCTCATGGTGATCCCCATCTTAAAATGCGTATTTGGAAATTCCCAATCCCTCCAAAACTCAAGCATTTCCTATGGAGAGTATTATCCCGATCAATCTCTACTTCTTCACGTCTTGTTACTCGTGGTGTCTACATCAATCCTCTCTGCTATCGTTTCAGTTTAGAGATTGAAACTCCAAACCATCTTTTCTTTGATTGTCCCATATCCAAGATTGTCTGGACAAAGTTGACTTCTCCACCTTTTACATGGCTTGCTAATCTGGATTTAAACCTTGACACCAACATTGCCGGACTTGTGGAGATTCATTTAACCCAACTTTCATCTCCTTCAGCAGGAACTTTGACACCATTTTGGGTACTTTGGCATCTCTGGCGGTCTAGGAATGATTTGGTATTCAACAACAAATATACCACCTCTATACAGCTGATTTATCAGGCTATCTCCGAGGTTCAGATAGGGCTTTCAGTGACTTCTTCCTCTCCCAATACTCCAAATACTTGTCCTATTACTTGGGTACCACCGCCTCTGTCGGCTCTTAAATGTAATGTGGATGCTTCTTATGACGTTGCATGGTTCAGGATTTGCTAAAGTACGTTGGTTATTACGATATCAGCATGGAGTTCTTCTCGGGGCTAAATCATCGCCCCTTGTTTATGTTTCTTCTCCATTGGAAGCAGGAAGTAAAAGTCTTCTCTCTGCCCTCAATGATCTTAAGATGATTGATATATCATGGTTTTTACCCATTTTAATTATGCCATGATATAGATGTGTTTTTAGTGTCTTTTGTGTTCGTTTAGAGTCTTTTACAGGTTTAATCAGGTTTGGAGCTAATTGGAGATATTTGGAGCATTTTGGGACTTTTGTGACGTTTTGGCCGAGAGATTAACTCACTGTCCGATTTATTGATCAAGCATCGACCGACACACATTGTGCATCGGTCGACACACTAGCGAGATGGGCCGTACGCGTCGGTTAAACAAGTTATGAAGAATTGCAGAGAAGCCCAGAATAATTTCAGTATTTACACAGAAGCCCCAGCCGAGATTATGCCTATATATTTAGAGTTTTGGCTTTTATTTTAGATACGCTTTCATACTTAGAGCTAAGAGATTTTTAGAGCTTTCGGGGCTGATCTAATCCTGTACTTCAGTTATTTTGGAGAAGATTTCGAACCCCTTTATCTATTTAATTTCTTATATGCAATCTATTATTTCTATGATTATGTTTTCATCAATCATGTCTGAGTAGATCCATAGTTAAGTTTAGGGTTTCTCATTAGGGTTTGATGACTTGCTAGACTTGTTTAATTCAGTTAAGGATTCATATGATTAGAATGTTCTTCAAACTAAATTGTGCTTAAAGCTAGTTCTAACCTGATCAATTAGAATCTAGATCTTAGGTTGCTAAATTCGACACGAGAGTGTGTTTTAGAATCTGAACTATTTAGGTTGAGCAATTAAATTATTCGCAAAGAGATTTGGTTTAGTTTAATTGTGAACATATCAAACTTGAACTTAATGCTAGTTTAATCTCTTAGTAATTGCAAAGAGATTTGGGTTACTGCACTTAGACTTAGAGGATTTTCGCAAAGAGATTTGGTTAATTCTATTTTCGTGATTTGAGTTCTAGAACTGAGTTTAATTTGATCTTGACTGATTAACTTGTCTGCTTGTCTGATTTCCTGAGAACACCCTAGGCTTGACGCTTTTAGTTTATTGCTTTCACAATCAACTTGCTACTGTTTACTTTCTTGCCTTGCTTTTAATTCATTCACCACTTGCTTTATTTCTAGTATTAATCTCTACGTTTCTGATTCTATTGAGACCAAGCATCCCTGTGGATTCGATAACCCTATATACTACTTTGACGATACTGTGCACTTGCAGTTTAGAATAGGGTAAAACTTAGAACCTATCAAGTTTTTGGCGCCGTTGCCGGGGACTCTTTGAGTCTTCGATAGGACCGAACTTAGGGTTTTTACTAGAAATTTTTCTTTTTATTTTTTTTGTTTTTCGTTTTTATTTTATAATCTGCTAACTTTTTCTCTGTTTCTTTCTGTCGCAGGTACGACTTTCGCCTTGCGTCGATCATTGCATCCCTTGCGTCGATCGTCACTAGGCGATTCTGAGATTGAATCGATCGTTGCACTGATAGCATCGGTCGTTGCTGGACGATTACCGACAGTTTATGCAGACGCAGAAAACTAGAAGTAATCCGAACTTGGACCTAGTTAATCTCGATCTTGAAGAACTTGGACGTCTAGAGAGAACCAACAGAAGAGAAAGAAGAGAAAGGATGGTACGAGAGCGTTTGATTCTGGTACGTGATGCTGAAGGTACCCTGAGGGACCGAGATAACAACCCATACAATGCTGCTTGGCAAAGGGTTGATGCTGAAGGGAATGTCATCCCTGATCCTCCTGAGCAACAGCAACAGGAGCAGAACCAGGGTCAAGGACAGGCCCAAGGTAGTCAGATGGTTGTCCATGAGAGGACTTTAGCTGACTACAACAGACCGGATGAGTTTCATAGAAACCGGTCAGCTTTAGTGCTTCCTGCTTTTGAGAGGAACGATTTTGAAATCAAAACCATCTACTACTTGCTGATGAGACAGAATGCATTTCATGGTTACCCAACGGAGCAGCCTATGGATCACATTGATTCGTTTGAGGACGTAGTCACTGGCATGAAGTATGATGGAGTCTGCCCGGACTATCTGTTCCTTAAGCTCTTTCCGCACAGTCTTGCTGGAGACGCTAGTGCATGGCTAAAGCAGCTGGCACCTGCTCAGTACACTACTTGGGCAGCTTTAAAGAGTGAGTTCCTGCGTCACTTCTATGATGATGCGCGCTCAGACCAGTCCAGACAGGACATACTCACCTTTTCCCAAGGAGCTGTGGAGCCTTTAAAGACTGCCTGGATGAGATTTAAGCAGTATCAGCGTGACTGCCCACACCATGGATTCACTGAAGTTCAGTTGATTGGCATTTTCTTCAGAGGCATAGATCTTCCATATTAGTCTGCACTGGACAATTCCAGTAATGCTAACTTCAACACCAGGACTCCTACGCAGGCTAAGCAGTTGATTGAGAATCTAATAGGCAGCAACAGCTGCAAGACTATGGATGAGAGGAGGAAGAAATCTGGTGGAAGTGTAGAGAATTCTGACATAGCTGATATTAGATCTAGGATAGACACAGTTTGCAATCTCCTAGCAGGTAAGAAAGCTGTCCATTTCGCTCAAGAAGTAGAAGTAATTCAGACTGAGGAGGACACTCAGGAAGAAGATGTGAATTACATCGGAGGATCTGGTTTCCAAGGAAACAGATTTGGATATCAATCTGGGAACAGATTTTCCGGTGGAGGACAGAAGGGTGCCTTCACAGGCAATCAGAACTCTTCAAGCTTTGGACAGACCAGTAATTTTCAGAAGCCTTATGGACAAAGTGCTCAGAGAACCTACGGATCTTCATCTTATCAGACACCTCCTGCACCCACTGCTTTCGAGACTAAGATGGAGACAATGATGGAACAGCTGCTGGAGAGTCAGATCAAGACTTCTGTGGACTACAACAAGAAGATTGATGCTTTATATGAGGATCTCAATGGAAAATTCGAGTCTATGAACACTCACATGAAGCAGCTGGATACTCAGGTGAATCATATTTCAGGTTCTATGAAGGGAAAAGGAGTCGCAGACACCCACATTAAAGCTTGGTCTGTGTACATTAATGATGGGTCTCACCAAGGTGAAAAATTTGAGCTAAGTACGGCTGAATTGGTAGAGGAGGAAGAATTTTCGGATTTTGGAGAAAAACTCTCGGGTGAAAGTTGTGAACACAGTGTTGCAACGATCGACACACCCTTAGTGTTGGTCGTTGCAGGGCGTGAACAGACAGACCTGTCGGATGATAATGGCATAGATGCTGACTTGGAGCTTGATCGCCTATTCCCTGGAGTTACTGAGATTACTCAACAGGAGGTCTATGCACAAATCATTAAACAACACTCCTCGGTGTCTGAAGTGATTAAACAGGAGATTGAAGAGCTCAAGAAGCTAGAGGAGATTGGTGAAGACTTGGAAGAAATTCCACCGTCTGATGATCCACCTTATCATCCCTGTGTGCAGAGGTATTTAAACAGGATGCTGCCCTTAGATGAAGAGCTGAGAGACTGGGTGATTATAGTTCCCCAACACATTAGAGAGGTGCTACTGAACAAGATCCCGAAGAAGCTGCCTGACCCCGGAGTCTTTGTGCTTGATTGCTCTATCTTCGAGGACAGTTTTAGGTGCTCTCTTTGTGATTTAGGAGCTGCTGGAAGTATGATGCCTTATTCTGTGGCAGAGAAGCTGGGGATGCTGGATTTTTCTCCTACTAGGACCTCTCTTGTCCTAGCTGATCAGTCTATACGAGTTCCGGAAGGACTCTTAAAGGACATTCCAGTGAGAGTTGGAAACTACTTAGTTCCGACAGACTTCCTTGTGCTGAAATATGACTGCGATCCTGATGAAGCATTGCTGCTTGGAAGACCATTCTTGGCTACAGCAGGAGCTGTGATTGATGTTAGACAGAGTCTAATAGACCTCCACCTGGGAGATGAGCCGCTGCGTTATGAGATGGATAAGCTGCGAAGACCATTGATAGATGGGCAGACATTTACAATCATGGAAGCAGATGACGAGCAGCCGGATGACACTGTGATTATAGATCATGGAGCGCATTTTACTCCATCTTTTCTTGGACGCGAGCATTCTACGACAGCCTACTCACCACCCTGGATGAGGAGACTTGAACAGAGACAGAAAAAGTCTCTGTCAGGTTCTCTTGATACCTAAAAGATCTTGTTCGCCCGGTCAAGCTAATGACCTTAAACAAGCGCTGAGTGGGAGGCAACCCACTGTTAGGTTTAGTTGTTTTTCTTTCTTATTTTTGGTGTTTTTCTTAGGATTACACGTTTTTGTTTTTGCTAAGTTTCAGATACAGAATTCGAGTCTGGAGATGTGTGACGATCGATGCACTTGTGCACCGGTCGTTGCAAGGAGATTTGACGAAGAGGGGAAATCGCATTGTGACGATCGTTACTCCTATGCAACGGTCGTTGCAATTGGTTCAATTGAAAAATTAAGGTATGTACTAAACCGGAAATCGAATTCGATTTGACCAGCAACGATCGTTGTCACTAAGCAACGGTCGTTGCACCCACGACCAGGTAAGTGCATTAAACCCTTTCTCTTCTCTTTTCTTTCTCATTTCCGATTATCCGTACGACCGAACCTCCACACCCAAAATCGAAAATTCTCATCATTTTTGTTCGTTTCAATTGCTAAATCTTCCTATTTCACTCTCTAAACCCTTGTCTTTAGCTCATATCTCAAGAATCCAAGGTAATGAACTTCTATTTCTCAAATTTTCGGATTAAATTTTAGGGTATTAGGGTTTGAGATTTTTGAACTGAAAATTAATGATGCATGCGTAATTAGACCGATTTAGGGTGATGGGTTATGATTTTGAACTGATTTGAGACAATGTGGCTTGGATTTGAACTGATTTTGTTGATTTTTGTTTGCGGCGAAATCGCCTTGCAACGGTCGTTGCTCGCTTTGCGATTTTGGGAAATGTTCGATAAAGTGAAATCGCCTTGCAACGATCGATGCCTTAGATGCAACGGTCGATGCTTCGCGATTTCACAGAGAATTGCTGAGACTTATATTATTTGAATTTTGTTTCTTTTGCAGATGACATCTCGCAGACAGCCCCGCAAGAAGCAAGCAACAACATCAACAACTGCGAGACAATACATTCCACCACCAGAGTGGTTTCACAGACACTCTCAGCCACCCGAGCCATATGTAAGAGATGGACCTGGAGTCGCTTTGCCTTGGCCCCGAGAAGACGCTACAGAGATCCCGACAGCCAGACAGTGGCCAAGGGACATTCGCTCGTTCCTTAAGAATGCAGACTTCACAGAGCGACCACTGCTTGACCAGTGGGATGAGTTTGATTCACTTCTCTACAGTGGTTGGTGTGGGATGACCATCAAGCCAACCAAGTTCGCTGACTACTCTACCTGCAAGAGTCTGGGGATTGATGAGCAGGTACTTGATGTGTGCAGAGGCATTGGTCTAGGGACAATGCCAATGCGCCCTTATGATCTCTATCCTGAGCTGGTCAGACAGTTGCTAGCCACTTGCAGAGTGGTTGTTGGGAATGTCCTGAAATCTACCGTACTATCTCTAGAAAGTATGATAAATGTCGAGATCAGACATAAGTCATAAATACTGGGTGATCATGATGACTTGCTAGAGCCCGCTCATGATCTATAAGTTTAGGACTTATTACCAGTATTGTATGATCCCGAAGGGTCACACACCATAGCTAACGGAAAGTTAAGATGGAATTAATACGTAAGATGCTGAGGCATTTACTGTATTTGTACAGAGAGTTGGGCAGACAACAAATGGGCTTTTTCTGATTTGTGTCTTGGGCCCAAAAGTCTAATGGACCATTAGTTTAATTAATTAAACTTGGGCCCATTAGTGAGTTAATAAATTGCAACATTTGGGTTATGAAACCCCAAAGGCTTCTTGGCGATTTTGGAAGTGCAGCCGCAGGCTCTCTCTCCTCTCTCTCTCTCTCTCTGGTTGAATTCCATCCGGTCTAGCAGCCATCCGTGCTTGTAAGCGTGTGGATACCTGAGGAGGAGCCGGTTCTCATCAGCTCCAATCTGATCTTGTCATTACCACCAATCATTCCGCTGCAAAGGTAATGACCAGGTTTGATCTGTATGATTCAACTGCAAATCACCTAGATCCTTGTTTATTATGTGCTAGGATGTAACCTGATAATTACACCATGAACACACATAATCCTTCAGTGGTATCAGAGCCTAGGTTGTTAGGTTTTTGCTTTTTGGATCATACTAGGTTGTTTATTAGTTTAATGAATCGATTTTAATGAGTAAAATTGATTGAAACTTTGAAAACCTAGATTGTCTTGGTGACGGCCAGATTGAAACTTTGAAAAACCTAGGTCGTTTGTTAACTTTGCTTTATAATCGTTATTAAGACAATCGTTTTTGATTTTGTTTTATAATAATGAATTGCATGACTTTGTTAAGCGATTGAATTATCAAACAAAGTGTTTGATTGAATTAATTATCATAAGATGAAGTCAAAATCGTTTTGTCCTTTTGTTATTATCATGATCTTAAGGTGAATCGTTGTCATATCAATAAAGTTTGACTTTGCTTCTTATAAACAATCGAATAATTATCATTCGTTTCACGATCGCTTGTTATCATAAGCGATTCGAATTAGGTTTGTTATTGAGCCTTCGATGTTAACATGATTTTGTCCTTTAGTGAACGATAATATCAAAATCGATTTGAGTTTTTAATGATCAACATCGATTGTTTATTGAATTAAGTCATACGATTAAGTGAATGCTTGAAACGAATTGGGTTTGTTAAGGTTGAGAACCAGTTTTTGTCTTTATATGAATGATGTTCAATCATAAGGTTAACAAACAAAATCGCTTATGAAATTTGTTATATAATCATAAGTGATTCGTTTGTGGTTCGTTTTTCCCAAACCCACGACAATGAACCGATCAAACCGATTGTGGTTCATTGTCTGCTTTAGCCAAAACCGCAAGTTAGGTCAAAATTGGCTAAAACACAAGGTGTTTCTTCCTGATTTTGGACTTAACCGAACTGATCCAATTTAATTGGTGGTTCAAGCGGTTAACCCAAATCGCGGTTTGCTGGAAATTATTTAATACAATTGGTATTATTTAGTTTCTAGTTAAACCGGATTTAAATTCAAAAATTGAATTTTAACCTAAACCGAAGGCTGGTCAAAGTTTGATTTGGTTGGACCAAATAATTTAGAGCTGGTCTGGTTTAGTGAATAACCAGTTGGATTTAGTAGTTAATTTGGTCTCGGACCAGAATTAATGAACCGACTCGGTTATGTCAAATTATTGGGCCAACTGGAATTCTATGGTCTTGGGCCAAGAATTGGGCCTATAATTTGTGACCCAACCCGAAAATATTTATAAAATATTAAATTAGAAATTTCTATTTTTAGTATGTTTCTAAATTTAGAAAGTTTCTAAAACAAGTAAGTTTCCCAAAATAGTAATCTTCTATTTTTGGAAATAAAGCTTAAAATCCTCTAAACCAATATCAAGTTTGGATGTCTTTCCAATCTTGTCAGCTACTTAACGCTTATTCGATTACAGATATGGCTTACAGTGTGAGGTGTCTGTTTTCGCGTAAGTAAAGTAGTATATAGTCACTAATTTCATTGGGAGTCCCAGACTTTAGTGATTATTTGGCTGTAAGAGATTGGTTTCCTTGACTGGGCCATCGGGAGTCCCGGGCCTTGAGACATCTGGTGTTTTGGGCCTTGGGCCCAATTCACAACCGAGAGTTATATGAGATATAACTAGCTGTGTGTATGCTTACCAAGTAAAGCTAATTCCGGGTGACGGCCAGTGGCCCACTTTGGATTTAGCTGAACATGGGTCTCGAAATCATTGCATTCTTATGAGGTTGAACAAAGAAATTTTGAATGCAATGCGAGTCTTCTTATAAGTTATTGAGATTACTCTTTTATGAACTAAATAACTAAAACTCTATTTATCTCTAAATTTCAGCTATGACGAGCACAAACAATCAAAACACTTTCTCGATCCGGTATGTCCTTGAGATGGACAAACTGAACGGATCACATTTCTTGACTTGGTCGCGGAACCTGAGGCTAGTTCTCAGGCATGAGAGAAAGGACTATGTCCTTGAGAAAGCTCTCCCCGAGAGGATCGGATCCAAGGCCTGTCATGCAGTACGTAATGCTTGGAATAAGCATTATAATGATGCGGTAGATGTGTGTGGTCTGATATTGGCTACCATGGACTCAGATTTGCGGAAGCAATATGAGAACATGGAGTCGCCAATAGAGATGATCAGCAGCCTGAAATTGAAATTTCAGGAGCAGGTAAGAGTGGAGAGATACCAGTTGGTTAAATCTCTCACTAGCTGCAAGCTACCAAATGATCATCCAGTAAGTCCTCATGTCAGTAAAGTGATGGGTTACTTTGATAACCTGAGGAAACTGGATTATCCAGTTAGCCAAGAATTGGCAACTGAGATCATTCTGCAGTCACTGCCGTCAAGCTATGATAAGTTCAGAAGGAACTATATCAAGAAAGGCTTAACAAAGACGCTGACTGAACTGCATGATATGCTCAAAACAGTTGAGCCAAACGTGAAGAGTACCCTGTACAATCTCATGAAGGAGAAGGGTAGGTTTACAAAACCTAGTGCTGACAAGGGTGAAGACAAAGTTGTCCAGATTTTGAATCATGGCAAGCGTGTGTCTTCTGAGCCCGAGTCAGATACCTCTTACATTGGTAAGTGCTGCTACTGTAAAGAGACTGGGCATTGGAAAAGAGATTGCATTAAATTCATGGAAGATTATGAGGAGTTAAAGTCGATGTATGAGACTACTTCCTCAGGTATTCATGTTATTACTTCAAGTTATACCTTATAGGTATTGGATACTGGTTGTAGCACTGATATTTGTTATAATATGCAGAGCCTGAGCAACAATAGAACGTTGAAGGAAGGGCAAGTGGAACTGCGTGTCTGGAAGGAGCTTGGGATGCTGCCTCAGCCGTAGGGTTTTCACTTATAGATCCCTTTGAGGCTTGGTTTTGTATTAAGTAATTGCTACAATGTACCTGTTTTAAGCAGAGTTGTTTTTCATTTTCTTGATAAAGACAAATTTTGTTCTTTTGATCTTAATGAAATGTTAATTGTAGCACCCTATTCAAGGAATGGGTTTTATATCTCAAACCATAAAGTGCCTAAAATGTAACATAAATACCGCAATTGGTTTAAATCTGATGAATTAAACCTGATTTTTCTTGGCGTAAATGTTTTGGTCAAATAGAGTAAGTCAGATTCAGAAACCCCATAGTTATGGACTTTTGGGCTCATTTGAATGGATATCTTATGAGACTTGAATTCTGCTTACTAGACCAAAAGACAAAGGGCCCATCTTAGCCGAGCTAGAGAAAGGCCCAAAGGCTTATTGGAGATTGAACATACTCATGTATGTGGTCCGATGAGCAGTAATGCCAGAGAAAATTTCCTGTACTTCATTGTCTCTACTGATTACTTCAGTGAGTAAGACTGTGTTCATTTGATGAGACACAAGTCGGAATTCTTTGACATGGTCAAAAGAGTTCCAGAATGAGGTATAGAATCAGAGTGACAGAAGTATTAAGACTCTGGATTAGATCACGAGTGAGAATACTTGAGTCATTAATGGTGTGATCATCTGAATGAGTGAGAAGTCGTTTCACAGCTCAATTCTCCTGAAAACCTTGAGGTATTTCTGTGAGGAGTCACACGAATCTTCCATGATATTCTTTAAGAATGACGCTCTAAAATATCTAAGTTTACGCTGAAATAGTTCCACTAATATCAGTTGAAAGACAGCACGTAAATGTGGATTGGAATCGATCCAAATTCGTCTTTACTGAGTATTTGTAATTGTGCTACTTCGCTGGTTGTCCTAGGGAAACCAAGGCTTGTTACTTTTACGTCCATTCTGTTTTCTAAGAAGGGAAGTTACTTTCCAAGAAGAACAGTGGGAGTAAAAGTATAACTCGAAGAAATTCGAGAAATACAGGAGGCTGCTCAACCTGTTGAGGGAGAGCAACGGATGGATTTACAGATTTCTGTAGAATCTACACCTGTAGAGCCTGAAGTTCGCAGATATGAATGAATCAGTCACTAATCCGAGAGTGATTTCTCGTCATTAGTTGAACCTGATGATCATTGAAAGTTCGCATGATCTGATGATCATTGAAAGCGACGAATCTGCGAAATTCAAAGAAGCGAAAGTGAGCCCGGACTCCGAAAAATTACATTTTGTGTAAGTTAGCTTCATCGATCCATTCATGGATGGAAGCAAACATATCGGAGTTGGAATCTTCGTTCTGTTGAAGTAGTCAAGGTTTTGACTTGAACAGGAACGAAATGGAACTGTGCGTTTACTAATAGATAAGTGGGAGCGATGTTGCATTTCTCATATTGTATGTCGATGACATACTGATTCTCGGAAATAACGCCCAATGCTGCAGTCGGTAAAGGACTGGCTTGGGAGTTGGTTTTATGATTGACATGGGTAAAGCCACGTAGTTCTTGGATTTTGGATCTAAAGATAGAGATTCAAAAGAGCTGGTAGGACAAAGTCAGGATTCTTAAATTGACAAAGTCCTACACGTTTTCAGCACTCCAAGAAGGGTTTTTTGCCAATATCACATGGCAATATGTTAAGCAAGAAACAGTATCCTACGATATCTGCTGAGCTTGAATGCATGGATGAGATTCCATATGCGTCGGCAATTGGATCTATCATGTATGCCATGACACGTACTTGTTTTGATGTTGCTTTAATGTTAAGCAAGACAAGTAAAGACCAGTCAAATCCAGCAAAGAATCACTGGATTGCCGTAAAGAATATCCTAAAGTATTTGAGGAATACTAAGGATAAATTCTTGATTTACGGAGAAAGTGAGGTGCTACAAGTCGATAGAGTCTGAAAGGCAAGTTTCCAATAGACAAAGATAATTCCCGGTCACAGTCCGGCTATATCTTGTGTCTGACTGGCGGTGCAAGGCACTGTTGCTGACTCCATGACTTAAGCTGAACATTTCGCAGCTTGAGAAGCGGCGAAAGAGGTTGTTTGGAAAGAAGATTTCATCACTGAACTTGATGTGATTCCCAGCATAGATGAGACTAGCTGCACATCAGAGGTCCAAACACCTTGAGGGTAGGTATAACCTATTCCGTGAGATAAATGACAGAGGTGTTAAGTAGATAAGCAAGTTTCATCGAATGAGAACGTTGCTAATCTATTAACGAAGCCACTCCTTATGCCTAAGCACGAGTCGCGGACTGTAGCTGTAGGATGAGTGAAATTAAGATGTAGTCTTAATTTCAGTGGGAGTTTGTAAAGGGCTTTACTTAGTTGTTTTGAAAGGTTCATGTAAACATAATATTTTATGTTTATGAAATCTATGATTTCTGGATTATTTTAACTGTGATATAAATAATCGTTCCAAAATGATTCATGTCATTATATATGGGCCATCGAAGTACATGAGTAGACTTGATCCTGAAACCCCATATTTAATGAAATGACATAAATCATAGTGTCCATAGTCGAAGGTTGTTGAAATTGGAACACCAACAACCACTTGAGACTAGATTGTGTTGAGACTTATGACCAAGTTTCGAGGGGTCATAGATGCGCGGCATCAAAGTCGACACATAGGTATATGTAGGGGAGCATATGACCGGACATGGCCCGCTGATGAGAACTCTACAAGATATTTATATCTGTGTCATAAGAGGTTCTCATATACGACTATAGAGTATAGTCCTTAGACCTGAGTTCGCATGCATGTGGCTGCACATGGATTGATGCGCTTTGATCATTGTCTAACGCTGTTTCGTAACTGGGAGCTATAAGGACCTTGGTTGGGTGTATTATAAAGTGTGTAGTTCATAGTGATGGAACAAGATGGAATTTGTCCCTGCCGTTTAACGGAGGTAATATCTCTAGGCCAATCGGAGACTTGATAGCTGGTAAGAGAGTGGCCACTCCCAAACGGACTTGCCCAAGTCGTTTGCATTGTCAGTATCAAATCTGGTCCGATGAACATGGTCTGGCTATATAAGGATGACACGCATCTTGCCTTATGCCAGATCGAGATATTGAGACAAAAGGACTAGGGAATGTGGGATTCCAGTACAAGTGGGAGATTGTTGGGAATGTCCTGAAATCTACCGTACTATCTCTAGAAAGTATGATAAATGTCGAGATCAGACATAAGTCATAAATACTGGGTGATCATGATGACTTGCTAGAGCCCGCTCATGATCTATAAGTTTAGGACTTATTACCAGTATTGTATGATCCCGAAGGGTCACACACCATAGCTAACGGAAAGTTAAGATGGAATTAATACGTAAGATGCTGAGGCATTTACTGTATTTGTACAGAGAGTTGGGCAGACAACAAATGGGCTTTTTTCTGATTTGTGTCTTGGGCCCAAAAGTCTAATGGACCATTAGTTTAATTAATTAAACTTGGGCCCATTAGTGAGTTAATAAATTGCAACATTTGGGTTATGAAACCCCAAAGGCTTCTTGGCGATTTTGGAAGTGCAGCCGCAGGCTCTCTCTCCTCTCTCTCTCTCTCTGGTTGAATTCCATCCGGTCTAGCAGCCATCCGTGCTTGTAAGCGTGTGGATACCTGAGGAGGAGCCGGTTCTCATCAGCTCCAATCTGATCTTGTCATTACCACCAATCATTCCGCTGCAAAGGTAATGACCAGGTTTGATCTGTATGATTCAACTGCAAATCACCTAGATCCTTGTTTATTATGTGCTAGGATGTAACCTGATAATTACACCATGAACACACATAATCCTTCAGTGGTTTACCCAGATCCCGATAGGAGGAGCGCTACAGGAGGTATCTTTACCTTCATGAGTTGGGGAGTCAGGTATCGGATTCCTCTACTTGATCTTTGCAGGATCTACGGGTTCAGTACTGAGCCGAGGCGCATTGCTATGACACTTGAGTGGGATCCAGTTGAGGCTCGCACATTCTGGGAGTGTATTGGCAGTGGTCGATACAACTCCAGGACCACACCAGTGAAGAATATGAGGCATCCTGTACTGAGATATGTCTCGCGTATCTTGTGTTGGAGCTTGCTATGCAAGTTTGAGTCCAACAAGATGCGCAAGTATGAGATGGAGATGCTGTTTATGGGGTTGAGAGATCAGTTTAGAGGTTCTGGCGTGAGAGATCCTACTACGGGTCTCAACTTGGGAGCTGTCTTTGCTTTACATTTATGTGATCTGCAGACGAAGCCTTTTGATGGAGCCAGTACTGAGACGGTAGGGAGCTTGCTTACTCCCATTTTTATGCATTGCGGGATTCCTCTACATGGCACAGAGCATGATAGAGCCCAGGAGTTCCTAGACTTCAGTCATTTGCAGAGCGCTACCTGGCTCAAGGAGGGGCGCATTTGGGCTTATCAGGACCCGACTACTAGGATGTGTGGTATAGAGCTTCCTGCTGCTAGGTGGACACGGATTGATACATTGGAGGCTCTGAGATTTCCGCCTCCAGAGACTGAGCAGCGTGGGATTCCGACTATGGCTCATCCGCTGGGAGAGCCCTCCACACGAGCTTCGACTTCTGCTGCCCCTGCGCCTGCTGCTGCTCCGGTTGATATTGGCCCTTATCCTGAGATGTCAGTTCCCTATGGAGATATGTCCGAGGCTGAGTGGAGAGAGCGTAGTGATGGGATATGGAGGACCATTTGGGAGTGGATGCGCGGCTGCACTTGCAGGAGACAGCCACAGATTAGTCAGCCCGTTCCTGTTACTCGTCGTCGGCAGCGATCTCCTGAGGACTCTAGCGATGCTGATCGTTACGGTGGGATTGATGATAGTGAGTGAGCGTAGCTGTCATCTCTTGATTATCGGTTCTGTATTCTGCTATCTTTTTCTTTTCTTTTGCATTTTTTATTTTTATTTTTAGGATGCTACTTTGTTTGGATGGTTATGCTTGATTAGATATATTTGTTGCTTCGGTTTTGCTCTGTTTCTAGTGTTTTCAGCTTGCAGGGTTTTGAAAATGACATAAACCGACGGATTAACCTGCTAACTTGCTGACTGTTCGTGAAAACGCAATGCGTCGATCGACACACCATTGTGTCGATCGTTACAACGAAAATCGCACAGCAACGGTCGGTGCACCTAGTGCAACGATCGATGCCTGACTGCGACAGAAGTAAAACCCGAGAGAACTAACCATTCCATTAACAAATTTTTATTTTCTTTCATTTAACCGATCCTTTGCTTGACACTACTGGGGACAGTGTGTCTTAAGTGTGGGGGAGGTTCTACTAACTTCTTTCTTTTGTTTTCTTAGAGTCAGTTAAAAAATTTCGAAATTTTTGTTTTAAGTAAGAAACAATGATTTTTTTAGAAGATTAGCAGCACTTGCAGGCACTTAAGTAACCATTGGGATGAAGCTGCAGATTATCTCTGACTATTAGAAAACCCAGACGCAGATCAACCTACTGAGGACACCCACATCACTTCAGGTATCAGAGGATCCTTTTACTGACTTCACCCTTAATACTGACTTAGATTTTCTCACCTAAGGGCTTGGTATACTTTGTGTCGGGTTCCTTTGCCAGTTCTGACACAGCTTGTAAACATGTCCTATCTAGTTCCCTTCTCCCCTTCCATAAAAAAAAAATATATATATATATATATATAAACTGCGGATGAGTTAGTAACTCCGAAGTGGTCATGGGAATGGTAGCAAACACTATTTTCTCTCATGTGATCCATGGAATGTGTCCAAAGTACACCCCTTAACGGGAAGAACACTGATAAAAAAAATAAAATGATACCCAGTGGGGAAAAATCAGTTGTTAAGGAAGGGAAAGAGAAGAAAGGGATTAGAGAAAGATAGTATGGTGGTCTAGAGCTGGTAAGGTAAGAACCCATGTGCCCTTTGATCGATACTCCTTAGGTGAGACCGCACTTAAATACTTGCAGAAGTCAGTAGGGAGAATTTGAATGCGTGAATGTGATTGTGGAGTTTACTTAGGACAGTTGCTAAGTGTGGGGGAAGTATATGTTGGTCTTGATATCTTGCAGGTGATTCTTTCAGTGGATTACTAAGGGGAATCTGAGTGTTGCTGCTTCTAGGATGAAAAGAGTTTCTGAAGAGTTTTCAAACCTCTTCACTACATTCTAGTTCTCTGTTTTGCTTGAGGGCAAGCAAAGGCTAAGTGTGGGGGAGTTGATATATCATGGTTTTTACCCATTTTATGCCATGATATAGATGTGTTTTTAGTGTCTTTTGTGTTCGTTTAGAGTCTTTTACAGGTTTAATCAGGTTTGGAGCTAATTGGAGATATTTGGAGCATTTTGGGACTTTTGGGACGTTTTGGCCGAGAACTTAACTCACTGTCCGATTTATTGATCAAGCATCGACCGACACACATTGTGCATCGGTCGACACACTAGCGAGATGGGCCGTACGCGTCGGTTAAACAAGTTATGAAGAATTGCAGAGAAGCCCAGAATAGTTTCAGTATTTACACAGAAGCCCCAGCCGAGATTATGCTTATATATTTAGAGTTTTGGCTTTTATTTTAGATACGCTTTCATACTTAGAGCTAAGAGATTTTTAGAGCTTTTGGGGCTGATCTAATCCTGTACTTCAGTTATTTTGGAGAAGATTTCGAACCCCTTTAACTATTTAGTTTCTTATATGCAATCTATTATTTCTATGATTATGTTTTCATCAATCATGTATGAGTAGATCCATAGTTAAGTTTAGGGTTTCTCATTAGGGTTTGATGACTTGCTAGACTTTTTTAATTCAGTTAAGGATTCATATGATTAGAATATTCTTCAAACTAAATTGTGCTTAAAGCTAGTTCTAATCTGATCAATTAGAATCTAGATCTTAGGTTGCTAAGTTCGACACGAGAGTGTGTTTTAGAATCTGAACTATTTAGGTTGAGCAATTAAATTATTCGCAAAGAGATTTGGTTTAGTTTAATTGTGAACATATCAAACTTGAACTTAATGCTAGTTTAATCTGTTAGTAATTGCAAAGAGATTTGGGTTACTGCACTTAGACTTAGAGGATTTTCGCAAAGAGATTTGGTTAATTCTATTTTCGTGATTTGAGTTCTAGAACTGAGTTTAATTTGATCCTGACTGATTAACTTGTCTGCTTGTCTGATTTCCTGAGAACACCCTAGGCTTGACGCTTTTAGTTTATTGCTTTCACAACCAACTTGCTACTGTTTACTTTCTTGCCTTGCTTTTAATTCATTCACCACTTGCTTTATTTCTAGTATTAATCTCTACGTTTCTGATTCTATTGAGACCAAGCGTCCATGTGGATTCGATAACCCTATATACTACTTTGACGATACTGTGCACTTGCAGTTTAGAATAGGATAAAACTTAGAACCTATCAATGATGCACCTCCCAAAACTTATCATGGAGAGTGATTGTCAAGTTCTTATAAACCACATAAACCGCCTCTCGTATGACTGGAGCATCTTCAACATCGCTTCAGATATAACACAGTTGGCTGAAGACTTTACATCTATTGATTTCCAATTCGTGAATCGACTTTGCAATCAAGCGGCACATTTCCTAGCTACTAGTAGTTTCTCACTTTCTCTTAATATTTCTCATGTTCTCCCTCTTTGGCTTGCTAATTGTTCAGCAATTGATTGTCCAAACACTTTGCATTAATGAAATTCATTTCGTTGTCTGAAAAAAATATTTATTTATTTTATAGAATAAATTGTAAATATTCATAATTTTTAAAACATCAACATGTTTTACTATATGATTGAATAATATATATACATTATATATATATAGATATAATATTAACTTATTTTAACATTTTAATTTACCAAACCAAAAATATATCGATCTAATTTTTAATTTTGACAAGTTAAACATCAACATGTTTCATTATTATTTTTGTTAGTTGAAATATGTTTAAAAATATATTATTTATGTAATTTTATATGAATATTACCAAAAATTAATTTTATAATTTATAAAATAATGGATGTATTACATCATTTAATTATATTTACCATTTTATGTAATAATTTCATGATTATATATATATATATATATTAGTTTTATTTATCTATTATTTTTAGATTGTGTGAATATATTAATAATTATACTCTTTGAGAACATTTAAGTCTAGATAAAGTTATTTTATTATCTTTGATAAAAATAAATTAAATCATTAATATGTAATGTCAATTTATATAAAATAATACATAATCAAACTGTAATTATCTATTATTTTTAGATTGTGTGAATATATGTTCAATAATTATACTCTTTGAGAACATATTAAGTCTAGATAAAGTTATTTTATTATCTTTGATAAAAATAAATTAAATCATTAATATGTAATGTCAATTTATATAAAATAATACATAATCAAACTGTAATTTTAAATATAACTTTTATTTTAATAGTAAAAAATATCAAAATTGTCCAATCAAGATTGTCAAATCAAATTTTAAATTATTTAATTTTTAGCTTACTATCATTAAGATTATATTACTGCAGTTGCCATATTTTGGTATGAACGGAGATCCCAAAACGATACATTTTTAACTCCTTTATCAAAAACGCTTTTGTAATACTATCCATAGTTAATTCATTTACCTTTTTTATTAAAAATAAAAATTGAAATCCACACACATATTTGTACCTCACAAAATGATATTGGTTAATTAAATTTCTATACACATGCAAATAGGCGTGGTTCACCCAAAACTGCACCCACTTATATAATTATGGGTCTGAATGGTCACCAAGGTTTTAGTTGTACAGGAAAGCGTTTTTAAAATACGTTGCGTTCAACTACGATGCGTATGATTTGCGGGATAAGTACGATTTGTATAAAAATATGGTACCAAATAAAAATTGATTGGTAAAAAATAATTTGCAGTATATACTAAAATGTTTGAACGGTGAACATTCAATTAGCGGTGCATATTCAAAATTATAAATAATATATATTAAAAATAAATCTATTTATTATTAGTATATTATAAATTAAAGTATTCATACATTATCAATAAAATATTTAATATATTTATGAATTATAAATATCTAATTAATTTAAAATAAAATTTAATTTTAATATATAAATTACCAAATCAAGTTAAATGTTAGAATGTAAAAATTAAGAACAATACAATAAAAGAGTTTTATTTTGATATAAATTTTTATTTATTTTTTAAAACATTATCGATCAGTTTGACATGAATCAAATTTTTAAGTAACCAAAAAGATATTGTGTAGATATGTTTTGATGATCGAACTAAAACCAAACGAAAAATCTAAAACCGGTTGGATTTGTTTTGGAATAGTGTATTGTCCAAAAACTCAAAGTCATTATTTTAGTTTATTTTTTTGTCTTCAACTATTCTTGTGTATAAATTAAAATTAAAATTAAAATTTGGTAGATAAATCACTATATTTGTCCTTCAAAATGCAGAAGAAGCGGTTGTGGGGACATGAGATCGAAGAGAGACTTGTGATGAACAGCAGATCATGTCATAACCTCCTTTATTTTTAATCTGGTTAACTATTAAATTTTTTTTTTTAGAAAGGGTCAATAGCGGTTTGAGGTAATGAGAGGAAACAGTATAGCGGGACGGTTTTAAAACATTGGAGGACGGATTTCAAAAAAGTCACCAATCAAAAAACTTTTTAGTAGTGCTGCAGTTTATTATTTTTTGTTCAACAATATTATTTTTTGTTTTTTTTGTTCTATACTTATACACTTTGTTCGGAAACGCGCTAGGCGCTATCCGTGCGGTTGGGTTGGACCTAACGAGTTATAAAAAAATCGAGATATATTCGGAGAATACGCGGGACGAAATTTTTTGTAATAATTTAAATATTTTTCATATATTTTTTAGAATACCACAAAATTAAAATATATTATACATATAAGTTGTTAAGATTCATATCAATAAAATAAATTTATAGATAAAATCAAATTACATCTGAAAATTAATTGAGTTGTCAACTAAAATGGAAAATTGTCAAATACTTAGCATAATAGACATAATGACCATTTCAAATCGTATCAATTTTTTTTTTTTTGAATTAAGGTTTTCAATTAAAAGCAGGTGAATAGGTTACATCATGTTAAAGTAAGGAAAGCAGCTGAACAACACTAACATTTCTAGCTACAATCTTACAGTTAACAGAGATAAGCAAAGGATACACAAAGGATACAACACAAACAGACTGGGAAACCTAGCCAACTCCAAGAAGAAAGTTACGCCACAGCCTACACGCACACACGGACGACGGCAGAAGGAAGCAGACAGAACGAGAGAGGCCCAAACCCAGAAACCAGTCGGGGTAGCCGAACCCACAAGCTGCGACGAGCTGATGCGAAACACTCACTCTAACTACACCTTTCGACCGCGGATGAGGGCCAAGGAAGACACAAAACTAAAGCCAGCCAAAACGTCAGACCAGTACATGTCCAAGCCACAATCCCAACAGTCCCTTCGACCACTCCACATCAGCGCAAGAGGAGCGCAGAAACCAACTATGTACCGCACTTACCCGAGGGTAAGACAGACCAGAACAACAACACAACATAGACACAAGGAGGTAGCAATCCTTACAACTGAAGCACAGAGCAAGAGACAGGACAATGACGCAGGCATAGTAAACCGAAGGAGAACAAACCTTTGACCAGAGCCACCGCTGAAACAGGAGAGAAATAGAGGAGGAGGAGGAGGGACCGCCGCAGCTAAACAGAGAGGAGACCGAGGAAACGAAACTCTGCCTTGATAGTACCCGTCCTCGAGACACCAACCAAGGAGAGAAAAATTCCCGAGCTCCGGCAAGAGGAGAACGGCGCTGCTACAGAGCCCCACACCCACCAGGAGAAGAGGCACGACACGGCAGGGAACACCGGAACGAGAGGAGAGAGAGCCATGAACCCGACAAAAATATCTTGCCGTCCTCAAGCGAATAAGATCCGGACAGGGAATCAGACCTCTGGGAGCACCGGAAAGCACCAGCCAAGCTTGCATCGACACGCCAGAGAGAACATCCGACCACAAACCTCCGAATCTCGAACGACGAAGAAACCTAGATCCGCGAGCCCTGCACGAATAAAACCAGTTGAGGAGGGTATATGAAGAAAGAGGAGAGAGAGGGGGTCCCTCTCACGGCGGAGGTGAGAAACACCGCACGCCGGAGAAGGAGATCGAGATGAGAGAAGGTTTGCCGGAGAAGAAGAAGATGAAGGGAAAATCGCCTCTTAAAGGCAGGAGAGAGAAACTGATGTTTTATTTGTCAATCGTATCAATTTTCAAACAATAGTAAATAGTGGCACGTATTTGCCGTGTGTTGTCCTCAGACCTTGACACACACACACATACACACATATATATAAATCTGCATGTGTGTATACATATAGTTTTTGGAAGAGAAACAATAATATTCCCAGAAATTTAGGCTTGCATGCATTGTTATTTATAAATTGTTTTACTTTTTCCTCTGAGAAATTTTTGAAGTTTGTGTGAGTTGATGCTTTGAGAAATTCGAATGCTCTGTTTGTTTTCTTTGAAAAATTATTTGAGTGAGAAAATTATAGCAGAAGAATCAAGAAATAATGGAAGATGGGAGGCGGTGAGAGTGGAAACATCGTTTTAGAGACTGTTTATAGATGCTATTGCTTTCTCTGATGATCGTGTTCATCGAGCTTTTCTGATTTGAATGAATCTTCTCCATTTTCAGTTTCACCAGTTTTTTTTTTATTCAGTCGATAGTTGCAAAAAAAACTTTGTTGGGCCAACTTGGGCCAATATATTTTAGTTTTGGTCTAACTCTTTGCCGCTTAATCGCCGATTAGCTTATAACGCGGCGCTTTTTCTGTTTAGTCGAACGCTTTTTTGATTTAGTCGAACCACCGACTAATGCAACCGATCAGAGTAAAATCGCCGCGGCTGCATGACGAGCAACCGATCAGAGTAGAAATATCAACCAAACAAAAATTGATTGGTAAAAAACAATTTGCAGTATACACTAAAATATTTGAATGATGAACATTCAATTAGCGGTGCATATTCAAAATTATAGATAATATATATGAAAAATAAATCTATGTATTATTAGTATATTATAAATTAAAGTATTCATACATTATTAATAAAATATTTATATATTATTGAATTATAAATATCTAATTAATATAAAATAAAATTTACTTTTAATATATAAATAACCAAAAAGTTAAATGTTAGAACGTAAAAATTAAGGGTCCGAATGGTAACGGCAGATTTAGTTGTGCGGAAAAAGCGGTTTTAAAGTGCGATGCGGGCCAACTACGGTACGTGCGGGTAAAAAATATTTGCGGGAAAAGTGCGGTTTATATAAAATAAACATTAAAAAATAAAAGTTGAATGGTGAAAAAAGTTATTTGCGGTACACAATCAAATGTTTGAATGGTGAAAATTACAACTAGCGGTACAGATTATTGATAAAAATATATTATAAACAAATATTAAGATATTTAGTGCGTGTGAATTAATAAAATTCATATATTAATTTATGATTCTAAATATTGAAATTATTTAAATTAAAAGCTTAATAATTTAACATATGAATATCAAAATTAAGTCGACCACTAAATCATAAAAAATACAATACAAGAAAAAATATTATCGAGTATTTTGATTTATCCATAACATATTTGCAATCCCGTCTCTTATTTGCGACATATGTTGTCCATCTGCCACCTCCATTCCTTCCATGTCACCTAAATCAGGTTCAAGTTGTTGCTCATTCCCGTTTCTGTCATGACGTATGCAAAATCGGCATCTGAGAAATTTGAAATTTTGATAAAATTATGTAATCCCATTGTAGCCATCACCACTCTTTTTTTGGACTTTAATATTATATCTTAGAAAATCTAAAAGAATTCTCTGTTTTTTCTTCCAAACTCCAAAAGTTCTCTCGATAACTGAACGCAAAGACGCATGATATCGGTTGAAGAGTTCTTGCTTATTCCTAGGAGCGGGACCAGAATTGAACTGGGACATATGATATCTCACAACTCCGTTTCGTGATGAACTATAGGGAGCCAAAAATCCTTGTTTGTTTGGATAGCCAAAATCAACGAGATAATATTTTTCAGAGGGCGGCAAAGGAAACTCAGAATCGCTTTGTTGTGCCATTGCCAAAACAGCTGTATCGTGGCATGATCCCAGTGCTCCATTCCAAACATATGTGAACAACATATTCAAATCACATATTTCCATGATGTTCAATGATGCATTATCATGTCGATTCCAATACATTCCTTGTAACTCAGGTTTCACTTTTACACATACATGAGTCCCATCCATAGCTCCAACAAATCCACTAAAATATGGATAATATGTCCGATCTAGAAGAAGCCTTTGAGGAATTTTGTGCAGCTCTTCTCTTGTTGGAGTTCTGATGTAATCACATGCCAATATTTCAATTGTTGTAAGAACTTCGATAAATTTTCTCTGCACAGTCTCTTGATTTCGGCCAAATCTCAGGCCAACATCTCTTTGAACTTCATTGTGTCCACATATCCGTAGAAACATAACCACACTTTCTTCAATGCCTATATTTAATGTTTGTTGAAGTCCATAATTTGTTTGTAGGGTATCACACAAGGCCGTAAAACAAGGTAGTGACATTCGTAGTAACTGAAGACAAGCATCATCATCTTGTTGTAGTCGACCCCAAATATTCCTCCATCCCAAACCTCCATCAGTTTGTACTGGTGCTCTTTCAAAATATTGATGATAGTAAGTCAAAGTCGGTTCAATTATTAACTCAAAAAATTGTGCGTTCTCCAGATTCCACAACTCAATTCTTTCTTCGTAGCTTAGGTTATGAATTCCTCGAGATCGCAACTGACATAAACGAAAAGCCTGAAATTTCAAACAAAAGATAAATCAAACCTTTAGGCAAATGAAAACATATACTTAAATATTACACAAAATGTTGACATACCAAAATATAAACATAATTTATTTTATTACATAAAGGAAAATGTAGAAGCACAGCTATCACAAACTAGTCCTCGTCTTCTGAATAATTTTGATGACCTTCATTTATATTTATATTTGTTCCTTCCGAGGTACCCCATATATTGAATAAACCCTCTGGTCTAGGTGTTTCCGAAGTACGACCAGTTTCAAAGTAATTTGTGAAATCGAGACCGCGTGATGATGTTGGTTGAGCATTTCGTGCAGATCCTGTTGTTGCATCAGCTAACTTTTCTTGTTGAGTATTCCTTGTATTTCCAACTTAACCTCCGACTGAAAATCCATATTGAACATTTGTTGGAGCCGTTCCCGATGACTGGCCTGGCTGAAAATTTTGTGTTTGGTACCTTTGGTGAACATTTGATTGTGAAACCCAAGGTTGAGCGTTTGGTGAAAGACCCACTGTGAAGCATTTGGTGATGTTCCCCATTGTTGAGCATTAGGTGATGTTCCCCATTGTTGAGCATTTGATAATGTTCCCCATTGTTGAGCGTTTGATGATGTTCTCCATTGTTGAGCATTAGGTGATGTTCCCCATTGTTGAGCATTTGGTGATATTCCCCATTGTTGAGAATTTGGTGATATTCCACATTGTTGAGCATTTGGTGGTGCGCCCCATTGCTGAAAGTTAGGGACCCAGAATCCTCTTGTGTTTTGCCCTCCAAACGATGGACTACCATATGATTGGTCTGAACCTAACAGTTTTGGCTCATCTTCGTTGTTTCTTCCAACACCAGTCATAGCTTCGAGAAATTGAAGCTTATCCTCGTTACTACTTCCAACTATGTCAAGGAAATACTTACGCCAAAACACCAACTCCTGAATTTTATCAAGGCATGCCCAATGGAATCTACCCTTTAAAATATTTAGATCAAGGAATATGGCTTCCGACTTTTTCCATTCATCGTAGTTAGCTTAGTCAAAAGCACCCGGGCGAAGTTGTTGTAAACTTTGTCATTGGAACTCTGTAAATCCAGCAATAGTGTCTCGTATGGTTGTCTCAAATGATTGTCTTCTACGACCCCCTCGTGCACCACTTGCAACAGAAATCCGTGAGCTTCCTCCCACTCTTTGTGAACTATTCCCGTGCGTAGCACCACTCTGCACATTCAGCCTCTCTCGTCGATGGCCTCTGCGACCGAAATTTTGGACTGCTTTGTTGGTATATTCATTTGAAGGATTTGTATCATCATCAACAATAACCCGATAAATTTCTTCTTCTTGTGTCTCAGGAACTTGTGTTTGTTGCATATCACCACTGTCGGTTTCTGATCCATCAAGGCTTTGTTCATCAAGTGCACGCTCGTTGATCAATTCTTCTCTTCTTTGGCGGGAAGAGTGTTGAGATTGTGATTGAACATCATGTAGTACAAGATATTTTACCATCACATCCCAAAATTCAGGCGGCTTTTGGTTAAAGCTTTTTGTTATTTTGCATTCTTATATATGTGAAAATACTCAGATTACTTTGCACCGTAAATTTTATACATATTTTGGTGATTAAAATAAGTATATGTACTTACGAGTTCACGTTCCCTCCACCATGTTTCAGATGCATATATCATGGATGTATCAAGATCAACCGTGATACCAGTTGAATTCATAAGAGTCTTCCACTTCTTGTAATTTTTTTTGAACTCATCAATATATATGATTATATATGATTCGCCGTTATTTTCTCGATAAATACTAAGCAATTCAGTTTCTCAATTAAATTATGATTTTATTTTAATTGTTTCTTTCGTTGAGTTTAAACTACTGTTAATCCTCCATTAATGGAATACAAACTCGATGTAGATTACTGATTTTTTGTCTCTTGAATTTAAGACCCAAAATCTATTTCCTTATGTTCTGTCTCACTCAGCCTACTTTACTTTTCCTATTTTTGTCGAAATTCAAATTTCGGACGCTACTTTTTAAAATCACCAAATACATCCTTATTCCATTCTCTCTGCTTTTTATATGAAAGAACTTATTCCTCCTCTGTAAATTTTGATAGATATCTGCGCCCATTAAACTACTCCTACTTGTTTAAACTCTGCTGAGCTAAGTTACTCTAACCATTTTCTTTAATTTTAAAAAACTTGGATCGGATTCTGTGCGAGTTTTTAAAAATTTATAATCTGTTGACTAGAGATTCAATCTCACTGTTAGGAATCTTCCAAGATCTGCATCATTTTCTTTTCCAAGCTTGATGTCACACAATTTTTTTTTTTTTTGCTGGATTTGCGATTAGATGCTTAATCCCCGGGAGTTAGTTAGGCTGATATCAGGGGTAAGAAGTAAAAAAACTTGTTTGATAGATTTTTTTTTCAGACACAAGAGTTCCAAAGCTTACTGTTTGGTTTGCAGTGATAAATTGATTGATATGATTTGATTCTCTTGTTTCCTGAAAGGAACTGATTATATTAAGTACGACAACAACAGTTGATATTGCACCATGTAGCTTGTTTTTGAAGAAACCATAAGTTATATTCATATTGAACGCTTGGTTGAACTTGTCAACCATATACTCTCTACCAATGGCAATTGGATTCTTGAGAGTGTAGTTATTCATCGCAATTGCTTCGTCGAACAGCTGTATTAATGTTTTTTCTTGTATATACGACCATTTGTATTTTTCTTTGTCTTTATTCTACAATTTTCAAATTACGATGTTACAAATAAATTTAAATATTAAATATAAAATAGAAAATTATTTACCCTGGCAGTTGTTTCGGTGGGAGGAGTCGGAACTTCTTCCGGACGAGTTGAACCTGTTTTTCTTTAAGAATTCGTGCCCCGTCGACGATTAGACAACATATCTACAAATAATAAAATGTATTAATTAATTATATTTTATATTTATATTTGATGATAACATATTAAATGTATAGTAACTTTCAATAAATTGTTACGAGGCATAAACTTATTCTATATTTTGTAGTAATGAATTTATAGAACTAAAAACGTTTTTTTAACTATTATTAAATTTAAATAATTAATTTTTATATATTTGACAAAAATAAAATTTTAAAAACAATATTAATCCTCGTACAATTTGGATATTGAAAATACAAGTCATAAAAACACGTATGAAGCTAGAATTACAACATAAATAGTTACATTCTTAAATATAAAATTTTGCTAAAAAATCTAATACTATTACGATAGCTTTCTCAATTGTTCTCTTATATAGAAAATAATTAATTAATAATTATACGACTTATTAACTTGTTGTTTTATATGTTATAATAATAATAATAATAATAATAATAATAATAATTTGTTGATTCTAAATATTTATTAATTATGAAAATTTCTGTTAAATGAAAACTGTTTGTTAGTTGGAAAAAACTAAACAGTAATAAAAAAATTTAACAAAATTAACTATGCTTATTTTTTAAAAACATGCAATAAATTGACTTATATAAATGATAATTTTTAACAATAAGTATTAACCAACAAACAACTAAAATAGGTGATATAGAGAAATATATTTAATTAAACTTACTTGCAAAAAAACCTGAAGAAAACGTCTTTTTTATAGATATGATGCAAGACGAATAGGAGAGATGTTTTTTTTTGTGTATGTCTGTGTATGAACGAGATTTTTTAAAAGGTTTGAGAGTGATATGAGTTAATTGTTGGTGTGTATATGATATACTATATATCATATTTTTATTTTTATTTTAAAATCGAAAAACATGTTAATATCCAGTGCGGATTTTATTTGACCGCTGGATATTGTACGCGGTGCAATTTTGGAACGCGTATTCTTATCTCCTATGTAATAATATTGCCTCGAAAAATGTATGCAGATTTTGTTTTTGATTTTTTTTTAAAACGCATTTATTTTACTTTTTGTTTGATTGGTGACATAGCTGTGGGATCTATAAATACCGTTTTAAAAAACGCCCCGCACATGTTCTCATTCATAACCTAAAGAACAATACAATATATACAAACATGTAATACTATAGCGGTTTTTGAAAAACTCACACTAGATAAAACAAATATTAGTTTTTTAATTTATTCAATTTCACTTTATCACTAAAATATTAACTTTTTTACTTTTGATTGCCTAAAGTATTCGATGGTTAGATTATTATACAAGTTGTGTTAAATGTGTTTAATGAACTTATTATTAATAATATTAAATCAATATAAAAATTTGACCAATGTGTGAACTACCACCACTTAATTAACAATAAATATATTGTTATTGAATATAAAATAGGTTAGCGTTATGTATAACAATTAATATAAAAGTAATTAGTATTTAAAGATACACCAAATCTTAAAGCTAATATATCTATTTGTTAAACTTCATTTTATTTTTATTTTCTTCCACAATTTTTTTTTTAAATTATGAAAAATTATGAAAATTAATTGGTATAACAATTAATGTTTTGACATATCTTAATTAACCAAACTTATCAGTTAAATCGAATCAATCGGTTTTTATATTTGTAAATTTTAAATTATTATATACCGGTTTTGAGTATGATATACCAAATTATTTTTTAAGAAATCATAAATTACTAAATTGGACTGAATTGAATGAAATCAATTTGAAGTAACCAAATTTATCAAAAATAAACCAAATTAACCAAAATTATCTAAAATAAACAAAAATCAATCAAAATTCTTTCCAAAAACCGCACTTATCCCGCATATCATTTTTCACCAATCAATATATATTTGCACCGCTTATTATATACAAGCCGCACTTGTTCTGCAATCCGCATGTACCGCACTTGAACCGGTCCACACTTGAAAATCGTCCTGCAATAACGCAGTTAACATTCGGGCTGTATATCAGACCACTAGATAAATGGTGGGGAAATTTGGCTAATTGAGTCAAAAAATAATGGACTTTGTCCATGTATACCTTTTTCAACTTACGAATGTCCCTTTAGTATTATATTTTTTGTAAATCCATTTATAACCCTAGAACTACATATTTAAAATAATTTAAAAAATAATAAATTCTTTAAAACAATTAAATAATAAACTAAAACCTAGAACACATATCTTCTTCCTCGTCTTCTCATATTCCTCCATTTCCCCTCCTTTGCTCTTTAACCACTTTACCCCAGCTTCCGCACTTCCTCCACCGGAGAGCATCCACACCTCCTCCACCGGAGTGCCTCTGCACCTCCTCCTCCGGAGTGCCTCCGCAACTCCGTCTCGGCCTCTGCAAATCCGTCTGTGTGCATCTGCATCTACCTAAAGAGTATTTCAATAAAATTGATTTCATAAGTTGGGCTTTCAATACAAACTTCATCTATTGTGTAATTGATTATATGTTTAGGATCGTGCATGCCCATTTTGCAGAATCGTGGACTCTAAACTGAGGTAAATGTTCTATGAAACATATAGAGTTAGACACATACATTTTTGTCAAACTCCCTTATATCGTATTGGTATGTTTTTGCTCTTAATACAAAATTGGAACCTCATTTATCGTTTGTCTAATGAAACAGCAATTAACCATGAATCCAAGAGAGAATCTTCTCTTCAGTTCCGAATCAGAGTTATTGATAAGTGAGAGCTTGAATGAAGCAATAATTTAACTAACTCTGGCATAATTGAATTGGCTCATCTCTCACTTTTCTTAAAGCCTGAGCCTTTTTTATCACGAATGTGTTAGCTCTAATTGTGATTTCACCAAATTTCATTCTGACATGTTGTTGTGTTAGCTACTTACCGACCAAAGTCATCGACTTACATTGATCTATAATGTTAACCGTTTTTTTTTATTTCTTGTTCTCTAGGCTCTTGAGAGAAAGAGTGTTGGAGGTCATAATGTTTATATTGGTGATCTTGCAGTAGTAAGTAGTATGCCATTATATATTATTTTTGTTGCGGTGTTGTTAATGACATATAATTTCACTGATTATTCTCTGCAGATTTCTGTTTCCGCTGTCAATGAATCCTTAGGCAAAGTAAGTCAATAGTCCCATCTAACTTCTTTTTTCATTCTCAACCTGTTTTGTAAGGATAAAGTATAACCTCTTAAGATTTCCTTGATTTTGTGACAATTTTACTAGATTTGGTTCTTTTTCAATTACCCTTGTTTTGGTGTAGCTATTGTTGTTTTGCCTTATTCTTTTGTTTGAGGACCTTAGGCGAATTTGAAGTCAATTTAAAGTCAAACTATTGAAATTTTCAGACTGGAATCCTGCCTCCATTTGTACTATTTGCTCAAGCATTTGCAGCCACTATTACTGCCGCTCTCACTGGTTCTCTCTATTACATTACTGCTTCACCTAAAGGTTTCTCACTACTCCTAAAACGCTATCTAGGTTACAAAACCTTTAACCTCTTAAACTATTTTTTTTGTTCTATTCTTTCTCTTAGATCCTACTTATATAACGGCACCGGTCTTGAAAACTCGTATGCATGTAACAAGCTGAAGAAGTTGTTTGCAGGTTCTTAAACCTCTGTGTTAAGTATGATGCTTTGGATATGTTTTACATCAAACACTTAAAGGATTGTCTATGTTCCTTTCTGCAGCATGATACGAGCGAAGACAGAGGAAGAAAATCTACTCTCTTCTTGAAGGGCTTTTGGGTTTGTACCACGGCTTTGAATGGATTCAAGTATTAATACTAACTCAATCTTTTTTATCGACTTGTTGAAGTAAAAATCATTGAAAACAAAACTGAAAATATTGCAGACAAACAATCTTCTTGCTTCTCATCACACATGGCATATACTCATTTGTTGTATTGGGAAATGGTCTCTTGAAGCTTCACCATCACCAGCAAATACTACGCCTACAGGTACAGAAGCTTGGAACCGAAGGTGACAAAGCAACTCAAGATAGATAATATAACTGAATAAAACATTATCCATAACATATTTGCAATCCCGTCTCTTATTTGCGACATATTTGCAATCAAGTTCTCTGTTGCTCATTCCCGTTTCTGTCATGGCGTATGCAAAATCGGCATCTGAGAAATTTGAAAGTTTGATAAAATTATGTAATCCCATTGTAGCCATCACCACTCTTTTTTGGACTTTAATATTATATCTTAGAAAATCTAAAAGAATTCTCTGTTTTTTCTTCCAAACTCCAAAAGTTCTCTCGATAACTGAACGCAAAGACGCATGATATCGGTTGAAGAGTTCTTGCTTATTCCTAGGAGCGGGACCAGAATTGAACTGGGACAAATGATATCTCACAACTCCGTTTCGTGATGAACTATAGGGAGCCAAAAATCCTTGTTTGTTTGGATAGCCAAAATCAACGAGATAATATTTTTCAGAGGGCGGCAAAGGAAACTCAGAATCGCTTTGTTGTGCCATTACCAAAACAGCTGTATCGTGGCATGATCCCAGTGCTCCATTCCAAACATATGTGAACAACATATTCAAATCACATATTTCCATGATGTTCAATGATGCATTATCATGTCGATTCCAATACATTCTTTGTAACTCAGGTTTCACTTTTACACATACATGAGTCCCATCCATAGCTCCAACAAATCCACTAAAATATGGCTAATATGTCCGATCTAGAAGAAGCCTTTGAGGAATTTTGTGCAGCTCTTCTCTTGTTGGAGTTCTGATGTAATCCAAATGCCAATAATTCAGTTGCTGTAAGAACTTCGATAAATTTTCTCTGCACAGTCTCTTGATTTCGGCCAAATCTCAGGCTAACATCTCTTTGAACTTTATTGTGTCCACATATCCGTAGAAACATAGCCACACTTTCTTCAATGCCTATATTTAATGTTTGTTGAAGTCCATAATTTGTTTGTAGGGTATCACACAAGGCCGTAAAACAAGGTAGTGACATTCGTAGTAACTGAAGACAAGCATCATCATCTTGTTGTACTCGACCCCAAATATTCCTCCATCCCAGACCTCCATCAGTTTGTACTGGTGCTCTTTCAAAATATCGATGATAGTAAGTCAAAGTCGGTTCAATTATTAACTCAAAAAATTGTGCGTTCTCCAGATTCCACAACTCAAGTCTTTCTTCGTAGCTTAGGTTATGAATTCCTCGAGATCGCAACTGACATAAACGAAAAGCCTGAAATTTCAAACAAAAGATAAATCAAACCTTTAGGCAAATGAAAACATATACTTAAATATTACACAAAATGTTGACATACCAAAATATAAACATAATTTATTTTATTACATAAAGGAAAATGTAGAAACACAGCTATCACAAACTAGTCCTCATCTTCTGAATAATTTTGATGACCTTCATTTATATTTAAATATGTTCCTTCCGAGGTACCCCATATATTGAATAAACCCTCTGGTCTAGGTGTTTCCGAAGTACGACCAGTTTCAAAGTAATTTGTGAAATCGAGACCGCGTGATGATGTTGGTTGAACATTTCGTGCAGATCCTGTTGTTGCATCAGCTAACTTTTCTTATTGAGTATTCCTTGTATTTCCAACTTGACCTCCGACTGAAAATCCATATTGAACATTTGTTGGAGCCGTTCCCGATGACTGGCCTGGCTGAAAATTTTGTGTTTGGTACCTTTGGTGAACATTTGATTGTGAAACTCAAGGTTGAGCGTTTGGTGAAAGACCCCACTGTGAAGCATTTGGTGATGTTCCCCATTGTTGAGCATTAGGTGATGTTCCCCACTGTTGAGCATTTGATAATGTTCCCCATTGTTGAGCGTTTGATGATGTTCCCCATTGTTGAGCATTAAGTGATGTTCCCCATTGTTGAGCATTAGGTTATGTTCCCCATTGTTGAGCATTTGGTGATATTCCCCATTGTTGAGAATTTGGTGATATTCCACATTGTTGAGCATTTGGTGGTGCGCCCCATTGCTGAAAGTTAGGGCCCCAAAATCCTCTTGTGTTTTGCCCTCCAAACGATGGACTACCATATGATTGGTCTGAACCTAACAGTTTTGGCACATCTTCGTTGTTTCTTCCAACACCAGTCATAGCTTCGAGAAATTGAAGCTTATCCTCGTTACTACTTCCAGCTATGTCAAGGAAATACTTACGCCAAAACACCAACTCCTGAAGTTTATCAAGGCATGCCCAATGGAATCTACCCTTTAAAATATTTAGATCAAGGAATATGGCTTCCGACTTTTTACATTCAACGTAGTTAGCTTAGTCAAAAGCACCCGGGCGAAGTTGTTGTAAACTTTGTCGTTGGAACTCTGTAAATCCAGCAATAGTATCTTGTATGGTTGTCTCAAATGATTGTCTTCTACGACCCCCTCGTGCACCACTTGCAACAGAAATCCGTGAGCTTCCTCCCACTCTTTGTGAACTATTCCCGTGCGTAGCACCACTCTGCACATTCAGCCTCTCTCGTCGATGGCCTCTGCGACCGAAATTTTGGACTGCTTCGTTGGTATATTCATTTGAAGGATTTGTATCATCATCAACAATAACCCGATAAATTTCTTCTTCTTGTGTCTCAGGAACTTGTGTTTGTTGCATATCACCACTGTCGGTGTCTGATCCATCAAGGCTTTGTTCATCAAGTGCACGCTCGTTGATCAATTCTTCTCTTCTTTGGCGGGAAGAGTGTTGAGATTGTGATTGAACATCATGTAGTACAAGATATTTTACCATCACATCCCAAAATTCAGGCGGATTTCGGTTAAAGCTTTTTGTTATTTTGCATCCTTATATATGTGAAAATACTCAGATTACTTTGCACCGTAAATTTTATACATATTTTGGTGATTAAAATAAGTATATGTACTTACGAGTTCACGTTCCCTCCACCATGTTTCAAATGCATATATCATGGATGTATCAAGGTCAACCGTGATACCAGTTGAATTCATAAGAGTCTTCCACTTCTTGTAATTTTTTTTGAACTCATCAATATATATGATTATATATGATTTTATATGATTCGCCGTTATTTTCTCGATAAATACTAAGCAATTCAGTTTCTCAATTAAATTATGATTTTATTTTAATTGTTTCTTTCGTTGAGTTTAAACTATTGTTAATCCTCCATTAATGGAGTACTAACTCGATGTAGATTACTGATTTTTTGTCTCTTGAATTTAAGACCCAAAATCTATTTCCTTATGTTCTGTCTCACTCAGCCTACTTTACTTTTCCTATTTTTGTCGAAATTCAAATTTCGGACGCTACTTTTTAAAATCACCAAATACATCCTTATTCCATTCTCTCTGCTTTTTATATGAAAGAACTTATTCCTCCTCTGTAAATTTTGATAGATATATGCGCCCATTAAACTACTCCTACTTGTTTAAACTTTGCTGAGCTAAGTTACTCTAACCATTTTCTTTAATTTAAAAAAACTTGGATCGGATTCTGTGCGAGTTTTTAAAAATTTATAATCTGTTGACTAGAGATTCAATCTCACTGTTAGGAATCTTCCAAGATCTGCATCATTTTCTTTTCCAAGCTTGATGTCACACAACTTTTTTTTTTTTTTGCTGGATTTGCGATTAGATGCTTAATCCCCGAGAGTTAATTAGGCTGATATCAGGGGTAAAAAGTAAAAAAAATTGTTTGATAGATTTTTTTTTCAGACACAAGAGTTCCAAAGCTTACTGTTTGGTTTGCAGTGATAAATTGATTGGTATGATTTGATTCTCTTGTTTCCTGAAAGGAACTGATTATATTAAGTACGACAACAACAGTTGATATTGCACCATGTAGCTTGTTTTTGAAGAAACCATAAGTTATATTCATATTGAACGCTTGGTTGAACTTGTCAACCATATACTCTCTACCAATGGCAATGGGATTCTTGTGAGTGTAGTTATTCATCGCAATTGCTTCGTCGAACAGCTGTATCAATGTTTTTTCTTGTATATACGACCATTTGTATTTTTCTTTGTCTTTATTCTACAATTTTCAAATTACGATGTTACTAATAAATTTAAATATTAAATATAAAAATAGAAAATTATTTACCCTGGCAGTTGTTTCGGTGGGAGGAGTCGGAACTTCTTCCAGACGAGTTGAACCTGTTTTTCTTTAAGAATTCGTGCCCCGTCGACGATTAGACAACATATCTACAATTAATAAAATGTATTAATTAATTATATTTTATATTTATATTTGATGATAACATATTAAATGTATAGTAACTTTCAATAAATTGTTACAAGGCATAAACTTGTTCTATATTTTGTAGTAATGAATTTATAGAACTAAAAACGTTTTTAACTATTATTAAATTTAAATAATTAATTTTTATATATTTGACAAAAATAAAATTTTAAAAACAATATTAATCCTCGTACAATTTGGATATTGAAAGTACAAGTCATAAAAACACATGTGAAGCTAGAATTACAACATAAATAGTTACATTCTTAAATATAAAATTTTGCTAAAAAATCTAATAATATTACGATAGCTTTCTCAATTGTTCTCTTATATAGAAAATAATTAATTAATAATTATACGACTTATTAACTAGTTGTTTTATATGTTATAATAATAATAATAATAATAATAATAATAATAATAATAATAATAATAATAATAATAATAATAATAATAATAATAATAATTTGTTGATTCTAAATATTTATTAATTATGAAAATTTCTGTTAAATGAAAACTGTTTGTTAGTTGGAAAAAACTAAACAGTAATAAAAAAATTTAACAAAATTAACTATGCTTATTTTTTAAAAACGTGCAAGAAATGGACTTAGATAAATGATAATTTTTAACAATAAGTATTAACCAACAAACAACTAAAACAGGTGATATAGAGAAATATATTTAATTAAACTTACTTGCAAAAAAACCTGAAGAAAACGTCTCTTTTATAGATATGATGCAAGACGAATAGGAGAGATGTTTTTTTTTTGTATGTCTGTGTATGAACGAGATTTTTTAAAAGGTTTGAGAGTGATATGAGTTAATTGTTGGTGTGTATATGATATACTATATATCATATTTTTATTTTTATTTTAAAATCGAAAAACATGTTAATATCCAGTGCGGATTTTATTTGACCGCTGGATATTGTACGCGGTGCAATTTTGGAACGCGTATTTTTATCTCCTATGTAATAATATTGCCTCGAAAAATGTATGCGGATTTTGTTTTTGATTTTTTTAAAAACGCCTTTATTTTACTTTTTGTTTGATTGGTGACATAACTGTGGGATCTATAAATACCGTTTTAAAAAACGCCCCGCACATGTTCCCATTCATAACCTAAAGAACAATACAATATATACAAACATGTAATACTATAGCGGTTTTTGAAAAACTCACACTAGATAAAACAAATATTAGTTTTTTAATTTATTCAATTTCACTTTATCACTAAAATATTAACTTTTTTTACTTTTGATTGCCTAAAGTATTCGATGGTTAGATTATTATACAAGTTGTGTTAAATGTGTTTAATGAACTTATTATTAATAATATTAAATCAATATAGAAATTTGACCAATCTGTGAACTACCACCACTTAATTAACAATAAATATATTGTTATTGAATATAAAATAGGTTAGCGTTATGTATAACAATTAATATAAAAGTAATTAGTATTTAAAGATACACCAAATCTTAAAGCTAATATATCTATTTGTTAAACTTCATTTTATTTTTATTTTCTTCCACAATTTTTTTTTTAAATTATGAAAAATTATGAAAATTAATTGGTATAACAATTAATGTTTTGACATATCTTAATTAACCAAACTTATCAGTTAAATCGAATCAATCGGTTTTTATATTTGTAAATTTTAAATTATTATATACCGGTTTTGAGTAGGATATACCAAATTATTTTTTAAGAAATCATAAATTACTAAATTGGACTGAATTGAATGAAATCAATTTGAAGTAACCAAATTTATCAAAAATAAACCAAATTAACCAAAATTATCTAAAATAAACAAAAATCAATCAAAATTCTTTCCAAAAACCGCACTTATCCCGCATATCATTTTTCACCAATCAATATATATTTGCACCGCTTATTATATACAAGCCGTACTTGTTCTGCAATCCGCACGTACCGCACTTGAACCGGTCCACACTTGAAAATCGTCCTGCAATAACGCAGTTACCATTCGGGCTGTATATCAGACCACTAGATAAATGGTGGGGAAATTTGGCTAATTGGGTCAAAAAATAATGGACTTTGTCCATGTATACCCTTTTCAACTTACGAATGTCCCTTTAGTATTATATTTTTTGTAAATCCATTTATAACCCTAGAACTACATATTTAAAATAATTTAGAAAATAATAAATTCTTTAAAACAATTAAATAATAAACTAAAACCTAGAACACATATCTTCTTCCTCGTCTTCTCATATTCCTCCATTTCCCCTCCTTTGCTCTTTAACCACTTTACCCCAGCTTCCGCACTTCCTCCGCCGGAGCGCATCCACACCTCCTCCACCGGAGTGCCTCTGCACCTCCTCCTCCGGAGTGCCTCCGCAACTCCGTCTCTGCCTCTGCAAATCCGTTTGTGTGCATCTGCATCTACCTAAAGAGTATTTCAATAAACTTGATTTCTTAAGTTGGGCTTTCAATACAAACTTCATCTATTGTGTAATTGATTATATGTTTAGGATCGTGCATGCCCATTTTGCAGAATCGTGGACTCTAAACTGAGGTAAATGTTCTATGAAACATATAGAGTTAGACACATATATTTTTGTCAAACTCCCTTATATCGTATTGGTATGTTTTTGCTCTTAATACAAAATTGGAACCTCATTTATCGTTTGTCTAATGAAACAGCAATTAACAATGAATCCAAGAGAGAATCTTCTCTTCAGTTCCGAATCAGAGTTATTGATAAGTGAGAGCTTGAATGAAGCAATAATTTAACTAACTCTGGCACAATTGAATTGGCTCATATCTCACTTGTCTTAAAGCCTGAGCCTTTTTATCACGAATGTGTTAGCTCTAATTGTGATTTCACCAAATTTCATTCTGACATGTTGCTGTGCTAGCTACTTACCGACCAAAGTCATCGACTTACATTGATCTATAATGTTAAATGTTTTTTTATTTCTTGTTCTCTAGGCTCTTGAGAGAAAGAGTGTTGGAGGTCATAATGTTTATATTGGTGATCTTGCAGTAGTAATTAGTATGCCATTTCATATTATTTTTGTTGCGGTGCTGTTAATGACATATAATTTCACTGATTATTCTCTGCAGATTTCTGTTTCCGCTGTCAATGAATCCTTAGGCAATGTAAGTCAATAGTCCCATCTAACTTCTTTTTTCATTCTCAACCTGTTTTGTAAGGATAAAGTATAACCTCTTAAGATTTCCTTGATTTTGTGACAATTTTACTAGATTTGGTTCTTTTTCAATTACCTTTGTTTTGGTGTAGCTATTGTTGTTTTGCCTTATTGTTTTGTTTGAGGACCTTAGGCGAATTTGAAGTCAATTTAAAGTCAAACTATTGAAATTTTCAGACTGGAATCCTGCCTCCATTTGTACTATTTGCTCAAGCATTTGCAGCCACTATTACTGCCGCTCTCACTGGTTCTCTCTATTACATTACTGCTTCACCTAAAGGTTTCTCACTACTCCTAAAACGCTATCTAGGTTACAAAACCTTTAACCTCTTAAACTATTTTTTTTGTTCTATTCTTTCTCTTAGATCCTACTTATATAACTGCACCGGTCTTGAAAACTTGTATGCATGTAACGAGCTGAAGAAGTTGTTTGCAGGTTCTTAAACCTCTGTGTTAAGTATGATGCTTTGGATATGTTTTACATCAAACACTTAAAGGATTGTCTATGTTCCTTTCTGCAGCATGATACGAGCGAAGACAGAGGAAGAAAATCTACTCTCTTCTTGAAGGGCTTTTGGGTTTGTACCACGGCTTTGAATGGATTCAAGTATTAATACTAACTCAATCTTTTTTATTGACTTGTTGAAGTAAAAATCATTGAAAACAAAACTGAAAAATATTGCAGACAAACAATCTTCTTGCTTCTATCATCACACATGGCATATACTCATTTGTTGTATTGGGAAATGGTCTCTTGAAGCTTCACCATCACCAGCAAATACTACGCCTACAGGTACAGAAGCTTGGAACCGAAGGTGACAAAGCAACTCAAGATAGATAATATAACTGAATAAAACATTATCCTTTTGTTTTTAAAATTTTGTATTGAGCCACCATTGACTTGTACAAATAGATTGAAACAAATTGTATAGAACCATTAGTTAAAATAAGAGAGAAGCTATGTGATGCTTTTATTTATATTGTCTTCTATCTAAGTTTCTTAGTCTTGCTCAAGTTGAGAAATGATCTTGACGAAGACATTAAAGCCTTGTCACATGTCTGTAAGAAGACAATACTCGTTCTTTGCATGATATGTAGCCATGAGACCTGCAGAACAAACACTTAACTATTCAAAATTTAGATGTTTTAGAACCTGAAACAAAAGCTAACACAATAACACCAACGAGTAAAAATTCCAAGTTAGAACAAAAAAAAATCAGAAATTTTCGAAATATTCAAGCAAGTATAAATCTTGATCAACATATTCAAATATATCCCTAAATTTTCTCAGATTTTTGTAACAACCTCAGCAGAATGTACATTCTACCAATGGTAGATCACAGTAAAAATGGTAGATTGAATATTCTGCAGATGGTAGAATATAGAAGAAGTGGTAGAAAACATATTCTACCAAATATGATGATTAGCAGAACAAAGAGTAAACTGTAGAATACGTATTCTACGGATGGTAGATAACAGTGAAAGTGGAAGATTACATATTCTACCATTGGTAGATCATACTAAAAATGGTAGAATACAGTAGAACGTGTATTCTGCTGTTCGTAGAACAAAAAAGAAAAACAATTTAAAAAAATGGAATTTTCAATTAAAAAAATATTAAAAATTTTCATTGGTGTTTGTTTATTTTATCTTATTATTAATATTTTTTGGATTTTGTAACTATTGAAATTTGATATTTTTCAAATATATATAAGGGTAATGATGTCAAAATTGGGTAAAGATTGAAAAAGGTGTAGAGGGACAAAGTCCATTATTTTTTGACCCAATTAGCCAAATTTCCCAAGATTTTATCCAAAATAAGCCACACCTATATATATATATATATATATATATATATATATATATATATATATATATATATATATATATATATATTTTAAACTGCACTTGTTTCGTAAAATATTTTCACAAATCAATATAAAATCTGCCCCACTTGTTATGTACAAATTGTATTTGTCCCGCAATCGCATGTATCACAGTTGAACTGTGCCACACCTTAAAACCACTTTTCCCACACAGCTAAATACGCTGTCACCATTCGGACTCGTATATTCCATTCGCCTATGCTTGATGTTAAGACATTTAATATATACTAGATGACTCGTCTGCATCTTGTGCGGGGTGCATTTTTTTTGGTCGACGATTGTTTATTATTATTTAGGAAACTAATGTGTATTAGTATTAGGAACTGTACATTATTCAATATATCAATATAGTTATAAGATTAGATTATGGAACTTAATGGGTAGAATATGATTACTTTTCTTGTTGAACTCCATTTGTCTCTACTTGCTTAGTGGTTGTGCGGGGTGAATTATTTTTTGGAGTATTGTTTTGGTTAATTTATGAGAATAATATGTAGTGTAATATTTGAAACTCTTTTCAATTGTTATTGAAGCGTGCTTTTGTATAAAATGAAACTTAGAATAAAATATAAATCAAGAAACATGAATTTTCTATTATTGAAAAGAAACAAAATCATTATTTTGAAATAAACAACTAAATAGATGATTAAAATAATTAAACATAAATTAGAGCATTTCTATATTTTAAAAGGCAAATCATACATCTCGGAATGTGTCATAAACAACATTATTAATCGTCCTTAGATCCAAATAGTCACATGGTCCCCTTATTACATTCAATAGACGGTCTAAATAATATAGTTCTCCAATTTCTTCAGCATATACCGGTAAATGACATAAACACGGTTTACCTTGTATGTGGAATTTCCATTGAAGGTTTTTTTTATCCCAAACAAATTTCGTTGTTATTTCTGAATATAGAAGACCTCTTGCTTGAAGATTAACTTGATTGCATTTCATCCATGCCCGAAATTTATTTTGTTTTCCTTGATAATTCCAAATCGACATATTCGTTGAAAAGAATTTCTGGAGAAGGAAGAACAATTGGTAAAATTTCCATAGAATCTATTGCACGTCCAGAAGAAGCTGAAACAAATATAGATTTGTTAATGAAAATTGTATAATTTTTGTAAATCATCCGGATGTATAAAAAAAAAAAAAATTAAAGATGCCAAAGATTTCACAAAAATACCTATAGCTTCCATTAGAAACCCGATATAGAAACGAAACTAATGTGAAGACGATATCAAAATATATATAGTACTATGATATTAAGGTTTCTTAGAGATAAATAAATTTTTAGATTTTGTGTAACTAATATCGGCCACATACATTATACCCAAAATAATACAATTTTGAATTTAGAAGATCTTAGTTAGTAAAATATCTTCTATTTTAAAGGAAATAATATCTCATTCGTTAAAAAGATATAGTATAATTTGGTAATTTCTTTTTACGATTGGTTAGTACTTCCATATTTGAATTGTTTAAGATTTTCATATGTGAGAAAGTGAAATTATATTCTATACTAAACAAAGATATTCCATAAGAAATTGGTAATTAATTATATAAAATTATGGAAATACATTTGGTATAGAATATACCAAAGTACTTACCAATTGTAAATTCAAATAAGAGTAATTGTCTAGAAATCTTCACATGAAATATATTTTTAACATAAATTTGGAAATTATGCATTTGTCAAACGTTCTCTAGATTTATGGTCACCTAACAAATGCCTTTGATGCGATTTCAAGTTTTTATAAAGTGAAGCAATATACAAAACAAAGAAAAATATTAAAGAGATTTTTTGTCCCAAAATAAAATAGATATCAAACATAAGTTTTAGATTGTTAAACATGATTCTTCGAGGAGATTTTGAGGACATGAGTAGTGGCGTTTTCCCAGAATAGTTGAAGGACAATCGTTTGGTTGGCGTTTACATTGTTTGCCACCAAAAATTCTCTTAAGCCGTCAATCAAACGTAAACGTCGTCGTTACTATCACAATGGACACCAAGTTCAACAGACCACTTCCTTCCAGCATCATTGACCATAAATATGGTCTTGTTTGCAACAGTCTCTTAAGTCGTTAGCATCCACAAAGGACTTTGGAAGATACTGCAAAATCATAATTTTATAATGTATCAATATGTTCTACCCAATTGATCATTTAAGAATATTTTCAAATCATAATACAAATAAATAACTTACAATTCTGCCTCATTTGATGCTATCGGTCGTGACGTTTAAGGTAACGAACTTCTCCTCGATTCCTTTAGAAAATAGTAAAATATTAGTCAAATATTTATAAAAAACAATACAAATTATCTCGAAAATAAAATTAAATTGGCTTACTCATGTTTGCTTTTCCAGTTTTTGTTGTGACAGTTTCATATTTGATCTCACAACATGTTGATCCGAAGGCATGTACCATATGGAAATCGGAACCTCCACGGTACTCAAAAATCAAAAGGTCATATTTTTTTAATTTATGTGTCTCAAAGAAACGCCTCCATCCTTTAGTAAGCCTATCACCAATCCGTCTGGTAGGAAACTTTCGTTTAGAAATAAAAGATTTGAGTTTACCGACTTTAACATCTGTTGTTCCAAGTATATATTTTTGGAAGAACTTTTCAGGAATATACTATAACATAAAGAAAAAAAATTATTGGTAAGAAGAAACAAAGTACAAAAATAAACAAATCCATAGAAAGAACTAAGATTACTTACCACACTATCATAACTTTCGTCCGGAATAAGAGGCTTGAAAAATAGAGGGTTTGACATCTTCTAAGTTTGTTTCCCAAAGAAAATATATCTTCATATAAATACAAAATCGTTACATGCATAAACCCAAAACAATCGTAATTAGACTTTTTTAAAGTTGAATACAAGATCTAAAAATAGCAAAACCTCGTAGAAGTTGACTAACATTGATGTCTAATTAGAAATTCGAACTTGGTATTGATAATAAAAATAAAAATGTACGAAACACCATTATTCATTAACAATCCTTTATCTCAAATTAACAATTTCTAACCCTAGGTTTATAGAAATTTACATGAAATAGCAGATTACCTTGTCTCCGGAGTTGTTGAAAGCATTTGATTTTCTTCTAATCTTCTATGTCGATTTCACCTTAGTCCAACGATTTAACTTATAGATTGCCGTTTACTTTCTATTTGCTCTCTGATTCTAGTGAATGGCTGATTTCAGATTGGAGAGATGTATCAGCAACTATATTACAGTGGGCCAGAGTAATTTGGGCTTAACTTAATGGCTTAATGGATGTATATATATTATTTAATTGTTTTTAAAATAAGTTTAGATCACTATGATCGGGTCCAATTAAGTAAGTCTTATTTTATTTGTTTTTTTTTAAAATATTTTTACATTTTGTCATAGTAAACTTCCACCTAAAACCTATATTGGTATGGAGAGAAAATGAATTTGACATTTGAATTTCACATTAACTAAAATTGTTTTAGATGATATTATGTATGATATCTAAATTTAAAAAACAGCTTATGATAGTGGACATAAGAGTTGTAAACATTAACGATTAATAAGTTTTAAAAGAAACATAAAGACGTTTTGAAGATCATCTAATCCAAAAAAAAAAATAGTTTAATAAGATCTTCTAAAACAGGGACATAATTTAGAAGCGCTTGAACCAAAAAACAATATTTTCTTCAGGATATTAGTCAGGTACTGGATTTGGAAAGGTACAAAATAGAAAACTATGTATGAATTCAGGAGAACATATAAAGCATATTACATAATGAGTTGCATTAGGGTTATGTCCAAAACCTGCTGCAAAATCCATTAAAGTCAGAATTGTTTGTTTGATCGTACATAATCGTTGACATCCCTTCTTCTGCTTTGAGCCAAGTTATACCTATTTAAATAAATTTTATACATAAAAAATTAACAATGTAAACAATATGAAAATAAAAAGTGTCATCAATCCTAAACACAACCATGTAATAGACAATGAAATCATTTTAAAAAAGACACAATAGTTAATTTATAAGCATACCTATTACGTGATGTATGTAGAAGCAACAGAGAATAACAAATAGATGTCTATCAGCTTCCTTCCAGAACCTTTTGATTTGTTGCTTAGCATCTTCCCCGAATATTAAACACTCAACACTCCGGAGGCTAGATAATTTAATGATTTCAAGATTTTTATTAGAGACAAACAACAAAACATATGTAAGGAAGATTATATTCATTTGCTTAACTAACCTTAGGACGCGAATTGTAAACTGCAGCTTTTGTCCTGTCCAACCAGGTTCAAGGTTTCCAACACCGGTAACAACACCAAGGACATCAATATTGGATAAAATTAAATAATTAAGAGTTGTATACCTTAATCTATTTAGTAAAAAATATAATGTCTACCACACATGCAAATAACAACATTAATATAATCCGGTAAAGGCAAAAAATGTATGTACTAAAAGTTACCTATAGGGTATTCCTCAAAGACTCTACCATCTACTATATCCGGAATTGATTCAAATTGCATGAAATGACCTTCCGAAATATTGGCATAAGTGAGGCAGAAAGATGTGTTTTCCCCGAATATAAGCTTGAAATCGTGATGGATCAAAGACAAATATAGCGATGCTTGTACGACTCAAGCATCTCTAAGTTTAAACAACCGACCCTCACACCATGTTTTGTAACGAAATTTCTCAATAAAAGAGGCAGAAACAGCAGCCTCTATTTTCATACCCTAAATCAATAAACGAATACATTAATAAAACATGCAATAACCCAATAAATAAAACAGATAGAAGAGTAAAAGGAAGATTACATCCTCATCCACTAAAAGCATTCAAATTTTTTGTTTTACGGACCTAACACATATCCAAACACGGAAAAGAAACACTTTTAAGTCCCAAAAGCAAGGAATGGAGTTGTTGGTTTGAGAAATTTTTCTGAAAGTTTGTGGAGCCATAGTTGAGAATCGGAGAAAGGTTTGCAGATAAAAACTTGGATTAAACTTTTTTTCTTTCTATTAGTGGTAAACCGTAAGAAAACGAAGCGTCTAGGGTTTTTAAATCAAATAGTTTCCAAATTCGTGAGTAAAAGGTGTGAAGAACTAACATATGTAATAATTATAAGTCACAACGATTGATTTAGAAAAAACTGTTTGAGCCACAACCGTTAATAATATTTTTGTCTTAGCCCACAAAAATTATCCAGTTTAGATTTGATATTAGATAATAGTTAAACCTTTTAATATTAACCCTTGTGTTTTTTTTAAATATGATTATATTGTGGATAAACGCAACCAAGCTAAGAATTACAATAAGCGAGTTGTCAATTAGGACTTCTGATTCAAATCAAGATATCTATATAAACCCAACATTGTATTTTTCATATCTACGTTTGACCTTTAAAAATATCACTATTTTATGAACTTATTTGATTTTCTTTATCAGAATCGGGACCACCTTTTTGATATGAAATGAAAAGTGGTCGTTCTGATTCTGATTAAAAGGTAAAATAATTATATAAAATTTTGAACTTATAAAAGTGAACAATATATATATTTGTATATATTTTGATACTCTCCAAGTATATCGTTGTAGTCTTCGATTCATCGTATTAACGATGAAATAAACACTCATACTAAAAATGAGATTGTTAAGAGATGAATAATTGAAAAGGGAGTAGTTCATTCTTAATCAAGGTTAGATGTTACGGATTTGACGGCGCAATATACGTAACTCTAAGTTGTGGAGAATATATTGATCCCCTGAAACATAATATTCAAAACTTAATTATGAAATATGTCATATACTTAGAACTGACTATAAATTTTTCAAATTACTATTTTGTTATCATATAAATTTTGTTAACTGCTTTGTAAAGATATCTAGAGAATCTTTTTGTTAAGATCAAAAGATAATATATTAACCGAATAAATGGATACTTCAATTATGGAAGATGCCATTCTATATGTTTTGCTAAGATTTGTTATAATGATAAATTGGAAGCAAAATTAATCGCATAAATGGATACTTCAATTAAAAACCCAACAATGTTTTAATAATCCGAAGATAATATAGAAAAAATTGTAACACAAAAGAAGATACGAAAAAAGTCTAAAGTATCCTTCTTTTAAGGTTTCCTTGTCTTCCTGCTTAATCTTTTTTGTAACCGATGAATTTTCACCAACACTTCTTAAAGAGATGCAATCTTCTGATCTTTTTGATGTTGATTGTGTAAGTGCTAGGGCCATTGATGATCAGAATCAATCTTCATACCAGAGGTAAGCATAAGAGGTCCCTAATCAAATTAAAATATTAGCAAATTTCTATTCATGGTTTAACATAATGTTTCAAACTGATTGAAATATATTACGTACCTGGGTCGAGTTAGCTATATTGGGATTGTGTCCTGAAATCACATTGTACTTACTCTAAAGATGGTTGTATTGTCGAGATCGGACAATTCATGTGATACTGGGTAGTCATAATGTTTTGCTAGAAACCGCTTATGACAAATGAGTTGTAACTCATTTCTAGTATCGTGTGAACCTACAGGGTAACACACCTAAGCAAGTTGGATACGCTTTGTATGGGATTGATCATTGGCATATGGTCTGATCAATGTGTATTGGATACACATTGAATTCGTGTTTTAAGAGGTGTGTCGATCGATGCCATTGGTGCGTCGATCGATACAAGAGGTGTGTCGATCGACACCATTGGGTGTATCGATCGACACAAGGTCGATACCGAAACTGAAGTTACGGTGTGTAAACCGTGGACCTATTTATAGGGACCAGGATACACGACCTAAAGTAGAGCCGTCGCAGACAATTTTTCTTGACAGAAAAACAGACCCTCTTCCTCAAGAACACGTAGAGAATCCCAGGAGATCCGATTCCCGGCACTAGCATCCCGGCGGATTCCAGCTTGTGTGCGTGTGGACTACGGTAGAGGCGCAGCGATAGAGGCGCTCTAGATCTCGTTTATCTGCTCATCCTTCCGCTGCCAATCTCCAGGTAAACAAGAGATCGGTAAGTGATTCAATATAACAAACTCTAGATCCTAGGCGATCCTACAGTGGTATCAGAGCGTGTTAGGGTTTAGTCTATTGAATCTGAAGCATTTAATTCGAAAACTAATGTATTTGAATAGATTGATGCTTGGAAAATCGTGTTTTGGAGAATTGAATCTCGGATTATTTCTCTGTTGAAAAACGATGAAATTGTGTTTTCGCACTGTGTCGATCGACACAAGTTTGTGTCGGTCGATGCATCGCGAAAACGCGTAAAATAATTTTAGGGTTTTCGCATAGTGTCGATCGACACAAGTTTGTGTCGGTCGATGCACCGTGAATTCGCCTGTTGAAAATTTGGGTTTCGATTTATAAATCGCATTGTGTCGGTCGACACACTGGGTGCATCGATCGACACAGGCTGTGCGAATGGTTAATCGGTTCAATTGGATTGAACCGGTTATCTCGCATGGTTATGACGGTTTAATTCGATTAAAATTCCCTGATACCCTACTGTGTCGATCGACACAGGTTAAGTGTCGGTCGACATAGGCCTTGCGATTGGTTGAACGGTTCAATTGGATTGAACTGGTTATCATGCTTGGTTAAGGTAGATCAGATCGGTTTAAATTAGATGAATTGGTTCAATTGGATTGAACTGGTTATCTCAATTAGTATAAACCGATTTGATTTGATAAAATCAGTTTGATTGGAAAAGTCGGTTCAATTAGATTGGACCGATTATCGCGATTAGTTGAAACTGATTGAATCGGTTCAATTGGATGGACTGGTTGAATTAGATTTGACCGGTATCTCAATTGGTCTAACCCACTCTTATTAGAACAATTAAAACTCAATTGAAATTAAAAGTTAAACGTGTTCTAAGCCTATCGAATGCACATTGGATGTGTATTAGATCAAATATTAGTATTCAATATGGTCAACTGTCAAGACTCATTTCGTTGTTGTGATACTCTTGCCAAGAGCTTGGTGTCCACAATTACATGAGTAAGGCAGGTAGTTGTGTTGATGGTCTTGCAGTGATTGACATCAACAATTACATGACCTAAGAGATTGATTTACTAACTTTTAAAGTTTCGTTTCCTCAACTAAATATCAAGTGACCTTGATGTCTTGCCCAAATCTTGTCTACTGTCAAGACTTGTTTCGTTGTTGGATAGTCTTGGAGTCCTTGGTATCCACAACTACGCGAGTAAGGCAGGTGATCATTGATAGACTTGCAGTGCGACTATCAATGATCACAAGACTGAAGAGATTGGTTTAACTTGACTGGGCTATCAGAAGTTCTGGGCCCAGAGACGTCAGAGTGGATGAGACATGGATTGTCTTATCTACGACCTAGAGTTGTACTGGGTACAATTAGCAATGATTTGCTTACCTAGATGACTAAACTCTGGGTGATGACGAGTCGTCCACTCAGATTTTAGTGATGTCTGGATCTTGGATCATTATATTCATAGAGGAAACATCGTTTGAATATAATGCGAGTTTTCTTATTAGATAAAATTTCTCATTTCCTGAGCTTCATAACTAAAATTTTCTTTTATTAAAATTTCAGCCTATGTCTAAAACTAATTTCTCGTTACGATCCGTCCTTGAAAAGGACAAGTTAAATGGATCAGATTTCCTGGATTGGTATCGCAATTTGAGATTAATCCTCAAGCAGGAGAGCAAGGACTATGTCCTTGAGAAAGCTCTTCCAGAAAGGCTTGGGACCAATTGCTCGAATGCAGTATATGATGCTTGGAATAAGCATTATATTGATGTGGTAGATGTGCGTGGTATGATGTTGGCTACCATGAACTCAGACTTGAAGAGTCAATACGAGAACAAGGAGTCTCCAATAGAGATGATCACCAGCCTGAAACTGAAGTTTCAGGATCTGGCACGAGTTGAGAGATTCCAGATGGTGAAGTCTCTCACTGGGTGCAAGCTACCAAAGGATGCTCCAGTGAGTCCTCATGTCATTAAAATGATGGGTTACATTGATAACCTGGGGAAACTGGAATGTCCTGTCAGCTTAGAGTTGGCTACTGACATCATTCTGCAGTCACTGCCGTCTAGTTATGATAAGTTTATCAAAAGCTATATCAAGAATAACTTGACGAAGACGTTGACTGAGCTGCATGGCATGCTCAAAACAGCAGAGCAAGACATCATAAAGGGTAAAAGATTTGAGAAATCTTGAATTGACAAGGGTAGAGGCAGGGCCGTCCAGATTTGGAATCAGGATAAGCCTGTGTCATCTTATAAGCCCAAGTTCGGCCCATCTGGTGTTAGAAAGTGCTTCTACTGTGATGAGTCAGGGCATTGGAAGAGAGATTGCATTAAATTCTTGGAAGATTCACAAGAGATGAAGAAAATGTATGGTACTTCTTCTTCAGGTATTGTGTTATTACTTCAAGTTCTACGTATGTATTGGATACTAGTTGTGGTACTGATATTTTGGAAATATGCAGGACCTAGGCAACAGTAGAACGTTGAGGAGAGGACAAGTGGAACTGCGTGACTGGTATGGAGCAATGGTTGCTACATAAGCCGTAGAGATTCTCCACTTGTAGGAGCCTTTCAAGCTTGGTTTTTGAATTAAGTAATTGCTACTGTGTACCTGCTTTATGCAGAGATGTCTTTCAATTTCTTGTAAGAATTGGATGTTTTTCATTCTGATAAAAGACAAGTTTTTCTCTTTTGATCTTAATGAAATATTCTATGGTAGCACCCCGTTTAGAATGGGTTTTATATCTTAAACCAACATGAATTTGAAAATAACATAAATACTAAAGGTTTGAATATGATGACTCGAACCTGATTTTCCTTGGCATAGTCGTTTTGGCCACATGGAAGTGAAGCAGATTCAGAAGTTCCATGGTTATGGGCTTTTGGGCTCATTTGATTTTAAATCATATGAGATATGAATTCTGCTTACTGGGCCAAATGACTGAGGCTTCTTTAGCAGAGCTAGAGAAAAGGGCCAGAGGCTTATTGGTCCTTGCTCATACTGATGTATGTGGCCCGATGAGCACAAATGCCAGAGGAAATCTTCAGTACTTCATTACCTTATTGATAACTTCAGTAAGTAAGGCTGTGTTCTTTTGATGAGACACGAGTAGGAATCCTTTGAGGAGTTCCAATATGAAGTATAGAACCGATTTGACAGAAGTATTGAGATCCTCGATTAGATCGCGGAGGAAAATACTTGAGTCAAGAATTGGGTGATCATCTAAGTGAGTGTGAAGTAATATCACAGCTCTTTTCTCCTGGAAAACCTAAATGGTGTTTCTGAGAGAACGAATCGGACCTTATTAGATATGCTCCGATTAATGATGAGTCACAGGAATCTTCCATTATCCTTTTAAAATACGCTCTAAAATGAATATGTTTACGCAAATTAGTTTTCTATCAGAATCAGTTGAAAGACACCACATTGGATGTGGACTAGGTGATTTCCAAGTATGTTTTTCTGATTAATTGGGATTGCAAGGTTTGTGCAAAGCAGTTGTCAACAAACAAACTTGAACCCAAATCTGATAAGGACTGCTTCGCCGGTTATCCTAGGGAAACCGAGGCTTAGTACTTTTGCAACCAATCCGAGAACAAAGTTTTGTTGTTCGGAACTCTGTTTTCAAGAAGAACAGTGGGAGTAAAAGTACAGCTCGAAGAAATTCGATAAACGCAGGAGGTTGTTCAACCTGTTGAGGGAAAGCAGCGGCTGGATCTACAGAGTGATGTAGGATCTACACTTGTGGAGCCTGAAGTTCGCTGATCCTAATGGATCCGTCACTAAACCGAGGGTGATACCTCATGACCGATTGCTGTGATCTGTTGATCATTGAAAAGTGATGAGCCTGCGAAATTCAAAGAAGCGAAGGTGAGCCCCAACTCCGAAAAATAGGCTAGGTATGCATGTTAACTTCACCGATCTATTCATAGATTGAAGCAAACATCTTGGAGTTGGAATCTACGTTCTGTTGAAGAGGTCAAAGGTTTTGACTCGATCAGGAACGAATAGAAACCGTGCGTTTACAAGTAATCTAGTGGGAGCGTAGTTGCAATTCTTAAAAAAAATGTATGTTTAGAACGTACTTAATCTCATAAACGACGTTCCGACGCTAAAGTCCTTTCAAGATTTGGATCGGAAGTCAAATTTAACAATGGACATGGGAGAAGCCGCGAAAGTTCTTGGAATAAGGATCCATTGGAATGGATTGGAAAGGCTGATTGGATCGTGTCAGAATCCTTGTGTTGATAAGGTATTAGACAGTTCCAATATGCATGATTCCAAGAGTGGCTTCACACCAAAGGTCTTATGGCAATAATCTTAGCAAGATGAAGTGTCTTGGACATTGGCTGAGCTAATATCAATCTTAGCAAGATGAAGTGTCTTGAACACTGGCTGAGCTAGTATCTATGAGTGTGATTCTTTTTGCTTATGCAATAGAATCCATCATGAATGCCATATTTTGCGCTCGTCTAAATGCAGCTGACGCATAAAGCATGACGAAAAGATACCAATTTGTTCCAGTAAAAGTAACTGGACAGTTGTAAGGAATATCCCCAAGTGTTTGAGAAACACTAAGGATATGTTCTTGTACAACTGAGAAAATGACGATTCTGTTATGAGTAGTTAGACGGACAAAGCTGATTCCCGGTTCCCACCTGGTTATGTCTCTTTGTCTGTGTAGCGGCGCTATCTGTTGGAAAGTTTTCCAAGCAGTGGACCGCAGAATAGTGCTTATTAAAGAATAGCGGTGTGGTTTGTTAGAATGGTTCCAAGCAAGAACACCGCAACTTCTCTCACAACCTGAGCATCAGTTTCGCACTGTTGTTGTAGGTACTAGATATCTGAAGACGTGGTCTTGATTCTAGTGGGAGTTATGTTAGTTATGATATTCAGATAGACATGATATGGTCATGTTTATGAAAAACTGACATCAGCATTATTTGATTATTGGTTAATTAAATAATGGTCCCAAAGTATTTTATGTTCATTTTATAGGTCATCAAGTTGAGGACTTGATCATGAAACCCTATAAGTGAAAGGTGACATAAAATTATGATTGTCCCTAGTCGAGGTTGTTAAAATGGGACACTAACAACCGCGAAAGACTAGTATGTGAGGTGACTGTTGGACTAAGTTTCATGGAGTCAATGATATGATTATCGCAGTCAATCGCATAGATATATGTTGGTGAACATATGATCGGGCATGACCCGCTAATGAGAACCCTACAGGATAGTTATATTTGTGTCATGAGAGGTTCTCATTACGACTATAGAGTATAGTCCTTAGACCTGAGTTCATCATGCTTTCTAGCATATGAATTGGTGCGCTTTGACCTTGTCAAACGTTGTTCCGTAACTGGCGGCTATAAAGGCATTGCTTAGGCGTATCATGAAGTGTGTGTAGAAACAGGGATGGAACAAGATGGGATTTGTCCCTCCTATATAACAGGAGATAAATATCTCAGGGCCCATCGAAGATTTGATACTGAGAAAATGCATGGCCGTGCTCAAACGAGGTGATTGTCAGTCGTTTGTATTATCAGTATAGATCAGGAGTTCGATGAACATGATGTTGGCTATAATAAGGATGACACAGTTTCTTGCCTTATGCCATATCGAGATATAGCGATAAAGGGATTATGGGAATAGATGATTCCAGTACAAGTGGGAGATTGTTGGGATTGTGTCCTGAAATCACATTGTACTTACTCTAAAGATGGTTGTATTGTCGAGATCGGACAATTCATGTGATACTGGGTAGTCATAATGTTTTGCTAAAAACCGCTTATGACAAATGAGTTGTAACTCATTTCTAGTATCGTGTGAACCTACAGGGTCACACACCTAAGCAAGTTGGATACGCTTTGTATGGGATTGATCATTGGCATATGGTCTGATCAATGTGTATTGGATACACATTGAATTCGTGTTTTAAGAGGTGTGTCGATCGATGCCATTGGTGCGTCGATCGATACAAGAGGTGTGTCGATCGACACCATTGGGTGTATCGATCGACACAAGGTCGATACCGAAACTGAAGTTACGGTGTGTAAACCGTGGACCTATTTATAGGGACCAGGATACACGACCTAAAGTAGAGCCGTCGCATACAGTTTTTCTTGACAGAAAAACAGACCCTCTTCCTCAAGAACACGTAGAGAATCCCAGGAGATCCGATTCCCGGCACTAGCATCCCGGCGGATTCCAGCTTGTGTGCGTGTGGACTATGGTAGAGGCGCAGCGATAGAGGCGCTCTAGATCTCGTTTATCTGCTCATCCTTCCGCTGCCAATCTCCAGATAAACAAGAGATCGGTAAGTGATTCAATATAACAAACTCTAGATCCTAGGCGATCGTACAAGCTAAATTCTCAAAATCATTGATGACTGAGTCATCATCCCAAAATAAGTCCATGACATATGGCCTTCTTAACACTTTTTGAACATTTTCCTTTGGAATGGTCACTTTGAATAGACACTTGCGACCAATCAAATCGAATAATTCAGTAGGGAGACAATATGGATCCTCCTAAGAACACAAAGAAGAAAAAACAACGAATTATCAACATAAAAAGTTGTGTAATTTGAAATAAATAAAAAACTCAAATACCTCTATTTCCTTTTGTTTCTTTTTTTTTTGTAGATATTGTCTGCCGATCTCTTCACAAGCTTATCTCCAACTTCATCAAATGTGAGAAATTTTGCTTCACCCTCGGAATAATCAGACACGCGGAAGATGATATATCATGGTTTTTAGGTGTTTTGAGCCATGATATATGTACATAATCGAGTCTTTTATAGAGTCTTTCGAGTCCTTTAGGTGTTTTACAGGTTTTAGCACGTTTGAAACTTATCCGGAGATTCTGAGAGCTTTTGGAGTGATTTGGCAGCATACATGGATTTCACAGAGTTTACTGGGTGCGTCTGCACTTGGTGTCGGTCGACACCACTTTGGTGTCGGTCGACGCCACTAAAGGACAAAATTTATGCGCATCAAAAATACAGCTTTTGGAGATTTTCAGATTTACCCAGAAGTTTTCCATATTTACAAGAAGGCCCAAAACGTGTTTTAGCTATTAATTAAGTTTTACAGCCACTTGTTAGGCTGAGTTTTTATTCTACACATTATTCTATTAGATTAGGAGATTTGGGGCTGGTCTTGTTCTCGAGAGAGAGGAGATTTCGAACCCCTGTTCTTACTCTTTTGGTTTTATATATGATATCTATTTCGACTATGTCTTTCGTGATGATTGATATGTCTGAGTAGATCTCTTGTTAGGTTAGGGATTCTCGTTAAGGATTTCAAGGAATATTAGAGTAATTGATTAATTTGGATTCGTCATCTAGTTCTTCATCTAAATCATTCTTAACGCTTAATCTGAACTGGCCATTTAGATTACTGATTATAAGGTTGATTTTCACAACGAGAGTTGGTTAATTAGCTAGAAAGGATATAGGTGAGTAATTTATCTGTTCGCAAAGAGATTTGGTCTAGAGGAATTGTGAACGAACGAACTTGGAACTAATGCATGTTTAGAACTCCAGGATTCGTAACGAGAGTTGGCTTGCTAGGTTGTTAGACATAGATAATTATCGCACCGAGAGCTGGTTAGTTTTACTTCTGTGATTCTAGTTCAAGAACGCTAATATATTGAATCCTGATTGTTTGTTATATGATATCCTGATTTCCCGAGAACTTCCCGAAACCTGACGCTTCGCTAATTGCTTACACTCGCCTCATTGCACTCATTTACTTGCTCCTTGTTTACTGCCTTACAATCTGTTTCGCTTAGCTTAATTCGACTACTCATAGTTTTTCGCGTGAATCTTGAATCCTTGTGGATACGATACCCTGAGATACTACATATGTATAACTGTGCACTTGCAGTAGAATATGGATTAATTCTTGACCTATCAAGTTTTTGGCGCCATTGCCGGGGACTCATTTGAGTTCGCCGATAGATTCAGTATTAGAATTTAGACTAAGTATTTTTAATTTTCTTGTTTTACTCACGTTCTTGTTTCTTTGGTGTTGCAGGAACCGCTCAGTGTCGATCGACACGCTCTAAGAATCGATCAAAACCAGGCGCGACCAGAGATACCAAGCACTTGAACACTTAGCAAGATTCTTTCTATGGAACATGTGATTCTGATTCGTGGTGAAGACGGCATTTTACGAACCCAGGAGGGTAATATATGCAACGCAAATGGTCAAAAACTGGATGGGGAAGGAAACCCCATCGTGCCAGATGTTGCCGTGGGCGCGGAACATGCACAACAGGAAGCTGGTCACAAGAAGACACTTGCTGACTATAACAAACCAGATCAGTTCTACGCTAATCGGTCTTTGATTCAACCACCTCCATTTACCAGAGCTGAATTTGAGATGAAGCCAGAGTACTACGCACTTGTTGAGCAGCATCAATTTCATGGTCTCTCTAGCAAGCATCCTATGGATCACATAGAGACCTTCGAGGAATTGGCTAGTAGTATTAAGGCTAAGGGAGTCTCTTCTGATTATATTTTCTGCAAGCTCTTCCCATTCTCTCTTAATGGGGAAGCATCTCACTGGTTGAAACAGCTACCACCAGGATCTTTGACCACTTGGGATGCAGTCAAGAGGGGATTCCTTCGACACTTTTATGATGATGCTAGGTCCGATCAGCTTAGACAGGAGCTCTTGACCTTCAAGCAGGTATCTACAGACCTTTTAAAACTGCTTGGGTGAGGTTTAAGAGGTACCAAAGAGATTGTCCACATCATGGTTTCTCTGAGGTGCAACTGTTATGTATCTTTTTCAGAGGAGTTGATATGTGGTATCATATGGCTCTGGATGCTGCAAGCAATGGGAACTTCTACACTAAGTCCCTAGAAGAAGCCAAGGAGCTTATTGATAACTTGGTAACTAGGAATAGTGTCAAGAATGCTGACGTGGAGGACAGAAGAATGGTGGCAAGTCTGATAGCTCACAGATAGCTGAGTTGAATGACATGATCGATTCTGTCCACAACATTCTGATTGGGAAGATACATCCACATGAGGCATCTGAGACTGGAAAATGTGCAAAAGTGGCTGTGAATTACATTGGAGGAACTGGATTTCAGAAATATGGCACTCAGAAGCCTTTCCAGCAACAGCAGAGCAAGTCCTTATCAAGGAACTATGGAGCTTATTCTTATCAGGCACCTCCTGTAACTAATGCTCATGAGGGTAGATTAGAAGCTATGATGAAGCAGTTACTTGAGGGGCAGACAAAGACCACTGTGGACTTCAACAAGAAGCTTGATGCTATGTATGAAGATCTGAATGGGAAGTTTGAGTGTTTGAACAATCATGTAAAGCAGCTAGATACACAGGTGGCTCAGATTTCAAGTTCTGTCAAAGGGAAGAACGCTCAGAATGCTCATGTCAACACCATCTCAGTTCAGGTTGAAGATAGGCTGGATCAGGAAGAAGGATTTGGATTTAAGGCTGTGAAAATCGTGGAAAACAGAGAAGAATCCGAGCTTGCAGACTCAGCGTCGATCGACACTAATCATGAGTGTCGGTCGACACTCCTTGAAAACCTCGAGTTCGAGAGTTTCGACGAACCAAAATAGACTGAGATCGATATAGATATTTTGACTATAGCCCTCAGTGTCGATCGAAACCCTCTTTGTGTCGGTCGACATCAAGTTCCGACGGAAATTTCGAGTTCTCATAACGAACAGAAATCGACCATGCCCGGCATTGAAGGGTTGACATCACCTAGTGTTAACCGACACCACTTCTGTGTCGGTTAACGCTACGGTCGAGCAGACCCAATTTCGTCCAAATCTGATGTTTTTCTAGGGAGAAGGTCTACAAACCACCTATACCGTTCCCCAGAGTTCCTATAAGGTCTAAACATGAGCAGAATGTGGTCAAATGCATGGTGGTGATGGATAAGGAGCTGAATGAAACTCCACTAGCTAATGACTCGCGAGTTCACCCCTGTGTGCAGAGATATGCGAGGAAGATGATCTCCACTGATGGTCATTTGAAAGAGGGGGTGATGATTGTACTAAGCGAGTAAGTTCTGTGCTGCTGAATCAGATTCCAGAGAAGCTTTCAGATCCATGAGTCTTTGCGCTAGAGTGCTCTATCTTCGAGGACAGCTTCAAGCACTCTTTATGCGACTTGGGAGCTTGTGTGAACCTCATGCCATACTCTGTGGCTGAGAGATTGGGATTGAAAAACTTCCAGCAGACTAGGATCTCTCTAATCTTGGCTGATCGATCGAAGAGGTTCACAGAAGGAGTTCTAGAGTATATCCCTATCAGAGTTGGAAACTACTTGATTCCAACAGACTTCGTGGTGCTGAAATATGATATGAAACTGGATGATCCTCTGATACTTGGCAGATCCTTCTTAGCTATAGCTGGAGCAGTGATTGATGTGAAGCATGGACTGATTGATGTTCACCTGGGAGATAAGCTCTGCACTTAAAAATGGATAAGTTACGAAGATCCACAATTGATGGTCAAGATTTCGGTGTTCAGCTAGAACAAGAAGCTCAGATTTGTGAGGCTACAATGTCTGATATTGGAGAAGAGAAGATGGTGGTTCCTCAGGAATCTACTCTAACATCACCAGAACCTGCAACTGCTCATAAGCAGAAAACTCCAAACATCAGACATCCACCAAAGCGAAGGTATGCCTCCTCTAAACTTAAACCTCCTAACTTCATTGATGTTAATGCAGGTAAACGATCTATCCCACCCAAGCTACGCTCCTACCCTGGATCTATTCCACCTTTCCTTGGACAAGCTCATGCTGATACTACTTACAAACCTCCATGGATGAGGAGACTTTCGCAGAGGCACTCACAGCCTCTGTCGAACCCCCCAGGAGTCTGATCTCCTACCCACGGTCAAGCTAATGACTAAAAACAAGCGCTGAGTGGGAGGCAACCCACTGTTGGGGTCAGTTTTCTTTTCTTTTTGGTTTTTGTTCTTGTTACTTTGACTTTTCTGATTTTGGTGTTTCAGAACGTGATGAACAGGATTGCAGATAGTAGTGTCGATCGACACCCTTTAGTGTCGGTCGACACCAAACTCGAAAACATGGACCATAATCGAGGACACTCGATTTGGATCAGATGATCGTCGACCAAAGCCATGTGTCGCTCGACACTCGTGTGTCGGTCGAGACTCAACACGTTTGCAGGTAAGGTTTCTGCTTTCCAAATATTCGGTTGACTTATGCCTTGTTCTCCAGAACCCAAGCTGCGATAACACTGGGGACAATGTTGTTTAAGTGTGAGGGAGGTAGCTACTGACCACCGTTTGCTTTCTTTTCTTAGTGTCAGTCCTTTGTTTTCAAAACTGTTTTATTGAGTCAAAATGTGTATGAAACTGTGATTTTTTGAGGAAATTTTTCGCTAGAACAGGAACTAAGTGACCATTGAACGGACTTGCAGTAGCACTATGACTGTTAGAAAACCCCACACAGATCAATACCAAGGACACCCATATCTAACCAGGTATTCAGAGGATCCATCACTAACTTCACCTCTAATCCTGACTTAATTTTCTTAGGGGCTTGGTATCTCTGGATCGGATTCCTTTGATGTGCTTGACACAGCCTATAATCCTGTCTGAGTATGGTTTCTGATTTCCCCTCCCTTGAAAGTAAAAAAAAAAAGAGAGAGATTAAAACTGCGGATAAGCTAGTAGCTTCGAAGTGGTCACGGGAGTGGTAGAGACCCCTATTTCCTCCTGTATATCCATGGAAATATGTCCAAAGTACACCCCGAATAAAAAGGGAAGAGCACTGTTAGAAAAAATAAAATGATACTCAGTGGGGAAAAATCAGTTGCTAAGGGAGAAAAGGAGAAGAAAGGAACCATAAACCGACAATTTGGTGGTCAGGTACTGACTGGGTTGAGTTCATGTGTCCTCTGATCGATACTCCCTCTGTGAGACCGCACATAAATATATACAGAGGTTAGTGTGGTGAATTTGGATGCTTTGTCTTGATTGTGGAGTTTACTTGGGACAGTTTCTAAGTGTGGGGGAAGTACATTGTGGTCTTGATCTCTGCAGGGATGTTTTCAAGTGGTTTACGAAGTGAATGTGAATGTGAATGTTCCTAAGACGAAATAAGTTTCTGAGTTTTCAAACCTCTTCCTCATTGCTTTGCTTCTTTATTTTCTTGAGGGCAAGCAAAGACTATGTGTGGGGAGTTGATATATCATGCTTTTTAGGTGTTTTGAGCCATGATATATGTACATAATCGAGTCTTTTATAGATTCTTTCGAGTCCTTTAGGTGTTTTGCAGGTTTTAGCACGTTTGGAGCTTATTTGGAGATTTTGGGAACTTTTGGAGTGATTTGGCAGAATACATGGATTTCACAGAGTTTACTGGGTGCGTCTGCACTTGGTGTCGGTCGACACCACTTTGGTGTCGGTCGACACCACTAAAGGACAAAATTCCTGCGCATCAAAAATACAACTTTTGGAGATTTGCAGATTTACCCAGAAATTTTCCATATTTACAAGAAGGCCAAAAACGTGTTTTAGCTATTAATTAGGTTTAACTGCCACTTGTTAGGCTGAGTTTTTATTCTACACATTATTCTATTAGATTAGGAGATTTGGGGCTGGTCTTGTTCTCGAGAGAGAGGAGATTTCGAACCCCTGTTCTTACACTTTTGGTTTTATATATGATATCTATTTCGACAATGTCTTTTGTGATGATTGATATGTCTGAGTAGATCTCTTGTTAGGTTAGGGATTCTCGTTAAGGATTTCAAGGAATGTTAGAGTAATTGATTAATTTGGATCCGTCATCTAGTTCTTCATCTAAATCATTCTTAACGCTTAATCTGAACTGGCCATTTAGATTACTGATTATAAGGTTGATTTTCACAACGAGAGTTGGTTAATTAGCTAGAAAGGATATAGGTGAGTAATTTATCTATTCGCAAAGAGATTTGGTCTAGAGGAATTGTGAACGAACGAACATGGAACTAATGCATGTTTAGAACTCTAGGATTCGTAACGAGAGTTGGCTTGCTAGGTTGTTAGACATAGATAATTATCGCACCGAGAGCTGGTTAGTTTTACTTCTGTGATTCTAGTTCAAGAACTAATATATTGAATCCTGATTGTTTGTTATATGATATCCTGATTTCCTGAGAACTTTTCGAAACCTGACGCTTCGCTAATTGCTTACACTCGCCTCATTGCACTCATTTACTTGCTCCTTGTTTACTGCCTTACAATCTGTTTCGCTTAGCTTAATTCGACTACTCATAGTTTATCGCGTGAATCTTGAATCCTTGTGGATACGATACCCTGAGATACTACATACGTATAACTGTGCACTTGCAGTAGAATATGGATTAATTTTTGACCTATCAAGTTTTTGGCGCCATTGCCGGGGACTCATTTGAGTTCGCCGATATATTCAGTATTAGAATTTAGACTAAGTATTTTTAATTTTCTTGTTTTACTCACGTTCTTGTTTCTTTGGTGTTGCAGGAACCGCTCAGTGTCGATCGACACGCTCTAAGAATCGATAGAAACCAGGCACGACCAGAGATACCAAGCACTTGAACACTTAGCAAGATTCTTTCTATGGAACCTGTGATTCTGATTCGTGGTGAAGACGGCATTTTACGAAACCAGGAGGGTAATATATGCAACACAAAGGGTCAGAAACTGGATGGGGAAGGAAACCCCATCGTGCCAGATGTTGCCGTGGGCGCGGAACATGCACAACAGGAAGCTGGTCACAAGAAGACACTTGCTGACTATAACAAACCAGATCAGTTCTACGCTAGTCGGTCTTTGATTCAACCACCTCCATTTACCAGAGCTGAATTTGAGATGAAGCCAGAGTACTACGCACTTGTTGAGCAGCATCAATTTCATGGTCTCTCTAGCGAGCATCCTATGGATCACATTGAGACCTTCGAGGAATTGGCTATTAGTATTAAGGCTAAGGGAGTCTCTTCTGATTATATTTTCTGCAAGCTCTTCCCATTCTCTCTTAATGGGGAAGCAGCTCACTGGTTGAAACAGCTACCACCAGGATCTTTGACCACTTGGGATGCAGTCAAGAGGGGATTCCTTCGATACTTTTATGATGATGCTAGGTCCGATCAGCTTAGACAGAAGATCTTGACCTTCAAGCAGGGATCTACAGAGCCTTTTAAAACTGCTTGGGTGAGGTTTAAGAGGTACCAAAGAGATTGTCCACATCATGGTTTCTCTGAGGTGCAACTGTTATGTATCTTTTTCAGAGGAGTTGATATGTGGTATCATATGGCTCTGGATGCTGCAAGCAATGGGAACTTCTACACTAAGTCCCTAGAAGAAGCCAAGGAGCTTATTGATAACTTGGTAACTAGCAATAGTGTCAAGAATGCTGACGTGGAGGACAGAAGAATGGTGGCAAGGCTGATAGCTCACAGATAGCTGAGTTGAATGACATGATCGATTCTGTCCACAACATTCTGATTGGGAAGATACATCCACATGAGGCATCTGAGACTGGAAAATGTGCAAAAGTGGCTGTGAATTACATTGGAGGAACTGGATTTCAGAAATATGGTACTCAGAAGCCTTTCCAGCAACAGCAGAGCAAGTCCTTATCAAGGAACTATGGAGCTCATTCTTATCAGACACCTCCTGTTACTAATGCTCATGAGGGTAGATTAGAAGCTATGATGAAGCAGTTACTTGAGGGGCAGATAAAGACCACTGTGGACTTCATCAAGAAGCTTGATGCTATGTATGAAGATCTGAATGGGAAGTTTGAGTCTTTGAACAATCATGTAAAGCAGCTAGATACACATGTGGCTCAGATTTCAAGTTCTGTCAAAGGGAAGAATGCTCAGAATGCTCATGTCAACGCCGTCTCAGTTCAGGTTGAAGATAGGCTGGATCAGGAAGAAGGATTTGGAGTTAAGGCTGTGAAAATCATGGAAAACAGAGAAGAATCCGAGCTTGCAGACTCAGCGTCGATCAACACTAATCATGAGTGTCGGTCGACACTCCTTGAAAACCTCGAGTTCGAGAGTTTCGACGAACCAAAATAGACCGAGATCGATATAGATATTTTGACTATAGCCCTCAGTGTCGATCGACACCCTCTTTGTGTCGGTCGACATCAAGTTCCGACGGAAATTTTGAGTTCTCATAACGAACATAAATCGACCATGCCCGGCATTGAAGGGTTAACATCATCTAGTGTTAACCGACACCACTTCTGCGTCGGTCAACGCTACGGTCGAGCAGATCCAATTTCGTCCAAATCTGATGTTTTTCTAAGGAGAAGGTCTACAAACCTCCTATACCGTTCCCCAGAGTTCCTATAAGGTCTAAACATGAGCAGGATGTGGTCAAATGCATGGTGGTGATGGATAAGGAGCTGAATGAAACTCCACCAGCTGATGCCTCGCGAGTTCACCCCTGTGTGCAGAGATATGCGAGGAAGATGATCTACACTGATGGTCATTTGAAAGAGGGGGTGATGATTGTATCTAAGCGAGTAAGTTCTGTGCTGCTGAATCAGATTCCAGAGAAGCTTTCAGATCCATGAGTCTTTGCGCTAGACTGCTCTATCTTCGAGGACAGCTTCAAGCAATCTTTATGCGACTTGGGAGCTTGTGTGAACCTCATGCCATACTATGTAGCTGAGAGATTGGGATTGACAAACTTCCAGCATACTAGGATCTCTCTAATCCTGGCTGATCGATCGAAGAGGTTCACAGAAGGAGTTCTAGAGTACATCCCTATCAGAGTTGGAAACTACTTGATTCCAACAGACATCATGGTGCTGAAATAGATATGGAACTGGATGATCCTCTGATACTTGGCAGATCCTTCTTAGCTACAGCTGGAGCAGTGATTGATGTGAAGCATGGTCTGATTGATGTTCACCTGGGAGATAAGCCTCTGCACTTCAAAATGGATAAGTTGCGAAGATCCACAATTGATGGTCAAGCTTTTGGTGTTTAGCTAGAACAAGAAGCTCAGATTTGTGAGGCTACAATGTCTGATATTGGAGAAGAGAAGATGGTGGTTCCTCAGGAATCTACTCTAACATCACCAGAACCTGCAACTGCTCATAATCAGAAAGCTCCAAACATCAGACATCCACCAAAGCGAAGGTATGCATCCTATAAACTTAAACCTCCTAACTTCATTGATGTGAATGCAGGTAAACGATCTATCCCACCCAAGCTCCGCTCCCACGCTGGATCTATTCCACCTTTCCTTGGACAAGCTCATGCTGATACTACTTACAAACATCCATGGATGAGGAGACTTTCGCAGAGGCACTCACAGCCTCTGTCGAACCCCCCAGGAGTCTGATCTCCTACCCATGGTCAAGCTAATGACTAAAAACAAGCGCTGAGTGGGAGGCAACCCACTGTTGGGTCAGTTTTCTTTTCTTTTTAGTTTTTGTTCTTGTTACTTTGACTTTTCTGGTTTTTGGTGTTTAAGAACGTGATGAACAGGATTGTAGATAGTAGTGTCGATCGACACCCTTTAGTGTCGGTCGACACCAAACTCGAAAACATGGACCATAATCGAGGACGCTCGATTTGGATCAGATGAGTGTCGACCAAAGCCATGTGTTGGTCGACACTCGGGTGTCGGTCGACACTCAACACGTTTGCAGGTAAGGTTTCTGCTTTCCAAATATTCGGTTGACTTATGCCTTGTTCTCCAGAACCCAATCTGCGATAACACTAGGGACAATGTTGTTTAAGTGTGGGGGAGGTAGTTACTGACCACCGTTTGCTTTCTTTTCTTAGTGTCAGTCCTTTGTTTTCAAAACTGTTTTATTGAGTCAAAATGTGTATGAAACTGTGATTTTTTGAGGAAATTTTTCGCTAGAACAGGAACTAAGCGACCATTGAACGGACTTGCAGTAGCACTATGATTGTTAGAAAACCCCACATAGATCAATACCAAGGACACCCATATCTAACCAGGTATTCAGAGGATCCATCACTAACTTCACCTCTAATCCTGACTTAATTTTCTTAGGGGCTTGGTATCTCTGGATCGGATTCCTTTGATGTGCTTATAACACAGCCTATAATCCTGTCTGAGTATGGTTTCTGATTTCCCCTCTCCTGAAAGTAAAAAAAAAAAAGAGAGAGATTAAAACTGCGGATAAGCTAGTAGCTTCGAAGTGGTCACGGGAGTGGTAGAGACCCCTATTTCCTCCTGTATATCCATGGAAATATGTCCAAAGTACACCCCGAATAAAAAGGGAAGAGCACTGTTAGAAAAAATAAAATGATACTCAGTGGGGAAAAATCAGTTGCTAAGGGAGAAAAGGAGAAGAAAGGAACCAGAAACCGACAATTTGGTGGTCATGTACTGACTGGGTTGAGTTCATGTGTCCTCTGATCGATACTCCCTCTGTGAGACCGCACATAAATATATACAGAGGTTAGTGTGGTGAATTTTGATGCTTTGTCTTGATTGTGGAGTTTACTTGGGACAGTTTCTAAGTATGGGGGAAGTACATTGTGGTCTTGATCTCTGCAGGGATGTTTTCAAGTGGTTTACTAAGTGAATGTGAATGTGAATGTTCCTAAGACGAAATAAGTTTCTGATTTTTCAAACCTCTTCCTCATTGCTTTGGTTCTTTATTTTCTTGAGGGCAAGCAAAGACTATGTGTGGGGAGTTGATATATCATGGTTTTTAGGTGTTTTGAGCATGATATATGTACATAATCGAGTCTTTTATAGATTCTTTCGAGTCCTTTAGGTGTTTTACAGGTTTTAGCACGTTTGGAGCTTATTTGGAGATTTTGGGAGCTTTTGGAGTGATTTGGCAGCATACATGGATTTCACAGAGTTTACTGGGTGCGTCTGCACTTGGTGTCGGTCGACACCACTAAAGGACAAAATTCCTGCGCATCAAAAATACAACTTTTGGAGATTTGCAGATTTACCCAGAAGTTTTCCATATTTACAAGAAGGCCCAAAATGTGTTTTAGCTATTAATTAGGTTTAACTGCCACTTGTTAGGCTGAGTTTTTATTCTACACATTATTCTATTAGATTAGGAGATTTGGGGCTGGTCTTGTTCTCGAGAGAGAGGAGATTTCGAACCCCTGTTCTTACACTTTTGGTTTTATATATGATATCTATTTCGACAATGTCTTTTGTGATGATTGATATGTAAGAGTAGATCTCTTGTTAGGTTAGGGATTCTCGTTAAGGATTTCAAGGAATGTTAGAGTAATTGATTAATTTGGATTCGACATCTAGTCTTCATCTATATAATTCTTAACGCTTAATCTGAACTGTTCATTTAGATTACTGATAATTAGGTTGATTTTCACAACGAGAGTTAGTTAATTAGCTAGAAAGAATTTAGGTGAGCAATTTATCTATCCGCAAAGAGATTTGGTCTAGAGGAATTGTGAACGAACGAACTTGGAACTAATGCATGTTTAGAACTCTAGGATTCGTAACGAGAGTTGTCTTGCTAGGTTGTTAGACATAGATAATTATCGCAGCGAGAGATGGTTAGTTTTACTTATGTGATTCTAGTTCAAGAACGCGAATAGATTGAATCCTGATTGGTTGTTATCTGATATCTTGATTTCCTGAGAACTTCCTGAAACCTGAAGCTTCGCTAATTGCTTGCACTCGCCTCATTGCACTCATTTACTTGCTCCTTGTTTACTGCCTTACAATCTGTTTCGCTTAGGTTAATTCGACTACTCATAGTCTATCGCGTGAATCTTGAGTCATTGTGGATACGATACCCTGGGATACTACATACGTATAACTTTGTACTTGCAGTAGAATAGGGATTAATTCTTGACCTATCAGAAGATCAAATAATATATAGAGCATCCATAAACAATATATAAACTAAATACATTTCATATAGTTGTTAAATAACACAACATACTATAAACAAATTAAACTGCAAGCATACTTATAAACAAATTACCTTGCAAAGACATTTGCCACATCGCCACATGTTTTACAATTATATACGAGTTGTGACTCTTCCTCATCTTACGAATCTGATCCTTACTGAAGTACTTTCGCTTTGCAAACTTTGCAATCTCGAAAAAATCATTTTTTTAATTGTCAATTGAGACAATTGTGGCACACATAACCACCTTACCATGCTAAAAAACAATAAAATAAATAAGTAATTATATTAATGATTCAAATTAAATACATATAATTATATTAATGGTTTCAATTAAGTACATATATATTTTAAAGTTAAAGTACAAATAACTAACCCTTTCGGATTGCAGAATGCTAAGTAGAGTCTTTCTATTATTCTTGATGAAAAATTCAGTACGCAAATCCAAAAGTGGACCCGATCCAAAAGAAACCCTGCTTTTCTCAGACTTGATAATCAGAGCTTGAGATTCTTTTGGTATACTGTAAAATAGATTTTGAATGAATAGATGTACTCTTGAATTGAGAATGTTCAGACATTTCTTTAAAACATAATGTATCACATTACCTATCCAACCACTTTGAAATCTCAGGGTTTTTTTCATCTCCGAATGAGAGTTGGGTCGAGTTATAAGCATTCAAGATGTACAGCTTTGCTATATTTATGAAAATTTAAATTTAACCATTAATGTTACACACAACAGATTATACATTACAATTAACCGAGTAATTACCTCCATATTGTTTGATCCATGCAAACCGGATAATAACCACGACAAGAGCTGAGCTATTGGTGGAAGTATAGTTAATCACTTGTTTGGCATAATCTCCCCACATGGTGCAAGGCAATGCATCATCTCTGTATTCAAATAGACGATAAAAAACCATACAAAGTTATTTATTTATTTTGGAATTATAAAGATTAATATTCTAACCCATTACTTTTCAGGTATATTTCAAGCTTGGTGCTGTTTCTAGACTTTCTCTTAGTCTTGACATATTCAATAGTACCCATGTGGACAATGACTCCCATAACATCTTATATCGGTGAAACAATAATTAAAAACTATTTATTGAAAATTATAATATAAGGGACAATAGGTATATTATAAAATAGCATCTTACCAATTAAAACTCTGTTGTCAAGAGATCCCTCGAGAATTTGAGAAATAGTATAACAATACTTATCGTGATTCTCAATCTCAAAATCTTCCAATGGTTTTGTTCTTGTAGTACGGGTGATTGATAACTTGTAAGTAAGATCACTTGGACGGAAGTCGCCAACATACTCTTTGGAAGAAAAGGAATTAACCATAATATTTTTACCTATCTGAAGACATGCTTTATGTTTGCTGAATAAGGACTCCTCACATGATGCTTCTTGTTCCCTAAAGAGAGTGAAAAGAAAATCTATAAGTACACGAATGAACAATATCATAACGAACATAAACCAAAACATATGTCTTTCTCGTACCTTTATGTCAGACCAAATCATTTATATCACGTTTCCAAACTTAGAGTTAAACAAAGTCCATTCTGCTAATACCCTAACTTGGATCTTCTCGGGTTCGAGGCTTGCGTCTATGTTTTCCGGCGAAAACATAGGGTCGAACGTCGTCTGCGAGGGAGGTTCTTATTGGTCTCAACTAATTTTGCCACTTTATAAAATCTCGATATAGTTTAAAAGTGAATGATAAATATGTTAAATACCAAAGAATATATATAGTAGTTCGGAAACCTAACGGATTAGCCCAAAATATTAATATAAAGAATATTATGTTTCAACTAATTTGGAATATTATAGATTAAAATATTTGTCGTTACACATAAGATATTTGCTATAAAAGATTGCGTCGTACTGGTTAAATTGAAAATCAGTTAATTAAATTGATTGTTATTAGTTAACTCATTTTCGGTAGGGTGTTATTTAGTATTTCAAAATTACGGAAATCACTAGGGGAGAAAATATTATTTGTAATCTATAACCTAGGGAAGAAGTAAAGATTATCTTAGATTTTTAGGAAACATCATTTAATTGAATTCGATGTATTATTTTTTTTGTTTTCTTATAAATAATCTTTCTAATATGAATATTAACAAACAACTATTGCGTCTCAACTAAATTGAAATATTCAAGATTATAAGATTTTGGATTACATAATAGAAATTTGCTATATACGATTGCGTCGTAATTTTCTAAAGTAAATTTGATTATTAGTCTCGATTGTTAATAGTTAAGTTATTTTAGTCCGAGTGTTATTTAATATTTGAAAAATAAGGAAATCAATGATTGACAAAATCTTTCACAAATATTAAGTCAAGATATTGATTAACTCCCAATATATAATAGATATCCTCAATATTTCAACACAAATAATACAATATCTTAATACGAGACGTATACAAAACATGTGTAGTGGACTTGTGAAAACGCATTCTGATCATTAGAAAGAGGGTTTGAGAAATGGTATTTGTTTCTAGACAATTTAACCTTCTTAATAGTATACACAAACATATGTTCTATTGAGAAGAATAAATAAAACAAAAGTATCAAACACAGTACCAACACATGCATTCAAGAAAGAAGAATGAATATGACATTCTAATCGGTTAAATTCCGTGATGGACAGTTTTTTTTAAACTTAGGAATTTCAGGAAGAGCACCGTCCATAATAACCTGAACACAATCACAAGCATATGTTGCAATCCAATCACCTGTCAAGTTAATATTTTTAAACAATAGGTGAATAATGGACATTATAACAACGGATACGAAACGTAAACAAACAGAGACTCTCAAACATACCGTTTCTAAAACTAACCTTAGCAAACCTCAAGATGCAACTTCCTATTAGCTAAAAATTAATTACCAACTTATAATACAAATTCTTCTACTGAGAATAATAAAAAAACATAAGTAACGGTATACTAATGGTGAAGTTAGATGAAAAAATAAAACAATATTGTCTTGATATGAAACATATCTGCATCTAATATTAAAAACCACAAAACAATATCCTTTTCTTTAATACTTCGTTGACTTCCTGCTTAATCTTCTTGCATAGAAATAGATACATATCGTTTGGCTTGATATGAAACATAGCTGCACATTTCTCAAAACCACAAAACAAAATTAGAATCATTTGAATTGTAAAAAATAAATACATATCGTTTGACTTGGTATGAACAATAGCTGCAAGAATATTAAAAACACATAACAAAATTGAAACCATGTTAATTGTCAGAAAATAGTTATCTATCGTTTGACTTGGTATGAAACATAACTGCAAATTGATAAAAAAAAACACATAACAAAATTGAAACCATGTTGATTGTAAGAAAATAGTTACCTATCGTTTGGATTGGTATGTTACATACCTGCAACTGCATCAATACTTCATAACAAAATTAGAAGCATGTTAATTGTAAGAAAATAGTTACCTATCGTTTGGCTTGGTATGTTACATACCTGCAAATTCATCAAAACCACAAATAATTAGAACAATATTAATTTCAAACAAAAGAAATGATTCTAAGACTAGTAGAAGCTCTGTTTATAAGGATCATAATATTTAGGATTGTAATAATTTTTCAAATCTTCTATTAGAAGATTAGAATATTCTATGGGATATTTGTTTTTCAAATTTGCTCATTATTGTCGATAATTATTAGTTACTAAATTTTAGGTTGGAATTTAGTTTGAATTTGAAAAATAAGGATATATAGTATGAAATAAATATAAATGACAATCTAATTTTTTGGGAAGAAGTTAAAATTACAATTTAAAAGTTTATGAAACCACATTTAATTATTTAATTTGTTTAATTGTCGAATTTTGATTTATTTTATTCAAAAACTTTCCAAAATAAATTTTGATTTATTTTTAAAGTGGAAAAGCTCTCGACCAATCAAAATATTTCATTAAAGTAATGTCATCAATGACATCAAAGTTTTAATTGGTCAAGATTCTTCCACATCATCGAATTCAATAATTCGACTTCGCATATAATATATAGTAGATATGTAGCATGTTTTAGATGTTATATTATTACTCGAATCACACAATATATTATTATTATTATTATTATTATTATTATTATTATTATTATTATTATTATTATTATTATTATTATTATTATTACTATTATTATTATTTGAACTTTATTCATGTTTCATTATTCAAAAAATAAGTTCTCAAGACTATTTTACTGACTAGTTTAATCGAGTTAAACAATTCTTCTCGAAAAACATATTTGATCACTGGAAATACTATAAAAATTTTGAATCCTTTTTTCTGAACTCATTACGTACCATTCAACAAATAAGTATTTAAGATATAAGGTTAAAGTGTTGAGTATCTTGGTGATCTCATATCAAATTCATGGTTAGCTAAGAACCGGACTGGTTATGTCAATAGATGAGTAGTTGATCCGAGCTTGGTTATTAGTTCAGGTTCACTGGTTTACTCTTCTTGGTTCTACGGTTATGTTTAAACCGTCTTTGTCAATTTCAATTAGTCTCGTGAGCTATAAACGAGCTTGTACTGTTTTTGAGTCGTTAATATGGTTTTGATCTTCTTCTTCGAGAGAGTAAGAGAGAGGAGAGACTGTGAGATTGGGGTGAGAGTTCTTGTAACACTCTTGTACATTCATCTGTTCTAGTGGATTCCTCAAAGCTGGGCCGAGACATAGGGATTATCATTCTGATATCCTGAACTCGTTAAAGCGTCTGTGTTCTTACTTTCTTGCTCAGTTCTTCAAGTTCGATTCGTTAGTTTCTTTGTGTAATTCGGGTTCAAGAGTGATTGTGAGCTGATTGTGATTCAATTGTGAGCTCAAATACATAGACGAAACTCTACAAGTGGTATCAGAGCCGGAGGTTTGAATCGACGGCGATGGTGAACGCAAAGACGAAGGTCGCAATCTTCGACGGTACCGGCGATTTTTCGATGTGGAAGAAAAGAATGATGGCTCATCTTTCTTTGCTGGGATTGAAATCGGTGTTAACCGAGAAACCATCGAAAGAAGAATTATCGATGGAGAAAGGTGAATCGGAGGATGATTACAAAGAAAGACTGCAGAAATCTGAGATCGACAGATTGGAGAAAGATGAAAACGCGATGAACATGATAATACTCAATCTTGGTGACCATGTACTGAGAAAGGTTGAAGAGTATTCAACGGCTGCAACAATCTGGTCTGCGTTAGAAAGGTTATAAAATTCCAAAACCTTACCTAACAGAATTCATATGCAACATAGATTCTACAAGTTTAAGATGATTGAATCCAAGAGCATAGATCAAAATGTGGATGACTTCTTGAAGGTAGTTTCAGGATTAAGCAGTGTTCAAGTATCTGTTTCTGAAGAGGTCCAAGCTATACTTCTACTAAGCTATCTACCATCACAGTATAACTCGCTAAAGGAAACATTAAAGTATGGAAGAGAGACTTTGACAATAGAAGATGTAGTGAATGCAGCTAAATCAAAGGAGATTGAGCTCAAAGAAGTGAAAGACTTGATAGGATCTCAGAAAATAGGCAAACGTTGCACGTGGAAGATCAGATAAAAGAGACAATGGTCATAGAAAAGGAAAGAGCAGATCAAGATCAGGCTCAAGGTCCAGGATAACTTGTTGGTATTGTAAGAAGGAGGGTCACAAGAAAGCAGACTGTTTTGCTAGGAAGAAAAAGTTTGAGAGTGATGAAGATGCAGAAGCTGCTATAGTAACTGATGCTCACATGGTGAATGATGCTCTAACGGTATCTGAGAATTGGCACCAGGATAAGTGGGTCATTGATTCAGGTTGCTCCTACCATATGACATCCAGAAGAGAGTGGTTCAGTACTTTTGAAGAAAAGACAACTGGACAAGTGCTCCTTGGAGATGATTACTCAGTGGAAGTAAAAGGCATTGGTTCAATAAATATAAAAGCATATGGAGGCTCAATCAAAACTTTGAACAATGTCAGGTATATTCCTAAGCTTAAAAGGAATTTGATCTCATCAGGAACTCTAGATAGACTAGGATTCAGTCATGCTGGTGGACATGGAAAAACCAGATTCTACAAGAATGGTAAACTGGCTTTGCAAGGAACATTGTCTGGAACTCTGTATATGTTGGATGGTGAAACTGTTACAGGACAAGTTAACAGTACTGTCAGCAAAGGATCTTCAAAAGATGAGACTGAGTTATGGCACAGACGTCTAGGCCATATGAGTATGAAGAATTTGAAGATACTGGTACAGAAAGGTATTATTGACAAAAGGAAGATAGGGAATCTAGACTTCTGTGAGAGCTGCATTATGGGAAAGCAAAAGAAGCTAAGCTTTCACCTTGGAAAACATGAATCTGGTAAGCCTCTGAAATACATACATATGGACCTGTGGGGTTCTCCTAATGTTACTCCAAGTCTTTCAAACAAGGTATACTTTCTGTCTATCATAGATGACTATACTAGGAAAGTTTGGGTATATTTTATGTCTGCTAAGAGTGATGCTTTTGCAAGCTTCTGTGAATGGAAGAAGTTGGTAGAAAATCAGGTTGAGCAGAAGGTAAAATGCATCAGAACTGACAATGGACTCGAATTTTGCAACTTGGAGTTTGACAACTTCTGTAAGCAACACGGGATTGAAAGACATCGTACATGTGCATACACACCGCAGAAAAACGGTGTAGCAAAGCGTATGAATCGCACAATCATGGAGAAAGTTAGGTGCATTCTTAATGAGTCAGGTCTACAAGAAGCCTTCTGGGCAGAGGCTGTTTCAACAGCCGTATATCAGATTAATCGTTCTCCTTCTTCAGCTATTGATGGAAACATACCTGAGGAGTTGTGGCTTGGAAAGAAACCTGGATATAAACACATGAGAAGGTTTGGATCAGTAGTGTATGTACACAAGGATCAGGGAAAGCTCAAACCGAGAGCTTTGAAAGGAATCTTCATAAGCTATCCCACAGGTATTAAGGGATACAAGGTATGGATCATTGAAGAAGAAAGATGCATTATTAGTCGTAATGTCACCTTCACTGAAGATAAAGTCTTTAAGGACTTGAAGAAAGATCTGGAAGGAAAAGAAAATTCCTCAGATGCTATTGAAGATGATAAAAACAAAGAAGTTGCAGTCGAGACAAGTGTAAACACAAGAAGGAAAAGAGTTGAGTCTGATGCAGAACAGGTTACACAAGGCACCACAGAGCTGATCAGTGATTCTGAGTCAGAAGAAGAAGTGGATGCAGATGATCAGACTGAGGAAGCTATACCAGGAAGTCACAGGATAGCTAGAGATAGACTGAGAAGAGAGATAGTTCTTCCTGCTAGACTAGCAGACTATGATCTCTCAGCCTTTGCTCTAATTGCAGCAGATGAGGTTACTTCAGTTGAACCTAAAGATTATCAGGAGGCAGTCAAGTGTAGAGATAAGGATTACTGGAGAGAAGGTATGAATGATGAGATGAATTCTTTACAGAAGAATCAAACCTGGATCCTAGTCAAGAGACCAACCAACAGGAAGGTTATAGGATGTAAATGGGTTTACAGATTGAAACCTGGTATTGATGGAGTAGAGAAGCAGAGATACAAAGCTAGGCTAGTAGCCAAAGGGTACTCTCAAAAGGAGGGGATTGACTATCAAGAGGTGTTCTCTCCGGTTGTTAAACACGTCTCAATAAGGTTCTTGCTCTCCATAACAGTGAATGAGGATTTAGAGCTTGAACAGCTCGATGTGAAGACAGCTTTTCTTCATGGTCTTATAGAAGAAGAGATATTCATGGAGCAGCCAGAGGGTTATGAAGTAAAAGGAAAAGAAAAGCAAGTGTGTCTGCTCAAGAAAGCTCTATATGGGCTTAAACAAGCTCCCAGGCAATGGAACAAGTGTTTTGACCAGTTTGTTGTTGACCATGGGTTCAAGAAAAGTGATTTTGATCACTTTGTTTACATCAAAGAAGGGAAGGATAATGTTTTTGTATATCTTATGTTGTATGTGGATGACATGTTGCTTGCGTCCAAGGATATCAGTGAGATTAAGATAGTGAAGAAACTGTTAAACAGCCGGTTTGACATGAAGGATCTAGGACCTGCAAAGAGGATCTTAGGAATGGATATAGAAAGAGATCGAGAAGGTGGAGTACTTACTCTTTCTCAGGCAGGCTATGTCAAGAAGATTCTCCAAGTCTTCAACATGACCGAAGCAAAAGCAGTGTCAACTCCAATAGGTACACATTTCAAACTTGCCTCTCTAAAGGAAAATGAACATGAGGTTGAAATGGATGAAGTCCCTTACGCTAATGCCATTGGGAGTATAATGTACGCTATGATTGGAACTCGTTGTGATCTTTCATATGCAATAGGACTGGTTAGTAGGTTTATGAGTAAACCTGGTCTAATTCACTGGAGTGCAGTTAAGTGGGTTCTGAGATATCTGAAAGGTTCCCAGGATACAAAGTTGATTTTCAGGAAGAGCAAGACGTTTAAAGTGGAAGGTTTCTGCGACTCAGACTTTGGTTCAGATCTTGACAGAAGAAGGTCCATTTCTGGATATATTTTCATGGCAGGTGGCAACACCATAAGCTGGAAGTCTGAATTGCAACATGTGGTTGCACTTTCAACTACGGAAGCATAATATATGGCTTTGGTTGAGGCTGAAAAGGAAGCTATCTGGTTAGGTGGTTTAGCAGAGGAACTTGCCTATAAGCAGGACACAGTAGAGGTCTGGTGTGACTCGCAAAGTGCTCTGTGTTTGGCTAAGAACAACGTCTACCACGAGAGGACAAAGCATATTGGCAGTAAGTTTCATTTCATAAGAGACATCATTGCTCAAGGAGATGTCAAAGTTTCTAAGATAGCAACTTCAAAGAACCCTGCTGACATCTTAACAAAGCCTGTTCCAGTGCATAAGTTCGAGGAAGCTCTCGACTTCCTTGGCATTGGAGAACACTGATTGAAGTGTTAAAGTCCCAGCAAGGTACAAGTTTAATTTGACAGAGTAGCATTTGTTTTTGATATTCATCAAGGTGGAGTTTGTTGAGTATCTTGGTGATCTCATATCAAATTCATGGTTAGCTAAGAACCGGACTGGTTATGTCAATAGATGAGTAGTTGATCCGAGCTTGGTTATTAGTTCAGGTTCACTGGTTTACTCTTCTTGGTTCTACGGTTATGTTTAAACCGTCTTTGTCAATTTCAATTAGTCTCGTGAGCTATAAACGAGCTTGTACTGTTTTTGAGTCGTTAATATGGTTTTGATCTTCTTCTTCGAGAGAGTAAGAGAGAGGAGAGACTGTGAGATTGGGGTGAGAGTTCTTGTAACACTCTTGTACATTCATCTGTTCTAGTGGATTGCTCAAAGCTGGGCCGAGACGTAGGGATTATCATTCCGATATCCTGAACTCGTTAAAGCGTCTGTGTTCTTACTTTCTTGCTCAGTTCTTCAAATTCGATTCGTTAGTTTCTTTGTGTAATTCGGATTCAAGAGTGATTGTGAGCTGATTGTGATTCAATTGTGAGCTCAAATACATAGACGAAACTCTACATAAAGAAAGAAAAAAGTATTTCAGAAACTAATTAAATATCACCGAATATTCAACTACAATATTATTTTCAGCTTAGATTATGCTTGTAGGCTGAGAATTTACACATTTGGTAATGTGTATATATTTTTATTGGCCAAGAATTTACACATACCTTACCAGACTGGAGCGCAAAAGGTAATACAGGCAAATCATTATACTACAAATCAGTAACTTAGAAACTCGTTCTCGTGGTGCTGTGTATGTAGTCATGCAAATCCAATTTCAAATAAGGATAAATTGAGAAAAAGTTCCTCTCTCGTCTTCTAGTTTTTCCGCCTTTTCTCTAGACAGTCCGACCAAAACTTAATTCGTTTTCCTTTCCAGCTATCGGTTATGTACTTTCTAGCCACGCCGATGGTTCGGGTTTTTCTTTTTGATTTGTCTAACGGCTAATAAATGGTTCCGGTGACCACATCGGATTTGTTCCGATTTCAGTCTCCGGTCTTTTCCGGTTTTTATTTCGACTATATCTCGGATATAGTCTTCCGGTGTTTTCGCTTTTGATGAGTTTCTTCGATCTATTCCGAGGTATTTTCTGTCACAAAGGCGGTGATTCATCCTCTTTTGTACCTTATTTTCCGTGTGTTTGGTGTCAGTTGGTTCTTTACCTGATCGAGTTAAACGGGTCCGACGCGATTTTTGTCTTATAATTTTAATCTCGTTTGGATTAAACGAAATTGCAATGCCTTAAGTTACGGTGGAAATGGTGTAGTTGGTAGAGTTCTTGAACCTTAGATGCGGCATTTGTGGCGATTCTCTTGACAGAATTTTGAGGCATGAGATAACGGTGCAGCAGCGATGACATAGAAACTGAGACCAGAATTCGTTGTCGGCAGGTTGCATGTCTCACTTGACTCTTTGCTCGATGTGTGGCAATAACCAAGAATTGGGAAACGTCACTGAGCCACATATGTTCGGCTTCTTTACTCAAATTGGCCGATGTTTAGGTCTTTTGCCTTGTTATACTTTAAATTCTGCACATGTAATCCTTTATAATCACCGTCCATTGGGATTTTAATATATATATTTTGTTGCCGGCTAAACATTTATTATCAACCCGAAGATACAAAAGTTATTACAGAATTATGGAAACAAATTATTACATAAGTAGGTATATATACCATATAGTGAAGACAGTTAAAACAAAACAAGTGAATTGTCAATGCTTTTAATCGAAGTTTTACTAGCTAAAGGCTTACTAGTCTGTTACATTCCTTGCCAGAAACTGAGAGAAAATTGTGTTTGGTCTTCTTTTCTACATATACACTTTTTCTTTCACATCGCATTACAAAACTCATTGATTATGTTGGAATTCCTAAAAAGTAGACAAACTGATACCAATCATTCCCTAACAAATGTTATAATCGAATGGCGTAATAATGACTAGAACTTGGATACAGTTTCATTAAACCGATACTTTCTTAGTGATGCTTTAGTGATTCTGGGATCGAAAACCCAAATGATATCTCCATACCATGGAATAGGAGAACAATCACCAGTTTTAAACCGAAATTCCACCGGTAGAAATATAATTTACCAGACACCAACACTCTATTATGAGAGACATGAAGGTTATATCCAAAAGATATAACAAAAGAGAAGGAATAAAACCTAATAAAAGTATATGTAATTGAGCCACCATTAACCACTCGTAACTATAGATGAATTGGTTTTCTTTGGTGTTGGAGATCCACTCACTGCACATGAACCGAAAAATGATTAGTCAACATATTTTCGGTGTAGTATTCATATCAATCACCACCAGCATAATGAAAATATGAATAAATCTGATTTGAAACCACCGAGACATTTACAAGTTCTTCACAAATCTATCGCCACTGATATCTTAACCATAATGCTTAACCAAACGATGAAGATGTTTTACTAGAAGAAGAATAACACTCACAAAAGTTTTTGTGATTCTTCACTGACATCTTCTTTGAATATTTGCTTTTAATATAAACAGTTTGCCGCCAAAAAAAAAAAGAAAAAAATAAATAAATTATCCATAGACTTTTCTAGGTCAAAAAATATACCATTGATTTATTACACATTTTTGAACTGGCTCTTTGGAATATCCGAAATAAAAATGTCTGGAATGCTTTAATTGGACCACGTTAAATACGACATACGCTCTTGCCCTATAAATATGTGTTGTTTTTTTAAATTGTGAAGCATCACAATTTATGTTTTTTTTATTAATCCAGGATATCTCTAGCCTTTAGAAGAACTCATACAAATTTATAAGGGGAAATGCAGTCTATGAATATATCATTTCTCCGGATATACAAATGGCTGAAAGTAAGGACTCATATGCACCTGAGTTTCCAAAATGTGTTTTATTTGGCATAGTAGTTGGATCGAACTTGAAACGTATTGACATCTCAAATCCGTCTCCTAACTACAAAGCCTTAGACATCACAATCCATGTTTCTCGATCTCGTCCTGATTACCATATTGGTTTTGGTAATTTCCTTTGCTAAATCTTATGATCTAAGTCCACTCTAAGACTTCTGTGTCGCAATTGATGACCCAAAAATGTTGGTGCAGACAAAAACCGGTTCCTTTAACTCTCTTTTGTCTCCTTTATTACACATTCCATATGATAACATATTCTTTGAAATGAAATCTACGTCCAATTTTTGTGAACGGTAAGTTCTGTAAGGATCCAAATTAGGACTTGGTATTCAGGTATTTACAAATTTTGGGATGGGTTCATATCGATTCTTTGCGGGTTCGGTTTCGGTTTCAAGTTCGGGTACATGAAATTATTGAGATATGTATGAAAACTTGAAAAATTATTCAAAATGATATAAAAGTACTCTAAAATTTCGTAAAATATATCCAAACCACCTAAAAGTATCCGAAAGAACTCGAAAATATTCATCCTATAAAAGAACTACTCAAACTATCTAAAAATGCTCGAAAGTACTTAAAATTAGGTAGAACTTCGGATTACTTCGGATATTCGTTCGAGTTCTGTTAAGGTTCGGGTATTATCAAAAACCCAAAATACCTAGACTTAAACCCCATTTAGATTTGGAAGACAAAAAAAACCCATTTAGATATTTTGTAAAATCACTTTGGATCGATATTGAATTTTTCAGGTTGGTATAGATTGGGTTTCAGGTTCAATTACAAACGCCTAGCCTTAATCCAAAGAAAGCCAATGCAGAATATTTCTTCTACTCAGCCTCAATAAGACCAGAAAAACCAATAATGATGTCAAATCCAACGTGACAACAATTAGCGTCAATCATGTTCCAGCTAAACACTATGGGAATATCTGTCGACCTTCACAGACTACGCACCATACGGCCAAAACCCACCTTACATGCACCCTGGCACCATAAGGCGAAAACCCACTCACTATAAGAAAACAGTCATTAACGAAATTTAGCGACAAAATAATTCCAACGCTAATTAGCAATCGTATTACGACGAGTTTACGACGAACCTCATATTCGTCATAAATACATCGTTAATTAACAACAGCTGTATTTTGTCATTACACAGTAGCAAGTAACGACGAATTAGCAACGTATCCATGATGTCGCTATACTTCGTCGTTTATTCATCGTACATGCTGCGATTTAGCGATAAATATATTCGTATTATATTACGACGAATTAACATCGAAAAGTAACGTAGTTATTTGGAATATAGACACGTTTTAATAACTTATACATGTTGTTGTTCCGACATGTAAATATGTCATTATTTTGTATTAAAGTCGTCGTTAAATCGTTGTTATTACTATCCATTGCAAAGTCGTTGCTAATATTTCGTCGTTAATTCAATTCTAAATCGTAAAAAAATCTATAAATAATTCATACTTCAAAACGAAAATCACAACTCAAAACACAAAAATTACAATTCTCTCTCTCAAAAAAAAATTCATTTCCAAAAATATGTCTATATACGAACTACTGAGTTGGATATATCAACGTAAGGATGCGGAAGGAGTGGTGACGAAGGAGTTTTGAGATGGGATTGAGATATTCATGTATCAAAAAGGCAGGCATAGATAACTATAGAAAGCCGTAAGATGTTCTGTCTCTGTCACAAATGCATGAATTGGAAGTTTATTCTTGTTGAGACGGTTTGGAGTCACTTATTGAATAGAGGATTTACACCGCATTATTATATATGGTATCAACACAAAGAAGGTTATAGTGCTAGTAGTTGATATGATGTAGGAAGTAGTAGTAGCATCAATGTTCAACATGAAAATGAAATGCCTGTTAATCATGATCAATTCAGTTATCACGAGCATGACAAGGTGCATGAAATGGTTACATATGCATTTCATCAAACAGTAAGTAATGATCAGAATGATTTTGAGGAACCCAACTTAGATGCCAAACGATTTTATGATATGTTAGACGCAGCAAATCAGCCTCTCTACGATGGATGTAGAGAAGGGTTGTCCAAATTATCGTTGGAAGCTAGGATGATGAAATTTAAAACTGATCATAACTTAGCTGAGGTTTGCATGGATGACTGAGCATATATTTTTAAAGAATATTTACCGGAGGATCATTTGGCTTTTGAAAGCTATTATGAGATTCAAAATATGCTTTATAGCATTGGTTTGACTTCTGATATGATTGATGTATGTGTTTGTAACTGCATACGTTTTTGGAAAAACATATGAGATAAGCTGCATGAGTATCGTTTTTGTGGAAAACCAAGATATAAGCCACAAGGAAGCGGACAGAACATGATACCGTACCAAAGGATGTGGTATCTTCCTGTAACGGATAGGTTACAACGAATGTTTCATTATGAAAGAACAGCTTCTTATATGAGATGGCATGTTGAGCATTCATAGACGGATAGGATGGTGACGCATTCTTTCAGATGCCAAGGCGTGGAAACACTTTAAGACGGTACATCCTCAATTTATTAGGCATGTTGGAAATGTATACCGTGGTCTTTGCACGGATGGATTTAGTCCATTTGGTATGTATGGTAGACAATATTCTTTATGGCCGGTAATATTGACTCCATAAAACCTCCCTCCAACTATGTGCATGCAAAGAAATTTTTTTTTTTGAGTATTTTGGTCCCAGGTCCTAAGCATCCAAAGCGGTCGCTCGACGTATATCTACAGTCCCTGATACATGAGTTAAAGCATTTATGGTCCACTGGTGTTCGAATGTATGACTGTTTGAGGAAAAGAATTTCACAATACGGACGGTTCTTATGTGGACGATAAGCGACTTTCCTGCATATAGAATGTTATCAGGTTGGATTACTCACGGGAGATTAGCGTGTCAATATTGCATGAATAGGACATAAGCATTTCAGTTGAAACATGGTCGGAAAACATGTTGGTTTGACTGTCACCGCCGGTTTCTACCAATCAACCATCTATATCAGAGAAACAAGAAATTGTTTGAGAAAAACAGAGTCGTCCGTCCGCCACTGCTAGTTTATCTATCTGGGGAACAATTGTAGGAGCAAATTGATCATTATGTGGCACTAGAAACAGTTAGGCTCAGAGGAAACTGGTACACACCAGCTAATATGCCTGATTAGTATGGTGAAAATCATAATTGGCATAAGAAAATTATTTTTTGGGAACTACCTTACTGGAAAGATTATCTGCTGAGACACAATCTTGATGTAATGCATATCAAGAAAATATTGTTGAAAACATCATGCATACATTGTTGAATGTGTCAGAACTAAAGATAACTTGAAATCAAGATTGGACTTGCCTGATATTTATGCCTGAAATGAGTTGCATATCACATCAGGCGGAGTTGCACCAGTTCCTATATTTCAGTTGAATTCAGAAGCAAAATCGGCCTTGTTCGAGTGGGTGAAAACAAATGTTTTCTTCCTATATGGGTATGTTTCTAATATCTCTAATTGTGTTGAACAAGGGAAAAAATCACAGGAATGAAGAGTCATGGTTGCCATGTGTTCATGCAATGACTACTTCCCTTTGCCCTTGTCGAACTACTTCCAGTGAAAGTAACCGAAGCAATTGCTGGTAGTAAATAATGTTGATAAATTTGGGGTAATTGTTCTAGTCATGAAAGCTAATGTGTATTATAAAATCATTCTTTCGATATCTCAGCACATGAACTCTATCAGAAGATATATTGCACAATTGCGTGCTAATATTCCTATCTTGCTATGCAATTTGGAGAAGATCTTTTTGCCGTTATTTTTTTATTTCATGGAACATCTTCGTATACATATCCCACATGAACCAGAACTAGGTGGACATGTTCAGTTTCGGTGGATGTATCCGTTCGAGCGTTTCATGAAACATCTGAAGGGGAAGGCAGAAAATACAGCAAGAGTACCGAGAAGTATTGTTGTTGGAAGTCTAAAAGAAGAAACATCTCACTTTACATCATACTATTTCACTACAAAATTCCACACACGTAAGAGAAGGCCGGATCAATATGATGATGGTGGTGTCGGCCGAGTATATCCGGTTGATGATGTTCCAGACATATTTTCACATGTTGGTTGTCTAAGCGGTAAATTGAGATCAATATGGTGGAGTAGTACGGAAGACAGCCATAGCGCACATACGTACATCCTTCTAAACTATAAGGATGCTCGTCCTTTTGAGAGGTATGTATACATAATGGTAAATTAATCATCCACTAATTTTACTTAACTATGTGCTTATATATAATTGTTCGGTGTTGTAGCATGTTGAAACTAAAGTTCGGGAAGCGAGTGAGGGGGTATCCGACAACGATATCAACAGACGGAAATACCAACATTTCACAATATGGATAAGGAACCAAGTATGCTTAACTTAATACTAGATTCAATATAATAATTTTTGATATTTATATACTTTGTGGCTTAACAAAATACACTTTTATGCAGGCGGATCCTGGTGATACTCGTTATCCTTTATGGTTTCTTGAGGTGCTTCAAGGCCCCATCACTAGAATAACAACCTCACCCATTTATTGCACTCGCGGATAAATATTTCACACATACAAGCATGACCAAAACAAAGCGACCACAAACTATGATGTATGTGTAAAGGGTCCAAAAGATTTTTATGGGATTTTGCAAGAAATTATCGAGATTGAGTATCCGGGATTGTTGAATCTGAAAACAGTGTTATTTAAGTGTGATTGGTTTGATCCAGTGGTTGGTCATGGTGTCCGAGTAAAAAAATTTTGGAGTCGTTTATGTGAATTCGGAAGACGGTACAACAAATTCGAGCATTTCTTACTAGCTTCACAAGCAGAGCAAGTTACCTTCATACCATACCTGCAAGGTCAAGAACATCAGGGATCTGTTGGTTGTCGGTTACTAGAGTTTCTCCACGAGGTCGTATAGTGAGAGTAGAAGATAAGCAATGCAAGAAGATAGTCACAGTTTCATTTAAACAACTATTGAGATGACATAAGAGGTTCTACTTATCGATCCCCACAATCGAAAAGTTGAACTTCTACCGGACAATACGGAAGAAGAAGCTGATTCTGAAGAAGTCGATGAATCTGACGATAATGAAGAGTCTGAGGAGGCCGATGATGCCTCAAGTAACTCAAACAAATAATTTGTATGTTTTGAAGTTTATGTCTTTTCTTAAAATATAATAATAATTCATCGTTAAAAACACACAATTAGCGAAGAATTTACGACGAATGAATCCATCATCGATAATTCGTTGCAAAGGCTTAATAAAATACTATAAATACCCCCACTACAAAATGAAAAACATAATTGGAAACACATAAAAACTCAAAATCCTTCAAAAATGGATTTATCGACATATGGATGTGGAGGGAGCGGCGACCAACGAGTTTCGAAATGGATGTAAATATTTATGAATAAAGCATGTCAAGCATCAATAACTTCATAAAGCGGTAACTTTTTATGTCCTTGTCAAACATGCAAGAATAGGAAGTTCATTCTAGTTGACAAGGTTTGACGTCATTTAATAAACATAAGATATAGACCAAATTATTATGTTTGGTACAATCATGGAGAAGAAGTTGATCACATTAAAGATTCCAAAGACGGATAATTTGTATGTTTAATATAAATGATGTAATCTAATAGCAATATATTATTTTAGTATGTGTAGTAATTGTATGATCTTATAATTTATATTTAAATATAAGATCCGTCGTTAGTTCGAGGCAATTAACGACAAATTTACGACGAAAACGCATATGTCATCGTTAAATCGATGTTATTAACGACGATTTTACGACATAGTATAAAATCTATATTTATTTTGTAGCAATGTCAAAATATGATTATTTGTTTAAAATAAGAATAACAATGTGATATAGATTTGATATAGTATTGTAATTGTAAAGATGGTGTAGACTTAATATATCATATCAGTGTGAATTTCTTTAAAATAGTACATTGCAAGATTTTTCTTAGACTTAATATTTAACGTGCAAGGTGTAAGTATAAAGTTCTCATGCTTTCACCCTTATTGAAGAAGGTTGCTAAATGATGTTTTGTGTTGTTTTGATCAGATTATACTTCAAGATTGAATTACAACAATCAGATATCTCAAATACCCATACAATTACCAATTTAGGAGTTAAAACATATTCAACTTAGCAACGAATTTGCAGTGGATCCTCGTTAATCCATCGTTTAATGCAAAATAAACTTAATCATATGTCAAACCATATACCTCAAATGGATATTTATACGTATTTACTCAACGACATATTAGCGATAGATTCGTCGCTAATCTAATACTTAATAATATCGAATTTACCACGAATATATATTCTTCAGACGTACACGTGTACGATGAAGATCTGATATTTGTCGTTAAATTGTGGCTAATAAGTGACGGATTAACAAAGGATTTGTCGTTAATACATCGCTTAGTGAAAAATTAATTTCTCGTGTGGGAGAAATCTAAAATTTTATATTTTGTGACCACGATTTAGCCACGTAATTACAATGATCCATCTCTAATCTGTTGTATATAGCGACGGTTTGGCGAGGGAACCTAACACATTAGTAAATACAAAAACTCATCTTCCTCCTCTCTTCTTCTTCCTCGGCCTCGATTATCTCTTTCTCTTCTTTGGAGATTTCTGATTACTCCTAACTAGCGACAAATATGTTATATATATGTTAATTATTTATATATAATAATTAGATTTAATTGTTAATTAAGTGTTAATTAATTAGGTTTGTTAGATTAAGAATTAAAAGGCTAGATAGAATGTTAGGTTTTAATTTATATAAAATTTTGAGTAATTAGTTAATTAATTTATTAATGTTATTAATAATGTTTATTAAATTAAATAAATCCGTATTATATTTGTAGATGGTGCCTAATAATAAACGTCAATATATTAACTTGATGGAGACTCACGTTCTGCCACCGGGACCGATTCGAGGTCAGTCGTCCTCAGCGAAGGAGCCTGTATCTCAGACACCATCTGCTATGTCTGCACCATATTCGTCTTCTCCCGCACCTCCGCCTCTGCTGCCACCTCCCGTAGAGCCATCCGCTCCATATCCCGAGGATGCACCGGCTCTGTATGCCCATATGACGTTCGAGAAGCTACTTGCGCAGCCGGGCCGGGATTTTATACCGATCTTACATCCCAACCATCCAGAATGGGACTTTTTGGTAATAAGTTTTTATTTTTCTAATTAAATTATTTTATTAATTTTTATTTAATTTATAATGAATTAATATTTATATTATTTCTTAAATTTCATGTTTCTGATCGATAATTGTATCGGTCAGTATCGCCGATACAATTAAAGCCTATTTCAGAGAGCCTCACACAAACTGGAGTCAGACCAAGCAGCATACCAGAGACACTTGATTCAAGTGTTTCACGATAATTCCTCTTTTTCATATATATATTTTAATCGTTTTAGTTTATTATCTTTATTTTATAATAACATTTTTTTTTTCATTTCAGCAAAAGTGGCATTAGTATTATGATAGACACCATGAGCTTGTGAAGGTGGAGTTTAATAAAAAGGCGGGGCTTATGATATGCTCGGAGTTTTAAATTCCCTAAGGTCTACTGCAAGTGCACAGAACAGTTGTAGTATCTAGGGGTCGAACCACAGAGACTCAAGAAATCCTACGATAGACTATAGAACGTCAAGTTAAGCTAGGAGAAACAATTAAGAAAGGAAGTAACTAAGCAGAAAGTAAATCAGTAGCAAGAACGGTTTGTAAGCAATCAACTAAAAGCGCTAAATCTAGGGAGTTCTCAGGAAATCAGACAAGCATATCAGATAATCAGTAAGGATCAAATTAAGTTCGGTTCTAGAACTCAAACACGGATATAGAACTAACCAACTTTCGTTGCGAGAATTCTCTAAGTCTAATTAGTAGAAACCCAAATTTATTTGCAATTCCTAACAGATTAAACTAGCCTTAAGTGTAAGTTCGATTTGTTCACAATTCAATTAAACCAAATTTCTTTGCAGATAATTAAATTGCTTAACCTAAATAGATCAGATTCTAAATTACACTTTTGTGTCAATTTATAAACCTAGAGTCTAGATTCTAAGTGATCATGTTAGAAACTAGTATTAAGCACAATTCAGGTTGAAGAACAAATATGATATGAATCCTTAACTGAATAAATAAATCTAGCAAGTCATGAAATCCCTAACGAGAATCCCTAAACCTAACTATGAATCTACTCAGACATTATCAATGAAAACATAATCAATGAATAAATGGATTGCATTAAAAGAGAGTAAAGAAACAAGGGGGTTCGAAATCTTCTCCAAAAGCAGGAAGCAATACAGGTTCAGATCAACCCCAAAAAGCTCTAAAAAAAATTCTCAGCTCAAAGTATGAAAGCGTATCTTAAACTGTTTGTAAGAACCTAATGATAATAGCCTAATCACGTCTTGGGGCTTCCTTGTAAATACTGAAACTTCAGGGCAAAAGTGCAATTTCCACATTCTTCATTAAACTCGCCGAGGAAAGCCCATCTCGCTCGTGTGTCGATCGATGCACAGGTTCTGTCGATCGATGCAAACTTCTGTTTTCGGACAGTGAACTCTATCTCTCGGGTTGAATCTCCAAAATGCTCCAGAATGTGCCATAATCTCCAAAACCGCTAGACATGTAAACACACCTAAAAGACTCCAAAACATAACAAAAGACTCGATAAATAAGACATATACCATGGTTAAAAGCCCTAAAATCTATGGTATATCAACTCCCCCACACTTAGCCTTTGCTTGCCCTCAAGCAAAACAGAGAACTAGAATGTAGTGAAGAGGTTTGAAAACTTTCAGAAACTCTTTTCAGCTTAGAAGCAACAACACTCAGATTCCCCTTAGTAAGCCACATGAAAGATTCACCTGCAGACATCAAGACCAACATATACTTTCCCCACACTTAGCAATTGTCCCGAGTAAACTCCACAATCACATTCAAGCATTCAAATTCACCCTACTGAATTCTATAAGTATTTAAGTGCGGTCTCACCTAAGTAGTATCGATCAAAGGGCACATGGACTCTTACTCTGTTAGCTATAGACCACCATACTATCTTTTTCTGGTTCCTTTCTTCTCTTTTCCCTTCCTTAGCAACTGATTTTTCTCCACTGGGTATCATTTTATTTTATTTTTTATCAGTGCTCTTCCCGTTATGGGGTGTACTTTGGACACATTCCATGGATGCACAGGAGGTAATAGTGATAGCTACCACTCCCGCGACCACTTCGGAGCTACTAGCTCATCCTCAGTTTATTACTTTAAGGAAGGGGTGAAGGGAACCTTACTTGGACAGGTTTATAAGCTGTGTCAGAACTAATAGAGGAATCCGACTCAAGGTATACCAAGCCCTTAGGTGAGAAAATTAAGTCAAAATTAATGGTGGAGTCAGTAAAGGATCCTCTGATACATGAAGTGATGTGGGTGTTCTCAGTAGGCTGTTCTGTGTTGGGGTTTTCTAATAGTCATAGATGCATCTGCAAGCTCATCCCAATGGTTACTTAAGTTCCTGCAAGTGTTATTAACTTCTCAAAAATTCACTGTTTCTTACTTAAACTGTTTTGACTCGATAAAACGACTTTTAAAAATAAAAACTGACTCTAAGAAAACAAAAAGATTAATGTCAGTACCACCTCCCCCACACTTGAAACACACTGTTGATAGGTCAAGAATTAATCCCTATACTAACTGCAAGTGCACAGTGATGTAGTTGTAGTACTTAGGGTATCGAATCCACAGGGACTCCGGTCAACGATAGATTAAGAACAGAAAAGATTAAACTAGGTGAAAGTAATGAGAAAGCAGTAAATCAAGCAAGCAGAAAGTAAATAAGTAGGGAGTTTGTGAGCAAGGAAGCGAAGCGTTAAGTCTAGGGAGTTCTCAGGAAATCAGGAACATAGGCAATCAATCAATCAGGATCTAATTAAGAACTGTTCTAGAACTCAAACACATATATAGAATTAACCAACTGTCGTTGCGAGAATTCTCTAAGTCTAAGTGCAGCAATCCAAATTCCTTTGCAATTACTAACTGATTAAACTAGCTTTAATTCCAAGTTCGATATGTTCACAATCTAATTAAACCAAATTCCTTTGCGAGTAATTAAATTGCCCATCTAGGTTCTTTCTAGCTAATTAACCAACTGTCATTGCATCAATCAACCTAACATCATAAATCTGGGTAGCTAATTCAGATTAAGCAGTAAGAACAATCCTAGATGAATAACTAATAGATATGAATCCCTATAGATTTATCAACCTATAATTCCATGAAATCCCTAATGAGAATCCCTAAACTTAACAGGTAATCTACTCAGACATGTTCATCGAAACAGAAAACATCATGAATAGAAAACCAAATATCATAAAACAAAGTAAAGATCTGGGGTTCAAAATCCTCTCTCTTTCGAGAACAGGATCAGCCCCTAACTCTCTGTGAAATAAAATAAGACTTAAGAAAAGCGTAGCCTAAACAAGTGGCTAAAAACCCTAATATATAGTCTAAAACACGTTTTGGGCTTCTGTGTAAATATCTGGGCTTTTCTGCAATATCAGCATTCTTCATTAAACCGCAGAGTCTGGCCCATCTCGCATATGCAACGATCGACACCAAATGTGTGTCGATCGATGCATTCCTCAAATGTCCACAGAGAACTCTATCTCTCGGCCAAACACTCCAAAAAGCTTCAGAAAGTGCCATAATCACCAAATCTGCTCCAAATGTGCTTGTACCTAATAAATACCTGAAAAGACTCTAAAACATAGTAAAAGACTCGATAAATAAGATATATACCATGGTTAAAATCCCTAAAATTCATGGTATATCAACTCCCCCACACTTAGCTCTTGCTTGCCCTCAAGCAAGTAAAGAACCAAAACATGGTGAAGAGGTTTGGAAACTTTCAGAAACTCTTTTCATCCTAGAAGAAACAACACTCAGATTCCCCTTAGTAAGCCACTGAAAGAATCACCTGCAAGACATCAAGACCAACATGTACTTCCCCCACACTTAGAAATTGTCCTAAGTAAACTCCACAATCACATTCACGCATTCAAATTCACCCTACTGACTTCTGCAAGTATTTAAGTGCGGTCTCACCCAAGGAGTATCGATCAAAGGCACATGGACTCTTACCTTGCCAGCTCTAGACCACCATACTATCTTTCTATAGTCCCTTTTGTTCTCTTTCCCTTCCTTAACAAATGATTTTTCCCCACTGAGTATCATTTTTTTTTTATCAGTGTTCTTCCCGTTGAGGGGTGTACTTTGGACACATTCCATGGATCGCACGGAAGGTAATAGGTGATAGGCTCAAAGTTTATCCCTATACTAAACTGCAAGTGAACAGCAATGTCAAAGTAGTATATAGGGTTATCGAATCCACAGGGACACTTGGTCTCAATAGATCAGAATAGTAGAGATTAATACTAGAAATAAGCAATGTGATTGAATTAAAAGCGGTGCGAGAAAGTAAATCAGTAGCAGAGATTAGCGGTTGTGGAAGCAAGTAATTAAAAGCGTCAAGCCTAGGGTATTCTCAGGAAATCAGATAAGCAGACAGTTCATTCAGCAAGGATCTAATTAAGCACAGTTCTAGAACTCGAAACACAGATATAGAATTAACCAAATTCCTTTGCGATAATTCTCTAAGTCTAAGTGCAGCAAACCAAACTTTCGTTTGCGAGAACTAACAGATTAAACTAGCATTAATCCCAAGTTTGATATGTTCACAATTATCCTAAACCAAACTTCCGTTTGCGCAAAGTTTAATTGCCCAATTTAATTAGTTCAGATTCCTAAACCCCACTTCCGTGACGTATTTAGCAACCTAAGATCTAGATTCTAATTGATCATGTTAGAACTAGCTTTAAGCACAATTAAATTGAAGAACAGATATAGTTTGAATCCTTAACTGAATTTGAACAAGTCTAGCAAGTCATGAAATCCTATGTGAGAAACCCTAAACCTAACTAGGAATCTACTCAGACATAGATAATGAAAACATGATCATATTATGAATAAATTGCATAAAAGAATAAGAGTAAAAGGGGTTCGAAATCTTCTCCAAATACAGATGAAGTAATAGGTTCAGATCAGCCCCAAAAGCTCTAAAAATCCTCTGCTCTTAATTATGAAAGTGTAAGTAAAATAAACACCAAAATCCTCTATATATAGGCCTAATCTCGGCTGGGGCTTCTGTGTAAATACTGGAACTATCTTGGGCTTCTTTGCAAATCTTCATAACCTCATTAAACCGACGCGTACGGCCCATCTCGCTAGTGTGTCGACCGATGCACAAGGTGTGTCGGTCGATGCATGATCAATAAATCGGACAGTGAGTAAATCTCTCGGCCAAAACGTCCCAAAAGTCCCAGAATGCTCCAAATATCTTCAATTAGCTCTAAACCTGATTAAACCTGTAAAAGACTCTAAACAAAGACAAAAGACACTAAAAACACATCTATATCATGGTCTAAAATGGGTAAAAACCATGATATATCAACTCCCCCACACTTAGCCTTTGCTTGCCCTCAAGCAAAACAGAGAACTAAAACATGGTGAAGAGGTTTGAAAACTCTTCAGAAACTCATTTCATCCTAGAAGCTACAATACTCAGATTCCCCTTAGTAAACCACTGAAAGAATCAATCACAGGATATCAAGACCAACATGTACTTCCCCCACACTTAGCAATTGTCCTAGGTAAACTCCACAATCACATTCAAGCATTCAAATTCTCCCTACTGACTTCTGCAAGTATTTAAGTGCGGTCTCACCTAAGGAGTATCGATCAAAGGGCACATGGATTCTTACCTTATCAGCTCTAGACCACCATACTATCTTTCTCTAGTCCCTTTCTTCTCTTTCCCTTCTTTAACAACTGATTTTTCCCCACTGGGTATCATTTTATTTTTTTTATCAGTGTTCTTCCCGTTATGGGGTGTACTTTGGACACATTCCATGGATCACATGAGAGATAATAGTGTTTGCTACTATTCCCATGACCACTTCGGAGTTACTAACTCATCCTCAGTTTATTATTATTTTTTTTTTTACTTTACAGAAGGGGAGAAGAGAACTAAATAGGATAGGTTGACAGGCTGTGTCAGAACTAACAAGGGAATCCGACACAAAGTATACCAAGCCCTTAGGTGAGAAATCTAAGTCAGTATTAAGGTTGAAGTCAGTAAAAGGATCCTCTGATACCTGAAGTGATGTGGGTGTTCCCAGTAGGTTGATCTGTGATGGGGTTTTCTAATAGTCAGAGATAGATCCTGCAATTTCATCCCAATGGTTACTTAAGTTCCTGCAAGTCTTGTAAATCTTCTCAGAAAATCAAAGTTTCTTACTTAAACAATTTTGACTCAATAAAACAAATTTTTTTTTGAAAAACGGACTGACTCTTAAGAAAACAGAAAACAAAAGTCAGTAGCACCTCCCCCACACTTAAGACGCACTGTCCCCAGTAGTGTCCAGCGAAGGATCGGTAAAAAGAAAATAAAAATTGAAAAGGTGAAATTATGTCTGTCGGGTTACCTCTGTCGCTGAGCATCGATCGTTGCACTAATGCATCGACCGTTACTTGGCGATTTTCGTGTATAGTCGATCGTTGCTCAGGACCGCAACGATCGCTGCAATGCGATTTCTTTCGTGTTGTGACGATCGACACAGAAGTGCGTCGATCGTTGCACTGCGATTTAACCGAGACCTGCAAACATAAACTCACCAGAAACAAAAACAAACGTAAAATCCTAACAAAAACACCAAAAATTAAGTAGAAAAACACCAGTACCTAATGGTGGGTTGCCTCCCACCCAGCGCTTGTTTAAGGTCAATAGCTTGACCGGACGGATGGGAATTTTCAAGTGGAGGGTGCAGCATCCAGAGGCAAAATCTGTCCCCTTGGAATCTCGGCCTTAGCCCAATAGTGTTTTACCCTCTGCCCATTAACAGCAAACTCATTACCTTCCTTGCCAATCAAAATGACAGCTCCATATGGACGCACTTCTTTGATCGTGTAGGGTCCAGACCATCTTGACTTCAGCTTGCCAGGAAACAAATGCAAGCGAGAATTGTACAACAGTACCTGATCGTTAGGCTTAAATCGTCTGGAGACAATTTTTTTTGTCATGATAAGCCTTAGTCCTTTCCTTGTACAACTTTGAGTTCTCATAGGCAAAATGTCTAATCTCATCCAACTCATTGAGCTGTATCAATCTCCTCTCTGCAGCTGGTTTGAGGTCAAAGTTCATCTGTTTTACAGCCCATGCTGCCTTGTGCTCAAGTTCTACTGGCAGATGACATGCTTTTCCATACAGCAAATGGAATGGAGTAGTCCCTAATGGCGTTTTAAATGCAGTCCTGTAGGCCCATAAAGCATCATCAAGCTTAGCTGCCCAATCTTTCCTTATCTTCCCAACTGTCTTCTCCAGGATCTCCTTGATTTGTCTGTTAGAAACCTCTACCTGTCCACTAGTCTGTGGGTGATAAGGAGTAGCAACTCGGTGGTGCACTCCATGCTTCCTCAGGAGCTTCTCAAAAACCTTATTAATAAAGTGAGATCCTCCATCACTAATAACTATCCGAGGTACTCCAAATCTAGGGAATATGATGGATTTAAATAGCTTAATGACTACTGAAGAGTCATTGGTTGGACTAGCTATTGCTTCTACCCACTTAGAAACATAATCCACAGCAACTAATATGAATTTATTCCCATAAGATGAGGGAAAGGGACCCATAAAGTCTATGCCCCAGCAATCAAAAACCTCAACCTCAAGAATGAAATTCTGAGGCATCTCATGCTTCCTACTTATTTTCCCTCTCCTCTGGCAGGCATCACAATGAGAAATAAAGGAGTGAGTATCAGCGAACATTGTAGGCCACCAGAAACCTGCTTGCAAAACCTTAGACACAGTCTTAAATGTAGCAAAATGTCCTGCATAATCTGATCCGTGACAGTGGAAAAGGATATCTGGAACCTCTGACTCAGCAACACATCTTCTATAAAGGCCATCCGAACAATGCTTATAGAGGTAAGGTTCATCCCAATAGTACCTCCTAAGTTCTCTGAAAAAACTCTTCTTTTCATATCCTTTCAGATTATCTGGTTCGGTCTCTGCAGCTAGATAATTGGCTATGTCTGCATACCATGGTCGATCATTTGTTGCGACAGCATTAATCTCGAACTCATGCCTTCCAATACGTATTGTGAAAGTTTCTGCGTCTGTATCCGCGCTGCAACGATCGTCACAGTCGGATGTATCGATCGTCGATGTCCCGATAGATGCATCGATCGATGCTGACGTAGCACCGATCGACGCAACGCGATTAATCCGACAGTTCTGTAGATTTCTGTCCAAATCTGTCTCACAGATTGTCCCAACCATATTGACGTTTTCTTCAGGCAAATAGTCATTAATTGGCACGTCCTCCTCAACTAGCATCCTCGAAAGATGGTCAGCAACTCCATTCTCAACCCCTTTCTTATCTCTTACTTCAATATCAAATTCCTGAAGCAACAGGATCCATCTCAACAATCTTGGCTTAGCATCCTTCTTCTGCATTAGATATTTCAAGGCTGAATGATCAGTGTGGACAATCACCTTGGAGCCAACAAGATAAGAGCGAAATTTCTCAAATGCAAAGACAACTGCAAGCAACTCCTTCTCTGTCGTGGCATAGTTTCTTTGTGCATCATCCAGTGTCCTACTGGCATAATAGATAGCATGAAGCTTTCTATCTTTCTTTTGTCCAAGAACAGCTCCTACAGCATAATCACTTGCATCACACATTACTTCGAAAGGCAAATCCCAATCCGGTGGCTGAACTATGGGAGCACTCACTAATGCCTGCTTGATCTGTTCAAATGCAGTTTGACAATCTGCAGTGAACTCAAATTTGGTGTCTTTGCACAGCAAAGCAGTTAGTGGCCTAGCAATCCTACTAAAATCCTTGATGAACCGTCTATAGAAGCCAGCATGTCCAAGAAAGCTTCTAATAGACTTAACGGAATCAGGTGCCTGCAGGTTAGTCATCACCTCGATTTTAGCGCGGTCCACCTCTATTCCTGCTTCGGACACTTTATGTCCAAGCACGATGCCATCTCTGACCATGAAATGACACTTCTCCCAGTTAAGAACTAAGTGCTTCTCTTCACATCTTTTCAGAACCTTACACAGATTATCTAAACATTCATTATAGGACGATCCATATACTGAGAAATCATCCATGAATACTTCCATAAAATCCTCAATCATATCTGTGAATATGGACATCATGCATCTCTGGAAAGTGGCTGGTGCATTGCAGAGTCCAAAAGGCATCCTACGGTAAGCAAAAGTCCCATATGGACAAGTAAAAGTGGTCTTTCCCTGATCCTCTGGATGGATGGGAATCTGAAAGAAACCTGAGTAGCCATCTAAAAAGCAGTAGTAAGGATGATTTGCTAACCTTTCGAGCATCTGATCAATAAAAGGTAAAGGAAAATGATCTTTCCTAGTAGCAGCATTAAGCTTTCTGTAGTCTATGCACATCCTGTGTCCTGTCACAGTCCTAGTAAGTATCAGCTCGTTCTTCTCATTCTTCACGACTGTAACACCGCCCTTTTTTGGTACTACATGGACTGGACTTACCCAATCACTATCAGAGATAGGATATATAATTCCAGCGTCAAGGAGTTTCATAATCTCCTTTTTGACTACTTCCTGCAGATTAGGATTAAGTCTCCTCTGATGTTCGATTGATGTCTTGGACTCATCCTCAAGATGTATCCGGTGCATGCACAGCTCTGGTGAGATACCTGAAATATCATTAAGGGAATAGCCAAGAGCTTTGCGATGCTTGCGCAGCTTGCTTAGCAGTAAGGTGAGCTCTGCGTTGTTCAGGCTAGCATTAACAATCACTGGGTATGTTGAATTAGGTCCAAGAAAAGCGTACCTTAGCCCGGATGGAAGTTGTTTCAGATCTATTTTCGGAGCCTTTTCTTCTGCCCAGTCTCTGTCGTCTTGCAACGATCGATGCTTAGATGGTGTCGATCGTTGCAGTCCCGCGTCAGACACTTCTACCTGCATTGCAACCTCGACAGAATCCATCAATCTTGTATAGCACATTGCAGGCTCGTCCTGTAGGTATTCCAACTCCAAAATAGAACTCTGTAAAGCCCTCTCTAGTGGGTCCTCAGCATGTGATTGATGGAAGTACTCTGCAGCTAAATCACCCAATGTGTCCACATAAAAGGTTTGCCCGTCGATGGTTGGTCTCTTTACCAGTTTGTTCATGTCAAAACTCATCTTCAGATCTCCCACATTTAGAACTATTTTGCCTCCTTGACAGTCAATCATCGCACCAGCTGTTGCCAAGAAAGATCTGCCTAGAATCAATGGGTCTTTTGGCTCCTGTCCATATTGTAGAACCACAAAATCAGTTGGGATTACGCACTTGCCAACTGTTATAGGCACATCCTCTATTACTCCTTCGGGAATCCTGACTGATCTGTCTGTCAAAACCAGTGATATCCTAGTTGGTATAAAATCTGTCATCCCTAGTCTTTTAGCAACTGAAAGGGGCATCAGATTTACACTGGAGCCAAGATCACATAGGGACCTTTCGAACCTCTCCTTGTAGATAGCACAATCTAATACGAAGCTGCCTGGATCTTTTAATTTCTCTGGAATTCTGCCTTGAACCACTGCAATACATACTTCATTGAGCATCATTATACTTTCCTCGTCAGACCATTTACCCGAAATTGCATCCTTAAGGCATCTCTTCATCATGGGGGAAGTTTCAATGGAATCCAACAAAGGTACTTCAACCTTTACCTTCTTTATGAACTCCTTCCACTTTGCATACTGCCTATCATTCTTAGCTTTTCTGGGGTTCTTGGGATAAGGTATCTTAAGCTTGTATACCCTTTCAGCCGACTGTTTTGGGTTTTCAGCACTCGAACTTTCTGCAGTCTCCTTGTGTCGATCGTTGCTCTTATCGCACCGATCAATGCTAGGCGACTTTGTTACGACCTCCGGTTCCTTGATTTCGCTTGGCAACGATCGTTGCTTAGATGCATCGATCGATGCGCGGCGAATATCGCGTATCTCATCTTCCAACTCTTCAATTTCCACGAGTTCCTCAACGCTCATCTGCTTTTTCTGGCCAGATGACAGCTCCTTACCACTTCTTAATGTCACGGCATTGCATTGGTACTTAGGATTGGCATCAGTCCTTCCCGGGAGATATCCCTCTTCCCTTTGAGCATGCCCAGCAGTTCTTGCAACCTTAGCATCAAGCTCTTTCATGTGTATGTTCAAACTCTCAAACTTCCCATTCAGATCCCTGTAGATTGTATCCATTTTCGCGTCAGCATCTGCTGCGTACTTAGTCTGACTCTCCATTAGCTGTCTTAGCATCATCTCTACCTTACTATCAGACTCGTTGGCTTTCTTAAAACCACCTTGCTGAACTCCATTTGAGAACCTGTTTCCCTGTTGACTTCTAAATCTACTACCTTGGAAACCAGAACCTCCCATGTAATTCACTTCTTCTTCCTGAGTGTCCTCCTCAGTCTGAATTACCTCTATATCTTGGTTAGAGTGGACAGCTTTCTTACTCGTTAAGAGATCGTACACTGTGTCCAGCCTAGATCTAATCTCAGTCATGTTAGAATCCTCTGTACTTCCACAGTATTTCTTTCTTTTTTCATCTATAGACTTGCAACTGTAGCTGTTAATAAGGTTCCCAATCAACTGCTTAGCTTGTGTAGGAGTCCTGGTGTTGAAATTAGCATTACTGGAATTATCCAGCGCAGTCTGATAAGGGAGATCTATGCCTCTGAAGAAAATACCAATCAGCTGTACTTCTGTGAATCCATGGTGTGGACAGTCACGCTGATACTGCTTAAATCTCATCCAGGCAGTCTTCAAGGGCTCCACAGCTCCTTGGGAAAAGGTGAGTATGTCCTGTCTGGACTGATCCGAGCGCGCATCATCATAAAAGTGACGCAAGAACTCACTCTTTAAGGCTGCCCAAGTAGTATACTGACCAGGTGCCAGTTGTCTCAGCCATGCACTAGCGTCTCCAGCAAGACTGTGCGGAAATAGCTTAAGACCAGCTGGTAGTAGATGGTCTTTACCTCAAAATCATTCCTCTCAAAAGCAGGAAGCACTAGAGCTGCTCGGTTTGCATGAAACTCATCAGGTCTGTTGTAATCAGCTAGTGTCCTCTCATGAACCACCATCTCTCTACCTTGGGCCTGTCCTTGACCCTGGTTTCGGTTCAGCTCCTGTTGCTGTTGCTCAGGAGGATCAGGGATGACATTCCCTTCAGCATCAACCCGATGCCCAGCAGCATTGTATGGGTTGTTATCTTGGTCCCTCAGGGTACCTTCAGCATCTGGTATCAAGATCAGACGTTCTCGAACCATTCTCTCTCTCTTTTCTCTTCTGATAGTCCTCTCTAGATGTCCAAGTTCCTCTAGTCCGAGATTAAGCAAGCTCGAGTTCGGGTTACTTCGAGTTTTCTGCGTTGGCATAAACTGTCTGTAATCGTCCAGCAACGATCGATGCTATCAGTGCAACGATCGATTCAATCTCAGAATCGCCTAGTGACGATCGACGCAAGGGATGCAACGATCGACGCAAGGCGAAATTCGTACCTGCGACAGAGAGAAATCAGAGAAAAATTTAGCAAAATCAAAAAAATAAAAACGAAAAAGAACAAAAACAAAAACAAAAACAAAAATTTCTAGTAAAAACCCTAAGTTCGGTCCTATCGAAGACTCTAAGAGTCCCCGGCAACGGCGCCAAAAACTTGATAGGCTCAAAGTTTATCCCTATACTAAACTGCAAGTGAACAGCAATGTCAAAGTAGTATATAGGGTTATCGAATCCACAGGGACACTTGGTCTCAATAGATCAGAACAGTAGAGATTAATACTAGAAATAAGCAATGTGATTGAATTAAAAGCGGTGCGAGAAAGTAAATTAGTAGCAGAGATTAGCGGTTGTGGAAGCAAGTAATTAAAAGCGTCAAGCCTAGGGTATTCTCAGGAAATCAGACAAGCAGACAGTTCATTCAGCAAGGATCTAATTAAGCACAGTTCTAGAACTCGAAACACGGATATAGAATTAACCAAATTCCTTTGCGATAATTCTCTAAGTCTAAGTGCAGCAAACCAAACTTTCGTTTGCGAGAACTAACAGATTAAACTAGCATTAATCCCAGGTTTGATATGTTCACAATTATCCTAAACCAAACTTCCGTTTGCGCAAAGTTTAATTGCCCAATTTAATTAGTTCAGATTCCTAAACCCCACTTCCGTGACGTATTTAGCAACCTAAGATCTAGATTCTAATTGATCAGGTTAGAACTAGCTTTAACCACAATTAAATTGAAGAACAGATATAGTTTGAATCCTTAACTGAATTTGAACAAGTCTAGCAAGTCATGAAATCCTATGTGAGAAACCCTAAACCTAACTAGGAATCTACTCAGACATAGATAATGAAAACATGATCATATGATGAATAAATTGCATAAAAGAATAAGAGTAAAAGGGGTTCGAAATCTTCTCCAAATACAGATGAAGTAATAGGTTCAGATCAGCCCCAAAAGCTCTAAAAATCCTCTGCTCTTAATTATGAAAGTGTAAGTAAAATAAACACCAAAATCCTCTATATATAGGCCTAATCTCGGCTGGGGCTTCTGTGTAAATACTGGAACTATCTTGGGCTTTTTTGCAAATCTTCATAACCTCATTAAACCGACGCGTACGGCCCATCTCGCTAGTTTGTCGACCGATGCACAAGGTGTGTCGGTCGATGCATGATCAATAAATCGGACAGTGAGTAAATCTCTCGGCCAAAACGTCCCAAAAGTCCCAGAATGCTCCAAATATCTCCAATTAGCTCTAAACCTGATTAAACCTGTAAAAGACTCTAAACAAAGACAAAAGACACTAAAAACACATCTATATCATGGTCTAAAATGGGTAAAAACCATGATATATCAATAGGGGTAACTACCATTCCCGTGACCACTTCGGAGTTACTAACTCATCCTCAGTTTATTATCTTTTTTTTATGGAAGGGGAGAAGGGAACTAGATAGGACAGGTTTACAGGCTGTGTCAGAACTAACAAGGGAATCCGACACAAAGCATACCAAGCCCTTAGGTGAGAAAATTAAGTCAGTATTAAGGTTGAAGTCAGTAAAAGGATCCTCTGATACCTGAAGTGGTGTGGGTGTCCTTAGTAGGTTGATCTATGATGGGGTTTTCTAATAGTCATAGATAGATCCTGCAACTTCATCCCAATGGTTACTTAAGTTCCTGCAAGATATTGTTAACTCCTCCAAAATTCATTGTTTCCTACTTAGACTTATTTTGACTCAATAAAACAATATTTTTGAAAAATAAGACTGACACTAAGAAAACAAAAGCGTGCGTCAGTAGCTACCTCCCCCACACTTAAACTACACTGTCCCCAGTGTGATCAAGCCTAGGTTCGGTAAAAGAATAATCAAATTGAAGTGCAATCTGAAAAGTTGCAGAATACTTACCTGTTGTCGCCCTGTGTCGATCGATGCCACAGGGGTGTCGATCGATGCAAGGCGAATTTGCCCACGGTTATGTAGATAACCGGGGTCTGAACCGCAATCGAACGGTAAACCATAAATCGCGACTGCATCGACCGATGCACAATATGTTTCGATCGATGCAGTGCGATTCTACCTGTTTCTCACGCCTCTGAACACACTTAAACAGAAAAATCAAAACACCAAAATCAAAACGAAAAATAAAAAATAAAAACGAACCTAACAGTGGGTTGCCTCCCACTCAGCGCTTGTTTAAAGTCAGTAGCTTGACTATGGAAAGGAGATTTGATTCAAGGTGGCTTCAACAGAGACTTTGAGTGTCTCTGTGAATATCTCTTCATCCAAGGAGGTGTATAGGCTTTCAGATCATGAGGTCTCCCAAGGAAAGAGTAAACAGAATCAGAGCGGGAGCGAAGCTTGGGTGGTACACTGCGTTTTCCTGCATTCAAAAAAATGTGGTCAGGAGGTTTAAGCTTAGGTGATTTATACCTTACCTTTGGTGCAGATCTGATGTTTGGAGCTTTCTGCTTATGAGCAGTTACAGGCTCTGAAGATGTTAGAGCAGGTTTAAGAGGAACCGCCATCTTCTTCTATCCACTATCAGATACTCTAGTTCCACCAGTCTGAACTTCTTCTTTTAAATGACCATCAGTGGAGACCATCTTCTTTGCATATCCCAACACAGAAGGATGAACTCGCAAAGCTTCAGCTGGTGGAGTTTCATTCATCTCCTTATCCATCACTTTTATGCAGTTAGCCACTTCTAGATCTTGTTTAGAGGGTTTAGGAACCTTAGGATATGGCACAATGGGCTTATAGACTCGTTCTGGGACTGTTGCAGGCTTCTGGTCTCGTCTGCGATCTATGTCGATCGATGCATAGGGTGTGTCGATCGACACAAGGCGATTATGCTCAATTCCATTAGACGGATCGGGGTTGTATAGATCGATGCACGAGTTGTGTCGATCGATGCATGTCTCAGACAGACAATATTCATCCAGAAAATCCGAGATTATGCTCTCTTCTTCTCCTAGCAACTCAATCCCATCTCTTATGGTCACAACATTGAAGTGCAGATTCTGTTCAGCTTTCCCAACTTCATCTTGCCTTTGTATTGCTTCAGATGTTTGTTGAACTCGGACATCTAGCTTCTTCACATGTTTGCTCAGAGATTTAAACTTCCCATTCAGATTTTCATGTATAGCATCCAGCTTCCTATCGAAGTCTACAACAGTCTTAGTCTGATCCTCTAGCAACTGCTCCATCATGGATTCCATCTTGCTCTCATAAGCATTAGCAACAGGAGGTGTCTGATAAGAAGATGATCCATAGGTTCTCTGATAAGAATTATCTTGCTGATTACTAAACATGTTTCCTTGGAATCCAGAGCCACTGATGTAGTTCAAATCTTCTTCCTGCTTTTCCAATAACCGCTCCATCATGCTTATCAGATTGTTTATTTTGAGGAGGAAAAGGCTGATATGATGGAGATTCATAATCTCTGGTGAATGAATAGGAACCATAGTTTCTGCAGAATGAGTTATTCTGCTGATTTTCCAACATCCGTTCCATCATTCCCATCATCTTACGCGCTGTGTCGATCGATGCAGAGTAGTGTCGATCGATGCAAGCTCGAAGATGTGTCGATCGACACACAGGACCGTGTCGATCGATGCAAGGCGATTACTAGCGTACCTGAAACGCAAGAAACATAAAAAAATTAGTGAAAAAAATAAAAAAACGAAAAACCTACTCTAAACCCTAAGTTCAAATCTATCGAGGACTCAAAAGAGTCCCCGGCAACGGCGCCAAAAACTTGATAGGTCAAGAATTAATCCCTATACTAACTGCAAGTGCACAGTGATGTAGTTGTAGTACTTAGGGTATCGAATCCACAGGGACTCCGGTCAACGATAGATTAAGAACAGAAAAGATTAAACTAGGTGAAAGTAATGAGAAAGCAGTAAATCAAGCAAGCAGAAAGTAAATAAGTAGCGAGTTTGTGAGCAAGGAAGCGAAGCGTTAAGTCTAAGGAGTTCTCAGGAAATCAGGAACATAGGAAATCAATCAATCAGGATCTAATTAAGAACTGTTCTAGAACTCAAACACAGATATAGAATTAACCAACTGTCGTTGCGAGAATTCTCTAAGTCTAAGTGCAGCAATCCAAATTTCTTTGCAATTACTAACAGATTAAACCAGCTTTAATTCCAAGTTCGATATGTTCACAATCTAATTAAACCAAATTCCTTTGCGAGTAATTAAATTGCCCATCTAGGTTCTTTCTAGCTAATTAACCAACTGTCATTGCATCAATCAACCTAACATCATAAATCTGGGTAGCTAATTCAGATTAAGCAGTAAGAACAATCCTAGATGAAGAACTAACAGATATGAATCCCTACAGATTTATCAACCTATAATTCCATGAAATCCCTAATGAGAATCCCTAAACTTAACAGGTAATCTACTCAGACATGTTCATCGAAACAGAAAACATCATGAATAGAAAATCAAATATCATAAAACAATGTAAAGATCTTGGGTTCAAAATCCTCTCTCTTTCGAGAACAGGATCAGCCCCTAACTCTCTCTGAAATAAAATAATACTTAAGAAAAGCGTAGCCTAAACAAGTGGCTAAAAACCCTAATATATAGTCTAAAACACGTTTTGGGCTTCTGTGTAAATATCTGGGCTTTTCTGCAATATCAGCATTCTTCATTAAACCGCAGAGTCTGGCCCATCTCGCATATGCAACGATCGACACCAAAGGTGTGTCGATCGATGCATTCCTCAAATGTCCACAGAGAACTCTATCTCTCGGCCAAACACTCCAAAAAGCTTCAGAAAGTGCCATAATCACCAAATCTGCTCCAAATGTGCTTGTACCTAATAAATACCTGAAAAGACTCTAAAACATAGTAAAAGACTCGATAAATAAGATATATACCATGGTTAAAATCCCTAAAATCCATGGTATATCAACTGTCCCCAGTAGTGTCAAGCTAAGGATCGGTAAAAGAAAGTAAAATGTTAAGGGATGGGTTAGTTTTCTATCGGTTTTTACCTGTCTCGCACCTGCATCGATCGATGCACATAAATGCGACGATCGTTGCAGGGCGATTTGCGACACATGTCGATCGTTGCTCAGGTATGCAACGATCGCTGCAATGCGATTTTCGTGTTGTGACGATCGACACACTGGACCGTGTCGATCGTTGCATTGCGATTTAGTCAGATCAGTTAGCAGTCAGCAAGTTATTCCGTGAGAAAATCTCAAATCTTAACCTGAAACTGGAAAACATCGCAAACAAGCAAAATCAAAGCAACAGATAGTCTAAAAGCAAGCATATCATCCCAAACATAAGTACTTAACAAGAATCAAAGAGAAATCAAAAGAAAAAAATGAAAAAGAAATGCAGAACCGATAGTCTGAAAATGGGACTACTCTCACTCGCTCTCATCATCGAGGCCAGCCATATGGTCAGAACCGCTCGAAAGAACAGGAGTCGGAGAGCGCTGTCGACGACGACTAGCAAGAATGGGCTGATGAACTAGTGGTTGTCTCCTGCAAGTGCAGCCACGCATGAACTCCCAGATGCTTCGTAGTATACCATCCTGACGCTCTATCCAATCACCCTCAGACATCTCACTCACTGGTACCGAAGGAGCTGGATAAGGACCAATGTAATGTGTAGCAGGCTCGGGTGCAGGTGCAGAGGAATAACAAGGCCGTGTAGAAGGCTCTCCCAGTGGATGGGCCATCGTAGGTACACTGCGCTGATCGTTCGTATGAGGCTGGAAACTCAAAGCAGCCAATGTATCAATCCTGGTCATATCAGCAACAGGAAGATCTACACCACGCTTCATAGCGTTCGTGTCATAATAGACCCATATACGTCCCTCCTTCAACCATGTAGCACTTGTGGATGGCTAAGATCCATAAATACCTCTCTGACATTACGCTCCGTACGCTCTAAAGGGATCCTGCAGTGCCGGAAGATGGGAGTAAGCAGACTCCCCACTGTCTCAATGCCCTTCCCATCGAATGCCTTCTTCGTCAGAGAGCACAAATGATGAGCAAACACAGCTCCTAGGTTAAGTCCTTTGGTGGGATCTCTCAAATCAGTATCAGCAAACAGCTCTCTCAGCCCAATGAAAAGCACCTCTAGCTCATTCTTACGCATCTTGTTTGCTTCAGCTTTGCACAACAGAGTATATCCCAAGATGTGTATCACATATCTAAGAACAGGATGCCTAACCTGAATCTGCTTCGTAGTCCTCGAGCAATATCGACCATTACCAATATGGTCCCAGAAAAACTGAGCACTCTGTACATCCCACTCAAGAGCTATACCGGAACGTGTAGGCTCAATGCTGAATCCATAAATACGGCAAATATCTAGAAGGGGAATCCGATACCTGACTCCCAGACTCATGAAAGTAAAGATACCATTTGCGGCTCTCATGCACTCCGGATCAGGATAGTAGACCCTGCAAGTAGCTAGCAACTGTCTCACCAGATCAGGGTATAGCTCATAGTGCTGCATATACATTGTCCCCAGACCAATGCCCTTAACCAATGCAAGCACCTGCTCATCAATGCCTAAGGCTCTGCAAGTCCAATAATCAGCAAACTTGGTAGGCTGAACATCCATATCACACCAACCATTGTAGAGCAGTGTATCGTACTCATGTATCGGCCTCTCAGTGAATGTGTCAGTCTTAAGCAGCTTATCTGGTTCCAAGTCCCATACCTTGTATGTCGGTATCTTTTCTTTATCTTCCTTAAGCCAAGGCAACTGTATGGCCTCACAATCTCTCTGATAAGGCTCAGCTGGTGTCGATTCGCGTAGAAACCACTCAACTGGTGGAGGAGGCTGATTTGCAGCTGTTGTAGTAGCTCTGCGTTTACGAGGCTGTCTGCGAGGAGGCATCTGCAATCAAAGAAATGCAGCCCAGTTAGTCACGAAGAACTCTCTGTGAAATCGCAGTGCAACAACCGTTGCATAAATGCATCGATCGTTGCAAGGCGATTTCACAGATGTAATGTAATCCTCAAAATCGCGTTTCAATCAATCCTACAATCACATAAGCAGTATAATCTCATCATTAATCATCCTAAATCAAGCCTATAACAGCACGGCATCATCATCCTAAAGCCAAAAACCTCTAATTTCAAAACCCTAGAATCAAATCCGAAAATGATGATTTTGAGAGACTTACCTTGGAATTGCTTCGAATAGGTTATAAAAATGGATAGAGTATGTGAAATCAAGAAGAATAAGCTTTGAATCAACGAAAATGATGAAGAATTTAGTGATTTGGGCGAGAGGTGATTCAGGTGTACGGACAGGCGAAATGGGGAAGAAGAGAAGAGAGAAAAGGTTAAAGGCACTTACCTGTTTCGTGAATGCAACGATCGTTGCCATTGAACCAATTCGATTCCGGTTTAGCGCACGTGTACCTTTAATTTCAATTTTAACCAGATGTGACGATCGCTGCACAAGTCCGCAACAACCGTCACAAGGCGATTAACCCCTTCGTCAAATCTCCTTGCATTGATCGTCAAAAAATGTGAAACGATCGACGCAAATCTTCAGACTCGGATTCTGCAGAGAAAAATCCACAAAAACAAAACCAAAACGTAAAATCCTAGGAAAAACACCAAAAAGAATATGTACAAACCTAACAGTGGGTTGCCTCCCACTCAGCGCTTGTTTAAGGTCATTAGCTTGACCGGACGAACAAGATCAGGCTCCTGGAGGTTTCGACAAAGACTTTGAGTGCCTCGGCGAAAGTCTCCTCATCCAAGGTGGAGAGTAAGCTGTGTCGGTGTGAGCTCGTCCAAGAAAAGAAGGGATGTGATATTCTCCAGGATCTGAAACCAAAGTTTCGCTCTTCTGCTCTCCCTGTCCATCCTCAATGGTAAAGGTCTGACCATCAACCTTCGGCCTGCGCAGCATATCCATCTCAAAGTGTAGAGGCTCATCTCCCAGATGGAGATCAATCAGATTGTTCCTTACATCGATCACTGCTCCAGCCGTGGCTAAGAATGGTCTTCCCAGTATTAGAGCATCATCTGGCTCACTGTTGTACTTAAGTACCAAGAAGTCTATTGGAACTAGATAGTTTCCAACTCTGACTGGGATATCCTCAAGAACTCCTTCCGGAATCCTTATAGACTGATCAGCTAGAACCAGAGAAGTCCTAGTGGGTGAAAAATCTGTCATCCCCAGCCTCAGCCATAGAGTATGGCATGAGATTTCCCGCAGCTCCTAAGTCACACAAAGAACGCTCGAGATGGAACAACTCAGCCATAGAGTATGGCATGAGATTTCCAGCAGCCATAGAGATGGAACAACTCAGCACAAATATACCAGGATCAGGTAGCTTCTTAAGGATCTGAGTTAGCAGCACATCACTGATCTGTTTAGGGACCACTATCACCCAGTCTTTCAACATTTTGTCCATAGGCAGCATTTTCTCCAAGTATCTCTGCACACAAGGGTGATATTGTGTATCATCAGGTTGTGGGTCTTCTTCCAACTTCTCATCCATTACCTTCAACTGTCTGGCCTCATCAAGCTCTTGTTGAGATATCTCAGACACCCCAGGGAATAGTCTAATAAGCTCTTGATCCGTCTCTTCATCAATGCTACGTGAAACAAGTGGAGCTGTCTGTTCACGACATGCAACGATCGACGCACATTGTGCAACGGTCGATGCAAGGTCCTCACTCTCGGGTTTTTCTGCTTCTCCCACGAGTTCAGCTGTATTAAACTCGAATTTCTCCCCTTGGTTTGATCCATCATCAATATAGACTGACCAAGCTTTGATGTGGGTGTCCATGACGTTCTTTCCCTTAACTGATCTAGATATTTGGCTCCCCTGTGTGTCCAATTGCTTTACATGTGTACTTAAGGATTTAAATTTCCCATTAAGATCCTCATACACAACATCTAACTTCTTGTTGTAGTCCACAACAGTCTTAGTCTGCCCTTCCAGCAACTGCTCCATCATGGCTTCCATCTTGCTCTCATGAGTACTAACAACAGGAGGCATCTGATAAGAAGATGATCCATAGGTTCTCTGATAAGAATTACCTTGCTGAAATGGCTTCTAATAGCCAGCAGTCTGCCCATATCCAGAAGAGTTTTGATTGCTTGTGAAAGCACTCTTCTGTCCACCATTGAAGAACTTGTTACCTTGATGATTTCCAAACCTATTCCCTTGAAATCCAGAGCCACCAATGTAGTTCACATCCTCTTCCTGATGATCTTCTTCAGCTTGAAACACTTCAACTTCCTGAGCAAATTTGACAACTTTCTTTCCAGTCAACAAACTATGAACAGTGTCCAACTTGCTCAAGATATCAGCAATCTCCAGATTATCTATCTTCCCACCAGACTCCTTCCTTCTCCTATCAGCATTCTTGGTGCTATTACTGCTCACCAAGTTATCAATCAGTGTCTTAGCCTGCTCAGGAGTCCTTGTGTTGAAATTTTCATTGCTGGAATTGTCCAACGCAGTCTGGTAGTGGAGATCAATACCTCTGAAGAATATGCCCAACAATGTCACTTCAGTGAATCCATGATGAGGACAGTCACGTTGGTATTTCTTAAACCTCATCCAAGCAGATTTAAGAGGATCTGTAGGACCTTGGGAGAAGGTGAGAATATCCTGTCTCGACTGATCAGAGCGAGCATCATCATAAAGTGCCTCAAAAACTCCCTCTTCACAGCATCCCAAGTAGTAAACTTCCCAGGTGGAAGTTGTTTCAGCCAAGCTGCAGCATCTCCAGCGAGAGAATACGGGAAGAGTTTGAGATACACGTAGTCATAGTTCACCCCATTGTACTTCATCCCAGTGACTACGTCTTCAAACTCATCAATATGGTCCATGGGCTGCTCATTTGGGAAACCATGGAAGGGATTCTGCCTCAGAATAGAGTAGTAGACAATCTTGATCTCGAAGTCATTCCTCTCAAAACCAGGAGGTACAATTGCTGACCGGGTAGCATGGAACTCATCCGGACGGTTGTAGTCAGCAAGAGTCCTCTCAGCAGCAGGAGGATTAATCATCTGACCTTGAGGCTCAGGCTGTACAGGATCAGGGATTACACGTCCCTCAGCATCGAGCCTTTGCCCCTCATTGTTGTACCGGTTGTTCTGTCGGTCTCTCAGAACACCCTCAGCATCAGGTATCAAAATCAAACGGGTGTTATGCATCCTTGTTCTTTGACCCTTTCAGTTCGTTCTCTTTAGTCTAGCAAGCTCCTCAAGTCTGAGATTCACGAGATTCAGGTTCGGATCACTTCTGGTCTCACGCTTTTGCATAAACCGTCGGTAATCGCACTGTGTCGATCGATGCAAAGGTATGCAACGGTCGTTTCTACTCGAGAGTCGCCTTGTGTCGATTGATTCAGAAGATGCGTCGATCGATGCAAAGAGATTTCAGACTTGGAACACACGAAACAGAGAGATTAGTAACCAAAAATAAAAACAAAAATCCTAGTCTAAAGTTTAAATTCAAATCTATCAAGGACTCAATAGAGTCCCCGGAAACGACGCCAAAAACTTGATATGCTCGGAGTTTTAAATTCCCTAAGGTCATCTGCAAGTGCACAAAACAATTGTAGTATCTAGGGGTCGAACCACAGAGACTCAAGAAATCCTACGATAGACTATAGAACGTCAAGTTAAGCTAGGAGAAACAATTAAGAAAGGAAGTAACTAAGCAGAAAGTAAATCAGTAGCAAGAACGGTTTGTAAGCAATCAACTAAAAGCGCTAAGTCTTGGGAGTTCTCAGGAAATCAGACAAGCAGATCAGATAATCAGTAACGATCAAATTAAGTTCGGTTCTAGAACTCAAACACGGATATAAAACTAACCAACTTTCGTTGTGAGAATTCTCTAAGTCTAATTAGTAGAAACCCAAATTTCTTTGCAATTCCTAACAGATTAAACTAGCATTAAGTGCAAGTTCGATTTGTTCAAAATTCAATTAAACCAAATTTCTTTGCAGATAATTAAATTGCTTAACCTAAATAGATCAGATTCTAAATTACACTTTCGTGTCAATTTATAAACCTAGAGTCTAGATTCTAAGTGATCAGGTTAGAAACTAGTATTAAGCACAATTCAGGTTGAAGAACAAATATGATATGAATCCTTAACTGAATAAATAAATCTAGCAAGTCATGAAATCCCTAACGAGAATCCCTAAACCTAACTATGAATCTACTCAGACATGATCAATGAAAACATAATCAATGAATAAATGGATTGCATTAAAAGAGAGTAAAGAAACAAGGGGGTTCGAAATCTTCTCCAAAAGCAGGAAGCAATACAGGTTCAGATCAACCCCAAAAAGCTCTTAAAAAAACTCTCAGCTCAAAGTATGAAAGCGTATCTTAAACTGTTTGTAAAAACCTAATTATAATAGCCTAAACACGTCTTGGGGCTTCCTTGTAAATACTGAAACTTCTGGACAAAAGTGCAATTTCCACATTCTTCATTAAACTCGCCGAAGAAAGCCCATCTCGCTCGTGTGTCGATCGATGCACATGTTGTGTCGATCGATGCAAACTTCTGTTTTCGGACAGTGAACTCTATATCTCGGGTTGAATCTCCAAAATGCTCCAGAATGTGCCATAATCTCCAAATCCGCTTCAAACGTGCATAGACCTGTAAACACACCTAAAAGACTCCAAAACATAACAAAAGACTCGATAAATAAGACATATACCATGGTTAAAAGCCCTAAAATCCATGGTATATCAGTTTCGCCTCTGCGGCACCGTCTCGGACTGGAAGAACAAGGGATGGAAGGTGAAAGGCGACAAAGCAAAGCCTGGATAATTTTCCAAAGCCGTTTGGGATGACTTGAAGCGGTATTGGATCGACGAGCACTCGCTGAACAATTCCGTGCAGTTCTCCTCAGCTCGATTGACCCCGTAGTCGGATGGTCAGCCACTGATGCCCCATACTACTGGACATAGGTTTTTTACCGACATCTGCTTAGATATGGTAGTAAATTAATATTTCTTATCTTTTTAACTATTCAAATTTTTACGTCTAAGTAATATTGTTTTAATTTTCGTGTAGGCTAAAGACGGGGAGCTGCCATAAATGCCGACCTCTACGCAGCAACTCACAAAAAGAAGAATAGTCCTTTTGTGAGTCCTTCAGCCGAAACTTTTTATAACAAAGTGACGTCTCGAGTCACAGAGTAAGAGACGCATATGTCACAGCAGCTCTCGTCAAGCAGTACTCTGATCAATGATAGGATAACGACCAAGGAGATCGATGAGATCTTCACTAAGGTAGATATTCTTCTCTTTCTGCTAAGTTTAACTATTTTCATATTATTTTCGATATTCACATTTTTGTTTATCACTTATATTTCTAGGTCGATCCTAGGAAGAAGGGACAGATCGTCGGAATTAGATCCGTCCAGGATATTCTGGTCGCTTCTACGTTACACCCCAGAGGTGTTAACCAGAAGGCGGCAGCTTTACAGACGGAGCTTCATTCCGCGAATGCCGTCATTGCGGAGTTGACGACGAAGACCGCCTTTTTGGAAGCGAAGGAGTTTTTTTACGAGGATTTGATATGAGCTCATGATAGCTTGTCCGACCTTCTGACCGAAGATAGCCCCCAATTTTCATGGGGTTTAGAGGAGATGAGGAGGAAACGAGCGGCAGCATGACCGAGCCAGAGAGACATTTCAAAAATCTTTGTCCGCACCGGAGACGATCGTACGGAGACGAGAGAGTTGACCGAGGCGGTGGACTTTCTTGCCAGGACGGATTTGGAGCTGAACTAGGATAGTTTAGTTGCAGTTTTTCGTATTACGATTTAAGTTTTTGTTTGTAAAATATTATTAAAATATTATTACTTTAATATTATTATTAAATATTAATTTCTTAAATTAATTATATATTAGATATATATAATAATTTTATTAAATATATATATTGTATATACTTCGTTAATTCATCTTTTATTAACGACTAAATACATAACGACCTATTAACCACGAAACCAGGAAACGACGAATATGTTTACTCCGAATTAACGACGAATATCTTTACTACGAATTAACGACGAAATATTATTAAATATATATATTTTTCTATTCGTCTCTTATTCGAAGTTATTTCGTTGCAAATTTAACAACGGATTAACGACAACTTGCGACCATTGCATTTCGTCATTATTTCTTTGCTAAGTTTTCTACAGATTAACGACGGATTATTAACGACAGATTAACGATGGTCTTTATTTAACGAGGAATTATGGATAATGTCGAACATTTAACGATGATTAGTGTTTCGTCGCAAATTCGATGCTAAGTCCTATTAGCGGCGAATTTGCAATGGAATAGACCGTGGTTAGAGACTTATTTTCTTGTAGTAACTTTATTATTTTGGTGGGAACATTCTACGCCCGTTTTATTTCTTCCAATCAATATACCAATCGTCAATTCTCCAAAGTGTTGGAGCCAGGTGACGTTTTTGTATTCCCAATAGAAATGATACATTTTCAGGTGAATATTGGGAACTCCGATCGCAGACTGTGTTTGGGTCGTAGCAGATCAATCTGGAGGTTCTGGCTATGACATTCCAGTTGGATATATGCCAATGTTGTCAAACTAAGACTTAGAGGCCAAGTTTAAGAACTAAATTTGAGTCACTAAAAGAGTGTGTATCTTTGTAACACTGAGTAAAAATGTAATACGAATTAAAGGCTATGCATAAAATAAAAAATGGTCTGTCCACCTAGTTTGATATCCAATCTTAAGTTTACTTTTCCTAAATCGATTTAATTAGTCTTACATTTTTTCTAATGTCAGGGTAATCAAAGTTTCTTGGATACTTAAATAAGTCTCTAATCAAGCGTTGTTAGAAAGATCAAATGTACGTACTCACCTTAAGAAGGGTTAGCAAAAACAAGCTATAAAAAAAGAACACATAAAACAGTAGTTTGCGACTGTGATAAATCACATCAAAAACAATACTCTAAAACAAAAATAAAAAGAGAAAGTTTTACAAAATTTACTTGAAATTTTAACAGTTGAGCATTCACACGACAAAATAAAAAAATTAAATGACTATATTAACTTTTAAGAAATCTATTAATTAACTGGAAATCTACGAGGAAGATTTCCGATAGAAGTTTTAAAGGTTTACTTCACTAAGAAGTTTATATTTTTTCCTATTTCTTAAATTTAAATTATAAAATTTATAAAAAAATATTTTTATCGAACCACTTTTCGAATAATCAAAACACAGTTAATTTTTTTTAAGAAAAATAGAATTTGATACAAATAAATTATATTTAACAAACATTTCTAAATAGCAAATTTTTGTTGCTGAATAAGTCTACGGTAGAAGTTTTTTGTAAAAGTTTGTGGTGGAAGTCTATCTTCTCAAATCAGACGTAGAATGAAAATTGGCAGGAACATAAAATGTGTGGAGATAATTTTGTTTTGAAAAAGAAATCTACCATTGAAGTTTTTTTTGAACGATTTTTTTTTTTTTGAACGAAATCTACCATTGAAGTTTATTTGAGAAATCTTCTCCTGAAGTTACTGAAAATGAAGTTACTGATTTTATCCCATATATAAAATAGCGAGGGTAAATGTTACTTTTATTTTGGTAAAAGAAAAAATCTCTCCTCTCTCTCTCTAAAATTCCTTCTCCTCGCGGTGAGCCTCATTTGTCGCCTTCACCTTTGTTTTGTGGTATTATTTCTTCTTCATTTTGTTTTTGTAATATATGATTCTTGTTTTTTTTGACTTCTCATGATTCTTGTTTTATAATAAATAAATATATATATATGAAGATATACTCCTATAGTCAACCGTCAAGTAGCTCCATAAAGAGTTTGTGCAATTCAGGGTTTCCCAAAGTGAACTTTGCTATGATTCTTCACGAATGTTTTTGCGGGTTGTTGACGGTGATGAAAGTTTCCACCACTTACGAGAATCCGAGAAGTATATTTTTGGATACAAGAACTATAAGTTAATAAGACTCTTGTGGTGTTGTTTGTTTACGATTGTGGTTTGTGACTTTTGAATATAATAAATTGTAGAATATTTACGTATAGGATGGTAACCACCATTTATTTAAATAGTGGGATGAAGCTATTATGGAGGAATTTCAAGAGCTTAGATGTGCTCTAAAAAACTAGGGAGACTGCATCCATGTTCTTGAAGATAGTGATTATCATGTATCTCAAAATCGGATTGAGATTGAGATAGTTCAACTAAAGGAGACAATTCTGGAACAGAGTTATGGAGTCGTGGAGCTGAAAACAATGGTTTTAGTCGTTTTATTCCTCTTAACCATGATATTATTCCTTGTAGTTGCCGTTTAATTTCTAGATTAGTTGTCGGTTTTGATTATAAAATTTTGATTTAGTTTCTTGAAAATGTCTAATTATATGTATCGGTGGGATTTGTAGAACGTTTTGGAACCATAATTATTAATTTTAGTGAATTTCTTGTTTGTTTGTTTGTTTGTTGTAGACTTTTTAAGAAGACTTAAAATGTTTTTGATCGAACCAATATAAGAATAGGATTTTGATCGTACCAAATTGAGTAAACCGGTAATTTAAATAGTTAAAATTCTAAAAACTAGAATTCACATTGAAGTCTATTTTTCAAATTAACCTAACTATATGAGCGGGAAAATAATAAATTGGGCGGGAACCGGTATTTTAACAGGACCAATTTGGGCGGGAATCGCAATTTCACTGTACCGATATGGGCGGAACTTTTTTTGTAGAATTCTAGTGGAGACACTTCTAAAAGACTTCTAAAGTATGTCTACCTAATTTTAGAACAGTACAATTAATTTCAGATATAAGTAAATCGTACAGTAAATTTAATCTAAAATAATATTAACCGTCTCTTAATCGATCCGTCAGTGAACCAATTTTTTAAACCTACCTAGATAAGTTTTTTTTAACCCTTTTACTCTTAACCTAATTAGTTTCTAGCCTCTTCTCTCTCTCTCTCTCTCTAATCCCTCACTCTCGGCGATGCATCTCGTCTCTTTCTAATCCCTTCCTCTTGTCAATGTCGCCTCTCTAGTCAGCGCCGTCTCCATCTCGGCGTCGATCTCGCTGTCGTACTATGAATCACCCTTGATGGAACTCAGGCCATTCTATCATCAGATTGAATCCTATCTCGTTCCTTATTGCCTAGGATCTAGGGTTTAGGAAATTGAATCATTAGGAATGGTCTCGTGTTTACCTGGAGATTTGCAGCGGAATAATGAACAGGTAATTGAGATCGAGAGCGCCTCAGATGCTGCGCCTCTACTGTAGTCCACACGCACACAAGCTGGAATCCGCCGGGATGCTGTGCCGGGAATCGGATCTCCTGGGAATCCCTGTGTTTAGAGAGGTGGCTGCGGTTGTTCTGTCAAGAACTCTCTATCTCTCAAAGTCGTACCTCTTATTGAATATATAGGCCTCTGAGTCGACCTAATTACCCAGTAATTAAACCGGGTCAATTTAAGTCATTAAGTCATTAAATCGAAATATCAATTTCGGTTTCGCCTTGTGTTGATCGACACACCAATGGTGTCGATCGACACACCTCTTAAAACTCGAATTCAATGTGTATCCAATACACATTGACCAGACCATTTGCCAATGATCAATCCCATACAAAGTGTATCCAGCTTGCTTAGGTGTGTGACCCTGTAGGTCCACATAATACTAGTTATGAGTTACAACTCATAATTCATAAGCGGCTTCTAGCAAAACATTATGATTACCTAGTATTACATGAATTGTCCGATCTTGACAATACAAATATCTATCAGAGTTAGTACAATATGATTTCAGGACATAATCCCAACAATCTCCCACTTGTACTGGAATCATCTATTCCCTTAATCCCTTTGTCACTATATCTCGATATGGCATAAGGCAAGAAACTGTGTCATCCTTGTTATAGCCAACATCATGTTCATCGAACTCCTGATCTATACTGATAAAACAAACGACTGACAATCACCTCGTTTGAACACGGCCATGCATTTTCTCAGTATCAAATCTTCGATGGGCCCTGAGATATTTATCTCCCGTTATATAGGAGGGACAAATCCCATCTTTTTCCATCCTTGTTCCTTCACACACTTCATGATACACCCAAGCAATGCCTTTATAGCCGCCAATTACGGATCGACGTTAGACAAGGTCAAAGTGCACCAATTCATATGCTAGGAAGCATGATGAACTCAGGTCTAAGGACTATACTCTATAGTCGTAATGAGAACCTCTCATGACACTGATATAACTATCCTGTAGAGTTCTCATTAGCGGGTCACGTCCGATCATATGTTCACCAACATATATCTATATGATTGACTGTGATAATCATATCATTGACTCCATGAAACTTAGTCCAACAGTCACCTCACATGCTAGTCTCACGCGGTTGTTAGTGTCCCACTTTAACAACCTCGACTAGGGACAAACATAATTTATGTCATCTTTCACTTATAGGGTTTCATGATCAAGTCCTCAACTTGATGACCTATAAGATGAACATAAAATACTTTGGGACCATTATTTAATTATCTAATAATCAAATAATACTGATGTCAGTTTTCATAAACATGACCATAGCATGTCTATGTGAACATAATAACTAACATAACAATAGTATAAAACTCGTGCTTAGGTTGTGAGAGAGGCTGCGGTGTTCTTGCTTGGAACCATTCCAACAAAACATACCGCCATTCATTAATAAGCCTATTCTTCGGTCCCCTGCTTAGAGCCCTTCCCAACAGATAGCACCGCTACACAGACAAAGAGACATAACCAGGTGGGAACCGGGAGTCGTTTTTGTCCGTCTAACTACTCTTTAACAGATTCGTCACTTCTTCAGTTGAACAAGAACCTATCCTTAGTGTTCCTCAAACACTTGGGGATATTCCTTACAACTGTCCAGTGACTTTTGCCGCAACATATTGGTATCTTCTCGTCATGCTTTATGCGCAAGCTGCATCTAGACGAGTGCAAAATATGGAATTCATGATGGATTCTATTGCAGAAGCATAAGGAATCACACTCATACATACTAGCTCAGCCAGTGTCCAAGACACTTCATCTTGCTAAGATTATTGCCATAAGACCTTTGGTGTGAAGCCATTCTTGGAATCATGCATATTGGAACTGTCCAATACCTTATCAACATAAGGATTCTGACACGATCCAATTAGCCTACCCAATCTATTTCAATAGATCCTTATTCCAAGAACTCATGCGGCTTCTCCCATGTCTATCGTTGAAAATGACTTCCGACCCAAGTCTCATAAGACTTAAGCGACGGAACGTCGTTTATGAGAATGAGTATGTTATATACATACAGTGTGAGAAATGCAATTACGCTCCCACTAGTCTACTTGTAAATGCACGGTTCCTATTCGTTCCTGATCAAGTCAAAACTTTTGACCGTTTTAACAGAACGTAGATTCCAACTCCAAGATGTTTGTTTCAATCCAGAAATGGATCGGTGAAGCTAACATGCATACCTAGCAAATTTTCGGAGTTGGGGCTCACCATCGCTTCTTGAATTTCGCAGGCTCGTCACTTTTCAATGATCAAAAGATCACGGCAATCGGTCACGAGAAATCACTCTCGGGTTAGTGACGGATCCAGTCGGATCTGCGAACTTCAGGCTCCACAGGTGTAGGTCCTACAGCACTTTGTAGATCCAACCGCTGCTCTCCCTTAACAGGTTGAGCAACCTCCTGTGTTTCTCGAATTTCTTCGAGCTGTACTTCTACTCCCACTGTTCTTCTTGGAAAGAAACTTTCTATCTAGAAAAACAGAGTTCCGAACAACAAAACTTTGTTCTCGGATTGGTTGCAAAAGTAATAAGCCTCGGTTTCCCTAGGACAACCAGCGAAGCAGCACTTATCAGATTTTGGGTTCAAGCGTGTCTGTTGACAACTGCTTTACATAAACCTAGCAATCCCAATTAATCAGGAAAACATACTTGGAAAACTCCCAGTCCACATCCAATGTGGTGTCTTTCTACTGATTCTGATAGAAACCTATTTGGCGTAAATACATACATTTCTAGAGCGTAATTCTAAAAGGATAATGGAAGATTCGTGTGATTCATGATTAATCGGAGCATATCCAATAAGGTCCGATTCATTCTCTCGGAAACACCATTCAGGTTTTCCAGGAGAAATGAGCTGTAAGACGACTTCACACTCACTCAGATGATCACTCAATTCTTGACTCAAGTATTCTCCTCCGCGATCTAATCGAGGATCTTTAATACTTCTGTCAAATCGGTTATATGCTTCATTCTGGAACTCCTTTGACCATTTCAAAAGATTCTGACTCGTGTCTCATCAAATGAACACAACCATACTTACTGATATCATCAATAAAGGTAATGAAGTACTGAAGATTTCCTTGGCACTAATGCTCATTGGGCCACATACATCAGTATGTGTAAGGCCCAATAAGCCTTTAGCCCTTTTCTTTAGCTCTGCTAAAGAAGCCTTAGTCATTTGGCCCAGTAAGCAGAATTCATATCTCATATGATTTATGATCAAATGATCCCAAAAGCCCATAACTATGGAACTTCTGAATCCGCTTCACTCTATGTGGTTGAAATGACTATGCTAAGGAAAAATCGAGTTTAAGTCATTAGACTTAAACCGTTTGGTATTTATGTTATGTACAGGCGTACATTGGTTTAAGATATAAAACCCATTTTTAAAAATGGGGTGCTACCATAGAATATTTCATCAAGATCCAAAGAGCAAAACTTGTCTTTTATCAAAATGAAAAACATCCAAATTCTTACAAGAAAATGAAAGGCATCTCTGCTTAAAGCAGGTACATAGCAGCAATTACTTAATTCTAAAACCAAGTTTGAAAAGCTCCTGCAAGTGGAGAATTTCTACGGCTAATGCAGCAACCATTGCTCCATTCCAGACGCGCAGTTCCACTTGTCCTTTCTTCAACGTTCTACTGTTGCTTAGGCCCTGCATATTTCAAAAATATCAGTACCACAACTAGTATCCAATACCTACGTAGAACTTGAAGTAATAACACAATACCTGAAGAAGAAGTCCTGTACATCTCCTTCATCTCTTGTGAATCTTCCAAGAATTTAATGCAATTTCTCTTCCAATGCCCAAACTCTTCACAGTAGCAGCACTTACCAACATCAGATGGGCCGAACTTGGGCTTATAAGAAGACATAGGCTTATCCTGATTCAAAATCTGGACGGCCTTGCCTCTACCTTTTTCTATACAAGATTTCTCAAACATTTTACCCTTTATGATGTTCTGCTCAGTTGTCTTGAGCATGCCATGCAGCTCAGTCAACGTCTTCGTCAAGCCATTCTTGATATAGCTCTTTATAAACTTATCATAACTTGACGGCAGTGACTGCAAAATGATCTCAGTAGCCAACTCCAGGCTAACAGGACAATCCAGTTTCCCAGGTTATCAATGTAAACCATCATTTTAATGACATGAGGACTCACTGGAGCATCCTTTGGTAGCTTGCACCCAATGAGAGATTTAACCATCTGGTATCTCTCAATTCGTGCATGTTCCTGAAACATCAGTTTCAGGCTGGAGATCATCTCTATTGGCGACTCCACGTTCTCGTATTGACTCTTCAAGTCCGAGTTCATGGTAGCCAACATCAGACCACACACATCTACCACATCAATATAATGCTTATTCCAAGCATCATATACTGCATGCAAGGCGTTGGTCCCAAGCTTCTCGGGGAGAGGTTTCTCAAGAACATAGTCCTTACTCTCCTGCTTGAGAACAATTCTCAAATTCTGATACCAATCCAGGAAGTTGGATCCATTTAACTTGTCCTTCTCAAGGACGGATCGCAACGAAAAAGTAGTTTTAGACATAGGCTGAAATCTAAGAAAATAAAATTTTTAGTTATGAAGTTCAGGAAATGAGAAATCTTATCTAATAAGAAAACTCGCATTATATTCAAACAATGTTTCCTCTATGAATATAATGATCCAAGACCCATTCTTCACCAAAATCTGAGTGGACGACTCGCCATCACCCAAACTTTAGTTTTCTAGGTAAGCAAATCATTGCTAATTGCACCCAGTACAACTCTTGGTCGCAGATAAGACAATCCATGTCTCATCCACTCTGATGTCTCTGGGCCCAGAACTTCTGATAGTCCAGTCAAGTAAACCAATCTTTTCAGTCTTGTGATCATTGACAGTCGCACTGCAAGTCTATCAATGATCACCTGCCTTACTCATGTAATTGTGGATACCAAGGACTCCAAGACTATCCAACAACGAAACGAGTCTTGGCAGTAGACAAGATTGGGCAAGACATCAAGGTCACTTGATATTTAGTTGAGGAAACGGAACTCTAAAAGGTTAGTAAATCAATCTCTTAGGTCATGTAATTGTTGATGTCAAGCACTGCAAGTCCATCAACACGATTACCTGCCTTACTCATGTAATTGTGGACACCAAGCTCTTGGCAAGACTATCACAACAACGAAATGAGTCTTGACAGTTGACCACATTGAAAACTAAGCTTTGATCTAATACACATCCAGTGTGTATCTTAATGGGTTTAGAACATGTTAAACTTCTAATTTTAATTGAGTTTTAATTGTTCTAATAGAACAGGTTTAAGTCGAGTTTGGTTTTGCAAATTCAAGGTTCAATAACCGTAATCGTGAGCACTGTGTCGATCGACACAGACCATATATGTCGATCGATACCACCAAAAAAAACCGGACTTCAGTAACCGGTTAATCACCGGTCAATCCAATTGAACCGAAATTAACCGGTCAAACCGGTTTAACCAATTGCGATAACCGGTCCAATCCAATTGAGCCGGCTCATCCAATCAATCTGATCTTAACCAATCAAATCGGTTTATACTAATTGAGATAACTAGTTCAATCCAATTGAATCAATTCATCCAATTTAAACCGATCTGATCTATCTTTACCAAGCATGATAACCAGTTCAATCCAATTGAACCGATCAACCAATCGCAAGGCCTGTGTCGACCGACACTCAACCTGTGTCGATCAACACAGTAGGGCAGCAGGAAATTTTCAGGTTTTCTTCATGTGTCGATCGACACCAGCTTGGTGTCGGTCGACACTTCGCAAAAAACCCTAGCCGCCGATTTCAATTAAAACCTAATTCGTTACGATATTTTCTACGATGTGTCGACCGACACACTTTATGTGTCGATCGACACCTGACGAAAAAACAGATTTCGTTTTCAGAGAAATCGATCTAACATGCCATTTTTTCATACAACACATATGAGCGAATTTAATTCATCAAATTCAATTAGCATGTTTGATTCAATGGAAAACCCTAAGGCTCTGATACCACTAATGGAACTTGGGCCATTCTAACATCAGTTTGAATCCTAGGATCTAGGGTTTAGGAAATTGAATCATTAGGAATGATCTCGTGTTTACCTGGAGATTTGCAGCGGAATAATGAACAGGTAATTGAGATCGAGAGCGCCTCATATGCTGCGCCTCTACTGTAGTCCACACGCACACAAGCTGGAATCCGCCGGGATGCTAGTGTCGGGAATCGGATCTCCTGGGAATCCCTGTGTTTAGAGAGGTGGTTGCGGTTGTTCTGTCAAGAACTCTCTATCTCTCAAAGTCGTGCCTCTTATTGAATATATAGGCCTCTGAGTCGACCTAATTACCCAGTAATTAAACCGGGTCAATTTAAGTCATTAAGTCATTAAATCGAAATATCAATTTCGGTTTCGCCTTGTGTCGATCGACACACCAATGGTGTCGATCGACACACCTCTTAAAACTCGAATTCAATGTGTATCCAATACACATTGACCAGACCATTTGCCAATGATCAATCCCATACAAAGTGTATCCAGCTTGCTTAGGTGTGTGACCCTGTAGGTCCACATAATACTAGTTATGAGTTACAACTCATAAGTCATAAGCGGCT